>JAUMJK010000347.1:1200000-2400000 GCA_033558105.1 Coccyzus lansbergi
GAATTGTTTACTGTTTTTCTCAGAAGGATTCTGAACAAGTTACAGTGAGTTTACAGAAACTGGGAATCAAGGCAGGGACTTACCATGCAAACATGGATGCTAAATATAAGACCAAAGTTCATAAAGGATGGGCAGCAAATCAAATCCAGGTAAAACAGATACTTTTCATAGACTTATGTTTCATTTAAACAAATTATGTTTTGGTACCCTGATGGTTTCTTAATCTTATTTCAGGTTGTAGTTGCAACTGTTGCTTTTGGCATGGGAATTGATAAACCTGATGTGAGGTTCGTAATTCATCATTCTATGAGCAAATCCATGGAGAACTATTACCAAGAGAGTGGACGTGCAGGTATTGTAGGAAACAGCTTTTGCCAAGTAACCTTTTACATCTGTTAAACCAATAAAACTGTAGTTTGATTTCAGCCACTTCTGCAGAGTGCCTTGTCTTTGAGGCAGGTTCTAAACTGCTGCTGTAAAGAGGCTTTAAAGCCAATATAAACCACATTCATAACCTCATGCCTTTGCATTGCAGTGTAGCAAAGAAAAGCTGGGTACCTAGCCCTTTACTCAGCGGTTTTAATTATTTTTGTGACATCTGTGGTTTAATTTCATAACATTACATTGACTGATTAGATTTTTTTTTTTGCCTTGCATAAGAACTGTGATGTCTAATTTGCTCTGGTTGTGCCTAGATGATGTGTAAAGCTGTATGAATTTCAGTAACCACAGAAATACAAGTAGGATGGGGAGTCTAGTAGGGAATTAAGGATTGATCAGTGTATAGTGGTACTAAGTAGCTGTTACGGCTTAAAAAAAAAGGAGGTTGTGGGGGTTTCGTTTGGATTTTTTTTTGACCATATGTGTCATTGTTTTATGAAATATGGATTTAAATCTATTCAGAGGAAAGATTTTTAAGGACCCTGAGAGGCAATTAGTTGAGATTTTAACTATGCCTGTGTGATAGAAATTTGTTTTAAAGTTGGCTTAAGAGATACAGCAGTTGCCAAAGTCTGTGGGAGTTTGCATGTGCTAATGCTAGAACCTGGCTATGTATTGGTAACACTGGATGTAACAGGAAGTATAAGTATTGATGTGGTGAGAGAAAGGCCTTATAGGTGCTGAAGTAGTTGTTTCACAGTGTTCATCAGCTTGGAATGATTAAAGCAAGCTTTTCTGTTTCTTTTTGATGACTTGATTTAAATGAGATTCTTCTGTGGGGGTAGGGTTTGTTTAAGTGCTGAACATACTACTTGGCTTATGAAGCTTTCCTTTTTCTCCTTTACTGCCCATCCATGTGAAGTAGTTTCTTTCTGTTATAAGTTAAACTTTTTAACCGTTTAGGGGTTTTAGGCATTTTCTGCTCTCTGGAACTTGTAAACAGCAGGAGGGCAGCCATTAGCACATGATTAAGAGGACTGGGCAACAGGAAGGAAAAGATGATTTAAGTTCAGCTATAGAAGATGCAGTTGGCTTTAAGTAAAGTATTTAGTTAAATCATACTAATTCTCTCTTTATTTCCTACCATTAATTTGTGGTAAGATATTTGAAGCTTACAATGTCTCTTAATCAAATGAGAATTAGACTTCAAGATGTATTTGTCTAGGGTTTTCCACGATATGTTGGGGGAGAAAACAGTGATTTCACTGACTTTGTGTGGGACTCTAATACTTTATTTTATCTCTTAGAAAGTCAAAAATCTTCATTGTGTAGTGTTTTCAGTTTGTTTGATTCTTAGTCATAGAAGACCATTCTATATCTTTTAATATTTCTGGTCTGTATGGTCCTGTGTTCTGTTGACCAGCGTATTACGTTTGATATACTTAGTTGTGCATTCTCTATAAGGGCTGCAGAATCCCATGCAGATTAGAGTGGTATTTGTACTAGAAAATGCTATGCATAAGGTAAATATCTTCTAAATTTTTTGTTCTAATGCATTGCAGGTAGAGATGACCAAAAAGCTGACTGCATATTATACTATGGTTTTGGAGATATATTCAGGATCAGCTCAATGGTAGTGATGGAAAATGTAGGGCAAGAGAAACTGTATGATATGGTGTCTTATTGCCAGGATATGAACAAGTAAGTTACTGCGTAGTTCGGTTGCTTAGTTTTAAAATTGGTTAATTTTGTTGGATTTTTTAGAGAGCATTTCTAAAAAAAAACCAAACAAACCCACCAAACAAAACCATCCACAAACCCAACAAAACAGCCCCCCCAACACACACCCCTGCAGAGCTATAGAAGCACTGCTGTTGTAATAGGCTCTTTGAGCTTGGAGTTTGTGGTTTGGCTGCTCAGCACATGTAGTCTTTCACAAAACTGAATGTTAGTGTGTTGCTTGCCAGCTTCAGGATAAAGTTCTGGAAGCAGTTATGCTGAGATGAAATATCCATCAACAAACACTGTTTGGATTTCAAATCCCATTCAGAGTGAAAACTGGAATGCATTGTTTTTTACTTGTAAGTTACCAGTGTTTCATGGCCATGCAGGAATCCTCATGTGTTTAATGCTTCATCTGCCATGCTGTGCTGTGTGGAATGCTTAATGGAAAACACTTATGTTGTGGACAACTTGTGAATTCAGTATAGTCGTTGTTGGCCTCAGTCAAACAATTAGTTTGTATTCTTATGAATTTTCATTTTACTCAAATGGGAGATGATACTTTCCTGCTTTAATCAAACTGGTCCTACAATAGTGTTTAATACCACTGAAAGCTAGTAGTTACTCTTGTTAGCATAACCACAGGCAATACTGTATTGCAGTATTTGTTTTCTGATTTTTGCTCATTTTGAGATGTAAGCTGAGCCAAGGGATCTTCTTTGCCACTTTGATTTATGACACTGTTGTATACGCTTACGATCTACAGTCTCTCTTTGCTCTCTGTTCTTTCAGATGCCGCCGGGTCCTCATAGCCCATCATTTTGATGAAGTATGGGATTCTGCAAACTGCAACAGAATGTGTGATAACTGTTGTAGAGAGAAAAGTAAGTGAATTTTTTCTACAAAAAATGACAGAAAACATGGAGAAGGTTGACTAAAAGAAATACTTGTTTAGACAGACTGTAAGCATGTAATACTGACTGTTTCCAAGTTGCAAATTTTGTTAAGAACGTCAGTTTCCAGTGGCTTAATGTTGACAGATTCAGGGTGTTTAGCAGGGCACTTCCTAGTTTTGATGTTTGCCTGAGGCCAAACACTGGTATCTTCCAGGCTCAGCAGTTCATCTGTTCCCACAAGTGAAGCTTGGGCAAGGGGAAGATTGGCTACCTGTGTTAAAAAGATTCTGGTATGTGTCAGGTTTTGTTTCAGGATTTTTGGGAGAGTAGAAGTTTTATTTCGAGAAGGAGCTTCTTGTAATTTACATGCCAAACTTAGCTACTGAGAAGACATGGTTTGCACGTGTTGTCTTACAACTTGCCTGGTAAAATCTCTGAGGGTTTCAGAGCCACGTACTCGTAAGATCTACTTGTGTCAGCACAATGTGCTGGACAATTGTGCAGAACAATTGAGCACACCAGGATTTTCCTGTGCGTTACCCCTAATGGAATGATGTCTGTCTTGTGTGTGCACTTCCCTTGGAAGGAAGTTGGGATTATAAGAGGGAAGGCATATCGGTCAAATGTAGAGGAAACTTGGGAGTTGAACTGAAACAAAATCTGCATGATAAAGGAGGATGGTTTCACTAGAACATGGTTCTGGAATATAAGTTCTTTTGCTGCTTTGCCCACAAACATCCTGGACAGTGCTCTGTAGCTGTCTTAAACTATGCTTTCATGGGTGATGATCGTAGGCTGCTTCAGTTGTCATCCTTGATACCCACTTAGATACCCCTAACTCTCTGAAAATGCACAAAGTATCTGTTGCTGCATTTACTAAGTGAGAGCTGTAGTTTAGATGTAGGAAATCCTGTATAGAGCTAGAAAGCTTTGAGGAGAGTGCTGAGAAAAAGTTGGTCTTGGGCATCTCTTAACTAGACAAACAAAACCACGTTAAATTTCTTTGAGGACTAGGTGAATTACAGTATGTGGAAAATACTGTCTCTTCATCCCTCACTATGTTATTTGGATAACATAGTGATCAGCACTTGAAAAGCTTAGGAACAACTTCAGATTCAAAACTGTTCTTTTTTTGTTGGAGGCTAAAGTAGACAACACAAAGATATTGAACTACTTCTTTATACAGTTAGTTATAGCTATTTAATAAAATTTTAGCAAAATCATTCAAGTAGAAACATCTTGTTGCCTTCTAGTTGGAAACGGGGCTTAGTTGAAATGTATACTGAGATCTGAGATTGAGAAGAGTATGCAGCTGGCTCGTACCCAAGACCTAAAGAAGCCATGGGAAGAAGTATAGTTGAAATATATCCTTTTTACTGCTGATTTACCCCCAGGGCCTTTTTGTGTGTAAGCAAGGTCTGAAAAAACCTAGCAGTAGCACTAGTTCTTTAATACTCTAATTCTTAGTATCAGAGGAGGCAGTTTGGGAAGTTCTATGATGGGGTCTGATCGTTGCAGTAGAAGCATGATCATTGTGTACTATATAGATATATTAGTGCTCAGAGTAATTATTCACAAGAAAGCTAATTTATATAATGAAATTAATGCTTTTTTCTGTCTCATTTTGTCCATAAGTGTCTTGAGAGAAGAAAGGACTTGCTTATATTCTTCAATTATTCTTTGCTCTCTAATCCTTCCATAGTAAATATTATGAGTGAGGAAAAAGAATCCAGCTGCAGAGTAACATAGTAGCTATCTTACAAGTTTTATGCTTTGTAACTGCTTATTTTAAATAATTTGAGGGTTTGTAACATTAAATGTATGTAAAATATTTGCGGGATTAGAGTTTTAATAATAAATATAATGAAATATTAATAGAAAGATAAGTTTGAGTAAAAATATATCCTAATTTGATGGAGGTAAAATTACGGCTTTATTTGATAAATATTAGATTTAAAACAAACGTTGCTATTATATATCTATATCTACATCTAAGTGCCATATAAATGTATCTAGAAATATATAGATACATATAAAAGTTCATATATATGTATACACTTAATGTACATATGAGTACTATCTAAATAATAAAAATAACTTGCTATTTTAAATGTTATTTCACCTTTATTTGTAGCATGTGAGAAAATGGATATAACAGGATACTGCAGAGATCTAATCAAGATACTTGAGCAAGCTGAAAACATGAGTGAGAAACTCACCCCACTGAAATTAGTCGATGCATGGTCTGGGAAAGGTGTATCAAAATTCAGAGTGGCTGAAGTTACTCCACCAAAACACTCTCGAGAGGAACTGGAGAGAATTATTGCCCATTTATTGCTGCAGCAGTATCTGAAGTATGTAAGAGGACTGGTTATTTTTTTTTTAACATCTAGTAGTGGTTTTTCTTTACTCTTATGTTACTTCTGTTTAGAATTAATGTATACATTTCGTAGTCAATGGTTAATACAGCAAAGGGGATTTCCCATGTGAAATCGTCAGGACACGTTGGCTAATGGGGAAAGTGGTACTCAAATTTTTAAAAAGCATAGTGGAAAATAACAACAGGGCTTCTCTTGTAACTTGTCTGTGTGGTGTGTTTTGTCTTTTCATATATTTTTAGAAATTCAAAAAATATGTACAAATATTTAATCTTTTTTTGTCTTAAATTTTTGGCATCTGTTTGTGCAGCTGACTTTTTATACTCTTAAGAGAGTGAGCAGGTGACTTATTACATCTTTTTTCCTCATTTTCCTCCATGTATTCCAACAGAATGACATGTCTGTAAAGCTCCAGAAATTGAACTATATTGTGTTGGCCAGTCTTGCTATAAATTAAGTGAACTTGAATAGATAAAGCAGAATCAAACTGCTATTAGGAGCATTCATTAGAAGGATTAAGTGGCCGCTTTTTGCCTGCATGCTAGTCTGTCTTTCTTGTCTTCTAATGCTGATTTAATTTATGCAGGGAAGACTTCAGCTTCACGGCATTTGCTACAATATCCTACATAAAGATAGGACCAAAAGCAGGTCTATTGAAAAATGAGGCACACATCATCACCGTACAAGGGATAACAAACAAGAAGAGTGTTCACAAGGTATTTATATTTTATATGTTTCCACTATACTTTATTTTAATAATTTGTTATGTGGTCAATATATTTTTCAAAGTAATGCAATCTATAGGATTTAAAGTAGACTTCATTATCTTTTCTCAGTATGGGAATACTGAGAAAGAACAAAAGCAATGTTAGAATTTTAATAGAATTGTTTATTGCTTACAGAACAAAACATCTCAGTCTTCGAATGTGAAAGGAAATGGAAACAATGTTCAGGAAACTTCAAAGATTGCACAAGATTCAGTGAGGAAGAAGTCGCAGGAACTTAAACGGCCTAACTCTGGTTCTAACTTAAAAGCAAAGAAGCTTAAACTTCAGGCAGGTGGAGATGACCAATTAGTAGTTCTTGACTGAGTTTCACAGACTACATGTTTGCTTCTCCATGGACAATGCCGTGTGTAGGTTTAGTTTGTGTTTTAGTAATGGTAATTTTTGTGCATTTTTTAAAATAAAAATACAACCAGGGGAACAAGTATCTTTAAAACCCTCAAATCTGGACAGTGTCTAGTAGTTGAGGGAAAAACAAATGCTTCATATCAAAACAACTGCTGTGTATTGCGTGATACCACAATGACTAAAAAATGTAAGTAACAACTGTGTTGCCTTTTTAAGTCTCTTGGAAGCGTCATGTGTAGTAACATGCAGACTGTAAAGGGCTTCCAGAGATCATCTAGTCCAACCTCCTGCTCAAAGTGGGTCCAGTTCGAACAAGGTGCTTGGATCTGTGTCCAGTTAAATTTTGACCATCCCCAAGGATGGAGATTCCGCAACCCCTCTCAGCATCTGTTCCACTGTTTGAGCACCTTCATGACCAAAAAAGAAAATAGGACATTTCTTAAAGTTAATCATGATTTCCTGTGTTGCAACTTGTGTGTTGCCTCTTGTCATAACACTGTGCTCTTCCTGAGAAATTTGGGCCCATTGCTGCTGTACTCTAGGTAGTTGAAGACAATAGCAAGATCACAACAATCACCCCACCTCTCCACTAGCGTTCTCCTTTTCTAAGCTGGAAGAAATCTTTTTTTCCTCTCTAAGCCACTGCTTCTCTCTGACCACATAGGCAGCTTGGTGGCCCTGTGCTACACTCAATCTAGTGTATCGCTATGTTTCTTTCACTGGGAACTGCAGAACTTAACCCAGCACTCTTGCTGTAATCTCACAAGTGCTGAATACCCAGGAAGAGTCTTTTCTCAAAATTGCTGGTTACGGTCTTACTAGCAGTCTGCTGTGCGGTTGTCATTTGTGGTGCAGAGGCACACTGCTGATTGATCGTCTTCTGGGAACCTGTGTCCTTTTCTGCAAAGCTGCTTTCTAATCAGTATGGCCCAAGCCTGTCCTGTTGCCTGGTTTTACTCCATCTCAGATACAAGTCTTTGCTTTTGCTTTTAACTTTAAGGTTGCTGTCAGCCCACCTACTCAGCCTAACTAGGTCCCTCTGAATAGCAGCCTTTGCCCTTCAATAGCATTAGTATTACCTGCAGTCTGCCTGGAGCACACTCCATCCTTTGTAGCGAAGACCAAAATTGTATTGGCCCCAGTACCGATCTGTGAACATTGCTACTTGTAAATGGCCACCAGTTATGGACTTTGTTCACAGATCCCAACTCTCTGAATTGGGTGGTCTAGAGAACTTTCTGCCTACCTCGCTGTACATTTATCCAGTCCATATCTCAGTGATACTTTTAGCTGAAAGGAAATTATAGGAGATCACATCAAAAACCTTCTTGAAGTCATGTTATACAACATCCATTGCTACTTCCTTATTCATGCAAGCAATTCTCAGTCAGTGTGGTTAGTCAGGTATACTTTGCTTCTGGTAGATCTAGTCAGCTGTTCCAGATTGCCTCCATGTCTCTGAAAATGTCTTCTGGGAGTATTTGCTCATGAAGTTTTCTGGGGGCCAAGGTGGTGCTTACTGTCATGTAACTCCTTACACCCTCCTTTTGGAAGATGAGAGAGATTTTTGTTTTGAACCTCCTGCAGTCTCAAAGTCCTTTCAGAAATGATAGCAGTCTTGCACTGACCTCCCCTAGCTTCCTCAGCATCCCTCTGCAGCCCATCCAGTCCTGTGGATTTGTGTATGACCAACTGGCTTGAGTGATCTCTAACTCTACCTTACTCTACTGCTTTACTCTCACAGACTGTGAATAGGCTCAGGGATCTGGGAGGTCTGAGGGAAAACCTTACCAGTGGGAACAAGGCAAAAAATGAGAGTATCTCAATCTTTTCCATGTCTTGTGTCCCTAGTTCCCCTACCCCTCTGACCAGTGGGACCATGCTTAAATTTTTGCTGCTAAGGTACTTACAGAAGCTCTGCTCACTGCCTTTCACATCTTTGCTAGTTCCACCTCCACCCGAGTTCTTGCATTTCTATCTCCTTCCCTGTGTGGTCAGGCAGTGTCTCTGTCCTGGCTCTCCTCTACTTTCTGCCTCCTCTCTGTCTTTGAGCTAGCTGAGGAGTTCTCTGTTGACCTGTCCTGACCTTCTGACATGCTTGCTCAGTCTTTTGCACAGAGCAGTAGGCTATTTGTGTTTTGAGGAGGTTGCGTTTTAGAAATGAAGCAGCAATTCTTGAGCACTTTTGCCTTCCAGGGCAGTCTCCCTGGGATCCTGACAGGATTTCTAAACAAGCTGTAATCTGGTCTCCAGAGATTGGTTTTACTCTGTCTTACTTCTCTGTCATGTTTAAAATCCTGAATCGCAGTTACGGAGCAAGACCTGGATATCCAAACCTGTGAATAAGTGTCCAAGTCAGGGTGGCAGCGAGGGCCTCTGTCCCCACAGAAGGGATTTTGTGGTAACGCCCCTGTTCCTTTTCTTCATTCTTTGAACATGTGGCTTGGGTTCAGCTGGTATCGATGCATACCTTGGTGAAGTTAAATCATCCTTGTCTTTCTCAGGGCACTGTATCTATTCTGCCATGGCAGAACTGCAGTTGGAAAAGGAGGACTCTTGCTTTGCTGGAAGCAAGAGGTTTCTAGCTTTCCCTCCTCTGGGAGTCTGCATCCAGGCTTCTGTGAGGGTAGTCTCAAGGCTCGCTCTCATATGCAGCATGGGGTACAGGTTTCCCTTAGATCCACAGTCTCTATGAAGACCCTGTCACCTCCTGTTCCTGGCTGCTATGCAGGCTGCTCCCCTCCTCCTGCAGCTCCTTCCCCCAGCAACTCTGCCCTTGAGGACAGCACAGCTCCCACTGCTGAGGCTGCTGCTGGCCCAGGAAGAGCCAGCAGATGTCTGGAGGCCTGGGCTGTGGCAGCTCACCCTTCCTCTGGAGCAGGGGCTGGGGCAAAGCCTCTCCTGTGCCAGTGGCGCTTACTCCAGCCCAGGTGGACACTGCTGTCTCTGCAGTTGTGAGCTGAGAGCATATTTGAGAACTTGTGTGTATTTCAGAGAAGAATTCTAACAGAGCATTGTTACAGCACTGAGCTGCTTTTGACTTGTAGGGATATTTAATGAAATATTTTATGTATTTATCCCTTTAAAATGCCTGTTGGTTTTACAAGTGGATTTCTCTAGCTTGTTACTCAAACAGAAAATTGCTACTTCTGTGCTTTTCAGAAGTACCTAAATTTATGTTTAAAACCAACAACTTTTCTTGATCTCAGCTGTTCCCTTTGTAAAAGTTCCATTGTATTCTCTCCCAGGATACAGATGCTGTATGCTATTTATTAAAAAGAATCTTTAAACCACATGAAAGTGGCAAATAAGTGAGTGCTCTTTTCCTTGCCCCTCAGGGTCCTGGGTTTCCTTTCCACTTTCTTCTTTACTATAAGGTGATGTAACCCCTTAACTCCAGAAGCATAAAATGCTATTAGCTAAACTCAGTAACCAGGAAATTGCCCTTATTATTAACTCCTTTGATCTCAACGTAGAACAAATTACCTCCCCTCTCTCACATTATTCAAGAAGTGAGGAGAGTAACACTACTGCCATCTTAGTATTTGCATTTGACGAATTACATAATGGCAAGTTCATTTTCATACAGTATGTAAACTAGAGGAAAGTGATCCTCTTTTTCAAACAAGCATCAAGCCATATAACTTTGCACTGTTCCACATTCAGAAAACACAGAATCACAGGACAGTTGGGGTAGGAAGAGACCTGAAAAGACCATCTGGTCCAGCCTTCTGTGGGAAAGAGACACTATGTGAGATTATTTAGTTGTATCTTGAAAACATCCAGTGCAGAGGACTTCACCCCTGCCATATGAAGGTTGTACAAGTGATTGATTATTCTCACTCTGTAAAGGTTCTCTTTTTATGTTAAAATAAACCTGAAGGAGTTCTTTATGAGTTTAGAACAGCTGAGGTTTTCCAGTACAAGCCAGTATGAGAGTATGTTAAAAGCTTCAGGTCTTTTGCAGTGGAGAGCTAAATATAAGCTTTTTTCCATTGTTTCTCTGAGTCAAGATATATTTACGGCTATGTAATCAATGTCCTCTCAAACTGGATAGTTAAAGTTCTGCAGCACCGTTTGATTTGCTCAGGCCTACACTTTCTGCTCTGTGTAATTAAGTGCCACACAGTCTTTTTCTTTCCATGCCTGACCCAACCTGTAATGCAGGACACTACATTGTGGTAGCTGAACTGCAGCCATAGCACAGTAAAGGTCACCATCTCTTTCCTCAGCAATCTCTACAGACTGAAGAAAAGCTTCAGACTTTTTCTGCCTCCTGTTTCAGCAAGGATAATATTTAACTGTATGTGAAGTAGAAATATATGCTTGTTGACTTGCTGAACATCAGTTTCCAGAAACAAGTAGTTGTGTTGCCAGAGTGGTAAAGACCCAATGGCTACTGCTGCCCTCAAGCATCGCTTAGGCACACTGGGGGTTCAATGCTAGCTTTCATTTTTTTTTCTGCAGTGAATGAGCAGTAGCACAAGTCCAAACTCATTATAAACTTAAGTTAGGGTAGGTTTCACTTTGGACACCCCCAACATACAGATGTATACCACCCCCTTAAATATAAAAGAAACATGACTTAAGACAATGCTCTTCATCTTTTTTTTTTCTGGTAGAATCGTGTCAGTAACTAAAGCTTAGTATTTCACCCATTATTTAACTGAAAATTCTGCCAAAAGTAGCATTAATTCCTTTAATTAAACAGTCGTTTAATTTGATTTTTCTGAGAGAAATCTCAATATATACCATCAACGTTGCATTTAGTTCCCAGTTTGGCCCTGAATAAACAGCATCTAGGAGTAGCAATTGTGGAATAAAACTGAAAGCCAGTCTGAATCAACCTATGGTAACAGACAGAACTATGGAATACACAGAGGACATTAAGGAATAGCTTAAAGTTGTTGGGCTTTATCACCTAGGCACTAAATTATGCCTAGAAAATGAAAAAGAAGGAACTTCATCGAAGCAAGCCTGTACCTGCACAATCACTATTATTAAAGCGCATCTTGTGTAACTACAGCCACAGAGCTACTTGTGACTGGAAATAAGACAGCTTAACCCCACCCCCCATTTGCAACTTAATGTTTCATGACTAGTTATCACAAGTCAAACTGGAATTTAGTGCCGACAAAAATTCCTTCCTGGAACCAATGTGTATGCTCATGGAAGTGAGAAGAGGACACAAAGTGGCCAAGACACATAGTCCCCATGAATGCTTCCATTAAGTGAACTCTAAGAGTTGTCTATTAAGAATCCCACTGGGATTCAGTACAGCATCCTGGAGCAGCTACCACACAGCCTGTTCCACAGGCGTATGCTAGGGCAAACTACTAGAGGCGACATCCACCAGTGCTGTAGCGTTACCCTGTTCTTGGAGTGCTCCGTGCATTGATCCTGCTGAAGATCAGACAGAATGCACCAGGGCATCTCAGCCACAATACCTGGAACACCTGAAGTGCCAAGCAGTAAAAAAGCTGCTTCCAACTAATATCTCATTCTAGCTTTCGTTATTCAAAGTTTTCGTGTTCTGTACTTAGCCAAGTAGAAAATACATTTAATTCAAAAATACAGAGAAGGGAACAGAAAAGACATCCATCTTGCTGTCTATTTGCAGACCACATCGCAGGCAGCAAGAACTCCAGGCACTCTATGCCCTAAAGATACCCTCCATCAATCTGAGCCAGCTCAGCAGAGATGGTACTGTTAGCCAGAAGAGGAATCTTGCAATCCGCAGCAAGTGCTCATGGGTCTGAGCAGTGGCGGGGGCGGGTGCAATGGTAACACACTGCATGACTGCTTTGTAACTCTTCACCTGAGCAAGTGGTTTTGAGGAATAGGGGCTTTCCCACCATAGCCAATACTCACACTGCTCGAGTCTGGAGACGGCTTTAGCAGGTAAGGCAGCACCCATCAAGGCATCCCAGCTCACAAGCAGGGCTTATTGACTGAGATGAAAAATGTATGGCAATAAGCCATGGGGAAACTGGGTTCTAGTAACCATGGCAGAAGAATTATGCATGGTTTGGGGAAGATGGGGGCCAAGGGGCAGGTATGGGATTTAACATTGCTATTTAAAAGTGAAGGCTACTTCACATTCAAGTGAGTGGCGTGCTATCTTAACAGCACGCTGAAGCCCATGTTTTAAGACTGTTACAGCCCTGTTCTCATATGCTCATCTAATCCAGATGAAAACTCTTTGCCAACACCAATACACTTGCTTTTGTTGCTGCATTTCTACACCTATTAAATTAACTGGCTGGTCAGTATTTTGACACCACCAGCACAAAACCCTAATAAGGCATTGCATTTATCCCTCATGTTTGGCAACATGGAAACGGTTTTTATAAGACATATTACTCAGTGTCAAAATTTTAGAGAAAAGGGAAATGGATTTTTGTTCAATCAAAGTAATCTTCTATATCAATATCTGGATTCAGAAGATCTTCACCATAGGCTGAAAGATCCATTTGATTTAAAATTAAGTTTTCAAAGGTTTCTTCCAAGTCCGTTTCACCAATCAGCACAGCTCCCATCATTCGGCCGTTCTGCATCACCACTTTAACATATTCCTGTCCCTTGGTACATCTCAGCATCAGTTCATGGTCTAAACCCAAGCCTTGAGCATTGTATTTTCCCAAAACCACAACCTAACAAAAGGAAAAAGAAAAAGCACTCCTAAGATCATTGCAGTGGCTTTTGCTGGTAACAGTTCTAAGTTTCAAAAGACTGATGTGAACAGGAAAATGTTTGTCCTTAGGGAACTACCCTCCTTCATTGGCTTTCAAACCCACAACAAAATTAAAAATCTTTACTTTGAAATATCATACATAAAACCCAATTATGAACTAGTTACCATGCTGAATGATGTTGAATTGATCCATGAACAGAAACTTAATGAAATGGAATATACACAGAGATGAAAAATTTGTCATATGACCAATTTTAAGTGGTAAGTATCTGTAAATATCTTTGCCCTTTTTAGTTTCAGCATTCAAAGTTAGTATGACTGGAAAAAATCAAAACTTAAGATTAATTATTATAGAGAAAACCTTTGTCCATATTATGTAAAGAATATAAGCGAGCAACATGTTTTACTCAGCGATTAAAGACCATTAAGACAGTATTTACTTTACCTTGTAGTTGAAAAATTTTGTAACATGAGCAAATAGTTCAAAGCTGAAATCCATATCAATCGATTCTCCTAAGACATCTGCTGCCATGCATTTTGCTGCATACCATCCCATCTGTCTAGCTTGAGTCCACAGCCTCATCTAAAAAACCATAAATATAAAGGCTTGAAAACCCAGCTACATGTCACTGTGCGGTGATAAAACACTCACTGTTCTCAATGTATACTATGTGTTTTCATTATATTTGGGAAAGCTGAACAGCTTGGCTTTCAGCCACATAGATAAAATTATGTCATCAACACACTCAGGATTATCTACTTGTTCACTATTTTCCGCTTCAATTAAGCTTTCTTTTCTCCCATCTGTGTAATAGCGTGTAATTTAATTTGTTGATTAGACTGCTGCTGAGCACACAATCATACAATTTGATTTACCTGATGCCACACTGGACTAGGTTCCCATGACGCCGTGCAGATATCTCCAGCTGCATATATATCTGGCAGGGATGTGTGCATATGTTTATCTACTTTAAGACCTCCATCTTCACCTACAGCAAACTAAAGTATTTGTACTGATCAGCAATGAGAAATTAACTTCAATGAAGTAATTCAACTTCACTCACATGAAGCAATCACCTCATTTGCTACTTTTTAAAGGCAGACTCCTAAAAATAATTCAGTAAATTCACCATTCTGCTTAAATCAAAACATGTGAAGATATCAGCACTCGTGAGACTGCACCTCGAATCCTGTGTTCAGTTCTGGGTCCCTCGCTCCAAGAAGGATGTTGAGGCTCTGGAGTGAGTCCAGAGAGGAGCAACAAAGCTGGTGAGGGGGCTGGAGAACAAGTCTTACAAGTAGCGGCTGAGGGAGCTTGGGTTGTTTAGCCTGCAGAAGAGGAGGCTGAGGGGAGACGTTACTGCTCTCTACAACTACCTGAAAGGAGGTTGCAGAGAGGAGGGTGCTGGCCTCTTCTTCCAAGTGACAGAGGATGGACAAGGGGGAGTGGCCTCAAGCTCCACCAGGGGAGGTTCCTAAATCTTATCAAACCCAGAACCTTTCAAATATTCAACAACAAAATTAGCCTACAAAAGCAGAATTCCTAGAAATCTCTGCATTCTCTTCTCAACAGGAGATCAGTGTTGTACTTAACAAGCAACTTTCACATATCCTTTAAGATATGTCTAAGAGTGTAATAAAAAAAATAGCATCGCATACTGAATTATTTAATATTTGACTATCTACGGTAGCACAACCTTGATGGTAACATAAAAAGCAGCAATCATTGTTTCTAGAACACAACATAAGTTTTTAAAATATATTTCTGATACCTAAGCAGGGAAGTAACAGAGCTTGCCAAATTTCAAATCATACTATGTGCTATAGGTATTGTATTTTTGCCAAGACCAGAAAATAACATTGCAAATATCAGTACATGTAACAAGTATCAATATAATATGCCAAGAACACTATAGGTATTTCTGGTATCAACAATTTTGAAACTTCCAAAATCTTTAGCAGTCAATGCTTCATGTCAGAAGCATAAACCAGCTGAAAAACATTACTTAAAAGAAAAAAAGCTTCAACTTCAAAAGAAATGGGTATACTTACATTATTACTATCAAGAAATGGTTTAACATTTGGCACAACTCCAGTTGCACTGACAATGAAATCGCATCCATAAATTTTTCCATTAGTTAATTCCACATAAACAGGCCATAGTGCTGTAAAAGGGGAAAATTTTGCCCTGAGAACGTAACCAACAGAAGTTACTTTGTTAATAACATCTTACTACATGAAGATTTAAAAAGAAGAAAAAAAATCTTTTGAGATACTTAATTGATTAGGTAGGAAACCCCACCAAAAGTAAAAAAAAAAAAAATTTAAAAAAAAAAATCTTACCTTTAACATTTCTTGCATTCATTCAAGACAAGAAAAAAGTTACATTTTGGAGCTTAGCTCCCAAGTCTCACTATGAACTTTCTCTGGAACTTTCCTAAATCAAAGCCCTCATTTTTAAGGGGAAAATTCTGTGATTTTATTGATCTGTCACAAGGACGGAATGTTTTGCATACACGATTTCAGTGACTTTGTAGAAAAAGTGCAACGCATAACATTTTGCAATTTAATTGTAGCCCATAAATCAGATACTCAACTACGACAAATAGTTAATGCTCTGTTTCATTTATAAAGATAAAGGATTTGTTTTCAAAATCTGTATTTGCTCTAGAACAGCAAGCAACATCAAACACGCTTCAGCACTGCTTTATCTTCAACATTTATTTCTAATCAGCACTGGCACCTACCCTGATCTGGTTCTACATTTTTCTCTTCCTTAGGAAAAGTCAAAGAAGTCCGTTGCAGTTGTATAAATTCTTGCTGTAAGTATATTTTCTTTACTTCACAGAGTATTTCAATATGTACTTTATGAGAAAACTATAGAAAGATTGACAGAATTATAACAATTAGCAATAACAACCTTTTTAATGGTAAATATACCTCCACCTGAATTGATACGTGACTAAACTGGGAGTGTTAGAAGGTGAAACAAAAAACTGAACTGAAAAAACCCAAACAAAGAATGATACATTACCTGAGTTGCCACACTTGTTCCTTTTTTTTTGTACACAGATCTAACCACAGCAAATGGCTTTTTCAGGAGATACCTGATATTCTTTGAAATGTCATGTCAATTTATATTTTTCTGGCATGCCAGAAAACATATTCAAGTTCCCCATATATTGCAGGAAAGGAATTCAGAACTTAACAGAACAGAAAACAAGTAAGTCCACCTTTTCTATCTTTCAGGATGAAATCTTTAGTTTTTCTATCACTAATTAAATTCTGATGTTTATGTTCTAAATGCCATAAAACATCCTGTTCCATCAACCCATGTTTCAACCTCTTACTCCAGTTGTGAGCTTGAGACAGAAATTGGAAAGTTACCTGTCTCTCTAACCTGTTTTGTGGATTCAGGCCTTGAATAGATTTATTCTCTTCTACACGAATGTATTTCCACGGCCTCCAAGAGCCAAAACACCAGTGATTAATCTGCTGACTATCCTAAACATCCTTTAGCTGGTATTGTAAAGCCATTCCTGTAGAACCTAGGACTGATCACCTTTTAAAGGGCTCTTATGTTTTTCTCCAAATGAGCATAACAGATGCAAACACCTAATAGCTAAGAAATTAATAAATAAAAACCTGAAACAGAGCAATGATACGTAAGGATTTTTACTTTACTTTGACCATGAATGAAATATTCATGTCCACTACTGATTTCATATTTCACTATCTGCTGTGACAGGAGACCAACATTCCCTGGCTTATGGCAGCTAAAATTAGAACAACAGAGGTACCACTGCCTCTGGGTAAAGCTAGGATTGACATCAGTCCTACAGAAATAAGCAAACCAAGATTTATGTTCAATATGAAGAATAAATTCCTAAAACTATGCCTGTGGATCTGATCAGACTCCTTGTTCTTCACACAGAAAATTACTTCATTTGAATTCGCATATATTCCTGCTCAATTCTGACAGAACAGGGAAATCAGTTTTTATTTTTCTAATAATCCTGAATATGACATTTTACATTCTGTCTCCCTTACCCACTTAAAGCAAGTTAAAGAAATCTGTAAATGAGATTATGACCATACCTCTTTAGTCCCTTTAAGATGTAAGCCCTCATGCCAATCAGGGCCTAAAGCACTGCCCAGTTTGTCAGATGCTGCTGTAGAATTTTCTTTTTCCTCATTTCCTGAAGGAAGGAGTTGGAGAACATCAGATTTAGCATGCATATTGCATTGTCTGCAGAATTCAGAACGAGGATTCTCAGTTAAGAGAAATATGGTCTGGTTGCCAGAAGGGACGACAAATATGTGCAACATCCCAAAATGCATTAATTTGTGGACAAAATCAGACTCCAAATAATCTTTAACACCTTTCATTGTTATGCATTTCATTACTTCATCATCTCCATAACCACCATGCCACTGTTAGGTGCCTGCATGGCAACAAACAGCTCTAAAAGTTCTGGAGACACGTGGTAGACTTAATTGTTTAGTATCAATGCTAGTATTTAACTCTATTTTCATCTGCTAGCAAACATGCATCTGCCCCTCCTTTGCGCTAGTGCAAATTCTTAAATAAGGTTTGTGTATCATGGTATGTTATGGCCTGCTAAATTAACTGATCTTAAGACTATCTTTAATATTGAATGATGCTGCTGCAGTGTTAGGAGACTAAACCACCATACCTTCTGTTGTATACTTGGTTCTTTTACATTGAATTGGAGTCTCTTGGTTTTCACCACTTAGCTTTTGAACAAGAAATTCAGCTGCTCCTGCATCAAAAAAAGTGTTCCCAATGGCTTTGTCTTTGATAGCCCAGATTACTTCGCAGCCTTGAATTTCATACCTGTGGACATTTAAACAGTGGATAGGGTAACAGACTACCCAAAAGGGATCTGACTCTTAGCAACACAAATAGAGGTGTGCCTGAAGCTAGAAATAAACGATCCAAAACTTCTAAGCCTATCAAATCCACTACTGCTTCTAAACACTTACAGAAGGAACAAGTTAAAAGAAAAATCTCTTCTAAGTTGATAAGTCACACTTTCTTACCAGCACAACCTCACCTGAACTAGGGCAGAGGGTGAGAGAAGGCAGAAAAAGTGATTATTAAAAAAAACAATTATAATGATCATCTTGTTATTATTTAATGTTATCATAATTATTACCAAGATAATAATCATTAATTTCTGTTTCCAACAATTTAAAAAATGTGCCTTTTTCCCAGACTGTGCTATTAAGGACAGGTATTTGGATCTTGTTTGTACTACCTGGAACATGAACTGGTAAGAGACGTGCAGGGAATCTAGGGAAAGTGAAAAAGTGATTCTATACAACACTACACATGACTGTACAACAGTACAACACAGATGTTTCTGTAATCTAGCAGTCTGCAGGACCACATGATTCAATATTCAACCTGTGGCAAAGGGCAAGTCACCAACATTAAAAGCTCCATCAGCCTAAGTTAGGCTGGGTAGAAGATAAGCTGCCTCTCTATTTCTGTCAGATCAAGTTTTTTAACTTAAATACTGCTCTTAGTAGTCTTAGCAGATTTTTTTGCTAGTGCCAAATTAGAAAAAAAAAAGCTGTATACTATTAATATCTATGTGTCAAAGCTCCTCCTGAAGCTTGCCAAATTTTATGTGACAGTAGGTGCCGCTACACTGTGAAAGTTATTTTAGTAACTTTTACTACTCAATGCTTCAAGACCTACAGTCTTATAAGTCATCCTTCTCCCAGACATATGCACACTAGATTTAACATAACATTGTTAAAGATTTTATTTGCACACGTATCTTTAAAACTTAGTTGTTTACTTACACTAATTCAAGTGCAATTCCACCATTTCCTACCACAACTATTCTCTGAGATTGAGCTAAATTCTTCTGAAAAGCCTGCATTAAGAAAGAAAAAAAAAGTCAATTATAATTTTGATCAGTATGAGTGAGCACGCTATCTATCAAATCCTTTTCAGTACTTTCTTGCTCTCTTAGTCTTTTTATTCCGATTTTCTCAGACTACTGATAGGTATTTTCTTATGTTACGATCTGTTATAAAAGCCACTGAAACCTGTAAGTTCATTAACAGAGGAATTTATTGATACAGCCTTCCAAGCATCAAATTGAGACAAGAGAAGTTACATCATTGCATTTATGCCAATTTGACAGAGCACTTAATAGAATCCAGGAGACTTTTATTGGATTAGCTTTGTGGTGTTTATCAGCAGATTTATCACAACTTGAATAACTTTCACAGAATTTGCACAACATTAAAAAGGCAAAAACACAGAAACCCAGGAATTTAAAAATTCCTGATGAAAACCCAGGAATTAAAAAAAAAATTTCTAGTAAAGCAGAGAACCAATTTTATTTGTGCAAAAATACTTTCAGAAAGAAACAAGTCTCTAAATACAGCCGAGTGGCAAGAGAAATTTTAAAAAAATATAGCCCGGACACTATTTTTAATAACAAAACCATTTCAAGTATTTTTTTTCAAAAGAATCAAGAATAATTTCAACTACATGAAAATCTGTTCATCCATGATTAAAGTTTACCTGACTTATTCCATCAGAGAACCTAACTGAAAGACCACGAAAACCACAGTCTTTTAATCCCTTCAGAGGAAGATACTAAGCTATATCAGAGGGGACTAGAGAATGCAACTAGTCACCATCAGAAAAAAAACCAAACCAGAAAAAAAGTATTTTCAGTCCCAGTAGAAGTTCAACATCAGTTTTGACAGGTAATATTCCAGTCTACTATATCCCACAGTGGCCAACAGTGGATGCACAAGGAAGACCATCAGAAGATGACAAGCACATGACAGTACTATGCTCAAACACCCTTCCTTGCAAGTTCTAGACAACACTGGTGCCACTCAGGTAGCATCTTTTTCTTCAATTTAGATAACAGAAATTTATAAAGGGCTGTCTTTTTTTTTAATGACTTTTTTTTAAACTCAGTTTTAATACTCGAAACAGCCAACATTGTAATAATTTCACTTCACTTTGCCCTAAACAGTAACTCTTTTTTTATTGTCAGCATAAAACTTACTCTTATAAATTACAGTTCTTATATTACGGAGAAGCAGTGTTCGCTTTCACCCTGCCTTCTCTAATTCTAAAAAGCTACAGTAGTCAAACCTCAATGTCTACTTCCAGGCTGAAGTTCTAATCTTAAATGAGTCTAGATGTGAGAACTTTCCCCTCATCTGTGACTATAAACTAACTCCTGTACAACGAAGAGGCTACAGTAGAACTAAAAAAAACCCTGCCTGGAGGGTAAAAGAATACAATATATTCTAGATTAAGATGTCAGAAATGTTGTCAAAAATGTTGTCTATGAGCTATCTATAAACTTAATCAATTTAGTGACTAATTAACTTCTTAAATGGTATTTTAAGGCTACTTATTTGCTACTGAAAGTATTCCTATTTAAGGATATGGAATAGCAAATATCATCAGCGGTTTCTCCATTTCACTCTGCAATAATTTTTACTATTTTGTATCAGAAGAAGGACCATATTACACACTTACAAATCCAAGCCACACTTACCTCTGCACTGTCAGTATCCCTGATTCCTAACACATAAGGGTTTCCTTCAACAATTAATTTTGGTTTTGCTCCAGCACAGAGGCAAAGTTTTTCATACATATATTCTTTCCCATCTTCAGTGAAAATTCTCTGTTAAATATTAAAAGAAAATAAAAGCATCTAAGAGAATATCAGGTTTTTTTCCTTGTTGTCATGGGATTTTGCACGTATCAGATGCTGTAACTGGCAAGTCTTCATAATCTCATCGATTGTGTGTCATCCACTCACCAGAGACTTACAAGCCTGAATTTATACATTACATGATGGATAAAATCAGAAGTACGCACAGTGCACTCAAAGAAAAATGAAATATCAAGTTTACCACTTGATGGCACTCTGTACTCACTAGCTGTGCTAAAACAATCTGTTTCCTATGTGTCCCCACCCCGGCAACAGACATAGACCTACTTACCTATGCCACTACTAGCAATTAGGAATCTCATTCAGAACATTTCAACAGTAGACCTGTGGTAACTTATATAGACACAGGCTAGAATACAGTTCAGAGAAATTGCAAAGTCTGTTCTTTGCTAAAGAAAAAGAGCAGGCGGTAAACAAGCCACCTTGTTCTGCAACAAGCAATACTTTAACATTTTATGACCTTATTTGTTGTTTTCCAAACATCAAGCTAAATGGTTTACAATGGCTTTGTACAGAGAGTTTTTTGGGAAACAGAGACAAAAGACCCTCCAAATCAACATACATGATATACTCATGTTCACAGAGACGTATCTAAGCTAAAACAACATTATAATAATGATACAAGAATATAATTTGATTCTGAATATTAGCAGAATTATTATCTAACTGGAATAATCTCTCTCTGACTTAAAATACACAAACCCAGCTTGGGATTTGCATGAGAGTTTCTGATAAATGTTGAACTGACAAAAATGTCAACACAGATACTAACAAGGATCTCTGTGTGTTGCTCACTGCTCATACTTGCAATGTATTTCCTGCTAAAAAGAAAGAAGGTGGAAATGTTGGTTCTTTCAAGAATTACTTTTTTGTAATCATAAACTTGTCAATATTTTCATCTCTGTAGCAACAAGCAGTAAATCAACAGATAAATTTCCAATCAAGAGTTACAGGAATTTTGACACCTATATTGATATACAGTATGGGCTTAATTGACTGGTGTCCCTGCCATTCCAAACGGTTGTTCAACACAGTATCTCTAAGGTGTCAAAACACTTTTAACATACAGCTTCTTAATTAACAACTACTTTGTGATGAACAACCGTGTCCCTTGAATATATTTCTATTTGAACAACATTGTAAGTGATACGTGAAATTAAAATTAGGAAGTACTTTCTTGTAGTTTACTTACCACCTTAATAACTAGAATGTTCTTCAACAGAATTTCATGCTCCGGGCCTATTTTCTTAGATTAGTTTTAAAAATAATTTGAAAAACCATGTAAAAGAAGAAAAAAAATCATTAGCTTACATGTTCATCACTTTTCAGTTGTTTTACTCCAGACTGTATCACTTTAATATTGGGATATCGTTTTTCTAATACAGAATTTGGTTGTTCTTCTACATCAAATTCCTCAAGTGTTTTGGAGACCTGTAGGAAGAACAGAGGTATTTAAAAATATGAGTAATTTAGTCACCCCTTTTTCTAAAGCTTGTAACAAAATACGTTGTGTTCACTTCCAGTAAAGTAGTCACAACATAAAGCCCATACTGTTGTAAAATATGTTAATGCTAAAAGATCATTTTTATATACAGAATCTTTTCATGCATACACCTGGTAAAGAGTTATAGTAGCACAGACGATTTTAATTCTAAAACTAGAGTTTAAGCAA
This sequence comes from Coccyzus lansbergi, assembly GCA_033558105.1. Classification (NCBI taxonomy): domain Eukaryota; kingdom Metazoa; phylum Chordata; class Aves; order Cuculiformes; family Coccyzidae; genus Coccyzus; species Coccyzus lansbergi. The sequence continues at coordinate 1,222,625 of JAUMJK010000347.1, forward strand.
AAATGGAGAACCCTGATGGCTGCTCTAACTGCTATATGTTTTATTCCACATGTAGCCTGTATTATTAGAGTTGAGTACACTGCTTTTTAACTTACCTAACGCAGTGTTAAGACTCTGGTTTTTTATTTGTTGTAACTTTGATGAAATAACTCAATGATGTTACCCCATGCATACATGTTTCCCTCCTCAGTACTTTGGGAATAAGTATTTTTGGACAAAACAGCTTAGAGAATTACCAGAATACACTTTTGCCTGGAATAAGTGTTTTTATTCTATTTATTAAAAAAATCTGGTGTTAGAGTTTCTTCAAAAACCTAATGATTCAAAATTGTCTTGATGCAGGTAGTTGGTCCTTATGTCAGGAAAAACACTTACTGTGGTTCAGCTAGTAAGCAGGACATGCAAGACAAGTGTTTAGGTAAATCACATTCAAGATCATCTCAAAGTATTTACTCAGCATCTCATCCATGGTCACCATCTGATATTTCAGAGATTGGGGCTGGGGCAAACCAGAACTCGGAAAATATTCAAGCAAGTTATGTTTATTTGGGGTTTCTTCCAGCAGGGAGGCAGCTGCATCAGAATGTGCAGGCCTTCTACTTTATAGAATATTCAAAGAGTCTGGAACACAGCAAGGAACCAGAAGCCATACCATGCTTGCAATTCAGAAAGAAATTAAGATACTAGCGTCCAAAACTTCAAATACTATTTAGCTCTTCCCTTACTCCTCAGATACTGAAACTTCTGTTGATGTGATTACAAGCTTACATCTCTGCAGTGCCTAAGTGCCTTTCCTGGATACTGATTACCTGTTAGCACTCTAAAAGTCAGAAGATATTCTTTAGTAGGGTATTACTTTACTAGTATTTACTACTAGGTATTACTTACTACTTTACACAGGGAGCTCAGTCTCTCAGCTATGTTCTGAGCATCCCATTAAGTGTGGACAAAAAACAGTGCAAAAGGGAAGAGATTATGATAGCCACTTACAGCCACTAAATGCAAAGCTGCTGCATCAGGCATTCAAAATCCAGAAGAATTATGTTAAAACTGCACTGTCAGATAAACAGCGGAGTGGTCTTTCTTCACGTGTTATAACATATGCCTCACCTGTTAGACACCATGTTTTAGAAAGACAGTCATGAATATAAATGCCAGGTGGAAGACCAGCTCTGGATGTCTTCACTTCCCTTGAGAGGTAAAACCTAATTTCTTACTGACTGATAGCTCTGCATCTTCAGGTCTGTGAAACCCAAGTGTTTCTATGCCCTACAGCAGAATTTAAAGTTCCCTCAAAGTGGGAAAAAGAGCAGTGCTTTCCAAGATCTGAGCACCTCCGCAAAACTAGCTTAATGAACCCATTAGCCAGAAATCTAAATTCACACATGGATTGTATTTCCTTTATCAAACCAGCAGGAAAATGGTCACGGAATCACCAGCTGCTGGAGATCTAGAAGCTGAAGACAATTTCACAAAAGGCTACCCCTTTTTTTGTGACTTGTCAGAAGTTTGTTGCTGCCCAAACTTCAAACAAGCTGCTATATATGAGAACTACTAGCAAGACTAAGTTCCTCCAGTAATTTAATCCAAAGATACCACTTCACTGCTTAAAATGGAGCATAGCCATTAAAGCAGTGAAATAAAGATTTAGTAACTTAGAAAACACTTCAACCACATAAGCACCCAGTTTTATCTTCGCTCAAATGTTGGAAATATATTAACCAATTACTAATAATTATGAATCACTGTAAAATATCTCATCAGTCCTACTAACACCACTACAGTTTCACTAATGTGAAAACAAGTTCGAAGTCATAAGCATTTTCAGAATTATGTTCTAAATTACCTGTATGTATACAAATTGCTGAAGAGGTCTTACCATAAGAAAAATTAAGTCTCCCTTACCTGTTTGAAATTCGTTACAGCTTTTATAACTGGAGAAGCTGTTATTAACAAAACATCTTCTGATGGAAATTCTGTGGCCAGCTTGCAAAGAAACAGAAATCATGATGAGTGAATACAGTCATCGACGCATTTTGACTTTAAGACAATAACATTATCGGTGAAAAACACTAGGTGTTAATACATGACTTTAGTCTTGTAGAATCTCATTGGATAAACACTACTGCTAGATTGTGGAAGGCTAATGGCTGAAATGAACAGAACTTGGAGACCTAACATTTTAAGAAATTCAAACACAAATATGTCTTCAAGAGCAATACTGCATGCAATGCTTCTTCAAGTTTCTAGCCTCCTGACGCAGCACACAGAATGTCACATTTGTCAGGTTACAAAGTTTAATCCGCTGTGGTCATGTGCCCTCATCAGATTTTTTTACACATAATTACTTAAAATTGGTACATAAATTAGAATATTTAAGCAATCAATACACAAATCTAATGAATAGTTTTTACATAAGTTCTGACGTTGACCCTGAAAGCATTTGTGTTTTGCAGCGCTCAGCAACACCCGAGCCGGTGCCACCCGGGGCATGGCCGGCCGAGGCCCCACGAGGCCCCACACGCTGACACCGCAACACGGGACCAACGAGACCCCCGCAGGAGCCCAAAGACCAAGCTCCGGCCCTGCCGATGCCACACAATCACAGAACGGTTTGGGTTGGAAAAGACATTAAAGCCCATCCACTTCCAATCCCCCAGCCATGGGCAGGGACACTTCCAAACAGACCAGGCTACCCAAGGCGCCATCCAACCTGGCCTTGAACTCTTCTAGGGATAAGGCATCCACAGCTTCCCTGAGCAACCTGTGCCAGTACCTCAACACCCTCATTGTGAAGAATTTCTTCCTAATGTCCAGTCTAAGTCTTCCCCGTTCCAATTTAAAGCCATTCCCCCTAGTCCTGTCAGTCCATGCCCTTTTAAAAAGTCCCTCCACAGCTTTTCTGGAGCCCCTTTCAGGTACTGGAAGGTCGCTCTAAGGTCTCCCGGGACCCTTCTCTTCTCCAGGCTGAACCACCACATCTCTCCCATCCTCTCCTCATGGCAGAGGTGCCCCGGCCCTCACACCAACTTCGCGGCCTCCTCCGGCCCCGTTCACACGGTGCCAGAACTCCCCACATTCCCCGACCATCCGCGGCCCAGCTTCCCCCCCTTCTCCTCCTCACCTTCTCGGCGCAGGTGACCCCCGCGATCCCTCCGCCCACCACCGCGAACCGACTCCGCGGAACGACGGGGGCGGCTGCCGTTTCCATGCTGGCGACGGCGGGGAGGACGGAAAAAGAACCCCACGGCGGCCAAGGCCCCGCTACTATGGCCCCACTGGGCGCCGCTCCGCCTACGGCGCGCGGGAGCGACCAAACTTCCTCCGCAGCGTCCCTCCGGCCCTGCCCCGGACCCGCCCCGAGTGCCGCTGGTATCTCGGTTGCTTTCGTTGTTGTTGTTGGCTGTTGGTGCTGGTTTCGCTTTGGTTTGGGTTTGTTGTTTTTATTTTTTATTTCTGTTTTCTTGTTTGTTTTGGAGGCTCGAGTTTTGTTTGCTTCTTGTTTGTTTTCTTTAGGTTATGGGGTTTTTTGTTGTTTTTTTATTTTTTTGGTTGGTTTTTTTCAAGGTTAGAGTACGGGTGTCATAACACAAGAAGTGCGTCAGCATAAGGAAAGGAGTTGATATGTGATAAACTACCCACTTACAGTTTAATCTGAGCTGCTGAAAATGAGTTGGAGTGTTTGCAGTCTTGTTTACCTTAGCATTTTCAGCATATTAGGATGATTTTCATTCAAAAACTGACCTTCAGTGCTTTTTTGTTTCCTCTTGGAGGGAGGGATGAGCTATAAAAGATAAAACTCCTAATTACCTGCACCACAGAAAGTGACACTGTTGAAAGGCTGATGCCTTTTCAGGTATTCCTGTTGCTATAGGGACATCAATCACAGTTTTCAAAACAGTCACTTCCTTATGGTAGTTAAGTATAAATGCTTTCATTTTGGTTGGGGGGGGGTTGTTTTTGGTTTGTTTTTTTTTTTTTAAGGAAGTAACTTCTCCTAACATTGAAGGTAATTTCCAGCCCAGACAATTGCTGGCCTTTTTGACCACAAACTAAATTCTGTTTTCTGAATACAACCTGTTCCACTGTAATTTACCTGAGTAAATGGCCTGAGCTAAACAGTGCAAGAAGTTGGATAGGCTTGAGTCATCAAGTAAAAGACTATCTTTCAAGGATTTTATTCTGCAGTAGATAATAAATGATGGGATAAATTCCCATTTTACTTAGAGTATTTGTTTGTGCAAACTAGAAGAAGTTGCTACTTCAAAAAAAATGCAAAAAAGCATTTTGGGGCAAATTAAGACTGTGAAAATAGTTGCTCAAAATTACGGCATACCTTCTTAGTTCCTACTTGACTGTAAGGAGACGATAAGTGCAGATCTGGAAAAACATTTTGAGATCAATAACATTTAATTTGTGTAGGGAACGTAATGAACTCAGCTTTGATGTCAGTAACGCATTGCAAATCTGCTTCTGACTCTCCTTACTGAGTGTACTGCATATGCATTGGAAAGGAGTAACACAGGATGCAAGACCATGACAGTAGACAGCAGTCATTAAGTAGGTTTTGTTCTTTATTAAACAAGAATTCTTAGTGTTCTCTAAGGAATTCTGAAAATGACTACACGCCCTTCCAGGCACCCAAACCACTTCTATCAGTGTGTGCATAACCTTCATTATATTACTTCATTATGTCAGGTGCTCACAATCTAAATATAAATGTGAATGTCATAAGCAGCCCAAACTTCAGTAGCCAAATCCTTGCAGCAGTGCATAGGTTGAGTGACTTTGGGAAGTCCTCACAGAAATTCTGTAAGAAATCCACTTGTCTGTAAAGCACAATCATTTTTCTGTGAGGAAAAAAAAGGACAAGTCCACTTACAAATTGACTGTGTCTCTGCTACCTTGTTTCTTCTGTGGTTTGGCACAGAGCAAGGCCTGCTCTGTTGTGAAAAGCCAACAGCACTGCCTTGCCAGTGGTGATGCACTTTGCATTTCTATCATCCTTTCGTTTTTGCAAGTGTGTTTGAGCATCTCAGATGTTGTTAGGCCTTTGTTGATTTGGGCTGAGATGGTAGATTTTGTCTGGGAATATGGGTAATGTACCATTCATGAATAATGAATTAAAGAGCAGAATATGATAATAAAGCCTTTATAGTGATACATGTTATAAGGAATTGTTTTTCTTTCACTATCTTCCGTTCCTAAAGCAGATGGAAAAACTGTTCAGACAGTCAAAGCTCAACAAAGTTCACCCTGTGGCCAAGGAATATGTGTATCACAGCCTGGCCTAAAGCCTAAAGGCCAGGCTGTGTGTTCAAGAACTGTACAGCACAACACAGGCTTGAGCCAATCCAGGTCATCTGTTTTGTGGATCACTAACTCCTCGATGTACAATAATCTTCCGGTCAGGTTGACTAACTTCCCCCTCCTTGATCCACATACAGTTGACCTTTCCTACAGACACCATAGGTTGCAGATTATACCAGTATTTTTTTTTTTCTCCATTGTGAAAAGAAGTGTAGGATAGTAGTCGTCTCAGAGTTAGGACCATCAGAGTTGTCTTGACATCAGGTTCCACCTGTAGTCCCATATATGCTGAGACATGGTGATGCAAATTTCACCGAACAGTCCAGTTCTGTGATGTAGTAGACGAACAGGAGTTTTGGTGCTGCTGGAAGGCAGACGTGTCTGTCACTTCATGTTCACTGATGTATAACATGCAGAGATCAAAACCAGTACTATGAGGCCCCATATAGCAGTTCTGAATGAGATAAAAAAAGACATTTTTATTTACATACAGCAGTAGTTCAGACATATAATGAGCTCTATCTGCTTGCTCCTTTATGATTAAGTATTTGGCTCCTGTCCATGTGTCCCATCTGCAGGAGTTTCCCTTGAAGAGTGTGGTGTTCGCAGCTGCTTCTGACTCTTGAGGGGTCTTAGGGCTCTATCAGCATTCTGGACTGTACCTCATAGTGCTGATGTCCCAGCAGAATATGCTAGGGTAGGAGGTATAGCCTTGGAAGCATGCTTTACTATTCTAATTCTTTACAACCTGTAATAGCACTGTTGGCAAGTTATGGATAGTGTGAGGGGAGAGCCATGCATGCATCTGCTCTTTTAACAAGGCATTGGTCTGTTCCATCAGATCAGCTTTTCTGGGGTGACATATATATATATGTATATACACACATATATATATGATATACCCTGTGTCCTTCATGCTCAGCCATCTGCTGTTGGATGATTTGGCTTCTAAAATAAGATGCATTGTCTGAGTGGATGCAGGTGGGTGGACCTGACCGTACCAGAATCTGCTCATAAAGCTACTGAGGTAGCTTTCAGTATTATGCAAAACACTTAAGTGCATGCTAAGCAAGGGTTTCCTCATTGGGAAATGAGCACCAGGAGACAGAACATCAGGAAATAAAGTAACTTGAGAGGGGCAGAGCTGCTGCAGCATTGTGCTCCTTCTCTTTCCTCAACACCTTGGGTCACTTGAGCATCAGTTTGTAAAAAACACAGGTCTGAATTCCCCTAATTTTTTTTGCATTTTGCATTCATAAGTCCTGACTCCACAATGGTTTCCCATGTACCATCCAGTTATATGTTTTTCACTTACTAACCTGTATGGCTCACCTCTTACAATACTGCCCATGTGTCAGTACTTGTATTGCCTCCCCTTCCCTCTTTGCCACAGACTCCAAGGCGCTATATCACCACCTGATACTGGAATTTACAAAGATTTGTGGGATTGACTAGGACCTAACAACAATGAGGGAGAGACTGTGTTTACCCTGTTTAACAACAGCTTTTTCATCGTCACCCCATACAAACTGGTTCTTCTGTTTTGTTAAATTATTTAGGGTGTTTTGCCCCAGGAGAATGATGACTCTTTGGATCCCAACAAGAAAGGCACTAACACTTTCAGGAGGAATTAATGACCTGAAACAGGTAATAGCAAGTTATAAAATCGCATGTTCTGTCTGATGCTGGGGACCCTGAGAAAATATAGGATCAGATGGACTTCTGGCCAGGACATCACACACACACACACACACACACACACACATATGTATGTATTTACAAATATGGAAAATTTAAGTATATATAAAGGAGTGTAAAAACATTACTATATTTTTTATTTATACCATGATACACTTTATATATGTGTATTCATATAAATATCTCTATATATATAGATAAGGATATATAGCATACTTTTTATACATATATTGGTAAAAGTGTTGGTATAAGAAGTCCTTTAATAAGAGCTAATTAAATGAATAGTTGAAATTTAAATGCCAATAGAAAGGAATTGAATAAAAGTAAAAAATTGGCTTGCCCCCACTCCCCTCACCTCCTTCAGAAAGCTACTGACCAGGTTTTAGCATGGCTGGTGGGAGGAAAAATCAAGATGGCAACTGGAATCACAAGGGTAGGGGACACAGACAAGTTAGAATGTACCTGGAGGCTACAGACCCATTCCTTGTGGATGTGTCCTTTGCAACAGAGAGACCAGCCCTTGAAGCTGGACCAAGAGGTCCCTTGACCCAATTTAAGCCCATCAGCATGGCCATGCAGTATACCTGGGACAAACTTCAGGCTTTGTACAGTACTGAAAGGCACAGTACAGTTTTCCTTCCTGGGGAAAACCAGGACAGAATACCAGCTTCAGAAGAACCTGCATGTTGGGTCACTAACGAAAAGCTCCACAAGCATTTCCCAATAAGATCACACAAAGCAGAAGAGCCAGGCAATGGGCCTGTGGGTCGAAAATAGACAAAGGTTTCACAAAGATAGTGTGAGGAGCAGTGGAAACCTACATTTGCTGACAGTTATATTCGCGCGAGGGAACTCCTCCACTTGGTGGCAGAGCTAAGGGAGGAAGTAACTAGACTGAGGACTCTCAGGGAGTGTGAGAGGGAAACAGATCAGTGGAGCAGTGCCCTCTCACAAACTAAGCAGGCAGCTAGAGCTAGCGCAGCTTAGTACCACCCATCTACCAACTACAAGATTGAGTGAAAAAGAGATGGGTAATGACAGCAAGTTCCTGCCTGGAAGATAAAGCCTGTTGTCCCCATTCACACAACAAACACCCAGATTCCCTTGCAGAATTAATACGAAGCACTGCATGTTGCTTCTTTGACAGCACCTAGTCTTTGGTGTCTGCTCTCCTGGGTAGAAAACTGGTTGGATGGCCGGGCCCAGAGAGTGGTAGTAAATGGTGTTAAATCTAGCTGGAGGCCAGTTACAAGTGGGGTTCCCCAGGGCTCAGTGCTGGGTTCATCCCTGTTCAGTGTCTTCATCAACGACCTGGATGAAGGCATTGAAGGTACCCTTAGCAAGTTTGCAGATAACACTAAGCTGTGTGGAAGTGTCGATCTGCTGGAGGGTAGGGAGGCTCTGCCAAAGGATCTGAACAGGCTGGACCACTGGGCTGAGTCCAACGGCATGAGGTTTAACACGGCCAAATGCCGGGTCCTGCACTTGGGGCACAACCACCCTATGCAGAGCTACAAAGTGGGAGAAGTCTGTCTCAAAAGCTGCCAGGAGGAGAGGGACCTGGGGGTATTGGTCGATAGCTGACTGAACGTGAGCCAGCAGTGTGCCCAGGTGGCCAAGAAGGCCAATGGCATCTTGGCTTGTATCAGAAATGGTGTGACCAGCAGGTCCAGGTAGGTTATTCTCCCTCTGTACTCAGCACTGGCAAGACTGCTCCTCGAATCCTGTATTCAGTTCTGGGCCCCTCACCACAAGAAGGATGTTGAGGCTGTGGAGCGAGGCCAGAGAAGAGCCACGAAGCTGATCAAGGGTCTGGAGAACAGGCCCTATGAGGAACGGCTGAGAGAGCTGGGGTTGTTTAGTCTAGAGAAGAGGAGGCTGAGAGGAGACTTCATTGCTCTCTACAAGTACCTGAAAGGAGGTTGTAGAGAGGAGGGAGCTGGCCTCTTCTCCCAAGGGACAGGGGTCAGGCCAAGAGGGAACGGCCTCAAGCTCTGCCAGGGAGATTTAGGCTAGAGATTAGGAGGAAGTTTTTCATGGAAAGGGTCATTGGGTATTGGACCAGGCTGCCCAGGGAGGTGGTTGATTCACCTTCCCTGGAGGTGTTTAAGGCATGGATAGACGAGGTCCTGAGGGACATGGTTTTGTTTTTGATAGGAACGGTTGGACTCGATGATCCATTGGGTCTCTTCTCACCTGGTGATTCTATGATTCTAGATGTACAAAAATCCTCACTAAAAATCTAGCAGGGCTCATAAGCAGAGCTTTAAACTAGATGTGAAGAGGGAGGGGGATAGAGCCAGGCTAGTCATGAGTTCCCATGGAGATGGAATGTGTCATATAGCTGGAGTGAAGCTCACAGTCCAGAAGGGCAAACGTATCCTGGGCTGCATCCAAAGAAGAGTGACCAGCAGGTCGAAGGAGGTGATTCTACCCCTCTGTTCCTCTCTTGTGAGACCCCACCTGGAGTATTGTGTCCAGGTCTGGAATCCTCAGCATAAGAATGGCATGGAGCTGTTGGAATAGGTCCAGCAGAGGGCTACAAAGATGATCAGAGTGCTGGAGCGCCTCTTTTATGAGGATAGGCTGAGAGAGTTGGGTTTGTTCAACCTGTAGAAGAGAAGGCTCTGAGGAGACCTTATAGCAACCTTCCAGTACCTGAAAGGGCCTACAAGAAAGCTGGGGAGTGACTATTTACAAAGGCTTGTGGTGATAGGACTTGGGGGAGGGGGGTGGCCATAAACTGGAGAGGGGCAGATTTAGACTAGACATAAGGAAATATTTCTTCACTGTGAGAGTGTTGAGACACTGGCACAGGTTGCCCAGGGAAGTTTTGCATGCCTCATCCTTGGAGGTTTTCAAGGCCAGGTTGGATGGTTTTGTTTTGTAAGTTCTAACTTCCTTTTCCAATTCTCTGCTTACTTGGGGCATCAGTGGAGGTAACTAGAAAAGTTCCTCCCCTGGTGTTCTGCTCCATCCCTAGGTTAAGTGGAGTGGACCCGCAGGTTACTAAGAAGGACTCGATTAATGCCTGGCTCCGAACCTGGTGTGAGGAAAGGAGCTTTGGATTCTTTGATCATGGGATGGTTCATGCACCCCCTGACACGGTAGCCAAGGTTGGGGCACATGGATCTCCTAGCGGGGCTAAGGCCCTTGCTAAGAACATAGCTAAGCTCATAAATCGAGCTTTAAACTAGATGTGAAGTGGGAGGGGTTTGAGTCCAGGCTAGGCAAGTGCGTGCCTAGATGTGGGGCACTAGAGAGGGTGTGCTGGTGAGGACCACCAGCACATCACCGCACAGGAAGTGGGGGAGAACACACCCTGGAGCAGCAAAGGAGATGTAGGTATACTGTTACAAGCTACTTCAGTTAACAGGCAATTGGGAGCAAGCACTGTCCCCTCTAAGAGGGCTGAAGGCTCGGCTACTCAGCTGAAGTGCATTTACACCAATGCACGCAGCATGGGGAATAAGTTGGAAGAGCTGGAAGCTGTCGTAGGGCAAGGAGCCTATGATGTCGTTGCCATCATGGAAACGTGGTGGGATGACTCTTATAACTGGAGTACAGCTTTGGTGGGATATAAACTCTTCAGGAGGGATAGAAAGGATAGGAGAGGAGGTGGAGTAGCCCTCTTTGTAAGGGAGAACTTGGACACCACTGAGAAGAACTGTGGCGATGTGGAGATTGAGTACCTGTGGGTTAAAATCAAGGGAGCCCATAAGAAGCTAGATTTTGTGCTGGGAGTCTGTTACAGGCCACCCAGCCAAGGAGAAGCAGCTGATGAGCTCTTCTATAAACAGCTGGGGTCAATCTCCAAGTCAATGCCTCTTGTCCTTGTGGGAGACTTCAATCTCCCTGATATCTGCTGGAAGTACAATAGAGCAGAAAGGAAGCAGTCTAGGAGGTTCCTGGAGTGCGTGGAAGACAACTTCCTTGCACAGCTGGTTAATGAACCAACGAGGGAAGGTGCCCTCCTGGACTTGCTGTTTGTGAACAGAGAGGGCCTTGTGGGGGATGTGACAGTAGGGGGACGCCTAGGACTTAGTGATCACGTGATGATAGGGTTTTCTGTCCTAGGTGAAATGAAGAGGGTGCTAAGCAGGACGGTAGCACTAAATTTTCAGAGGGCAGACTTTGAAATCTTTAGAAGGCTGGTTGGCAAAGTCTCCTGGGAGACAGTACTTGAGGGCAAGGGAGCCCATGAGGACTGGGAGCTCTTCAAAAAGGAGATCCTGGCAGCTCAGGAGAAAGCCATCCCCGTGTTCTGGAAAAAAGGCTGGCAGGGGAAAAAACCAGCTTGGTTAAGTAGGGAAATCTTCAGTGAAAGTAGAAAAAAAAGGAATATTTATAGGCTCTGGAAGGGGGGACAGGCCTCTTGGGGGGACTACAGGAGGGAAGCGAGGCTATGTAGGGAAAAAATCAGAGGGGCTAAGGCTGAGCTAGAGATCAGATTAGCTAAGTCTGCAAAAGACAATAAAAAATCTTTTTTATAAGTATATTAACAGTAAAAGGAGGACAAGGGAGACCATACAGTCCCTTTTGGACTCAGAGGGAACAGCAGTGACAGGGGACGAGGAGAAGGCTGAGGTACTTAATGCATTCTTTGCCTCAGTCTTTAATTGTAAAGAAAACTGTTCCCTCTGTGTAGATACCCGGGAAACAGAGTTGCAATATGAGGCTCCCATAGTCCAAGAGGAGGTGGTCAGAGTCCTGCTTGGCCAACTGGACACCCACAAGTCTATGGGGCCAGATGGGATACATCCTAGGGTATTGAAGGAGCTGGCGGATGTATTGGCCAAACCCCTTTCCATCATCTTCCAGCAGTCCTGGAAGACTGGGGAGGTACCTTTGGACTGGAGGCTGGCTGATGTAGTGCCCATTTACAAGAAGGGTAGCAGGGAGGATCTGGGGAACTACAGGCCAGTCAGTCTGACCTCAGTGCCAGGGAAAGTCATGGAACAGGTGATCTTGAGTGCTATCATGAAGCACTTACAAGAGAACCAGGTGATCAGGCCCAGTCAACATGGGTTCACAAAAGGCAGGTCTTGCCAAACTAACCTGATCACCTTCTATGACAAAGTGACTCGGCTGCTGGAGGAGGGAAAGGCTGTGGATGTGGTCTTTCTGGACTTCAGTAAAGCCTTTGACACAGTTTCTCACAGCATCCTGCTACAGAAACTGTCAACCTCTGGCCTGGACAGACGCACACTCTCCTGGGTAGAAAAGTGGCTGGATGGCCAGGCCCAGAGAGTGGTGGTAAATGGTGTTAAATCCAGCTGGAGGCCAGTGACAAGTGGGGTTCCCCAGGGCTCAGTGCTAGGTCCACTTTAGGACTTCTAAAACCTACACTGAGACCCCATGACCCTGGGTGGCCAGACCGTCTCCTGGACTCGGTGGCCAGAGTAAATGGCCACTGGGGAGTAAATAGATGCCCTAAGATCACTGCCTTTTGCCCAACCCCTCCCTCCCTCCTACCTGGAGGAAAAGAGGGGATTGACCCTATCAAACTGAACTGTTCTCCAGGACAACCTGTGCTAGTAAGCCTACCAAATATTGGACAGGTACCTCTTACTTTAAAATCCCCACTTAATCCAAATGCGTGGGTAGCCACTGATGCCCATGGAAAAGACTACAAAATAAATATACGGTGGATTGTCCCTTCCTTTTAAAGCTGGTCCTGTCTTGGACCAAGTTTCCTTTTTTTTTTTAGGGAAAATCCAACCAAACAACAAAAAACCTCGATGATCACCCATGGAACCATGTGGACTGGGGACATGCTTTGCTATGTCCTGCCATGCCGGCCTATGATCTCTGATGACGAAGATGGACTGAAACTTACCACAAGTGTTGATTTTGACTTTTGCATTTATTACAGTATACTACTTCACCATACACTATCATAGACTTTTGGATTTTCCCTAACTTGAATATTTTGTTTCATAATAAGTTGCATCTCTCTCTGTTAATATCCTCTGTTAATGTTATTACTTCTCAGGAAGAGAGATCTATACCCATGGATCTCAACTGGAAGCAAGAAAGTGGTGGTGACTCCTGAGGATGTCATCATCACACAGTTTTATAAATTCTGTCCCTGGGACCCAACATTCTGTCCTTTGGAGAAACCAGATTACTATGAGGCTTTATACATGCCTCAAGTTTTCAATACTCTGGTTTTAAGCCACCTAAATTTATTCGAATCAGTGGGATTAAATCTAATTCTATTTTTTTTTTTGGGAAACAAATGCACCTCTTTGGGTCTTCCAAAATTATTCATTGTGGGTTATGCATTAAGATTGGAGCTGTCTATTTACCATCGCTAGCAAACCAAAGGATAGACAACTATGGATAAGAACAGCACTTTACTTCAAGTGTTATACTTTCACTGGTTTATTCCACTATTGTTATATTAACCCTGATCCTTGCCAAATCACACACGCCACCCTCATTGTTTACCCCTCTCCCCACCCATATGTCTTCTTCTTTCCCTTTTCTTTCTTCCTCTATTAGGTCTATTCCGATCCCAGCCCATCCGTGTCTTTTGACCAAAATGGTTGTTAAGAGGCTTCAGCACGAGCTGGAAACTCGTGGTTAGAAGAAACCCCCCAGCCCCCCGTATTTCGACTGAAGACATTGATAGTACATGGATCTGGGACATGACTACCCCTTCTTTCTTTCTCCCTTACTCTTGTTCTCCTTATCCCCTCCCCTTTCGAATGTGTCACCACCACAAACAACGTGAACCTACGTTTTTGACTTGAGTTCTGCAGCAAATGCTTAAGTCACGTGGTGGAATGTGAAGTAAGACTGGTTTTGCCTTAACCATTTTGTCTGAAGACTACCTGCTTATGTGTCGCGTTCAACAGAAGGACAACGCAGGAGCGGGCATCGAGCTCTCTCATGTGGATGGACTCCGGGTCCAGAGCTGATTGCAGCAGGGTGTAGGCGATGCAGCGGCGTGTTCAACTGAGCAAGTTGCACCCTAAAGTGTCACCACTATGGACAACAAGGGTCTGAGTTTTTTACTGGATTCCTGTGACAAATGTTTAAGTCAAGGGGTGGAATGTCATGGCAGACTGGTTATTTGTTGGACATTTGTTTGTCCAGCGACACTGCTTTCCCCCACCACTAGGTGGCTCACGCCCCCTCCCCGGCTGCTTGGCGCAGCCAGAGGGCAGGGAACGGAAGCATAGGGGTAGGGGGTCGCAGGGTGGCCACGCGGCCAGAGGACCCCGGCGGGTGGCCACGCAGCGAACCAGGGACTTTTTGTGATTTGTCTCGCCTTGCAGAGGGCTGAACAAACCATTAGCCAACAACCAATAATTTTGAGGGATCCCTTTAAAGTTTTAAAACCTGTGGAAGTTGGCACTCCACCACCCCCGGGAGTTGCACAAAGAGAAACTGTAAGGAGGTGGTATGCCCAATTAGACCATTATAACAACATATATACAATAAAGGAGGGTAGCCCTAAACTGCTTCAAATACAGAAGGAACCCACTGCATGTCCAAATGAAAATGCCCCTCCATCTTACATCAAGGAAACCCCTACATTTAATCCAGATTTGAGAAATGTTTGGTTCACAGATGCATCTTCCCTCAGAGAAGGAAAGATATGGAAGTACTGGGCAGTGTCTCTCCATGCCACTCAGGAGAGTAGGTTTTAATGGAAGGTGAAGGCAGCGTGCAGGTTGGGGAGCTCTTTGGTTCTCTTTTTGTTGATGTATTTGTAGATACATTTTTTGTTACCTCTTACAACAGTAGCCAGATTTGAGTTGGGTTTTTCTTTTCAATTTTTTTCTCTGCATAACCTAACAAGATGCCTATAACTCTTCTTAAGTTGTCTGCCTTATCTTCCAAAAGCAGTGTATTGTCCTTTTTCTCCAGAGTCCCAGTAAACACTCCCTGTTTAGCCAGGCCGGTCATCTTCCTGGTCAGTTCATCTTACAGCACATGGGTACAGCCTGCTCCTGTGCCTTTACGCCTTCCTTTTTAAAAAATGTCCAACCTTCCTGGACTCCTTTGCCCTTCAGGACTGTTTCTCAAGGGACTCTGTCAAACAGTGTCCTGAATAGGCCAAAGTCTGCCCTCTCGAAGTCCATGGTAGTGGTTTTGCTGACCCCTCCTCTTTACTTCACCAAGATTTGAGAACTCTATCATTTCATGGTTGCTAAGCCCAAGGCAACCTTTGACGACCTGATCTGCCACCAGTCCTCTGTTTGTAAACAGCACGTCAAGTGAGTCACATCTCCTAGTAGGCTCACTTACCAGCTGTGTCTTTCACACACTCCAGAAACCTCCTAGACTATTTCCTACAGTGCTTCGTCAACCTCTTCATCCTGCTTGGGTGGCATACAGCAGACTCCCAGCAGGATATAGAATAGAATCATAGAATGGTTTGGGTTGGAAGGAACCTTAAAGATCATCTAATTGCAACCTGACTGCTGTGGGCAGCAACACCTCCCGCTAGACTAGGCTGCTCAATCACAAGGTTCTTTTTGTTGCCTTGGTCTTTTATTCTCACCAGCAAGCTTTCACCCTGTTCATGGCTACTCTTCAATGACAGCTCTTCACACTCTATCCATTTCTGGAGATATAGGGACACGACTCCACCCTTCCTTCCTGGTCTGTCCCTTCTGAACAGCCCATAGCCATCTACAGCCACTCTCCAGTTATGGGATTCATCCCACTAAGGTTCTGTGATGGCAACCAGAGTGTAGCTTTCTAGTAGCATGCTAGCTTCCAGATCCTCCTGTTTGTTGCCCAAGCTGCGTGTGATTATATAGAGGCACTTCAGCTGGGCTGTTGGCTGGACCAATAGATATTTGTCTTGTTGGCCTTCCTCATCATCCTTATCTGTTAAGCACTTGACCTTATTGTCATAATCATTGATCTCTGTACAATCGAAACACTCTTTAACATACAGAACCACCTCACCACCTCTCCTTCTTTGCCTTCCCTTCAGAAGAGCTTATAGCCATCCATTTCAGCACTCCAGTCATGACAGTCATCACACCATGTTTCTCTGGTGGCAACTAAGTCATAGCATTACTGCTGTACAATGGCTTCCAGCTCCTCCTATTTGTTGCCCATGCTGAGTGCATTAGTGCAGATGCACTTGAGCTGGGTTGTTGACTTCACTCACAACATTGGCATGCCATACCTTGTCTCATCTCTAGTGAGCCTGGTCATATCTTCTTGTCCCTTTAAACCTGGCTAGAAGCCCTCTCAATGAGTCCCATCAACTCACTTGTGAGAATCTTTTTCCCACTTTGTGATACCTGAAGTCCACCTGCCACCAGCAGGCCCACTGCAGTGTAAACTTCCCTATCTAAGAAAAAAAAAAATTCTACTGATAGACACCAGCCTCTAAGTCACATGTTAATCTCGTGGGTTTTCCTGTTTCTTTCAGTATTCTTTCCTGCCACTTATGGGATTGAGGAGACCACTACCTGTGCTCCTGATCCTTGAACCAATTGACGCAGTGTCCTGAAATCAGTTTTCATGGCTTTTGGACTTCTCTCTGCGCTCTCATCACTGCCTACCTGCATAGCCAATAGCAGGTAATAATCACAGGGCCATACCAGAACAGTTAGTTTCCTAGTAATCTCTAACCCAGCCTCCAGTGAGGCAGAATACTTAGAATCATAGAATTGATAAGGTTGGAAAAGAGCTCTAATATCACCAAGTCCAACCATCAACACAATACCAACATGCCTATTAAACCATGTCCCAGAGTGCCACATCTACACTTTTTTCTTAACACCTCCAGGGACGGTAACTCCACCACTTTCCTAGGAAACCTGTTTCAATGCATCACCACTCTTTCAGTAACAAAAGTTTTCCTAATATCTAGTCTAAATCTCCCCTGGCACAACTTGAGGCCCTTTCCTGTCATCCTATCACTTGTTAATTGGTTGAAGGAAACAGGACCCACCCCTCTACAACCTCCTTTTAGGTGGCTGTAAAAAGCAATGAAATTCCTCCTCGGCCTTCTCTTCTCCAGACTAAACATTCCCAGTTCCTGCAGCTGCTTTTCACAAGACTTGTGATTTAGACCCTTCACCAGCCTCACTGCTCTCTTCTGGATATGCTTCAGGAGCTCAGTATCTTTCTTGTGCAAACTGCCACACCATGCCCTATTTATCCATGTTGTCTACTGTGCTACTGATTGCTTGTATTTGCAGGTATAAAAGATTCCACTGTGGCAAGTATACCAGGGTAAGTGGCTGATGCCTTGGCATACCCGCAATATCAGCAACAAGCACAGAGCAAGTGGCTGATGCTCTCATGCTTGCCAGCTTAGTGAGACCTTGGAATCTTTACCAAGACCCATGAGCTAATAAGAAAAGAATGAATTACATGGAAAACATGAAGATAAGGGGCACATCGGTAGCAAGTAACTTCTTCAGCGGCACTCAGCTACAGGACAGTGAGTACTATGGTGGGGACTGACTTTTGAGGCTCTGAGGTTTTTCCCCTGAGCTGAGATTCCACAAAATCCCAGGGGGGTGTTGGGCTCCTGGCACCTGGCTCGGACAGCTGATCCTGCGCGGTGCCTGACGGGAAGGGGGCAGTCCCAGAGGCTCCGCGGGAGATTTAAATGGCCCCCTGGGAGTGTGGCGAAGACTGGAGTGGAAAAGAGGGGCGTGGCAGTTTGAGGGGCAGTTCCAGCGGGCAGGGCAAGAAGGCAGGGTGCAGGAAGGACTCTAAGAGCAGAGAGGGGGCAGCAAAGACCATGGTGGCTACACAGCAGAAGGTTAAAGCTGCTTCGAGTGCTGCAGCAGGCAGGAAGGATGCTGCTACCCAGATGCAGCCACAGTGGGTACATGGAGCTGCCCAGACCCTGAGCTGTAGGCAGTGCCCCCTCTCAAACCAGGTTGTGCCTCTGCTCCTGTTACGGGCTCCACTTGTGAAAGCTGCCTTCGAGTGGAGGAACTCCTTCGCATGGTGGAGGAGTTAAGGGAAGAGGTAAAGAGGCTGAGGACATCAGGGAATGTGAGAGGGAGACAGACATGTGGAGCAGTGCCCTCTCACTCCCTCAGCCTGCACCTAGTGTGCCCGATAACCACCCACCTGCACGCTGCAGGCTTGGGACTAACAGGGATGGGGAATGGCAGCAGGGGAGGTACCTCTGGACTGGAGACTGGCTGATGTAGTTCCCATTTACAAGAAGGGTAGCAGGGAGGATCTGGGGAACTACAGGCCAGTCAGTCTGACCTCAGTGCCAGGGAAAGTCATGGAACAGGTGATCTGGAGTGCTATCACGAAGCACTTTACAAGAGAACCGGGTGATCAGGCCCAGTCAACATGGGTTTACCAAAGGCAGGTCTTGCCAAACTAACCTGATCGCCTTCTATGACAAAGTGACTCGGCTGCTGGAGGAGGGAAAGATTGTGGATGTGGTCTTTCTGGACTTCAGTAAAGCCTTTGACACAGTTTCTCACAGCATTCTGCTACAGAAACTGTCAGCCTCTGGCCTGGACAGACGCACACTCTCCTGGGTAGAAAAGTGGCTGGATGGCCCGGCCCAGAGAGTGGTGGTAAATGGTATTAAGTCCAGCTGGAGGCCAGTGACAAGTGGTGTTCCCCAGGGCTCAGTGCTAGGTCCAGTCCTGTTCAGTGTCTTCATCAATGACCTGGATGAGGGCATTGAGTGTACCCTTAGCAAGTTTGCAGATGACACAAAGCTGTGTGCAAGTGTCGATCTGCTGGAGGGTAGGGAGGCTCTGCAAAGGGACCTGAAAAGGCTGGACTGCTGGGCAGTGTCCAATGGCATGAGGTTTAACACGGCCAAATGCCGGGTCCTGCACTTGGGGCACAACAACCCTATGCAGAACTACAGAGTGGGAGAAGCCTGGCTGGAAAACTGCCAGGAGGAGAAGGTCCTGGGGGTGTTGGTCGACAGCCGACTGAACATGAGCCAGCAGTGTGCCCAGGTGGCCAAGAAGGCCAATAGCGTCCTGGCTTGTATCAGAAATAGTGTGACCAGCAGGTCCAGGGAGGTGATTCTCCCTCTGTACTCAGCACTGGTGAGGCCGCTCCTTGAATACTGTGTTCAGTTCTGGGCCCCTCAGCACAAGAAGGATGTTGAGGCTCTGGAGCAAGTCCAGAGAAGAGTGACGAAGCTGGTGAAGGGTCTGGAGAACAGATCCTATGAGGAACGGCTGAGAGAGCTGGGGTTGTTTAGCCTGGAGAAGAGGAGGCTGAGAGGGGACCTCATTACTCTCTACAACTACCTGAAAGGAGGTTGTAGAGAGGAGGGAGCAGGCCTCTCCTCCCAAGTGACAGGGGACAGGATGAGAGGGAATGGCCTCAAGCTCCACCAGGGGAGATTTAGGTTGGAGATTAGGAGTAGGTTTTTCACAGAAAGGGTCATTGGGCATTGGAATAAGTTGCCCAGGGAGGTAGTTGATTCACCTTTGCTGGAGGTGTTTAAGGCACGGGTGGATGTGGTCTTGAGGGACTTGGTTTAGTGTTAGATAGGAATGGTTGGACTAGAAGATCCAATGGGTCCCTTCCAACCTGGTTGTTCTGTGATTCTGTTCTGTGATTCTGAGATGATAGAGTTCTCAGTGCTGGGTGAGAAGAAGAAGGAGGTTAGCAGAACAGTCACGCTCAACTTTCAGAGAGCAGACTGTTCAGAAGGCTGGTCGGAAAAGTCCCATGGGAGGTGCTTTTTAAGGGCAAGGGAGTCCATGAAGGCTGGGCACTCTTCAAAAACTAACTCCTAGCAGCTCAGGAGAAAGCCGTCCCCATGTTCTGGAAAAATAGCTGGCAGGGTAAGAAACCCGCATGGTTGAGTAGGGAGGTCCTGAGAGACATCAATAAGAAGAGGAAGGTCTGTGAGCTTTGAAGGAAGGGGAAGGCATCCTGGGTAGAGTATAGGGAGGAAGCGAGAGTGTACAGGGAGGAAGCGAGAGTGTGCAGGGAGAAAATAAGGAGGGCTAAGGCCCTACTAGAAATCAGATTGACCAAGTCGATGGAAGATAACAAAAAAATCTTTCTATAAATACATTAACATTAAAAGGGGAGTTCTTTAGCCTGGAGAAGAGAAGGCTGAGGGGAGGCCTCTTCTCCCAAGTGTCAGGGGACAGGACAAGGAGGAATGGCCTGTTTGTACTTTGATCCAGCTGCAGACTGCAATTGCTATGCTATGCTTGCAGTGTGCTTTCATAGAGCTGGGGATGTGCAAGAGCTTGGAACGGGACAAAGTCAGGACAGCTGACCCAAACTAACCAAACGGACATCCACAGAATCACAGAATGGTTGAGGTTGGAAGGGACCTCCAGAGATTATCTAATCCACCCCACCTCCTCAGTCAGGGCCACCTAGAGCCTGTTGCCTATGACTGTGTCAAAAATG
The DNA here is from genome assembly GCA_033558105.1 of Coccyzus lansbergi. Lineage (NCBI taxonomy): Eukaryota > Metazoa > Chordata > Aves > Cuculiformes > Coccyzidae > Coccyzus > Coccyzus lansbergi. Next base: position 1,242,992 of record JAUMJK010000347.1, read on the forward strand.
CGGTGAAGCCATTAACAGTGCTTCCTCGGCGGCACCCAGCTACAGGACGGTGAGTACTGTGGTGGGGACTGACTTTTGGAGGCTCTGCAGTTTTTCCCCTGAGCTGAGATCCCGGAAAATCCCAGGCAGGGGAAGGGCTCCTGTCACCTTGCTCGGTCACCTGATCCTGCGCGGCACCTGATGGGGAGGGGGCAGTCCCAGTGGCTCCTGCAGGAGATTTAAACGGCCCCCTGGGAGCGTGGCAAAGAGGAGCATGGAAAAGAGGGGTGTGACAGTTTGAGCAGCAGTTCGAGCGGGCAGGGCGCAGAAAGAGCAGAGAGGAGGCAGCAAAGACCATGATGGCTACACGGCAGAAGGTTAAAGCTACTCTGAGTGCTACAGCCTGCAGAAAGGATGCTGCTACCCAGACGCAGCCACAGTGGGTACATGGAGCTGCCCAGACCATGAGCTGTAGGCAGTGCTCCCCTCTCAAACTAGCTCATGCCTCTGCTCCTGTTACGGGCTCCACTTGCGAAAGCTGCCTTTGAGTGGAGAAACTTCTTTGCATGGTTGAGTAGATAAGGGAGGAGGTTAGGAGACTCAGGACTCAACCAGCCACCTGCACACTGTAAGCTTGGGGCTATAAGGGATGGGGAATGGCAGCAGGTTTCTTCCAGAACCACACTCTCCTGGGTAGAAAACTGGTTGGATGGCTGGGCCCAGAGAGTGGTAGTAAATGGTGTTAAATCCAGCTGGAGGCCAGTGACAAGTGGGGTTCCCCAGGGCTCAGTGCTGGGTCCAGCCCTGTTCAATGTCGTCATCAATGACCTGGATGAAGGCATTGAGTGTACCCTTAGCAAGTTTGCAGATGACACTGAGCTGTGTGGAAGTGTTGATCTGCTGGAGAGCTGGGAGGCTCTGCAAAGGTATCTAAGGAGGCTGGACCGCTTGGCTATGTCTAATGGCCTTATGAGGAACGGCTGAAGGAGCTGGGGTTGTTTAGCCTGGAGAAGAGGAGGCTGAGAGGAGACCTCATTGCTCACTGCAACTACCTGAAAGGAGGTTGTAGAGAGGAGGGAGCTGACCTCTTCTCCCAAGTGACAGGGGACAGGACAAGAGGGAATGGCCTCAAGCTCGGCCAGGGGAGATTTAGGCTAGACATTAGGAGGAATTGTTTTCACGGAAAGGGTCATTGGGCATTGGAATAGGCTGCCCAGGGAGGTGGTTGATTCACCTTCCCTGGAGTTCTTTAAGGCACGGGTAGATGAGGTCCTGGGGGACATGGTTTAGTGTTTATAGGAATGGTTAGACTTGATGATCTGATGGGTCTCTTCCAAACTGGTGATTCTATGATTCTATGAAATTCCTTTTGACTATCTCTAAAGATGGAGACTCTGCAACCTCTCTGGGCAACCTGTGCAAGTGCTTGGTCTCCTTCACAGATAAAAAGTGTTTTCTAATTTTTAGATGGAACCTCCAATGTTTGAGTTTATACCCATTGTCTCTTGTTCTGTCACTGGGCACCACTGTAAAAAAACCTGGCTCCATCATCTTTGCACCTTCCCTTCAGGTATTTATGTGTATTAATGAGGCTAAACAGTCCTATCTCTCTCAGCCGTTCCTTATAGAAGAAATATTCCAGATTCTTAATCATCTTCATTGGACCCTCTCTAGTATGTCCATATTTCTCTCATACTGAGGAGTTATGACTGCTTACTTTAGTCCAGGAGCTGAATAAAGTGAAGTAAACTTGTTGTCAAACATGACACCATTTGCATACGGAATTTCTGAAAGGACTTGGTCAGAGAGTATTGAACTCTGATATCCTCAAACATGCTTTTTACTTTTATGTAATTTCTTTCTATTGACATTTAAATGACAGCTATTCATTTCATCAGCTCTTATTAATGGATGCTTTATACATTTGATACCTAAACTTTTATGGATATGTATGTATTTCGGCTTTATGTATCTTTCCATATATATATATATATATATATATATATCTCCTGTAAGTATTTTCATATAAGTGTATCTGGGTATAAATAAAATATATACTCATATTTGTACAGTCCTGTATATATACTTCCTCTGTACATATAAAATGGCTCAAAATATATCCTTATCTATACCTATATAATGGTCCATCTCTATACATAAAATAAAAAATTAACTTTTGTCTATGTACCAAGAAAATTGGCTACCAGTCTGGCTCAGGACACTCTAAGATCATGTGGGGATTACATTATCAAAAAATAGCAACCAGCAAATCACAAAGCAGAACGAGAACACATGGGAAATCATGTTGTCAATAAGGCAGCCCTCCATGTATGCAGCAAGGAGGCTTCCTTTTCTGACATTTCTCAGTAAGCTCTTTGAGGCAGCTGGTCCTGCCAGACAATTACAAATCAATATGAAAATGCATCAGCCATAACATCATCAGAAGTGCACATAGATTAATTATTCATTAATTACCCACTGATGAAAAGGATGTGTTAGGGATAGACAGCAGTCACACACAGTTCATGACCCAGAGGAATACACCTGCATGCCAGTCATCAGATTAAGGGTTGCACACTCCTTTGCACCAGGTGCTGCCTTTCTGCAGCCTGGGCATGAACCAGAAGGATAGTTGCCAGAGGATGTCTAAAACATTTACTTTAGCTTCCAGACCTCATACTGTCAGCAGATTCCATCCAAGACTTTGCTCTCTCACGTGCCAGGATCCAGCCAGTTTCTCATGGACCCAGTGGCACTGTGCCAAGGGGCAGATGCCCACCCACAGCCCTGCTTTACACCCTGTGTCTGGAAGGAGCCAGTGCCCCAGCAGCCAGGCACTCTTTGCTGAGGAGCCGGGTTAGCATGCTGTGGAGCCCACAGGCTTCCATCTAGCAGCTCCTGGGCTCGGTTGGGCCAGGTGCTGCAGGAGTATTTTCCCCATTAGGCATTAAAGTAGACATTTCTCACCAGTGGTATTAAGGGCACCATAGTAGATTGTGGCAGTCCCATACTCTGCATCATACTGTGCACCCCTGTGGCTGTGAGAAACTTCTTGATCCAATCTGCCTGCTCCCCCTGCTCCTTTCCTCCCTTGGCCCTCCCTCCCCCATGTTAATATCAATTAACACACTGACCTTATTTATGACCTTATTGGTGCGATGGGTTGTGTTTACATCAATTAGGGTTTAGATACCCTAAGAGATGAGCTGCAGAGGAACCAGAACCCACCACTTATATGCCAACCCCTTACCAGGAGGGGCTGCCCACCCCCTCATCTTGTTCCCGTCACTGCTCTGTGCTGGGATAAACCGGGAGCCTCTAAAGAAGACACCCCACACCCCACCCCACCCCTCAACCCTGAGGAGAGCCGGCTGTGCCTCCTTTGCTCCAGCCCACGCCTCCACCAGCAGCAGCATCTCCAGTGGGATTCCATGGGAGAAGGGTCAGTGGGGCACCCGCAGCCACCCTGGTGCCAGCTCCAGAGCAGCATCTCTGGTGGGATTCCATGGGAGAGGGGGGCATCCAGGCACCCACAGCCCCTCTGGTGCCAGCTCCAGAGAGGGATCTTCAGTGGGATTTCATGGGACAAGGAAGCATCTGGGCACCAGCAACCCCCCTGGTGCCAGCTCCAGAGCAACATCTCCAGTGGGATTCCATGGGAGAGGGGGGCAGCTGGGCACCCACACCTGCCCTGGTGCCAGTTCCAGAGCAGCATCTTCAGTGGGATTCTGTATGAGGGGGGGACATCTGGGCATCCACACCCACCCTGGTGCCAGCTCCAGAGCTGCATCTCTGGTGGGATTCCAGGGGAGAGGGGGGCATCTGGGCACCTGCACCCACCCTGGTGCCAGCACAGATGCCCTGGAGTGGCATCTTCAGTGGGATTCTCTGGGAGAGGGGGGCAGCCAGGCACCCGCAGCTGACCCAGTGCCCACCCCAGAGCTGTATTTCCAGGGGGGCCCTGAGGGATGGGACAAGAGGCTGGGGATACACGAGGTCCCCCTCAGTGACCACTCCAGAGCAGTGAGGGATCAGGGGGCAGCAGGGCACCCAAAACCTCTCAGATGGCTGCTTCAGAGCAGCTTCTCCAGTGGGGTTCCACGGGAGGGGGGCCAGGTGGGCACCCCCAGCCTCCCTGGTGCCCGCTCCAGGGTGGCTTTTCCAGTAGGATTCCATGGGAGAAGGGGACAGCCAGGCACCCACAACTCCCCCTACTCCTCCCTTGGTGCCTGCTTCAGAGCAGCATGCCCAGTGGGATCCCATAGGATGGGGCAGGAGGCCAGGCACCTGTAACCCCCCACCTCCAGAGCAGCATTTCTAGTGGGATCGCACCTGTGGTGCTTCATTAGGGTCCTGAGAAGATAGGCATTGAAACAATGTGAAGTGCCATATAAAATGCCATCTGTGAGAGATAGGGCTATAAAGGAGAAGAGGATAAGCACAGATTATCTTACGTCCCTTCAGAAGGTGGGAACCCCAGGCTGCGTGGTGTTGGACTGGCCTCCTGTCAGGACAGAGGGCTGTGCAGGTCCCATCAGTGGAAAGGTTAACCAGCACTATGGTCTCTCCAGCTTTTATAGGATTTTCCTATAAAAACAAGTTTCTATTCATCATTTCTATTGTCAAATAAAAGAGATGTTCCCACAAGAATTTGTTACTGCCCTGTTAGATAAAGGCAAGGTCACGCAGGTGGTGTTATTGCCAGTCCTGAGTGGGAGCTGAGGATGGACTCGATTGCAACCTGATGGCTAAGTTCATCCCGTGGTTAAGGGATGTGTGCAGTACAGCATGGCCTGAAGGCTCTGCCTGCAGGCTCTACCTACACTGCAGCACACCTGCATTTGGTGTGCCAGGAGAGCTACTCTGTGGATCGCAAACTTCTCCGTGTACAGTGGTCTTCAGGTCACCATCACTAGGCTTCTTGGAAATGCCTTCACAATATGCTTATGCATTCTATTATCATTTCAGTGCATTGAAGCACAGTATGCGTTTCAGCTGATTTTTATGTGTTCTGTAACAAGATATCCAGAGTTGAGTATGTTTTCTCTGTTTCTGGAAATGATTGCTACTAGGATTTTCTCTAAAGAAATGTCTGTGTGCTGAGCATTATAATTTTGACACACTGAACTTGAAAATAAGTTAATGGATAATTAAATACCAGCAAAATGAATTTTTGTGTTGTCATAATATTTTTATTAGTTGAAAGTACAACAATTAACAAAAACATTCAGAAACTTGCCAGTGAAAACATGTTGACTGGGTTCTGTTTTCATTTCTGTGAGCATGAGTAAATATTATTACCAGAGATCTTCGAGAGGTCTGTTTTGGTATGGATATCACTGGAACATTAATCTGTATGTTTTCCTTTGTTAGATGAAAGCAGAAAACATGCAGGCTTCTGAAGGGTGCATTGTTCATCAGTAGTCCCATATAGGCTAACATGACTTAGCAGGAGCAAGCCCAGTGTCACTGGCAGTGGTTATAGCTCAGTGGAGAAGATGCACAAGGACAAACACTACATGTGACTTGTGTTTGAGTACAGCTTGCTGCACTCTGCACAGTGTATGCAGGGCTAAAGGCAAACCTAGTGAGTGGGGTCCCTCTGTCAATCTACAGGCTGGGAACAGATACCAGTCAAGGGATAAATGGATCACTGATCACTACTTCACACGGCAGAAGCACTTCTCTGCCCCAAATTATGTGTTCTAGGAGTAGCTCTGGCTACAGTACTGTTTAATTGACTCTGCATGCCTTGCAGCGTAACTGGACCTAGCCAATGAATTGTAAGGGTGTTGATCAGCTGTGCTACAGTTACAAGTGCCTGTAGACCAAGGAAACAGTGGAAATTCCAGTGACTGCAGTGTTGACAATGCAGTCAGGGGCATGAACCTAAGTCTCTCACTGGCTGAGAGAACCTATGATTCTGATTGTTTGATTCACAATCAGAATATGCTTCAATTAGCCATGACAACCTGGGGTTCAGAGAGGAGGGAAAATAGCAATGCCTTTAATGTGTGCACTTATCCATGCTATATAAATTCCTTTTAATGAATTGTTGACTTGCAAGGCCCTTATATGTAAGTAGCTAATTTGGAGAAACACCATGCAAGTTGTACCATTTCACAACACGTTCTCTTGTAAGGGGACAATGTTATTTATTTTTGACCTCCTGATGTGAAAGAGATGCTAATCTGCATAGGGAATGTTTTACCTCATTAATAGTATGATTTGTCCTGGGACTGATGTATTTGCCAAATAAAATATTAATGTAGCACCCTATGTGTGCCTGGGTTATTATTTCACTGGCTTGTGTAAATCCTAGCTTTTAAAAATGAAGTCTTGGAAGGTTCCCATTTCCTTAGGACTGACTGGACAACAGCAAATACCTATGCAAACTTAGGATTTATAGCCAATGTGAGAAAAGACATATGAACAGTATAATTGGACCTACTGACTGCTGAGGAAACCTGTATACTTCCTTATAGTGTATTTGGCACTCTTGAAATTTGCAACTGGTATAATGAAGATAAATTAGGCTTGTTGCTGTATCTTTTACCATCTTTCCCTCTTACTGCCTTTTCTTATACTTGTGATATGACACAAAGATTAAATATTTGTTTCACAGAGTTTCTGGATTGTTGGATACAAGGAAATCCACAAACTCTTGAATAGTATGTGTATTCTGACAGTGGAGGCTGGCATCCTCTAGTTTCTGTCACTGCTTAATGAGACCAACAAGAGTTGCAATAGGTGTGAGAACCTATGTCTGTGCATATGTAGGCACCCTCAGCAGTGCACCCTCTAGCCTGCACTGCCCCGGATGCTCTTCCCAAGAAGGAATGGTAACTCTTTAACAGGACACAAGCCTTGCTAGGCCTATAACTTACCTTTCAATTGTGGGACATAGCATACGTCTTTTTGTTGTTGCCAGTAATTCATGCATTTGTCTGCCCAGCCAGCTGCACAAGAGAAACAGTATTGACTTGAAAGATCAAGGTCAAGTTGGAGTTCTAGAGGCTTTGCTGATAGTCTAGACTGATCTGCTAAACTATGAAGTAGATATATAAATTGCCATCCCTGCCTGGAGAATAGAAAGCAGACTGGAAAGTGTGTACTAGTGACTTGGAAAACTCAGAAATGGGGAATCCCATGAATAACATTTAAGGACTACCTAAGTCTCATAACTTCTAACTACGCAGTAACCCACCCACTGAGAATTAAAAATGTGGAAAGCAAAATAATAGGTGCATGAATATGTACCTAGGTGCCGTGCAAGGCCTGTGAGCTCAGCCAGGATCCACCGAGGGGAAAGAGTACAGAGGTTTTCAGTGTACACAGTGAGGTGGTATGTAACAAGAATACAAGCCCAAACATGTGCAACATGTGACCTATTTTTTTTGTTATGCTTGGGTACAATATCTTTTCATTTTCATTCTGTAATTTGTTTGATGAAAACTTGCTTTCCGCCTGAAACATCCTGAAATAGAGATGACATCATTCGTCATTGCCCCAGGAAGCACTCTGACAGTTCTATTCTATTACCTCATCATCAGATCACAGTTGTGTCACTCTCATTAATTGTGCCTGCCTATGCTAGCCTGGATTAGTTATGCCTGCAAAATTTATAGTATGGGAGACCATGACACTGTTCCCTTGCCAGCCACCTGCTTCCCTTTGTCACCTGCACTGCCCCTGGACAGAACACCATCAATGAGTAGAAGCCTGACTCCAGCGAGGTCAAGCACAGAGTCACATCAGCAAATTGTCTGGCTTGCAATTCATCTTTGGGAAGTGGTTTGCTTTCAGGATAGAGAACTTATTTTTCCCAAAGCTTTATTTTGATGTGTGTCTGTTCCTTCCTCCTCTGCTCTCTAGATGGTAAACATCACTTCATTTGGTTGGTTTTCTGATGTCCTGAACACTTAGAAATAATGTTCTCTGAACAATCTTTCTCTGAACTATTAAAAAAAAATTCTAGCCCTTTCAAAGCTACTCAAAGTACTTTATTGGCAGAGCAGGAGGAAAGCATTGAATGAGACCTAATGAGGAAAGAAGTCTCACTTGCAGGGTGATGAAGGACCCACAATGCTTGGCAGGACTCAGCCCTATGACAGCCTATGCTGTGAAGATACTTGAACTATATTACCAACAGAGGGATTTTTTGATCCTCCAAACATTTCAGATTTTATAGATATTGTATAAGAGGTTTTTTACTGACTGTTATAGAAATCAGGGTTCCTTTCCATGAAACTAGCAGCAGAAATAGCCAGCAACTCATCTTTTCCCAAGTAAACCTGCCCTTGTGTCTGGATCCAGTTTTAGGTTGAGCTCACACTTCCAAAACATATAAGGGCCAGAGGAGTCAAAACCACTTTGTCCTGCAAGAAGCTTTGATATTTCAACCCACATTTCCTCCTAATAAGGCTCCTGAGACATAGGCCTAAGGGGGATGCCTTGCTCCTCCAGCTGTAAACAGGTGGCAAGGAGAGATTGGCTGTCTGGGAATGGTGGACAAGGATTTGCCCTATCACAGACGCCAGCAGCTGACAGTGGTAGCAGCAGGGCTGGTGGGACAGCCCTGAGCATGGGATGGGTCCATCTAGAGAGGCTGCTGGTGTGCAGCAAGAGACAGAACAATGGCATAGGAGGCAGGCTGGGCACAGGCACCTAGAGCATGGCACAGGCAAGGCTGGAATCCTCAGCTGGAGCTGAAATGGGGATTCAAGACCCATAAAGGCCTCGTGATTACGTCCTCACTGCTCAGTGTGTGCTGGGTCAGAATGATGGAGCGAGACCAAAGTCACTGAAGCAAGGCACAAGGAGGGAACTGAGCCTTCTCTTAGGAGACAGGTGAGGGGACAGCTGACCAAGGACCCCGGGGTCCCTGGGAGCCAGACCCATAGATCTTGGGCTCTGGGATGGGTCCCGTGCAGCCTGGGGCCCAGGGACTCAACTCTACCAGCTGGAGTGACCCATGAGAGAGCTAGATATTGGAGCTGCCCCTGGAGTGGGAGTAGCCTGGAGTCAGGGTGACACATAGGCAGGCTGTCCTCACACACCAGCACATCCCCACAGCGCTGAGCATGGAGGGCAAGTCCTGGTTAGGAGCTGTGCACAGTCCTGGGAATGGCACATGAAGAGCCAGCTCCACCCAGGGAGTACGACCAGGAGGGGCAACTACAGGAGAGGTCCAAGAGCCATGCAGAGATAGGTGCATCTACATCAAAACCCATCCAGATTTTCATTAAGGCTCCCAGGAAAAGGGCATGGAAGTTCTCAGGTGAGACCAACATGAGGAATTATGATCTGTTAGTGCCTGACAGGAATGTTTTGGTCTGCACAATTTTGTTCATTTCCAGTTCTTCATACCTCTGGTTCTCTGGCTATCCTCGTTGCATAGAAGTTAGTTAGCTACATATAAGATGTCCACCCTAGGGTGATTTTCATTTACAATAAAAATTTAACCTTTAATTTTCTTTGAAGTCTTGTTTTGTTTGATGGCTTGTCCAGGTAGCATGAGGTGAGAGAAAAAAATTCTATCCATGCCGTATGTTGTTTCTTTAAAATAATAGTTAAAAAAGACCCCAAGCTTTTGATTCTCTTTTTCCAAGCCTGTGACGTTGGCAGTAGTTCTGACGATAAATTTTTGATAGATAAAACAAATAACATTGGCCGCATTTAGCATAATAGTTCCCTTTATGTAATACTGCCATGGAGCTAAACTTGTGTGTTGACAAATGAAACTATCAGAACCAAGACAGAAATTTCTTTTGTGAACTGCTCTGTATTTCTGTCATTTCTTCAGAGACTTATGATGAACAACTGTGGTGCACATTATACATCAGATTATTTTCTGCCTTGCTATCCCAGATTCTTTGCCATTAAGCCTATCATTCAGTGCATGATTTCTTTGTAGTATTTTAAAACTCTAAAATCTTAAGTTTGTTATATTACATGGCTTCTTACTACAACATGGAACAACATGCTCTGTGATTGTGTCTGGAATGTATGGCAAAGTGGAATTCTAGATGTGGATTCTTAACAAAATCTTCACTGTAGTTTTTCTGTAAGTTTAAAAAAATGCAGTGCAACTGAAATTATATGCAGTGTACTTTTTCTGTGTATACATAAGAACAGGGTTGGATCAAGGGCTCTTCCAGATGGATATCTGGTCTCTGACAATACATGAACTGCAAGAAAGGACATGGGGTGACCTTCCTCTAGAACATTCTTCCAGGTTCTTGCAGTCCTTGGTTAAGAAACTTCCAGAGTAAGAGGTTGTGGTCTAAACCAGGATATTTAGTAGAATTGTGACTATAAAATAGTTTTACATTAAATTAATTTACTTAATTCATTTATTCTCCTGAGTGTTACAGAGTTCTTTGTCAGTTATTTCTATGATGTTTTGAGACCACTTGGTTTGTAGTTCTGGAAATGCAGCTTGATCATCCTTGATCATTCAGGGTAAGGAATGGAACAAAGACAATATCCTGTTATTTTTCCATGTGACTTTTCATCTGTATGGAAGTGGTAACACTATCTCAACTTAATGCGAGGACTTCATAAAATTGGTACCACATGTTTCAGCCTGTTTGTAGAATTGATAGAAATATACTCTAGTGACTGTAGTTTTCTCACAGGGTTGTTATATGCCAGGTTCTTCTTTACTTTATAGGGTCATCTTTTGAGCTCCGCAAAACAAAACTAATGCTGGCACAGTTTCAAGTTTTGTACGGTCTGAAAACTCTGCATGTCTTTATCAAACGTATCTATTTGCCAGCAATTGTTTCTGGATAAATACAAAGCTTTCACATGAAAAAGCATCACTGTGTGATGAAAAATTCAAACCAGGCTGACTTGATGTTGCTGGTAAGAAGAAAATACTGTTATACTCCTAAGTGTACAACTAGGACTATATTTTAATAGCCAAAACTTCAAAGATGTTAGTTCTTCCTGCCTGAAGGTTGATCTTTCTTCTCTGACAATGAATTCCTACAGTGATGTCACTGTAAATACTGAACAATGGATAAATACTTTAACATAGGATATGAAACTTCTGCAAGTGTTATGTACAGCTAAAATACAATATTTACAGGAGAAGATAATAACCCCAGAAGTAACCCCTTGTAGAAATAAATTGAATAAGGTGTATAATTACTGGCTTCTTTTAATACATTCATACTCAGAGTTAACTCAGTAGACATACTGATCAAGAGAGATTTCCAGTTAAAGATACATTCTGGTACAACCATTACTTCTTAAGAACAACAGGCTTTCAAAAACTGATGATTTAACTATCTGTTATAGGAAATACCTCATGGCTTTACTTACATGCTTTTTGGATGTGTTGTAAATTCCCTGTGGCATCTTTTTCTTTAGGATGGAGATCCCAATAAGCAAATGGTATACTTTCACACACAGAAAGTGAAAAAACCCCAACTGAACAAATAACAAAGGTCTGGAATCTTACATGAGTTTAACCTAAATTGATCTGTGCATAGTATTGATGTGGAGGAAAAACTGGTGCATGTAAAATGAATTTATCATAAAACTCTGCAATAACCACCACAGTAAGCAATATTTCATTTTCTGAACAAGCATACAACTACCCATCAAAAAGTTGACAGCGGTACCCGAAGAAAAGCATACTTCTTGTCTTCTAACCTCTTACTTTCAAGCTGCATGACTTTCTACCTTTTTCATTTTTTTCCTTTGCATTCTTTCTTCCCTAAAATTAGAATTATGAATAATTTTCAGAGGGAGAAACTCTTCTATGATGTTTTTTTCACTGTCCCCTTTTGATGATTAATTTTTAACACAGATTCTGTCATTTAACTCTGTGGGTGCATCGGTTGCTAAACTTGATCACAAGTTTTTAGAACATGAATATTTTTCTAATAAAAGGAAGTTATCAGAATTGATTTCTCCTTTGTTGTATAATTTCTCTGAAAAGGTCAGCATGGCCCTATCTTCTGGGCAGAATCCACAAAATTATAAATATGTTGCTCAAGGTTTAAAATCAAAACCCTTTTTGACAGAATAACCATGACCTTAACAATCACTTACTGGTATCAGAAAAAGTATCATTATGTAAGTATGAATAATACGGACATTACCTTTGAAACCCTACATATGGAAAACATCTTTCAAGTTTCATCCATTTTTTTGCATTTGCTTTTAACAGTTTTGGAAAATATCCTTAAGTAAATAAAGAATCACTGTGAACTTACTGGTGACAGAAACAAGGACTGAACCAGGACTGTAAATCAGCATAGTTGTTTTAGCTGCAAGCCATCTTAATTTGCAAAGTAAAGGAGCAGATTTCTAGATTAAAAATATTTGTAGTTTTCCACAGGACACATTCATAGACATATTTTTAAATAGTTTATCTTAGAAAATAAGGCATATGGCCAGCAATACTACTGATAAATGATTAAATGAAAGATATTAACCTTAGTACAGAACATGTGAAGAATATCAGAAAAATCATATAAATCCAATTATTGTTTATTGCTACCTGTATGGATTTGAGGTTTACAATTCCAGGTGTATTTCTGGTGAAGAGGGGTTGGTCAAAGATAACTGTTCATCAAAAAAATGGGATAATAAATTCAGTGATGAAATTTTATTTCTTACTCTCTTCAAAAATCTTGCTCAAACAGTGTAAGAATGACAGTTTGCAGGACTGGTGATACATTATGTAGCTTTTTCAGTCTTTTTCAGGAGAAAAGATGAGGAAGGCCAATACCATAATACTCTCCATAATATTTGAAAAATCATAGCAATCAGGAGAAGTCCATGGTGACTGGAAGAAGGGTAACATTGTGCCCTTTTTAATAAAGGGTAGAAAAGATGACCTTGGGAACTACCAACCTGTCAGCCTCACCTCTGTGCCAGGGAAGGTCATGAAACAGATTCTCCTAGAAGAAATGCTAAAGCATAAAGGTGATTAGTGGCAGCCAGCATGGCTTCACCAAGGACATGTCCTGTACTACCAATGCTGTGGCTTTCTATGATGGGGTAACCATATCAGTGGACAAGGGAAGACCATTGGGTGTAGTCTCTCTGGACTTCTGTAAAGTCTTTGACATAGTCCTCCTACAACATCCTTCTCTTTAAATTGGAGAGAGATGAATTTGATGGGTGGACTGTTTGGTGGATGAGGAATTGGTTGTATGGTCATATTCAGAGAGTAGTGGTCAACGGCTTGATGTCCAGATGCAGATCCATGACAAGTGTTGTCCCGCAGGGGTCTGCACTGGGACCAGTGTTGTTTAATATCTTCGTCAGTAATATAGACAGTGAGATTGAGTGCACCCTTAGCAAGTTTGCAGATGACACCAAGCTGAGTGGTACAGTTGACACACCAGAAGGACAGGATGTCATCCAGAGGGACCTGGACAAGCTGGAGAGGTGGACCTGTGAAAAAACTCATTCAGTTCAAGAAGGCGAAGTGCAAGGTCCAACCCCCGGGGGTGGGGCAATTCACTGTTTCAATACAGGATGAGGGATTGTACGACTGAGAGCAGCCCTGCAGAGTCAGGAAAGGTATCAAGTATATGTTACTTGAATGACAAGTATTTTGTGTGAAGACAAAAAAAGTTAAGTCTTTAACATATAACCAAAATTAAACATATATGGTGTCTTGCCTGACTTACAAGTGTTTCAAGTGTTTGGTGGCAAATTTTGGTCACAATGGCTCTTCATGAGTTTCTTGATGTGTTGAATAATTCTTGTCTTCTCTTTCTGTCAGGTGACAGAACATTTTGTTCAAAGTTCATAGAATCACCAGGTTGGAAGAGACCCAACGGATCATCGAGTCCAACCATTCCTATCAAACACTAAAATATGCCCCTCAGGACCTTGTCCGCCCATGCTTTAAACACCTCCAGGGAAGGTAAATCAACCACCTCCCTGGGCAGCCTATTCCAATGCACAATGACCCTTTCTGCGAAAAACTCCCTCCTAATGTCTAGCCTAAATCTCCCCTGGCAGAGCTTGAGGCCGTTCCCTCTTGTCCTGTCCCCTGTCACTTGGGAGAAGAGGCCAGCTCCCTCCTCTCTACAACCTCCTTTCAGGTACTTGTAGAGAGCAATGGGATCTCCTCTCAGCCTCCTCTTCTCCAGGCTAAACAACCCCAGCTCTCTCAGCCGTTCCTCATAGAGTCTGTTCTCCAGCCCCTTCACCACCTTTGTTGCTCTTCTCTGGACTTGCTCCAGAGCCTCAACCCCTCCTTCTTGTGGTGAGGGGCCCAGAACTGGACACAGTACTCAAGGAGTGGCCTCACCAGTGCTGAGTACAGAGGGAGAATCACCTCCCTGGATCTGCTGGTCGCACCATTTCTGATACAAGCCAGGATGCCATTGACCTTCTTGGCCACCTGGGCACACTGCTGGCTCAAGTTCAGTCAGCTGTTAACCAATACTCCCAGGTCCTTCTCCTCCTGGCAGCTTTCTAGACAGATCTCTCGTAGTCTGTAGCATAGGGTTGTTGTGCCCCAAGTACAGGACGTGGCATTTGGCCGTGTTAAACCTCATGCCATTGGACACTGCCCAGCGGTCCAACCTGTTTAGGTCCCTTTGCAGAGCGTCCCTACCCTCCAGCAGATCGACACTTGCACACAGCTTTGTGTCATCTGCAAACTTGCTAAGGGTACACTCAATGCCTTCATCCAGGTCATTGATGAAGACATTGAACAGGACTGGACCTAGCACTGAGCCCTGGGGAACACCACTTGTCACTGGCCTCCAGCTGGACTTAATAACATTTACCACCACTCTCTGCGCCCGGCCATCCAGCCACTTTTCTACCCAGGAGAGTGTGCGTCTGTCCAGGCCAGAGGCTGACAGTTTCTGTAGCAGAATGCTGTGAGAAACTGTGTCAAAGGCTTTATTGAAGTCCAGAAAGACCACATCCACAATCTTTCCCTCCTCCAGCAGCCGAGTCACTTTGTCATAGAAGGTGATCAGGTTGGTTTGGCAGGACCTGCCTTTGGTAAACCCATGTTGACTGGGCCTGATCACCTGGTTCTCTTGTAAAGTGCTTCGTGATAGCACTCAGGATCACCTGTTCCATGACTTTCCCTGGCACTGAGGTCAGACTGACTCACCTGTACTTCCCAGGACCCTCCCTGTGACCCTTCTTGTAGATGGGCACTACATCAGCCAGCCCCCAGTCCAGTGGAACTTCCCCAGTCTTCCAGGACTGCTGGAAGATGATGGAAAGGGGTTTGGTCAGCACATCCGCCAGCTCCCTGAAAACCCTAGGGTGAATCCCATCTGGCCCCATAGACTTGTGGGTGTCCAGCTGGGCAAGCAAGGCTCTGCACACCTCCTCTTGGATCATGGAGCCTCATTTTGCTCCTCTAGTTCTGGGATTTGTACACAGGAGGAACAGCTTTCTTTACAATTAAAGACTGAGGCAAAGAAGGCATTAAGTACCTCAGTCTTTTCCTCACCTCCCCTCACCCCTCACTGTGGTTCCTTCTGCATCCAATAGGGACTGTATCGTCTCCCTAGTCCTCCTGTTATTATTTATATATTTGTAGAAGGATTTTTTTGTTATCTTTCACAGACTTTGCCAATCTGATTTCTAGTTGAACCTTAGCCCCTCTGATTTTTCCTCTACACAACCTCACTTCCCTCACTCGATCTCCTCATCACCACAATCCATCTCAGTGGTATCCAAGTCCTTCCTCACAAAGAGAGTTACTCCACCTCCTCTCCCACCCTTCCTATCCTGCCTGAAGAGTTTGTACGCCACCATACCTGTACTCCAGTTATATGAGTCATCACACCACGTTTCCATGATGGCAACAACATCATACCCTCCTTGCCCTATGATAGCTTCCAGCTCTTCCTTCTTTTTTCCCATGCTGCGTGCATTGGTGTAAATGCACTTCAGCTGAACTGCCGAGCCTTCAGCCCTCTTAGAGGGAACAGTGTCTGTTCCCAATTGCCTGTTAGCTGGAGTAGCTTGCACCAGAGTACCTGTGCCTCCTTTACTGCTCCGAGGTGCACTCTCCCCCACTTTCTGTGCGGTGATGTGCTGGTGGTCCTCACCAGCAACCCCTCTCCGAATCTCTAGTGCCCCACATGAAGGCTCGCTCCTGTCTAACCTGGTCTCAATCCCCTGCCCCTCCAAGTTGGAGCTAATCTGTAAGCTGGAAGGAAATTTTTACCCACTAATAAATTCTCGGTTGGTCTGAAGGAAAACTTTAGTATTTGTAAACTGCCCCACTCCCTTTTCTCCTGGAGCAGAGAGGAACCTAGATGATTTCAACATAATGCCGAATGATTGTGCTCTTATCCCTTCCTCTAGACCTGATCTAGAAAGAGATTATGGAAGACATACATTAGCAATTGTTCTGTACATCTTATCTCTTACCTGGCTAAATGAAGTGCATGGGATCACATGTAGAATTTGACAAATATGGGAAAAGTGTGCACAACAAGGGAAGATGTTAGGGCTGAGGAAGGACAAGGTGCATCAGTGAGAGATGGGCTGTACCAGAGGCAGAAATGAATGCAGAATGAATCAGAGAGAAGTACAGGCTTCTCATCAGCAAAGTATTTCAGTGCATGTTGATTTGTGTGTGTTGGTAACTGCGTTCTGTTCATCAGAACTATCTATGTTTGCTTTAAATTCAATGATATATTTTTAAGGTGGGCTTTTTTTGTGCTCTAGAGATAAACCAGTTCTTGTGTCCTGCTTTAAGTGGAATTCATTATTTCTAGTGTGATATGTAAGCTTTAACAAATGACCATTTTTTAGCAGTGCTAAGCATTCATAACCCCCATGAATTTCAATTCTAACTTCACTGGTATTAAGAATTTTTCAGCTCAGTTTGTCCTTCTAGCAGGAAGCAAACCCAATTAGGCATTGTCATTGCTCACTTTTTCATTGAGTGCCCCAGTAAAGTTATTGTGAGTGCTGACACTTCGAATGTGAGTGGTTAATATTACTACCAAGTAATTAGAAGTACAGTCTCACTGTCTATATTTTGGGCCAGGAGAAATTTCATTTTAAATTATTGGTCACAGTGACCATGGTCCATCATTGTGTTACATGTCAAGACTTAGAACATTCTCCATTTAGACAGAATAGAACGGAAGTTCAGTGTGTACTATGAATGTGTGAAGTTCATATGCCACTGGAAAGCCTAAGGTGCATTAAGCATTGAAATAATAGCTTTGAGGAAGTTTATTATTTGGCCAGGATTTATATTATCTCAAAAGTTAATTCACGACTTATGTGTCCAGTCCAATTAGATATGTTTTCAAAGAGGCCTTTGTTTTTTGAAATAACTAGTTGTAGTAGTATCAATAAATACTAATTGTTCAGAGTGTAGTAAAAAGAGAATGGTATTAGTGTCTTAGCATCACTAACTTCATCAGTTTTATAGTTGCATCACTTTTATAATTTACTTCTATTTGTTTTGAAAATGGCCACTTGTGTCTTTTATCTACATCCTAAGAGCATAGTGTTATTGAGGAAGTGTCATTTCTGTTCTACAAAGATATATGACAGCAGCCTACTCTCTTATATTCTTGAATTTTACTGTTAAGATACAATTTTTAAGTAAACTCATTCCCAAGTATGTGATAACTATAGACTATGAATATTCATAACCTTAATTACAGATACACAAAGACAAGTTAAATTGATAGACTTTCTCCTAAAGGACTTGCTGAGCTAACTTAAGTCCTTCAAAATCCCCCAGAGTACAAGAGATGCTTTCTTTTTAATCTGAGCTGAAGCACTAAGGGCTAGGAGGAAACCTTGAAGATTTTATGATGTTCACTGGTTTATTTTGTTATTTTCCACACTACAAGAGCCATCATGGTCAGAACTATATTGCCGATAGCATAGAGCTCTTTAGTTTTCCCATCCTTACTATTTCTGTTTGAAGAGGAGTATGTACTCTGTGTCATGGTAGAAATTATTTTGGAACCCTGTCTATCTAGAGAGCTATTTGAACCATTTTTTTTCCTGTTTTACAGAGCCTAGCATGGTCTACATGAGTACATTTCTTTACTGCAGTTAATTGCTCATGAGGTGTTTGATTAGCACTTCCTATATTCTCTGAATGTCTCTTCCATTCTAACTTTTCTAATCTTTCCCCTGGGTATTCAGGGTATAAACAGCCTCTGGGGTATCTTTCTGTTCTCCAGACTGTGCCCTGAAGAATTATATTACAATTCTAAGTTACAGCTTATTTATTTTTTAAATATGTATAGTTTAATTTCTCCTTTGTCTAGCTCACCTACTTTTCATGATAGTTTTAGTTTTGTTAAAAACTACATATAACTTCTACTGACATTTCATTGCCTAATGCTTTTTTATTCCTTTGCCTTGTTTTCCGATGTCTAATGTATGCCACAAACCTAAATATTACTGTTATTTTAGTTCCTCACATCCCCCATAAATTATGTATACCACAATACTGAGTTACATAACTCTTCAGCTCTTACCACTGTTCTTTGCCAATTGCTGAGGCTTTTAGAATGTTTTGCTGGTGTTCTGCTACTTTTTAATGTATATTACAAAACAAAGAAGCATTACTGCAGTGATTAGATTATCCCATGACTAAAGGCACTTAGCAGCAGTAGCAATATTATTTCCTACCTGCTATGCTGTAACTCAGCCTTTCCATTAATTCTGCTTGTTTATGTTCATGTAAAACCTGTAGCCATCAGATACGAACATATGCAGGATTTCTGTTTGTCCTGTATTTAGTAGATCTTATCTTTTATTAATCAGTTATGTTGATTCTTATTGCTTCTATTTTATCTAGGAAGCCAGTTTCTTAATCTGTAGTAAATCTGTAATTAACTATATTCTTAGTTCAGTGAGAAAACATTACTCAATTAATTAATTCAATTGAACAGAAGTGGAAGGCTCGGAAGAGTATCTTTTAGAAGAACAGAGTCACAATGGTGATAAAGAAGAACAACTCCAAAATCACAGCTATTTTAGCAACTCATAATTGGGTAGCATAACATAAATTTCTTGATTGTTTGAGTGACACTGGCTGATTGTTGAGATAGTGAATAACAGTAGTTCAGTGCAAGATGAGAGACTAATATAAAAAAGGATAGGCTTGTGTGTATATATGAGTTCAATCAATACCTTCCATATACCTGTGTTTGTTTAATCTTGTCAGCATTGGTTGTTGTAGTAGCAAATATACGGACTTCAGGATGATTATGCAGCCAGAACCTAGGTCCAGGATTCTTGAGCTTGTCTTTTCCTTTTTTGCTACATAGATGATGAACGTGATATCTGACAAACATGGACTAAAACTGGTAACCTTGTGTGGAGTGGTCCATCTCTGAGAATGAGAAGGTGAACCTGAGTCCTGTTGCCGACGCTTGTAGCCTGTGTCTGTGGAAGCAGTGATGAAGGAAGGAGCCAAAGGAGGGTGGGGAGCCTTTTATCATGGCAGATGAATTGCATACATGCTGTGAATTAAAGCATGCTTTGTCACTCTGTGCTTTATCATCTACCTGGGAGGTTTTTCTGGCCAGAGGGTTCACAGTGTGAAGGTGTCCCTCTCTTTCACTACATTTGTAGTCTATAACAATGCTCCCAGCTGAAATTTTTAAGTAAAAGGGGTGGGTAATCAGGCTTCTCTCTCTCCATTTTTCCTATTTTAGGGGTGACCTCAGGAAGAAAACTGTTTTTCTCCTCTCCAAGTGTTTTGCTTATGGTTCTTGTTGTGATTAGGCCAAATGTATACATATGTGTACCTACTTCTTAACTCATTCATGATCTCTGTATCTGTCTCTGAAACTTACCTATTTTAAACACTGAGGTTTGCCTTCTTTGCTGACCCTATTGCTTATAGAAGTTGCCACTTTATTAATTCTGAGGGTATTTCTGTCGCTAAGAGAAGGAAATACTTGACTCTTCTATGCATTATTGTAGTAATAAGGAACCTCAACTCATCAATAAGTTGTTTTTTCCCTGGCAATGTGTATGTCCTTATTTTAGGATTCCTTTGTGTTGAAAAAGTACAAAAAAATTAGCTTGGGATTGTGAAAGTGGTATCTTGCTGTCCGAACTGTGGAGTTTTTGACTGATATCTAGAGGGGATACTAGAGTGAATCTGTTTCCTTAGCAATTCCCTGCTCATTTTAGCTTTCACTGCATATGACTACCTCCTTTCAAGGGCAAGCAAACTTGGCTGTCTTCCTGGGCTTACAGCTGCTTTTATCTCTAAGTTTTCTTTGAAAGAGAGAAGAGCAGCTTGAACACTGAACTTGGATGTTGCTGCTCTGCTGGAGAGAGTGGGTTTGGGTATGGGAGGAGTGAAGTACTCTCTAGTCTGTTCTGGGGCTGTCAGAAATCCATGTAGGGCTGCAGCTCTTAGATTGTTCATCTTTCAGGTGCAACCTGGAGCAAGGGTGAGTGTGGATGGTAATTAACACCTCATGGCTTTCCAGTGAGGAACTGCCTAAGTGTTGATGATGTAGAGTTAGAAGGGAGGAAGGGATCAGTTCTGATAGTGAGGATGTGATGAGGGCACCGGGTCCCTTCAGACTTTCACATTCTTGTCATAGCATGGGCTCAGGACAATCATTCCCTGTCTGATTATGGCTGAGTCTCATTCAGGGAAATTGATGCTGTTCTGTGCTTCACTAGAAAACTGGTGATTTTTTTTTTCCTTTGGGGTATAGTATTTTGATTTGTGTATGGCTTCTGCTGCGTAATGGTACTCAAGTGTCCAGCCAATCTGGCCACTTCTCTTTTCTTTTGATGGCTTGGGCAGTGGCAACTGATCATGGCAGGATCCTGTTCCAGGAGGCATTGATTTATATTTCTCAACTAGCACATTTGTGACAAGGTACAGACTAGCATGATAGTTGTCATCAGCCTCCAGAACATCATGGGGGCCAAAAGGCTAGGAAAAAACTGAGAGCAGGGGCCATACCAGTATAGGGGAACAAAATCTTTGGAAGAATTTGGTATATGGTAGATTTGGGCAGACTGAAAAATTGCCATGATAAGAGGCAGGAAGTGAGGGGGGGGCTAGGACCTAGAGCAGTAGTAAAAATCTTTGTAGTAAAACTGAAGAAGGGATCTTGTGGGTGAAGAAAAGATCGTGACTCTGCTGGATTTCATTTGCCGCTGCCTCTTCCTCTCCCTCCCTGAGTTCTTCATCTGTGCTGTGAGTTGTCACGCTGACACCACTGGATGATGTCCTCTTGATAGGAAGCCTCTACTACACTAGGATTTGTACTGCCCCTTTCAACTTCTGCTGCCTTCATTGCCTTACAATTTGCAGCCATGTCTTTTTAGGTTCCGCTCAGATCTGGAGACGTGTGCAGTGAAGCCTGAGTGACCCCACTGCTGATTATGAACTACCTTACTCTACCCTGTAATACCTGGGGGAAAAAAGTGGAGCTGAGAGGGAGTAATACCACTGCTGTGACCTACCCAAGTGTCTGAACTCAAGAGTCCAGTGTCCTAGCCTTAAATTGTACTTCCTTCTTCTCAGTTTTCTACTGTATGTTTCTGTTCAGGATGGTATTGCTCCAAAAAGAACTGAGAGAGAACTTGCTCTTATTCTTAATAGCCTCATGGAATTCTTTCTGTTTCTTTAGTAGTTTTGATACTAGGATGCAACAAATTACATTCACAGCTATATCATATAAGACCCTGTGTGTGTGGGTGGGAATATTCCTAGGACTAACCTCTACTTAGTCTATATTTTCTAAGAAGAGAATGAAGTGAGAGCAAAGGAAGACAGATTGCAGCAAACTCAGGATCTAGAGATAAATCTTGTGGAAAACAGTGTTTAGGGGAAGAGCTGTGTGCAGAATGCTGACATTTCTAGAAGAATTTGCTCTATGTCTTAACACAATTTGTTGCATGCTGGGAAAATGTAAGCGCAGTAGGAGTGTTTTGAGGCTCCAAAAATACCCTTTGATGTATTGAAGCGTAAAGGCATTACGTAGAAAGTGGGAAAAAATTACACAGACTTAGAGAGTGACTGATGCAAATAAGTGCATCAAGAAAATGGCACTGGGTGATAATGAATGATATATCCTTAGAAAAATATCCGTGTTTTATCTTTTGGTTTTGCACTTGGGCTTTATTGTGACTTTGTTTTTATTTAAACGTCACCTGATATGTGATGTACATGACTTTGTTAATCAGTTTTGCTTTGAAAAATTGATCTGGCTAGTTGGCTCTCACATGGAGCCTCACATGGATTTGAGTATCAAACTGACTGTTTTGCAAAGGATAGAATTCCACAGTACTTTGACTGTCCAAACTGCTAGTGATAGCAGAACATGTTGCCAAAAGAAATATCATTATCAACAGATTGGCAGACCATCACTGCAATATTTGTTTATGCTCTTGTCTGCTTCCAGCCACAGTCAGGGGAAAAAGGATTCTCTAGGTTATGGAAAACATAAGAAATCTACTGTCAACAGTGATTTGTGCTAATTCTGTAGTTCTTTAATTCTCTGGTAATACAACCCAACAAACTCAAGAATCTTATTTTTGTCAGTGAACATGCATTGGATGCAGATATCTGGATTGAAAAAAGAAAGTTCATATCACTTTTGATTAGAACTGCACTTCAAATTATTAGAATGTGATGGATGTGTTTCTGCAAGGAAGAAGTTCACAGTTATGTTTAGATTTCTGCTCTGAGCAATTTATAACCTCAGCATTAATCACATACCCAATCTTCAGTCCCTTTCAGGATATATAAATAAATTTAATGTAATATGTGAGCAGTAAAATTTATGACCATTGATTGATCTCACTGGAGTCTCTTGCTTTTGTTTCTGAATAGAGGGTACAGAAAAGAATATCTTAAAACATGCACAATCCCTAGACATGTAGTAGTGGTGAGCTAAATCCTGCAGTCTTTACTCAGTCAAACTCCTTACTTAATATGATGATTAAAAGAAGAAACTGAGATTTTCACCTCAAGGATGAAACTGGTTCCATGTAGAAGATCTGCCCAAAGTTTATGATGTCTTTGAGTTCTAAGAGTCAGATAAAAGTGTTAAGTTCTTGTGCTGGTGTGAAGCCTTGGTATGCATTTAGTCTCAAAAGATGCAAATATTAGCTCTACCACCTATAGTGTCCCCTTTACCTTATCTGTTCTCTATTTTCACTTGTGCTTCTGAGACTTTTTAACATGTCACTGAATAGATGTCTCCTGAGTTTCATCATACTATCCTTTTTTTTTTTACTTTACCTGCAAGACTGAGAAACGTAATAGAAATAAATTATGCTTCTTAACTTATTCTTTCACATTTCCTAGACCATGTAGTAACACATGTGCTGATTTAAAACACTTTTGTTATTTGTATTTTTTTGTCATTCAGTGAAAAGGATTTTGATAAGAAGAATTTGCCAAAAAGATTAATATTATTATTTGTTCTGGAAAAGCTATTAAAAATAATAAGCAGTTGGATTATTCAGTTGGACCTCTGGAAAAACTGAGAATTTCAGTGTTTTGTCCTGTAAAACAAAACACAAGAGGAAGGTCTTATTTACCTAAAGCTGCAGAAGTTTTCCCTGCACGACATTTGCATACTTGCATGCATACAGACATATAGAGTATCAAAGAGACCATCTGTATGTCGAGGCTCCCTGCTGCTGCCTTGCTGTAGAACTTCTACTAAGTGTCATATTTGCTTTTATTTGTATTTTGAGAGATCTGAAACTCCACTGTTCTAGGGTTTTGAAGTTGGTTCGGAAGTTATTTCCTAGTTTACTACTGTTTCTGATTCTAACCAAGTTTTGTATTGCTAGACTTGTCAGTGATCTTAACATAAACATTACTCTTCTGAAAAATCACACCAGAAATAAGATGTACCTTCTAGTTTGATGAATTTATTATGAAACAGGCACCCGATTATACAATGGAAAGTGTTTGAAAGAGAGTACAGATCTTTTAAAAGTTGAAGAATTCGATACAGGTCACTGAAAGACTTTGTAACTGTTGGACAAGAATTTTTTATTTTATGCAACAAAAATATATCCACCATTCTTTCAGGGTTTTGTTTTATACTTTGGCATTGGAAAATTCTTCTCCTGTCCCACATTACCTTGTGTGATCATTAGACATAAGTGCATTGTTTCTAAATAGCTGCTTGGGTCAGACATTCAAGTCAGCCTCTCCTTGTGACTGAGAGTTTGTTGTTTGCTTGAAACCTTGTCTGCCTACAGCCTTGAAAAACATTGAGATATCTTTTCCTCTGGCTAGTTATGTTATCCATACTGTACTGTTTAAAAAGCAACAGTTAGGGGTTTTTTTTCTTTTTTTGTTTTTCCTTCCTTCCCTCCTTCAAATTTTCCCAAGACATGGAGATGGAGAAAAAGAGGGGAAAAAAAAGAAACAAAAGCCAGGCTGGAACGTAGCTGTACCTAAAAATGGAGGGAGAAAATTTGCCTATGATAGGACTGCCAGTCCAAGCAGCAACTTCTAGAGTTTTAGCCTGTAACTTCTAACAGCACTGACAAAGACGTTTTTAGTCCACGTTCTCCGAGGTTGTACTCATGAGTGAAAGGGGAGACATTGTTTCTGGTGGGGGCGAGCTTGCTGCAAAAAATCCTCAGAAATTCTCTAGCACAAACCCTAGTTATGACAATCTGTGAGGTAGTATCTTTGCTGAGGATTCTGTGGTGCAAGAAAGTGGTGAAGTGCAAGAAGATGACAGCTAGGCTCGTGAGTTTAGTTCAGCATCCCATAAAGGATGCTGTGAGTGATGATTCACAGAAGTTATATTGCTAAGGTGTGGAATGAAGAGGAAGAATGTTAGGATGAAGCAGACTTCTGCATTTGTTTAATTCCATTCATCATGGTCTGTTAGCTTTATGCTATATTAAGCTCACCTGGTGTATTCATGCTTGCAGAACTGGTATTGATGCTGTCAGTGCTGTGCTTCTTTTGCCTGGAATTGAGCTGGGAAAAACACTTAATGAGTAATGAGAAAGTCACAAAATTTTTCTCTTCCAGAAATAGATTGTAATACCATGCTGGGTTTTTTTACTTTATGTTCTCTGAGTTTATCTAACAACACTTTTATTATGTCTTTTCCAAACATACTTATGTATCTGCTTTGGCTTTATCTTCAGCATGCAAGCTGTGTGTTAGCAGGTGGATTGCATGCAAAGGATCCTGGGAAAGTCCTGTGGTAATACACTAGTGAGAAAATTGTGGGAAAAAAATTAGTGGCAACGTTTGCTTTCTGATTTGGGAAAGGATTTTCTTAAAAAAAAAAGAGTTAACAACATATAACTGTGGGTTAAAGAATAATGTTTTTAGAAAGCCTTTGCTCAATAAGCCTTCCTCAAAAAGGAAGGATATACAGGGATAACCTCTAAAAAAAAACAGGAGAAACTAGAAAAGGTATAGATGACATGTGGTGTGGTTTTCACTGACCACAGGCTCTACTAGCCCTGTTGGGCACATGCAACATCTCCTGCAGTTGCAAGCAGTATCAATGCCTCCTCCCGGAAATTTGCAGTCTAAAAACAGTTTGACAAAACCAGACTGCTGCTAAGTGCTACATGCAGATTCCTGAAGCATCAAGTGCTTGGGGAGCCAGCCTCATTTTTGAGATTGATTAAGAAGTCAGCAGCTCTCAAGAAGTACAGAAGATGGCCACTTATCCCAACAGCACATTTCAAGTCACTGTATCCACAAAAGACCAGGAAGTGCTGGTCCTGCTGTCTTGCTCTGGATGTGAAAATCTTGCTTGTGGTATAGGTAGCAACTTCTGATCTTTCTATTACCACTATGAGGTCACCCTGAAGTCTGAAGTGGTACTTGGAGAGGCAAGGCAATCTTTCCTCCTAAAATTCACTCAAACATCTCCCACTGTCTCAGTCGGCTTTAAGTCTGTGTTTGTCTCTAAGAGAAAGAATCCACTGTCCCAGGATCTTGTTTGTTCTCTCTCTTTCCTGTGTAGCAACGCTATTAAGAAATAAAAAATTCCTTACTCATTAAGGACAGAAGGCTGAATTGTTTTGGAACCTTGACATTTATTTCCTCCTCTAGTTTTTATTACCCCTTTCTCCCTTTCCCCTGTAAAAAAAAAATCTTAAAAAAAAGTCCTCTGTTATGTGGCTACTTACACATGCAACACAGGCAATGAGCTCAGCCAAGAATGGTGCTTAAAAATGACCCATATTCTGAGAGTTAAGTAGCTCAGCTTCTTTAGTGCTCTATTGACAATTGCAGGCTGATTGAATTTTTACACAATTCCCTTAGTGGAGGCAAGTCTCACTTTGACCCCTTCCAAAGGGACTGCTTAATGAGTAAGAAATGATTCTGTTGAATAAATTGATCTACCTCTGTTGACAGTGTAAATAATAAGCAGATTCTAATTTTAATCAGATTTTAATCGTATTGAGTAGCATTTCATTCCAAAATGTTTCCAACTATTTAAATTCACAGGTGTAATGATTTATTTAACACAATTCAAATTATATTAATATATCTCTGTATTCTAATTCCTTTGGAAAACCAAACCAGAAAAAGCCAACAAACCACTTACACTAATCAAAACCTGGAACTAAAGAAATTCAATTACAGTGGTTTCTATCACCCTTCTTGTCACCACTTTTTCCACAGTAAATCTATGGAAAAGTTTACCCGTGCAGTAATCTTTTATATTAGGTATAGGTAAAATAGCCTACAGAAACACTCTTGCTATCTCTAATGCTTGATCAAAAAGAGTATTTTTATGGTGGAGGAAAAATGTTATTAAAATAGGGAAAATTCTAAGATTCTTAATTTGAATTATTAAACTTATTTTGTAACTAAAAAAGAATTTCAAGGAAATTGTGACTTTACGTCATGATTGTTACTCAGATCAGACCTATTGTTAGGATTAAAATGCATATGAATATGTTCTTTTTGTTCAGATGTTATAGCACTCAAGCAGATTTGCTGCATAATGAACAGCAGTTTTAACTGTTGTCTTATCACTGTTGTCTTTTTCTTTAGCGAGCTTCTGATATAATGATTTTCAATTTTTGATGGCATATGACTTTAGCTTGAGACTTTTTTTAACATTTTGATATGAACATAGGTCTTCAAGAAACACCTCTGAACTGGATCTAATTAACGATACATAGTTTTCTTAGCAATTGAAACTGGAAAACAATTTATCTAATGTTTTCAGTAGAGAATTGAGATTTTGGTGGCTTTGTTGCCAAATTAAAGCTTAGTTTAAATGGTAGGTTTCGGATCTGAGTTTGAGTCTGGTTATTGAAGCTTACACAGTTCGAAAAGAAAATATTTTATTTTTCAGTATAGGATTTTGTTCTGAGTGAGGAAAAATAGAGATAATAGTAAGATGATTGAAACAGAAGTTGTCACATCCCATAGGAAGACTCTATTTCATGTTACTTCAACCATTATTTTTATATTCTGTATGCAGCAAGATGTGTCATACCTAATCAAAGGGATTTTTTTTTTTGCTAGCTGCATTGCAAAAACAATGTAGAGCAGTCCATTTTCTATATGATAATGAAGGTAGACAGCAAAATTACTTAACCTTGTAACTCTGAACAAAAAGACTCTACCATAACTGTCAAAGTGTATTTGTAAGTGAGCTAATTGATGCAAACCCAATACAATTCCAGAAAGTGAAGATGGCAGCTCCTGAAGATATTCAATAGTGCAATACAGGAAATGTATTTTATTCACAGTATCAATGTATTAACTTTCAAATACTTTTAGAAAGCCCTTCAGTAAAATCTAGACTTGCTAATAAGCTCCTGTTGAAAATGAATGGGAGCTTTGCCAACTTAGTGTTTAAAGGTTTCACCAAGAACCTTATTTATTTGAAAAATATTTGTGTTTTCTTAATAGAATTTGAAGCTATTAATTCAAAATGTAGTCCTCAAGAAATATGCATTTTATATTTGTGAATATTGTGTGCTTTCTTTCTTTCAGTGCATTTAAAAGTAAAATAAATTTCTAACCTCAACTGTATTCATCATGAAAAACTATAAATTCTGCCTTTTATGAAGCTGTCATTGTTCTTGAGAAATGTTAGACCCTAGGGCCCAGTATTCCATTTAAAATATTCTTCATGTTCATATAATCTTTTTTTTTAAAACAAAAATCCTTTTGTTGGTTTAATGACTTTCATTCTTCCCCTTCTCACTTAGTGAACTTCAATATTATGTCCCTATTCATATTATTTTAAAGACAACTTAATGGAAAACACTACAATGAAGATATTTAGTATTTTTATTTTTAAAGGTATTTAGCAATGCTTATCACATTGTCTGCATTCTTGATATTCCTCTTGATAAACGGCTTTTGTATTTTCAGTGTTCCTGAATATTCTCTGAAAGATGTAAGGCATCCAAATGTATTGAAAAAGAACCAAAGCTGAGCAAACCTTGATTCTCAAAAAATATTTACATCCCTAAAGATGTAAAGATGCAGATAAAAGCATATTGGGATTTTTTAAAAGTGATTAGGGGCGCTTATTTTTTTTTATTTTTAAACACACTCTATTACTCACTCATTCTCTCAGGATTGTGGTTATATCCAGACTTGTGACTAGGTCCTTCTTTAAGAGGTCTAAGTGCAGTCAGTGGTGACTACACAGCAGAAGGTTAGCAGAGCTATCTTCCCAAGTGTATACTTGGGTAAACAAATCTCAGAGTAAGCAGTTTCTCAAGATGCTCCAACTGATGAATTAGCTAGTGCAGTTCAGAATACAAGAGTTGAACATTTTGATGATTTGGAGCCTGATGTTATTTTTTTCTTTTATTACTAAATTTTTTTTTTCTTTAGGTTGAATCCCACTGCAGGTGGGATTCATGTCACTTAACTCTAGTTATCTTGAAGTTAAGTGCCCATTTTCAGCTAATTGTCTAGATGCACTGTATTGTCAATGAAGAAATAGAGGCACTTCAAGAGTGTGATTCATTTCATGCTGAAATACTTTGCCTAAAATGGGATAAATTGGAAGTAGCTGTCTTTCTCCACCAAACAGCAGGAGAGCACTGACAACTGGTTAGACAAAAAGCAGAATCATGATAAGGTGGAAACAGACCAGTCAATTAACTGGTATAAACACAAGCATAATGTAACTGTCTTATCTTATTTAGTTTTTCCTTGAATTCTGCAAAACAAGATGCTGTTGTTTCAAAACCAGAAGATTTTTCGGTTTTGTTTACATTGGGACATAACTTCTGTTAGAATTCTGACTTTTGTCAGTCTTATTTAAGTTGATTTCTTGTTCTTACCAAACTAACTATAAAGACATACACATCATGGTTATGTTTTTTTATCCTTTTAATAATAATAATAGTAGTAGTAAAAATAATAATAATACCTTGTTGCAATTACTTTTCCATTTATTATTGAATATTTTACAACGGAATTTGACAAGCAGATTTCTGGAGTTCTTAACGGAGTAGAAACAATAGCTATGCATGTCATTGTACATGCATAGTGAAATGATGACCACAAATCACATACTCACACACACGCACACACAGAAAACAAGGCACTGTTAAGACTGTACAGGTAATAAATGACCAAGGGATTATTGATACATTAAAAACGGAGCTCCAAATGACAACTGTATCAGTAGTCATTTTAACACCCTAAAGCTGTGCATTGTTTTGGGGTTCTGTGCTTAAAAGCCCAGCTGTGTCCCTCTTTCCATATGTATTGGACCCCACATTTGTAGGTGGATAAATTGCTCCAATGCTGTTGCTGGAACGAACTAAAAAGTCAGCCAAGCGTTGTGTCACACATGTAGCAGTGTTGCATTTCCGTTTCTCCAGGTGATGACTTCTAAGGTAAAACAAAAAGAGCCAAGATTGAGTCAAATGATGAGCAATCGAGTGTGCCACTTCTAATAGGCATTTAAGCTGTGCTAATGTGGGAGTGCTTTTAATATGTGCACAAATACAGGAACATTACAATTTTCCTACCACCTACTTTGTACCTGAAAAGAAATCTTTTGCTGTATGCTATTATCGGTTTTAATGATGGGAGTTATTTAAATGCAAAGACCTTAACAGTCATATGTCATTTTTATTGATATTCTGCATAGAAGTTAGTGACATGTAGAAAACCTGTAATAATAGTATAGTTAAGACAGTAAGTGAAAACAATGACTGAATGTTTAGCTTTAAGCTAAAGTTCTACATCTATTTAGAGGTCTTGCTGATATCATGAGGATCACTAACATAATGACAATTGCTAGTATTTATTTCATTTTCTCGTTCCCACAGAATCATATGCTGCTCTCACTGAAGTGAACAGTAATCTTCCAGTCCACACCAAATGGATTGAGCTCAGATACTCTTTCTCCCAACAGTGCTACACATCATGAAAGATGGTAGACAATGCCAACTTCTTCTGACTTCAGTACTAGACTGTCTAAACAGAGATTTCTTCACTACTCAAAAGCATCTACCCCTTTTTTGAAACACCAGAAACATGAAAGTGCCATTGTGGCAGGAGATAATAATTTGCTGGATGAGATTTTAAAGATTGTCAATGGAAGAATACATATCCAAAAAGAAAATTTTATGATCTGAAACAACAACTCTGTGTGGAACTTATATAGCATTATTTATTTATTTTTCAATAGAATCATAGAATAACCAGGTTGGAAGTGACCCACTGGATCATCGAGTCCAACCATTCCTATCAAACACTAAACCATGCCCCTCAGTACCTTGTCTACCCATACCTTAAACATTAAACACATAAACACAGCAAACACATTAAACATTAATAACATTAAAACAGTTAGCTTGAGAGAGCATGGGTTTTCAAACATGTTTCATAGACCATTGTGTTATTCCATCATCCAGAAATACTTGCTTGCTGAAATTGCTTATTGAGTTGTTGCTAATTTTCTCGGTTTTCTTCATGAGGCAGACAACAGTTTACAGCAAAAATTTACTATGAAGAGTGACAACACCCAGTTTCAAAGTCTGAGCAGTTAATATTGACTACATTTTTCTATTTGTTGAGTTAATCTGTTATCTAAAATATTGCCTGTTGTTTTGGAGTCATTTGTGTTAATCTAAGAATCCAAATGGAAAGCCAACTGTCATAAAAATGTCTGTATTATACTGGTTCTTCATCAGCAAATTGGTAGCAATTTCTAAGCAATATTTTAAATATGTAATTGTATTTAAAGAAAATGGCTAGATGGGCCTTGATATAGCTTCTCTTATGTTTCTGTAGGTATTTCTATTGATTTAAGAAGAATTTAATCAAGCCCTTAATATATAAGGTTTAAACAGCAACTGGTTCTCATGGAAATTATGATTTGTTTGTGGAGGCAGAATTCTCTGTTTTGTTAAAGGTACAAAATCAAGCCCAGACACTCTAAATTTAAAAATCCAGTCCTTATGGGAGGCTGCTAGATTTCCAGCTGATGTCTAGCCTGATTGAACCTACTATACCTGCTAGCAATCTGATCTGTAGCTTCTAACTGAATATGTATGTCAATGAGAGAGTTCACACAGTAAGAAATTACAAACCAATGCCCCATAAAAGGAGATAAGGCATTCCACACTCGTAAAGATGATGCTCTATACTTCAGTATTAGAATTATTATTTTATATTTATATAGAAGTAGTAGCTGTAAAAGTGAGGGTACCTAGTCTCTAACATATTTTGGAAGATAACCAATTTTTCATATAATTATTTTTTTAAAAATAAATTCAGAACGGAAGAGATGACTATACAGACACATGCATTTACTGAATCTATCCATAACAGAATTGTCATTGAAAGAAACTCACTCAAAAGCCTGATGAACTATTAGAATATATCACTGCTTTTAATCTTTTACCACAAATTACAAATGCTTCTATGAAATGCTTTTTTATTCATTAAAAAGTTACTTAAAATTAGATTTATGACTTTATAAACATGAATGCTTTTCAGACTAGTTAAATTCTATCAGAATGAATTGCTGCTTTTCCTTCTTCCTTTGATTAAATTGATATTTAACTGTAATGAAATATTACTTATTTACAAGAAATAGTTTGTTATAATATAATATAATTCCATTCTGGCAAAACATTTGTGTTATCAAGAAGGGTATGCATTTTTTTCTTCCCTTCAGGCTTGGAAATGTGACAAACTTACATAAGAAAGACCTTTCAAAGAAACCCCACCTTACTTCTCAAGGTAATGCTGTATTTGTAGACTTTTTCATTTATGAAATCATTGTAATTGTGAAGTAGTTAAATGATCTGCAAGTTTTGTCTGCATATTTCACTTTCTACCCTGAATGCTTTGATCTTTATGCTTAAAGAATGGCTGTATTTGCAAGAAAGGTATTTTAAGATCTTTTTGAGAATAAACAACAGGCTCAAAGAATCCCAAGTAATAGAAAGTCACTGGCACAAAGTTTATTTCATAATTTAATCCTAATTGATACGACCAGAAAAAAAAAATCAATACCTTTTCGTCTTTGCTGCTGGCTGTTCTGACATTTCCTCACCAAGTCCTGAGAGTGTCTTCTGTGACATTACTGGCAATATCCACCCTTGTCTCTTGGAAGCACCATCAGGGAGATCATCAGCCACAGACAGTAATCTTTAAACAATAATTAAATACTCTGTGAAGTGGAATTGCTCTATTTCTATTCATAGTATTTGAGATAAGAAAGCAAAACCAATACATGCAATAAGCTGAACAGTTTTTCCTCTGAAAAGAAAGAAATATGATTATTTATTACTCACTTCTCAATAGGTGTAGCTTTGAAACAGCTCAGGGTGACAGAAAGTGCAATGAAGAAAACCGACAGCTTTAGGTTGCACATCTTTGCTTCCAAATATTCTGAAAAGAATGATTCAAAACTGAAAGCAAACCCAAATACTCTTCAGAATATCCTATTACTGACACCTGATCTGTCCTAAATCAATAGTAGCTAGTCTTTTTCACAGGTGAGAGTGAAAAAAGTGATCCCCCTAAGTTAGCAACACAATGCAGTTTCAGACAGATAGCTCTCAACAGTAAAAGTTCATTTTCCATCTAGTAGTTTCAATCCTTTGCCTTATCTCTAGTTTACGTTTCCTGACATGTCCCAGTGTCAAATTCTGGTTCCAGATGCAATTTATCTTGAAGTTATCTTTTATCCCTGAAATATTCTGCTGATTAATAATGAGAAACATTGTCCTTCCTGAACAACATCTGTTGCACTGCCTCTTAAGTAAATAAAAACAGAAAATGTTTACCTTTTATTGGTCAGGGAGATAATAGAAGAAACACGCCTGTGTTAGCAAGAAGGGTGCATGTAACAATTCCACGCTTGCATCTAGCGCTGGAGTATCCCTTTTTCCCTTCCTTGCTGACAAGTAATACAGCTCTTATATATCCTTCACACCTTTCTCAGCTCTGACATCAGGCAGCACAGAAATACTGTCATTAATCCCCATCCCTATAGATAGAAAGTATCCCAGAGAGAGTCAGAGGCAGATAGGTCATTATTACATTAGCACATCAGTATATATTAACCTGGTATATGCAGGATGCCCTCGTGAAGATGCTGTAATAGCATATTGCACATCAGACTGTAGCCTCAATTTTACCATTCTGATAAGACGCTGAGGTAATATTCCCTGTGGGTGTATTCAAGGGCTAAATAAGGTAACAAAAGTTATAAAGAAAGCCAGAGTAGAGGAAATACCAGATCATCAGTAACTGAAATATAAGAAAACAGGTATTTTAGAAAAGATAGAATAGTTAGAGTCGTGGAGGTTTGTTATAGACGTAAATAATGATCAAAACAGAAAAAATGTTTGAAGGGATAAAAGCTGTAGGAGGAATAAGAAGAGTGTAAATAATTTAAATTCCTAGGGTGATCAATCAAGATAACACGGTAGAAATCATATATGCTTTTCAATGAAGTATAAATAAGAATGAAAATTCTATCACTGTTTATGTAAAATGTTTTCTAACATTGGTAGAATCTTTATACCATGTATGAAAATTGTGTCAATTAATACTCTTAAAGAAGGCAAAGAGTAGTATTAAAAAGCTAGGAAATGCCAAAATAAAGGCTGTCTGTGCACATTTACTTCTCTAGTGTACACAGAGTGGGGTTCAGGGGAAAATATACAGCTTTTAAATGACTAAATCCAGTGTTAGTGAATTAACTCACTACAGATTTCCTAGGACACAGATTAGAACAATTATTTTTCCTGATTTCAGTGGGAATTAGGCAAATTAGGTTTGGGTTTTTTTTCCTGTCTAATTAGTTGATTTTAGTTACCCAAATGCCTTTAGAAAACTGATCTTTCAGTTATTTATTGATTCATAACTGCTTCAACGAGTAGTACATCCAAACACATTGAAGTACATTGCCTTAATGGAAAGCCTCCTTCTTTGCCAGTTTAGTCTGTAACACCAGATTTTCACTTAAATAGATAAAATGCCAGTGCTGACTCTCTTCAGATATCTGTGTTATTTGAGTAGAAAACAGAAGAAATATTTAGCTGGGATACTAGCCTCTTCATCTGATACAATAGCTAGTGTGTCAGTATAATTCTAGCAAATGACAAAGTCTGTGAGTTTTTTCTTGTTTCTTTTTTTTTTTCCTTGTTTGATTTGGTCTCGTTTTGTTGTTGAATTTTGGGGGTTTGGGGTTATTTTTTTGGGGGGCGGGGGGGTTGGTGCTTTTTTTCTTCTTTTTAAATGAGATTCTGCTTCTTTTAGTATCTGTATTTAATGATATGATTATATACTTCATTTCCCCAGGTTCCAGTCATGCGTCCCTGGATGGATAGTCCCAGTGTGAGATATGTAAGTATCTTTTTATTTATATTTTTCATGACAATATATTCTGTGCAACAACTGTAACAAGTCATGTCTTCAAAGAGTCTTATTATTTTCAATGTAGTGTTTAACTATAATGAAAAAACTCTCAGGTGTTATTTTCCCTGCAGCAATTTCAGTCCCCCCAAATGGAGGCATGGATTAGATCATTTTACACAGATAGAATTGTACTAAAAAACAATTATGCAAATAATGTGGATGGTGATTGACACCAGCTAATATTCACAGATTGGATATTGAACTTGAATGCCTTGGTGCACTTCTTCCAGGGTGGGAAGAGATCCAGATCATGCTGACACTTAGTAGAGATCTGTGTGCTCAGCTCTTGTGAAAAGGCAAGCTCCATACACTTAGGACTATTCAACGAAGCAGTTAGAAACTTTTTTTATCACTGACAAAATTGACCTTGGTCTTAAAAAAATTCCCTTAGTTGTTTTGCATAACAAGTTTTATCAGTCTGAGAAAGAAATTAAGTATTCTCTGTGAAGAAACCCATGACTGATTCTATCCTGAGCAGTTACATGGCAATTTTACTTGTTTCTACTGATTTTTAAGTCCTTATGAAAAGATTTGCCTGAAGTATTGTGCCTATAGGAGGATTAGGGGACATCAGAGCTCAGGTTTACAATGAACCCAGAAGATATGATGTGCAAATACACCAGTTCCTTCTGGAAACCACCTGTGTAAATGTCTTGACTTGCTAGATGATGAACTTGCTCTGCTGGCAGCAGAGGAACAGGGAACTGGTATTATCTCAAGTGTCTGCTGCTGTTGTGTAGTGGGAGGTGGGATTTATCTGACTTAATGTGAGATGTATACAGAGACCATTCAAGTCTATATAGAATATAGAATTCCAAAATAGCTCAGATGATTTGTATTTGTGCTTCTTTCCCCCTTTTGACTATAAAAACAGTCATTCACTTAGACACAAATATTTACACAATAGGTGTCTAAATGCACATGAAGTGGATTCCATCAGAGGTACCCTAACTCTTTTATGTGATCAGTTCCTAACATTTAAGGTTGTCTATCTTTCCCATAGGATCATAGAATAGTTTGGGTTCGAAGGGACCTTAAAGATCATCTAGTTCCATATTTACATTACTCTCGGGATATTCTTTACACCTGCTGGTTCCACTTTTAATAGCTGCTTTTAACTTTCTGATTTTCACATTTGCTTAATAACATTAATGACACACATTAAGACTTTTGGTAATGGATGTCTCTTTCCCATTTGTGAGAGTGACAAAAAGTCATGTTACTCTTTGAATGCTTTTCAACAGATGCTATTCTGCTGCGTAAGGTCTCCCGTAAATTACACTGTTGCTCAGTAACCAGGAACTGTAAGTGCATGACTCATGGTTCATTTTTCTTGTTGTATCAAAACAGAAAAGGAAAAGCATCCAGTAGTAGCCTGAAATGAGCTTATTGTGCAATTTTTTTAATATACCAGGGATCATAACAGCAGCATTAATATGCGTTTGTGTAAATATTACCAGTAATGAAACAGAATGGTGCATGTGTCACTATTTGTAGTTGTTAGGTGAGTTGACTACAGTGTTTCATAAGATCCAACAAAATAGTTGCATTTTTATAACAATTTTATTAGCTTTTGATTCCTTTTAGATAAGTTCAAATCAAAGTTTGAAACGAAAAATTATTAAAAATATGTTTCTTCAATAGTGTCAGCACCTCTGAAAGTCTAATGGAAATGTGTTGAAATGGCCAAATCTGAAATTGGAGGAGTAAATCAGGTGTCTAAACATAGTTTTCTGCTATCATTTTAGTTGTCCTAGGATACTCAGGACTGACATCCATGAACCTAGCTGGTAGGATACTGTAGCAGCAACTGCAGACTAGATGGAATATCACAGGGAGTCTAAAATTACACTAAATACCTATTATTAGATACCAGGATTGTTTCCTAAGTTTGATAGTTAACAATATCTCAAATCTAACTTCTATGATGTATTTTGCGAATCAGTTTTACCATTGACAGAACTATGGTGTAGCCTCAAACAGCAATTGATAATGATTGCTCTGAGAATGCTCTCAGCAGAGTTTGAATGGAATCAGTTCTCCCAAATGGAATCAGAATCTCCCAAATAAGAGGAGTAAACCACTTGTTTAGATCAGAAAAATCAGAATTGCTGGTATAGTGATTGATGAGTTACAGTTCCTAATACTACTCTTATTTGCAATTTATAGGATTTTATTTGCATAGCTTCTACTGATTTGCATCCAGGAATTTACTTTTGAATACAACAGAATATTTAAAATCTTGATTTTCTTTTCACATGTCTTCTGCAACCTGCTTCCAGAAGTATAAGCAAAAGCAGACCTCTCCTTTATTGTCAGTGTCACTATTCTTATTTGAGCTAAAGTAGAATCAGTTTTCTAACTTTTCAGCTGAACTTCATTCAAGTAACTTCATTTTCTGAAAGCTGGCTGCATGTTTTTCAGGCAGCATTTGTAGAAGTGATAACACAGGGCATTGATATGCAGAAAAGTCACTGCTTATACTTATTTCTACAGAAACCAAGGCCGTCCTTGAGCTGGTGAAATGCCTGTAAATGAAAGGGGTGAAAAATTGTTGCACCTGCAGGGAGGGATGGAGAGGACAGATGATCCAAAATTGACCAATAGAGTTTTCCTTTCCATTCCATTCCATCCCATCCTATATATGGCATACCCAGTTTAAAATTGAGAAATTACAATAGTGAAGCTTTCTCCTCTGATGGCCGGCATCTAGTACTGAGTTCATCTGTCTTTTTCCTCTGATCCCGGGTCCATGTGTTCCTGAATCCAGTTCCTGAGTCCAGCTCTCTCTTACCACTGAGTCCAGCCTGGAACCTTTTCCTGTGCATGCTCTGTAGCATCTGTGGTGCTAAAGTCATGGGGGGAGGTGTGTGTTGTATATTTGTACATATATTATTATTTTCATGTGAATAGTATTTTCCTTATTATTTTAGTTTCATTAAAGGTGTTTTAGTTTTCAATCAATAAGTCTTTTTTATCTCATTTCCCTTTCTTAGTTTTCTGGTCTGGGTGGAAATGAATTCGGATCACAACTCCTCACATCCATCTTCCAGTCAAGTCAGGCTGGATCTATATTGTTACAGTGACTTACAAGAGATTTATATAGTGCTAATGTGTATAAGTAATATGAAATAGAACTACTAGTCTTCCCTTCTGTTAACCTCAGTCATCCATTACTTTCTCCTATGACAACTCTCTAGTCACTGTCTGTAAGAACACATTCTGTCTATAAAAACACATTCAGCTCTCAAATGCAATTCTGTAATGCATACATAACACTACTACATTAATATATGCAGTCCTCTAAAATGTGGATAGAATCATAGAATCACCAGGTTGGAAGAGACCCATCGGATCGTTGAGTCCAACCATTCCTAAAAAACACTAAACCACGTCCCTCAGGACTCCATCTACCCGTGCCTTAAACACCTCCAGGGAAGGTGAATCAACCACCTCCCTGGCCAGCCTATTCCAATGCCCAATGACCCTTTCTGTGAAAAACTTCCTCCTAATGTCTAGCCTAAATATCCCCTGGCGGAGCTTGAGGCCATTCCCTCTTGTCCTGTTCCCTGTCACTTGGGAGAACAGACCAGTTCCCTCCTCTCTACAACCTCCTTTCAGGTAGTTGTACTTCGAAACAGAACACAAAATTTTCATAAAAGTAGGCTGTGATTCTTACTTGGAGTATCTCCTTGCGTCCTGGCTTTATGTGTGGGTCTCTGCTTACTGAAGAGTCCAAAGTGACCATATCACCTCTGAATGTGCAGAATGAGGTCTCCCTGAACGCTCCTGTAAGGGCAAAGAGAGATAAAGGAATTAGGTATGTGTGGAA
The DNA here is from genome assembly GCA_033558105.1 of Coccyzus lansbergi. Lineage (NCBI taxonomy): Eukaryota > Metazoa > Chordata > Aves > Cuculiformes > Coccyzidae > Coccyzus > Coccyzus lansbergi. The sequence continues at coordinate 1,281,664 of JAUMJK010000347.1, forward strand.
GTGCTGTTTCTGATTTACTAAGTGTAACTGTGAGAACTTGCCACCCCCTCATCCCCATCCCAGCATTTTATGAAGAGCATAGGCATCTGTAGAAGATACAGTGAAACCAGGAACCACCCTCAATGCTCCCCAGACTTACTTCAGTGGAGGTGAATTGCTAGTAAGTACAGAGCAAGTGGAACCATTCACCAGCAAAAGAAACCGCTACTTTTTAAAATAAATCTGCACAAAATTGTGTCAGCCCTTCCTACTTGATCCAGTGCATAAGTTTTAACTAAATTTTCTTTTAAACTATCTCACTTTCAATAATCAGACTTGTTCTTTCCCTCTGCAAACTGCAGTGAGAAAATGCCAATCTGACTTTGTCTTGAAACACTCTTAGTCTTTCAGATGACGCTGTCTTGACAGCTCTGCTATTAATAGTGGCATTTTCTCTGCTGTTTAAAAAGCAATGTGCTGAACCAAGAATCAGTCATATTAGTAATATTTTTTCACTAAGGGCAAATGCAGTGTACTAGCTTATGTAGGAGAATTTACAGTGACAATACCATGAAACATAAATTAATTTGTTTATGGTCTGTCAGCACATGTGGCTGCAAAAAAATAAGAGAGCTCTTCTTCAAAGTCAAGTGCAGTAGGGCTGCATTTATTGTATGCTTGGATTATTCTATATGTGAGTACAAGACCTGACCTTTCCATTCTACTTGGAGATGAGAAAAGATTTTGATAAGCACAGGGAATGTAAATCAGTATATGAAATTGTCTCTCTACTATAAGAAGCCATTAAAAATTCATTAGGAGTTCAGCATATGTATCTGGAAACCTTGGTGGATTTTTGTTCTGTTATGGTAGTGTCCTTTGTACCAAGTATTTCTGTTTCTCTCTGTTTTGCAAACACTTCACTTTCAGCTGAGGTTTTCCCTGATAGCAGAAAACTTGAATTGTATGGAAAAGTCAATATTTAAATGTGAATTCTCATAAATACTTTAGGAACTACAAGTGACATGGCTGATGTAATAGGTGAAGTTTTTTTGCAACAAACTTCTATTGAGCCAAATACCCAGTGGAAAATTGAAGGCACTGTATTATTGCCAGACAAAAAACTTCATGCTCTGGAAAGTTTCTGTCATTAACATTCTAAAATATTTTCATATTAACACATATTGTGCCAATTAGTGCTACAGTTTTATGGGAACAAGGCTGAAAAATCTTCTCATCATAGCAGTTGGTTCAGGAAAAAACCTTGTGGAGAGCAGCAGAGAAGCACATATTACAGGACAAGTATCTTTAAAATCTGTGGGTGTTGAGCATGTACTAAATGTTTATTTAGAATAGGTATCTTAAGCTCTGCTTTTAGGTTCAGAGTCTTTTCTATTGCATAAGGTATCACCTAGATTGATGGTCTTTTGTTTCCTTGATTTACAGGATTCCAACACATTCGCAACTGGAGGTACTATGGCTAGTGACTATGACTCTAGTGACTGTTGGCTTGATTTTTTTACTCTTCACATAAGTGCTGTGCCCCTTCCTGATACACTCCCATTGCCTGTAAATGGCTAGTTTCACTTTAGAGAACTGCCAAAACGCCACACTCTTTATACTTATTGGCTTTGTATTAAAAAATGAAGAATGTGGACAATATCATGTATAATTTTACATCAACATATATTTCTTATGATTTCATGTCAATGAAGGGTTAATACATTTTTTAATTATTTTATAAACAGTTGTCATAAGCAGTCATAATCTTCTTCGTGGTGTTATGCTCTAGGTCATATATTATCCTGTTGCCTTTTATAGTACTTGTAATAGTCTGTAGCAGTTGAATATCAACAACTATTCAAAGAACCAGAAAAAAATTCATCATAGAGGTAAGGTATTTTTCATTAAAAAGTCCTAAAGGTACACTGTTATTTCAATTCAGTATTTAATTTCTGTTTTCAGAAGAGGATGGTATTTCACAGAAATGTTTCTGAGAAAGAATATCTTTTTTGAGGGATACTATGAAAATTCCTATATTTTAATGAAGTGTTTCTAGCTAGAAAGCCATGCTGGCAGATGGAGGTCTAGTTACATGCCTGATTCCCTGAAGTTTGCCCATGTTCCCAGAGCTTGCAGTCAGAGATTTCACACCCTCTAGGACTGAGCTGTCTTAGAAGGGGTGCCTAGAAAGGCCAGGAGAATAACCTTTAAGTATTTTCTAGTAACCAGCATCTAGCCTGATGATATCTCTGCACATGAAATGTATTATTGCACATCAAAAAACTTGAGGAATTGATGGATAGTGAAAGTGAAATGCTATCAGGTTACATAAACCACTGATCGATGATTCATAGTTAATGTCATTTTTTAAGAGGAAAAGACTCTAGAGAGACTTTGAAGCCTTCAAATTGCCAGTCAACCTACAGTGCACTTGTTCCTTTAACTTTTCCTAAAGTGTGTTGATGAGACAATATGCCTTGTTAGTGGAAAGCTGGTGATTTGAGAACACAATAAATCCCTTTGCACCTTAAAAAGGAGGTACTGCCCAAAAGTATATAATCAGATTTTTTTTTTTTTTTTTTTTTTGCATATGCAATTTATTCTCAATAGCTGTTTTGACAATTGGAACATTTATGTTTTCTAACATTTTAAATAGAAAGTTGTGTAAGAGAATGTCTTTCAGCCTTGTGGCAAATAAAGAATTTTATGTCTTCATAAAGTTTGCCACAAGGATGAAAGACAAGAACCTGTTTTGCTAAAACAAAAGTAAAATCCTCAAATCCATACAAGTGGAAATAACTGTTTTCTTAAGAGGGAAACTTTCATGACAGCCTCACTAGTTTAAATAAATAGTTATGAAAAGACACAACATTTAATTTTTTGCACATAGACAGAATGATTTCCAGCATATGGATGTGAATTCCTGCTACAAATTTATTGTTCTTGTGCTGCAGGTGAAAAAACTGAGATGATACTAAGTTAGGAGGGATGCTAAGTTAAGGGGAATGGCAACATTGAGGGTGAAATTCAGATCTGAATCTTCATCTAGTCAGTAGTTGGCATGCACCCTGTTGAGGTGAGAGGAAAGGAAGTTTTACTGGATAGTGAAACTACATTTGAAATCAGGCTCAAAATGGGTTGAAGGTCTTGTGCCTCTCTGTGTTGCTGCACGTACAGGGATAAACATCATCCCTCACTCTTTGTTAAATACAGGTGGATGCTTCTCTGCCTGGCCTAAGTAGATAAAGCTCTTACCTACCAGTCTTTTCACTGGCCAGTACAAAGAGACTCTGTAACTCTCCGTAATTTATCTCAGTCTAGTATAAGCACTGCCAGAATAAATACATTTTGGGTTAAATTGTATTTTCACTATTTTGCATCCTTACTCTCTGTCTCCTGAGAGAGTAATTTCTTAAAATGGATGTTTTTCAGAGAATCATAGAATCCCTTGGTTGGAAAAGACCTTTGAGATCATCAAGCCAAATTGTACCTGCCCACTACTAAACCGTATTGCTGAGCACCTTGTCTACCCATTTTTTAAATATCTTCAGGGATAATGACTCAACCATGTCCCTGTGCAGTCTGTTCCAGTACCTGATAACCTTTTTGGTGAAGAAATTTTTCTTGATGTCTAATGTGAACCTCCCATAGTGCAACTTGAGGCCATGTCCTCTCATTCTGTCACCTGCCACTTGGGCGGAAAGACCAACACCCACCTCGCTATGATATCCTTTCAGGTAGTTGTAGACAGTGATAAGGTCTTTCCTCAGCTTCCTTTTCTCGAAACTAACCAACACCAGTTCGCTCAACTGCAACTTTTAAGACTTGTTCTCCAGTGCCTTCACTAGCTTCATTGCCACTCTCCGGACATGCTCCAACACCTTTAAGTGAGGGGCCACACTGCTTTGTGCAGATGTTGCAGATGTTGTGACTTCTATGAGCAGCTGAAAGGAGAGAAAGCGTTATGAAAGAACCTCTCTTGTGACGTTTCCAGACTCGGTTTTGCTGGTTTGTTGAAAGGTTTAACTTTGCAGTGAAGCTTTTGGAGCGTATGCACAGTCTAGGGCACAATGCTGAGAAGAAAAGTCTGTGTTGTCCTTGCTAGAAATTCTCTCTGTTAACCTCCATTTTACTGAGAGCTACATTCAACTGTCAAGGGTTTGCACAGCCACTGTCCTTATCAGTATTAGTGTGGTGTAAAATTTTAAGCTCCCTTGTGTCTCCTGATAAGCCTCCAGTAGGTAAGAAGACCTCAGAAGATACAACTGAGAAAAAAAAAATGACTTAGAATATTGTTTGGATTGTGATCCAGCTCTGAACTGATGGGAGAAATGACAGTGAACCTAATCTGTGTCATGATATTGTTGCCTTGGTTACCATACCATGTCATATGGAATGTGCAACCCATGATTGCTGTAGTGCTTAATTCTGTGGAGACATGGGCCCTATGCTGAGAAAGAGCCACTTAGTCCTCAATGTTTCCCAAGCCATGTATAGTGTTCGGAGTACAGCAAGAACTGAGTTGTGCATTTTTGGTAGGTCATCATTATACATAACACTTAGACTAGCAACAATAATTGTATGTCAAGTCTGCATTTTCTTTTACTGAGATCTTCTACTGATTTCTGTAAGAACGTCTTTTATCCATCTGAATTTCCCATGAACCTGCACAAGCACTTGTAATGGAGTCGTGACCTTAGGCTGGGAGCTGCTGGCTCACAGGTTTGTTTTTTTTTGTTCCTGAGCCAGGATGAGTAGATTTAGAATGATATAAGGAGTGGTAACCAGGGCAGTTGTCATCTGACTTGATTTTTAGCTAGATTTTAAAAGTTAGTTATCCAGACTAAACTAGATCTCTAGAAGGGAAGAAAGAAGCACCTCCTGAGACTGTTTCCTCCCACTTATTTTAAATAGCTGTTTGAAGACGGGATGAATTACTCTCTGGAAACATCTGAATCTAATACCTATTGTGAGACTCTAGATGGGGTTCTTCAGCAAAACTACTTCCTAAGAATAGGGTATACCTGATTCTACAGAAATACTTTCCTTATTGAAGTATTATCATGAACAGAAGCAGTGAACTTGGTGCAAAACATGGCCTCTAGGAGAAATCCCACAAAGAAGACAGGAATTTGATATGCTAAGGCATCACGACTCTCTAAAATGCTTTATTTTCTGTGAATTATTCACAACAGAGAAATATATTGTGTTCCATACAGAACTTTATACAAATTTACTGAATATTAATCTGTGCATTTGTGAACATATGTAAATTTAATATCTCCATTCCTATTTTTTGGGAGATATTTAATTTGTGTGTGTTGCTGAACATCAGCAAATGGCTGAGAGCGACACCTTACCTTTCTTCAATACCTCAGTACCACTGGTGGAGGTGGTGTGCCGAAACAAAAGCAGGTTATAAAGGTCAAGATCTGCACAGTAGGTGCTTCCCAGTGTCACCTAAACACATCCAAACACTGAAAATTCACAGAAGTCACTGAAGTGCTCAGGTATAGGTCTTATGGGAGTATTTCTTTAGACACTTTTTTATACACACAGACTACAAAAGTAGCCTACAATTGCCTACTTTAAGACTGAGAACACACACTTATTCTATAAATGTTCTTCCAATATCTTTCAGCTTCCAATAAGCCTGAAAATATAGAAGAGTGCTCTCAAGCACCTAAACCTTGAAATAAATGTATTTTCAGACTAACTTTTTTATTTTCTAGGAGAATAGTATTTTCATAGAAATGGTTTTATTCATTATCCCTGTACTAGACCATTTTCCTTCTTCCAGGACTGCAGAACCAAACGTTCATTTGTAAGCAGAAGTTTCTAAGACACTTTATCCATAAAGCAAAGATTCATGTAATTCCAATGAAACTTCCTCTCTCATGGCATTACATAAGAATAGAATATCAGAGAGGTTTCAATGCAGTCAATTCTTGGGAAAACTCTTGTTAGTATGAGTGTGTTTTCTGTGTTTGCATGCATGTATGCAAAGGAACATGCCCTTGAAACATCTGTTTCTTCATTTTGGTTAAAGATAAGGTCAGTTCATACTAAGGCATAGCAGTAGGTGAAATTCTTTGGAATTCTGTGTTCAGCACACAGGTTCCTACTTTAAGCACTTTGCAAATATGCTAATGTGAATTGGCCAAAATGGAGTGTTAAATGTAAGAGTATATTTTTTATACTGGGCAAAGTCAATCTTTGGAAAAAGGCATTCAAACCTCAAAAGTCAGTTGCGATAAGCCAATGCAGTAATTAAAGCCATCACTCTGAAGAAGTTCTTCAGTTTTTATACAGATAATATTTTTTTTCTTCTTCTTCCTCTTTATTATCTTCTGTCTTCAAGAGGAAAGAGGGTGCTTCCTTGTCTTCAGTTTCTAAAGTTGACACTTACAATGACTTCTGAGAAATCATGAAAATACAGTTCTCTAAAGTGGAGATAGAATGTTGTATGATAGCAGGCACAAACTTATAAATCCATTAAACTACCACATGGGTTTCTTTTTTCTGAAACGGAAATGAGAATTTAAAGCAAATTTTTAAGAGCATGCTAGGTATAAGGAGGTGTTTATTTGACTGGAAATTTTGCGTTCCTTCTTTTGTAATTCCTTCACTGGATCTGAATCCTCAACCTTACTCACCCTGAGTAGAAGTTATTTTTGAAAATATTAATCCTACTGAAAATGTAGAATTGCATCCTGTATGTGACAGTACTATGACTTTCTATCTCATAAAAGGTTATATAATGGTTATTTATTCAATAGTTAATTAAAAGCCCAGACAACGTCTTTTTATTTCACTGGTTTTCTTATTTATTCTGAAAATATTTGCAGGCATATCAGAAGTTCGCTTTTGAATAATGATGATGAATAGGGATATTTGAAAACAGAGATCACTGTAGACAAAATCATGGTGTTTCCTCCCTCCAAACAGAGATAGATTAAAATATGAAATACATATATAAAATATCTTCTACAAACAATTATGGGATGTAATATTAAAAAAATAGATGGACTGAGAGAGAAGTAAGAAAGGACTGGTAAATCCTTGTAATAGCTAAAGACAGGGTAAAACCCAACTAAACTGAGATCTACTAAACTGAGAATGATTGGACTTGATTCAATGAGTCCTTTCCAACTTAGTGAGTCTATGATTCTATGATCTCTCTAGTTCCTAATCAATTAAGGGAAATATCATCTATCAAATTCCCTGTGTGTTCTCCTAGCCAAGTCTCTTTATTAGGTGCTTGCAGTCAGATTTCCATAGCTAACTATCACAACTAGAATACTGACATTAAGATATTTTTAATGCAAAAGCAACAGTAATGCTGTAATAACAATGAGACCTCTCTCCTACACAGAACAAGGCTTAGTCATAGACAAAGTGCTCTTGCAAATTACATGGGTACCGAAGAGAAGTCACTTTACATCTGAATGAATATTATATTGCTGCTGACATACACTTAAAACAATTGCCATTTTGGTGGGAAGTATCCTCTTCCCTCACCACCTTTAGCTCTTATTGGGAAATAAGACTTCACATTCAATTTTAGCTAAAATAAATCAAAGATGGAAAGAGAAATTTCTATTACTACTTAAACTGTATGAGAAAAATCCCAGTACAGACAGCCATCCGGTGTGATTTAGAGACCATCATGAAGTAAGAATAGAAAGTAGCACTCTAGTTCTTATGAAATGCATATTTTCTGATGGAGAATGCAGCTTTTCACATATTGGAAGCACATTAATAGATTTTTACTTGAGAAATTTTTTAGTATGCAAGAACTGAGAAAAAAAGCTCTCATAAATTTGCAATTGTGAAGTTTTACTTTGTGAAATAACAGGAGAAAATGCCTTAGTTTACGCTTTAGTGCAGCACTGAGAAGGCTGGGACCCTCAGCCACCACTGCTCTATAAGGCATCAGAATCACAGAATCACAGAACAACCAGGTTGGAAGGGAACCATCGGATCTTCTAGTCCAACCATTCCTATCTAACACTAAACCAAGTCCCTCAAGACCTCATCCACCCGTGCCTTAAACACCTCCAGGGAAGGTGAATCAACCACCTCCCTGGGCAGCCTATTCCAATGCCCAATGACCTTCTGTGTGAAGAACCTCCTCCTAATCTCCAGCCTAAATCTACCCTGGCGGAGCTTGAGGCCATTTCCTCTCATCCTGTCCCCTGTCACTTGGGAGAAGAGGCCAGCTCCCTCCTCTCTACAACCTCCCCTCAGGTAGTTGTAGAGAGTAATGAGGTCTCCTCTCAGCCTCCTCTTCTCCAGGCTAAACAACCCCAGCTCTCTCAGCCGCTCCTCATAGGATCTGTTCTCCAGACCCTTCACCAGCCTCATCACTCTTCTCTGGACTTGCTCCAGAGCCTCAACATCCTTCTTGTGGTGAGGGGCCCAGAACTGGACACAGTATTCAAGGAGCGGCCTCACCAGTCCTGAGTACAGAGGGAGAATCACCTCCCTGGATCTGCTGGTCACACTATTTCTGATACAAGCCAGGATGCTATTGGCCTTCTTGGCCACCTGGGCACACTGCTGGCTCATGTTCAGTCGGCTGTCGACCAACACCCCCAGGTCCCTCTCCTCCTGGCAGTTTTCCAGCCAGGCTTCTCCCAGTCTGTAGTTCTGCATAGGGTTGTTGTGCCCCAAGTGCAGGACCCGGCATTTGGCCGTGTTAAACCTCATGCCATTGGACACTGCCTGGCAGTCCAGCCTGTTTAGGTCCCTTTGCAGAACCTCCCTACCCTCCAGCAGATCGACACTTGCACACAGCTTTGTGTCATTTACAAACTTGCTAAGGGTACCCTCAATGCCCTCATCCAGGTCATTGATGAAGACATTGAACAGGACTGGACCTAGCACTGAGCCCTGGGGAACACCACTTGTCACTGGCCTCCAGCTGGACTTAACACCATTTACCACCACTCTCTGGGCCCGACCATCCAACCACTTTTCTACCCAGGAGAGTGCGCGTCTGTCCAGGCCAGAGGTTGACAGTTTCTGTAGCAGAATGCTGTGAGAAACTGTGTCAAAGGCTTTACTGAAATCACCCTAGAAACAGACACCCTAGAAAATGTTTTTCAGTACAGTAGCATATTTGTACAATTTGAGACAAAAACATAGTGTAACTAAAATGCCAAATACCTTGCAGGTGTGTTATTTCTCCCTCCTAGCAGCAAAACCACAGAGGGTAAGTGGTAGTCCAGGGAGATTTTTCAGGATGACTGACTGCTCCCTCAGTAAGCTGAGAAAGACTGCCCTGGAGGCCAAATCGCACCCTCACCACAATTTTTAGACCTAGTATTTAGGTGTTTTGTGTGCCTTGTGAGTTATTTCTGTGATGGAGATGAACACAAGTGTTACCAAAAGACTTAAGGTCACAGATGAAACCTGCTTCAACATCAGTACTTGAAAGTGCATCTACTGATTCCTAGACCTAATGTCTACCCAATTTGATTAAAGTCACATAATTTCTTCTTATCACATCAGGTGGAACTATTTACTGATGGTCAAAGTATTCTGATTTGTAATCAGTAACTAGCAGTATCCAGACTGTAGTGCAACTATAGAAGTTTTGTGACTATGGGTGTCTTTATTTTTTTGCGTGGTGAACAGTAATAGTTCAATGAAGGTCCCAAAGGAAAGGGTGCTCCTAGTGAATTTTACATTAGGATCTTTTCCCTCTTATAGAATTAATTACTTCCAGGTTATACAGTAGGTAGATGAACTTGGATGCTTTGAAAAGAAATCCATAAAGACTGTTAATCTGAGAAGAAATACTACAGATCAGCAGCTGCTGATGTTGAAAAGAGCAGTATTATGCTGATTTGCCTCGGGGGTTCAGGTAATTTTCTCCACTTTAAGTTCAGATCCAGTTGTGCTTTACATCTGAGCCTCCAAGTGCTCTGTATGTCAACTAGGAAGGGCTACACTTTCTTCTAAATCATTCCAAGACAGCAAGAAGAGGCCAATGAGTAGCACATTTCTTTGTTGCTTTCCATCCACAAACACAAGGCTTAAACACCATGTCAAAACATGAGAAACATGAATACATTCCCTCTTCAGTCTGACCTTGTCTCACCCTTCCTAGGACACTGCCTAGCCTGTAAATCTCCACAGTTCTGTGAACTCATAAAGTTCCTTTTTTGCTTGTGAGCACTTTCTGGATGTCTTCAGTAGGCAGGGGTGTCAGAGCTCCATCCTCAGAAATCTGACACAGCTGTAGCTCTTGCCCTTTTGGGGGTAGACTGCCTTCCTTACTTTTATGTAAGGAAGAGTTCATCCCTTGTCTTTCACATTTAAGTGAAGTCTAAAGTGCACAGATGAAACCACTTGGCAAAAATACAAAATTTGCAGTGAGTAAACTTTGGTTAATTTTCAACAATCTAGGATCAAAGTAAAAGTTTAAGCCCATACTATCAGTCATTTCTCCTGAAAAGCTTTTCAAAACTGTAAGTACCCAATTGTTTTGCCATAAGAATATTTTTGTTTGTGTCAGTCTAACACTAATACAATTGCAACTGAGTAGCAGTTTGAACTTTGCCTAGTAAAACAAGATTTAAGAATGCTTTTTTTGCAACCATAATAATAAATTTGTTTAAAAAAGTTGCCCCTTGGTTGGTTACCTTATTTTTAATTTTGTAAACAAAACAAGGACTTATCATTTTATCCATATGACTAAACTGAGCCCAAATGGAAGAAAAGTTTTCTATTGGAAACAAGACATCCCCTTGGTACTCAGGCAAGGTAACTTTCAAAATATTGCTTTCTAGACATTCAAGTCAAGATGTTTATATGCTTTTCTTCTCCTTTGTGTTATTTAATTAAGGCAAAGTGAGCTTTAAAACGATAAAAGTTATTTACAGGTTTGTGCAGGCCAAAATGATCCAAACCCATGTCCTTCAATGCTAGCCTGCCTGCTCTTGTCAGCTACACTGAATAAGCCTGCTTTGATCCACACAGGGTTCATCTGCTTTGTTCTTCGGTCAACCTTGTTCAGCCCATGTCACATAAGCCCATGTTACATGTTACATACTGATAAATTTTCTAAATTTTTCTAAGTTTTCTATTTTCTGCATGTCAATATAGATAAGATTAAATATTTTTCCTTTATCTTCAGTCATGATAACATTTAGGGATACTTTACTTTTTCCTAGCCTGGAGAAGAAGAGGCTGAGGGGAGACCTCATTGCTCTCTACAACTACCTGAAGGGAGTTTGTGGAGAACAGGGTGCTGGCCTCTTCTCCCAAGTGACAGGGGACAGGATGAAAGAGAATGGCCTCAAACTCCACTGGGGGAGTTTCAGGCTTGACATAAGGAAAAAATTTTTATGGAAAGGGTTATTAGGCACTGGAATGGTCTACCCAGGGAGGTGGTTGAGTTGCTTTCCCTGGAGCTGTTTAAGGTGTGGGTGGATGAGGTACTGAGGGCCATGGTTTAGAGACTGGTGGGAATGGTTGGACTCGATGATCCTTTGGGTCTCTTCCAACCTGGTGATTCTATTATTATTCTATAAGATTACTTTGAGCATCTGCTTCGTAACTGCAGCCTGTACTGAAACTGTCCACACTGTGCACTCTAGTTCTTTGTGCATTTTGTGAAGTGGGTATCTTCTGGGGACAAGTCTTCTGATTATTTGTCTGTTTTTCTGTTAGTCTGTGGATACTGACTGATAATCACTGAAGGAGTTTATCCACCTACAGCTATGTTGGTCATAGGAGGCCAGTTGTGTTCAGGGCTGGCCTAGCTGGCTTAGGTTAAGGCTTGAGACTGTGGTTGCACAAATATTTGAGGATCATAGATCATAGTATCACAGAATAACCAGGTTGGAAGAGACCCACCAGATCATCGAGTCCAACCATTCCCATCAATCACTAACCCATGTCCCTTAGCACCTCGTCCACCTGTGCCTTAAACACCTCCAGAGAAGGTGACTCAATCCCCTCCCTGGGCAGCCTGTTCCAGTGCCTAATGACTCTTTCTGTGAATAATTTTTTTACTAGTGTCCAACCTAAACTTTCCCTGGTAGAGCTTGAGGCCATTCCCTCTTGTCCTGTCCCCTGTCACTTGGGAGAAGAGCCCAGCTCCCTCCTTTCCACAACATCCTTTCAGGGAGTTGGAGAGAGCAATGAGGTCTCCCTTCAGCCTTACATCACTGTTGCTCAGATGGGCAGGTTTCACTCTCAATCATTTTGTGCTCTGCTTTCACCCCCACTTCCTCCTCTCTTTTTGTGCTCTTGGTTCTGCTTTTCTGCTCTTTTGCTTATGTGGATCTGACACTTGTTGAACCATTCTGTGGGCCAGATCAGTTCACTGCCTGGAAAGCGATCTTTTTCCTGCACTAAATTTTTGCTTATTTCATGGGTTAAAGAGGTTTGCAGAAGAGTTGGGAGAGCCCAAAAGTGGAAGCAAGGTGAGCGACAGGAACCCACGATGTAGAGCAGGGAGATGGAAAAAGGCAGTGGAAACACTATTGATTCACCTTTAGGCACAGAAATAGTAGTCTGAATTCTGACTTGGATTTAAAGTGTAGAGCATATGCACTTGAGCTGAGAGGCATCCACCCACATCTCTCTAATAATCTAGTCTGTTAATCTGTGTTGGCTTCAGTTTCATCTGACCAAATGTGTCCACAAAAGTATCTTTAGCTGGGGAAAGCAACCTCAGGAACATAGCTGGAAATAATAATTCTGTCTATTTTATTATTAAATTAATAATCTTAATAAACTTCACCATAAAAAATAGGTCAAATGCATTTTTTCCTACCATAATTTATACTTTGAGAAAAGATAATAATAAGTAAAGCAAATATTGCCTTTTTGTCATCTGTAATTGTGTGGGGGACAGTGCAGTATTTCTGATGCCCCAAGAGAAACTTAGGCAGAGGTTACTGGCTGGTTTCCCTTAGCATAAGAAAAGAAATCCTGTAATTAGCCAGGTGATGTTCCCTGTGTATATTAGTGAAAATCAGGGATTGGTCAGGTAAGGGACAGAATCCTCTTTGCCAGCTCCCAGGACGAGAGGACAGCTTTCTGCTATCTTTGTTCTACTGGTCAACTCTTAATATCACAGGTGGGCTACAGTCTGAGTAAAGCAGAATATTTATAAACCATAGTTAATTGTCTTGTCTTACTGATCACATACACTTAACTGTAAAGCAAGTATTTCCAGGAATGCTATTATAATGCATTACACTTTTAGAGACTGAAAATGAGGATGCAACCGTAGAAGGAGTTAACACTCATGAATTTGCTTGGAATCAAGTTAGTTAAGAAACATGTTTGAGAGGATTAACATTGTTGTAGAAATTAGTGGTTGAAGAGATTGACATGAGGGGGTACAGAGTTGAAGAATGTGAAAGGCAATTCAGTCTGATTGGTGGGCTTGTCTGGGACAGCTTGCTTCTCAGCTGTGGCTCCAGGAAGTGGGAAAAAGATAAGGGCAGGTGCTGCAAACCTGTACATGGAAATTGTATTTGAGATGAAAAAGAGGAAATTAACCTATATCCTGTAAGGTAGGGCTCTAACTTGCTCTGGTTTTCTTCAGCTTACCCAATCAAGCAGCAGGGAACTGTATTGAATAACTTGATTTAATTAAGTTTTTGTGGCAGTCCTTAGAGAAAAATTTTCTTTAAACTGGTGTTCTCCCTGTTTAACTCATTGTGTTAACCCTTGGCTATGTAGAGGCTTTTACAGGCAAGTATATTATAAGTCCCTGTAATTAATTACTCTTTCTTTCAACACAGTTTTTGGAAATATGTAAAATGTGTAAGAAAGCAGATAGCTTAGTGCTACCAGAATCTCTAAGCATCCAGTCAAGATAGAAGCAACTTAAAGACAAAGAGAGATATTTTTGCAAATCTTGGGAGAGGAAGAAGAATGGAGTCTGATTTGTTTCTGTTTAGAAATGAAGCTGTTCTGGTGGTTTTTATTTTACTTTACTTTTTGTCCTTCTAATTTTAATGCCAAGAGATTAATCTCCAGTAGAGTTTCTATTAAAATTAACAGAGTTACATAGATGCCAGTGGAAGAGGGGGTGACTGAACAGAGGAGGCAGAGCAGAACCATCTGTCCTTTTTGTGCTAACAAGGACAGACATATTAAATAAAGACCATGGAGACAGGTATATATCAGTCTAACATGTAGGTTGGCGTAGTTCTGTTTCCCACAGTGGTCAGTAGCAAATGCCTGTGAAGGGGACTATATTACAGAGAAACTATATTACAAAGCTATATTACAGACAAACTAGCTTGCCCTCAGAACATGTGTTTCCTCTGTTCTTTGCTTACTGGTTGTATGCTTCTGACAGCATTCAGTATCTGACAAGAAATAACTAGCTGTTACATTATTGACATTAGAATAAAGCGTTTAGGCTTGTAGCTTTTGTTGGAATCTAGTTTTGTTCGAATTTAGTTTTGTTGGAATTCAGTTTGCAATTATTTAATGAAGATGATCAAAAATCAAATATCTTAGAAGGAACCTGATTTTTTTTTTTCCAAGCATGGGATAAAAGTATTTCTTTTTCCTTCTGTTTCTTTCAATGCTGTAATGGGACCATTGGATAGACTTAGAAGCAAACATTGGGTTCAATTTAAAAAAACAACATGAAAGAAGCTGAGAAGGCACGCGCAAAGGACAAATTCTGCTGCATTTCCAAGCTGAAGGTACAGAAATATTTTAACAATTACACACAACTGTAATTGCTTGCACTTGCAGTTGTTTCATGGAAGTTACGGTCTAGACTAAATTACTGAATAAGGTCTGTTTCTTTCCTTATCCTTAATGCCTTAACCAATGTAAAGCAAGTTGGTAAGAAATGCTTCTATGATTCTATGAAATTCCATGTTTCTATTTATGTCCATGAACTTTACATCCTATGACGTGTGGGAGGTACTGTTGGTTGATCCTTTGAAGGTCCACCTCTGAGTTTGTGCAATCTCCCTAGTCTGACATATTTATCATTCCTTCTTAAATCCACGAAATTGGCTGTGCATGTACCCTAGATTATTCAAGTTTTCAAGAAGGTCTATAAAAGGCTGAAAAATAGCTATTTTTAATAGTAAATCAAAGTTCAAATATGTAACTTATGCTTTTTTAGCATTTGCAGCATATATATTTAAAGATCTGATTGATTTTATTGCATAAACTGTTTATTAAGAACACCAGAGTTAAAAGGTTTTTAATATCACTGCATGTATGTATAGTTTTTTTCACTGTTAATTGCTACTAGATTCTTGTAAAAAGGACACATTCTTTACTACTCCTGCTCGAAATGACTTATTCTGGGCTCATGACCTCTGCTGAGATGGGAGAGCAAGCATTCAAGCAAAGGAAACTATCTTAGTTCTGCAAGTAATTTATCGCTCCGATGAGAAAGGATGTGAAGGTTTTTGCACCCTGCTCTGGCTGCAGACGTTTTGCAGCCCTGCAGATGGCAATCTTGCAGCAGACACGCGGTGGGAGAGGCTGTGCTCCACTTGCCTTGGCTGGGGAAATGGAGCTTAAGGTTTCTGAAGACATTCTTGACGGGATCAGTTGAAGAACAAACTCTTTCTTTTTTTCCTTTTTTATTTTTCGGTTTAGTGAAAGCCATAACTCTATGGAAAAGGATAGATGATGGTATTTGAACTTGTATTTTTACACACATCAGTGGCACACAATTATCCACTTTTTTATATGGAAATACATCTTTGGTGGGGAAAATAACCATGGAATATTCCTAAATATCTAATTTTGAATTCTTTATGCATTCTCCTCTTTCCTTCTTAGGTATTCCTGATGGCACTATCACTTGCATATTTTGGTAAAACAATGTCTGGTGCTTACATGAACACCATGTACACACAGATAGAGAAACAATTTAATATTCCAGCGTCTTTAGCGGGGATCATTAATGGAAGCTTTGAAATTGGTAATAACTCATTTTAATATTTCTTATTCTTTGAAAATATTATATGTTGACTGATAGTGTATTAGTGACTTTTATGTTCATTAGTGACTCGTATGTCCATAGCAGTCTGTTTATTACTTCATTCGGCAATTGTGATTGACTCTATCCCCCCATTTCAGCTGGTACATATGTATTTAGTGTCTTGGTATCTAACAAGAGAATTTGTATAAGGAAGTTAAGGATTAAATGCTGGTTCAGCTAGTTTCTACTGTAAGATATACCAGAACAACTAACAAAAGAGAACTACTTTGAGCTTCATATTGAATTTTTCTGAACAAACCAGAAAGATTTTATAAACTCCATTTGAATTTAAGCGCATATTTATCATTTTACAGTTATTTTAATCAGTGACCTTGAAATTGTTTGAAGGGAATTGTCTCCTTACTTGATACTACTTCAAGATTTATTATCAAAGGAAGTTTCCAGTTCTACCTTTAGTAACCCTTACCTTGCCTACCAGTGAATTTTATTGCCCAGTGACTGGCTTATGTCTTGTGGTTGCCACAAAAGCCAAACAAAAGGCCTGTTAGTTTCAAAGCTACCTAAAGGATGATCAGAGGGCTGGAGCACCTCCCATACAAGGACAGGCTGAGAGAGTTGAGGTTGTTCAGCCTGGAGAACAGAAGATCTTATAGTGACCTTCCAGTACCTGAAGGGGGCCTACAAGAAAGCTGGGGAGGAACTTTTTACAAAGGCATTTAGTGATAGGACTAAGTGAAATGGGTATAAACTGGAGAGGGGTAGATTTAGACAAGACATAATGAAGAATTTCTTCACGATGAGAGTGGGAGATGGGACATGGGAACAGGTTGCCCAGGGAAGTTGTGGCTGCCCCATTCCTGGAGGTGTTCAAGGCCAGGTTGCATAGGGCCTTGGGCAGCCTGATCTAGTGGAAGATGTCCTCCTTGCCCATGACAGGGGGGTTTGAACTAGATGATCTTTAAGGTCCCTTCGAACCCAAACTATTCTATGATTCTAAATAGAGTTCTTCAGAGGATGTGATTTATACCCTTAGAGTCACAATATGGATCTTTATTATCTTTGAATCAGCTGAGGAAGTTGTCCGCACAGGTTCTTATACACTGGTGGGGATAAGAGGCAAGACTTCTTCCCCTGCTTTTCCCGGTCTCCTATATATGCACATTCAAGGAGAAGAAACTGTTGATAACACCACGCCGCTGCCTGCAAAGCAGCCTGATAAGGCAGCTCAAAGTTGTAATAGAGAAAGAATAACCAAAATATTCTTGCTTTTAATAAGGAGAAGTCTTTAAAGAACAATAAATGAATGAAGTGTTGTGTAAAAGTCTTATTATTTTAATTAAATTAAATTAAACTTTTGTATGCACTTTCCTATAACAAGTTATGGTATTCTTATCTCCAATGATGTAAAATAACTGAATAATCATATTAATATTTGAAATGACTTGGTGTATGTGGCAGACATAGGTAACTTATTAAGGACTGTGTAAGTGTATGACTTCTGAGTGTCACTGGTTTAATACATTCTGTTCAGCAATCATACATAAACAAAATGTTATCTTCTTTCAGAGCATAACGTTCATCACTCACAGACATGGTTTTGTTCTTTTGACAAAATGATCACAAAATTACTATGTATATGATTACTGAATTTTTATTTTTATGGGGCCTGTGCAAAATTTTTTTCCTCTCAAAGTATCAATGAAATTAATACTAATTTTTAGTTAATTTTTCTCCATATGTCATCGTGCATTTATTTTTTTAGTACAAAACCACTTGCATATTTACTTCTGTATTTTCCCCCACGTTGCAAAATAGTATATAGAAGAATATCTTCCTAAAACAGCTATTATTCTGTAGCCCCTGGCCTAGTCTTTATGTAAAGTAGTGGGATTTTTTTTCTTTACATAGATACAGTCAAAGATCATTTTTACCATGTTCTGTCTTCTGTTCTGCCTTCTCTTCTCATGTTCTTTCCATGTGGTATAACTCTCCCAGATAACAGATCACAGATCACAGATAGGAGGGAATTACTGAATCCCTTTCCAGTTACAGTTTTTTATAAGACAAGGGAATTATCAGATGTCAAGCTAACAATATATAGAGAAATTTGTGTTGTGTTTTATATCTTTTAAAGGATGTCTTGATTAGTAAATAATAACCAGGTTCTTCCTGCAGGCAACTTGCTGCTGATAGCATTTGTGAGTTACTTTGGAGCAAAGTTTCACAGACCCAGAATAATTGCTTTGGGCTGCACAGTTCAGGCATTTGGTTGTCTTTTAATATCACTTCCTCATTTCCTACTTGGAAGGTGAGTATTGTGCTTAGGTCACAGAAGCTTCTCTGTTACTTACCTGCTTTAATCCACAGAAATTGGATTGCTTGTTGAGAGAGACATCACTAAACATGAGTATGGTATAATCAATGTAGAGCCGCTTAATTTTGTTTTGTTTCTGAGACGGCTTCAAAAGTCAGTCATCATTACTCCTCTGCTGGGAACCTTGCCTTGCCTTGCCTTCCTCCTTCTGCTGCCTCTTACGTGGTCCCTCTGAAGAAACAGTGGTCTATAATGCTGTTACATGACACTCCTAGCTCTTATCTACTTGGATGGGCAATACAAGATTAGTTTTAAAGATGTCTTTGGTGTGGAATCCACATGACAGATCATACCTGATACTTGTGTTGGCAAGGCCGATAGAGACTATAATGATTCTTTAACCACTTTTTCACTGTTTTTGCTTGGCTTAACAAAATAATCATTTAGGCTCGTCTACATTTTAATCAGTGAGCTGTATCTTGAGAAAAGAAGATACTGTGATGTTGGTTTCCTCCTTTCTGCATCTACACACTTTTCTTATAGGTAGCCTCATTATGGAAGTACAGAATTATGATGTGGTTCTGATGTATTTCTTCGTAACCTATACATACTTTCCTTTGATTCAAATAGGTATCGTATTGAAAGCAGTATTTCACCACAGGAGAATTTTTCGGTCATGCCTCTGTGCCTTGATAATCAAAGCTTATTCTCTTTACCTACAGATGAACCATCAAGAGGTATGATTTTCCGTGCATCTGCTAATACTTTTTCCTCAGTTTTTATACTTTTAAGTAAATAGAATTTTAATTTTTGTACCAATTATTTCAGGGTGTTGCTTTTAATCAGTCTTATTTACGGGCTTAGAAACTAGAGGTCGGGAAATTTCCTTCTTGTTTCTTTAGTCTGTGTCCCCATAGTTGTAGGTTTTATTTGTACAGTTTTCACAGGATTTGAATAGCTTCATTAACATCCCTATCAGTCCACTTTGGGGAATTATAACACTGATTGTTCTCACACTGTTCCTCTTTTTGACTTGATGCTATGATACTGTGAGGAGATGGGAAACTGATTTGGACAACTTGTAAATGGCTTCAGGATGCTTTTTTATTGCACCACACAAGAAATAAAAGCATGAAAAATAGAGGCAGAGCAAAGAAGTAGACCTCACTTCATTTTAGAGGAAAGAGAAAATAGTTCAAATTATCTGAAGAAAGAGATTTTCGACTGAAAATTATCTGGAAGACTGAAATATGTGTATATGCACTAGCAATATGCATAAAAAGTAACTACTACAAAGTCAAAAGGCTCAGATAGAAATGAACGTGAGGGAAAACTTCTTTAATTTGAGGGTGACAGAGCACTGGAACAGGCTGCCCAGAGGTGCTGTGAACTCTCCTTCACTGGACATATTCAAAACCTGCCTGGACTTGTTCCTGTGCAACCTGCTGTACATGAACCTGTATGCAAATGACATGATCTCCAGAGTTCCCTCCCAATCCAAATCATCCTTTGATTCTGTAATTAAATGGTTGCACATAAAATCTTCACATTGAGGTTAGGATTATTTTCCTGAGTCTTCAACTACCTTAAAGGGAGGCCTTTAGTCTGAACCGTCTTTTTAAACTGCCTTGATAGTTGGTCAAAGAGAATGCAGAAGCCTTGTGAAGTGTCTCCTTTGCTGTAAGGACATTCATGATGTTTATGTTAGGATGTGTCAGATTACCTCCTGGATGTGCCTACTGACTGTTGGAGACTTAGATGACTGATGTATGACAAAAGTTAGGTGATCTGAGTCCCACTAAGATATTACATTTTGTACCGTGTTCTATCAATGTTTGCTAAAGATATACTGCAATAATCCTGTATGTACACAGTGACATAGAATCATAGAATCACCAGGGTGGAAGAGACCCACCAGATCATCAAGTCCAACCATTCCCACCAATCTCTAAACCATTCCCCTCAGTGCCTCATCCACCCACACCTTAAACACCTCCAAGGAAGGCAAGTTAACCACCTCCCTGGGCAGCCTGTTCCAGGGCCTAATGACCCTTTCTGTGAAAAATCAAATAAAATCAGTGATGTTGTAGTGTAGTTTTCTGTGCCTCCATTTAGTAAAAGATGTGGCTTCCACACTTCCCAAGACTGTATGTCAATTAAGGCATACATTTTTCCATCTTCACAAGAAAAAGTTGAGAAAAACATATACTTCATAGCACTTGGTACTAGTAATTCATTTGAAAATTTCAGATACTGTTTTTCTTCCTCTAATAAGTGCACAAGTTAAGGTATGGATAGGTAAAGTATTTTCTTCGAAATTATACAGCCATTCAATGTACACACAGGAATCCATAGGTCCTCAAACCTATGAATGTACTTGGGTAAACTGACTGTTTCCTTATCAGTTTGTGGGCAAGCAATATTGTCGTGCTCATACATATAAGTCCACCTCCTGCATGATGCAAACACTGGTTTGAATTTGACCAGATGTGCATGTGGATTGCTTCATCCATGTTTGCTGAAAGGTATCTGACACTGATACAGGAGATCCAGGCTTGATCTCTGAACAGTAATGCTTTCATTTAGAAAGTCATTAGTTGTTGCTGACAAAACTGGTTTCTACTTGTTAACAAATTGACACTGAGAAGCTTCAACATGACAAAGTGGACCATACAGTGGAACAGTGGAATCTGAAGCAGCCTGTATGGGATGACAAAGTGAGAGTTCAGGGGGAGAAATTAAGTACTAAAGGTCATATAGTTGCTGATATAAATGTCCTACCGTGGGGTAAACAGGATTCTGCTGCAGCGTGGTATTCTTCTGCTGAGTTACGTAGGAAGACACACAAATAAATGAGTGGTAGATTCCCAGATAGATACAACAGACTGGCCAGATTGTTTCTTATTGATCTTGATTTTGATTAAGGGTTAAATACCCAAACAAATAGCATTAGGAAAGATCACATTTCTGGAGAGGGAGGTCATTGATATGTAGTGTAAAACAGAGCTTTGAGGTCAGGGTCTAGGCTATGGTTTCAGGACTATGAGACCTATATGGAGAAGGAAGGGATTTAAACCCTACTCATGGAAATGCAAGAGCTTCTTTTCAAGTTCTGGAGCCTTTTGAGTATTGTGACTACTTATTTCCCTGTTCTACGGGACAGAACTACCCATCAAAGTTTTAAGCTGTTAGTCATTTTTTTGTCTCTAGAATTGTTAGAAATAAAACATTAATTCTGGCTTCTTATTTTATTTACAGAATGTGAAAGAAAGCCTAGATCCTTGCTGTGGATATTTGTAATGATTGGAAACATAGTACGAGGAATGGGTGAAACTCCCGTCATGCCTTTAGGTATTTCATATTTGGAGGATTTTGCCAAACCAGAGAATTCACCTTTCTACCTAGGTATATATAACCTATTGTGATAACTCCCTTCTTCCAAATACACATACATAAACAAAAGCAAAAGAGAGGGTTATTATGACTCTCTTCAGTCCAATAAAGGAAGAGAGAAGACAGACATTACTGCTTTATCAAAACAATAATAATATAGAGCTTGTAATTTAACTAGAGATGAACTTGTTGAAATAAGGCCATTTCTAGGTGCAAATGTCTATTTAGTAGAGCTCTCTTAAATCTATGTAACAATTTAAATAAAACAATTATGCACAGGTTCTAAATTGGTATGTTTTCTCTTTTTTCATACTATAGGATTTTTACATACAGCAACCATAGTGGGCCCCTTCTTTGGTTTCTTGTTGGCGTCACATTGTGCAAAACTGTTTGTTGATGTGGGATCAGTGGATGCAGGTAATGGATGAAAACATAAAATCTTAAATATAAATCACTAGGCATGATGGTGAATTTATTAGCACTAAGAGAGTTTTTGTTGATAATGTGAGGTGTCTTAATTTTATCTGAGTTTCCTGATGCACCTTTTAGAAAGGAAAATCAGTGTGTAACATTCAATTCAATAAAAGGTCTGAATTCACATATACACAAATGAATCTGCATATAAATTATTTGATGAATAATTGTGTCATCTGGCTTAAAATAGATAAAGGACTAGAATTAATTTAATACAAAACACTGAAATTTGCCAGAAAATTGGCAACTTATAGAACTAGAGACTACCTTATTCCATCAGCCTCATTTTAAGAAGCTTTAAAATGCCAGAGTTGACTAGGAAAACACACAATGACAAAGAATGTTTCTGAACTAATAGAAGATGTGTGGGTTTGATTTTGGGTTTTTTTCAATAGTGGACATAACTATAACAGCTACTGATGCCCGCTGGGTTGGAGCATGGTGGCTGGGCATTTTGGTTTGTGCATCACTGAATCTTCTTGTGGGAATACCTTTTTGCTTCTTGCCCAAGTCACTTGCGAAGGAAGGAGAAACCAAAGAACCTGAGGAGACAAGTAAAAACAGTGTAGAACTATTGCATGAAAAAGATAAAAATGAAGCCAAACAGACCATGCGTGAAATGGCTAAAGGCAAGTTATATTGTGTTTTATTTCCTTTTTAATTTATTCATTAAGATGTGAACTCTATGTGTGCTTTTGTAGATAAAGATGGGTCTAAGATATGAGATGCGTACTCCATTTTTTTCATCTCTCTGTAGTAGAAAGGATATGCACAGAGATTTAGACTGTATTCTCACAGAGGAAGAATGATAATTTCATAGATCCAGGATATAAAATCACTGCTTTCTCCCTCCTGCATTTCAGGTGTAAGTAGATTTGTGGCTTTTCTTTCTGGTAGAGGATTAATGAACTGAAATCTCGTTAAGAATATCACAACTCAGTGAACTGTGAACAAGTTATGGATATTGGTTGCTTGTTCCCCATATTCACTGTGCAGAAAAGCCGAAAACCAGCACAGGACTTGTGCGTTATTTGAGTCCAACTTAAAGCCATAAAAGTGACAGGTGCTTAAGTGTCTCATAAATGCTTTATGGCCACTGAATCAAGGTCTATTTGACTTAGATTTATTCATGTTACTGCTAACAGCTTTCACATCTGTGGTCTTTCAGATCTATATATCTGTAGGAAGTTATTTTTTTCTTCCAGTTTTTGTGGTATTTGGAAGTGTAAGTGAATATAATACATCAAGGACTTGGAAATGTAAGTGAATACAATAGGCCATTATCTTCAGATGATTTTGTATACTTAGCTCAGGGACTTCTGACAGGATCTTAATTTTCAGAAACTAAGTGCCAACCATGGTCTTTTAAGCTGAGTCCTGAAAATTCACCATTCTCAGAGTACTCAGATCTTGGCTAATATTGAAATTTCATTGTGATAAACATGACATTTTTCTCTGCAGTCACGTAGCCTTAAATGAATCCATGAAGTATTACTATGATGAAGAAGGGATTCTAACTTAGGCTGTGGATCCTAGTTCTGCAGAGGCTCTTCAGAGCTTATGTTTTCTTTGTCAATCCTTCCCTGCCCTGGTTTGACTGTCCTTGAATATCCTGAATTAAGAATCTTTTAATTTCACAGAAAGGCTGAAGTTGGAAGTGATCTCTGGAGGTCACCTGGTCCAAGCCCCTGCTCAACCAGAGCCACTTATAGCCAGAGTAGACCTGTTCAGACAGCTATTTAATTGCCTCAGATTTCAAGTTGAAAATAGAAGTATTTATAGAGTTGATCTCTTCCTCAGAAAGCTCTGTTTATGTAAATATATATAAATATAATATATAAAAATAATACAGTCTGGTTTGGATATTTTTGAGTCATTTTGGCATGTTTTGTATACAGACCCTCTCATAATAAGATACTTGCTTACCTCTGAAAGATATACATATCTCCATATGTATGTTTATTTATTTTTATATATATATATATGTCCTATATAGTGCCCAGTTTCAATGAATCATGGTCATTGTTTTAGAGATGTTTTTCTGTAGTTTATTGGCAGTAGCTCAGCACATTAATAGGGAATGTTAGACAAAGAGGAATTCTGGGTTTTTTACTGCTTCAGATCCTGACTTACTAGGCATTATCCAGAAAGAAGACCTGTGTAAATTAGTTTCTTAGATGGTTACTTCACTGAAGGCTGGTCGATCAAGATTTTGTGAGTATGATGGGAACAACTGCAGTCATGTGCCTCTTCTGCTCCATCACTTGGGGGTAGCAGTAACCAATTAATCATAGCAATAACCAAGATCATTGACTAGGTGTCAGGGGACAAGTTGTCACAGCTATCTATCTAGGGTTTTTCCAACCCATTGCGCTTGTACTCCATTTGCATGCCAGCTGCAGGAAAGGGGTTTTAGTGAATGCTCTGAAGGCAAGGGATGAGAAAAAAAGGATTAGGAATGGTGGAGGAGTAGCTGCTCTGAAAATCTGTAGGTGCAAAGTAGAATCACTGCACATCTATAAAATTTCAGTCAACTTTTACAATAAGGTTATTAATGTGGTTCTTTTATTAGCAGCAGCATGCATTAGTGTGTGTGTGAGGTTATCTTTGTGTAGAGGAGACATGTTGGGATAGCCTAGGCTAAGCAAGTAATCTTTGGCATGTGATGTCTGAATTAGCCTGATCCAGTTAAGAACCATTTCTGTTTCCCTCTTTCACCCTCAGCCACACTGAGCAACAGGTGATTAGTTTCATAAAAGTCACACTGACTTGTTACATTATTTCATTCCAGATTTCATCCCATACCTCAAGGGTCTGTTTCGCAATCCAGTTTATATGTTATTTATATTAATAACAGTGTTACAGTTCAGTGCCTTCAATGGCTTAATGACCTTCATGCCCAAATATCTGGAACAGCAGTTTGGAAAATCTGCATCAGATGCCATCTTTTTAATTGGTATGTTTGCATTTTGCTTTATTCAGTTCTACTACTATTTGTCTTTATACAAATTCTGTTTACACACACACACACACACACACACACACACACGTTCATATGTTAACGCATACATATACAGACTGGGGTCAAATGCTTCTACAGATGAGAGATTCCATACTACAAAACATTTCTAAATAATCATATATTTTCTGCTAAGTATCTCCTAATTTTCTGTGCAGAATTTTATAATCTACTTCCCACCTTTTGAATTGGCCCAGAAAGCTTGATTTATATGAAACTTGCACTACTAATCTTAAAGAGGTTATGCTAATTTACATCAAGAGGGCATGGGTCCAGTGTTTCTATTATCTTGATTAAAAAGTAAACCATAAAGTAAACGGTAGATTTCATATGGATGGAAAAGACATCAGTAATCTAAAGACAAATGGCTTAAACTTATGCACAGCTAAAAATGCCACATATTCCATCATCTCCACTCATAAAGTTTTTGTCTTGAGTCTTCTGAAAGCCTCAGATACTTTTTCATATGCAGAAATCTATGAAAAGAAAACATTGAGCAACTTGTTGTCTTTTTTATAACTCTTCTTTATTATTTATTTTTTAAATCCTGAAACTATAGGAGCCTTTCTGTGGCTTCATTTTACCATGTTTTAGATTCTCAGTTCCCTTGTTTACGTGCAGAATTAAGATGTTTCTTCATTGTAGTAGAAACATCTTAAAATACTTCTAGCCACATTTCTGCTCCTCATTGCTCCTTTGTCACAATACCTGTACCATTTTCTTTAAAACCTGCCATATGGAACATCCCAGACCTTATGAGTATTATAGATGCCCCAGTGTTTTGATGCTATGCATACAAAGGCATGTAGCTACAATACATCTTGTGTTGCATTGACATCGCGCTGCTGGGTTATTTTTCAGACAGCTACTTCTAAATGTCTTTCAGTTATTCTTTGCTTCATTGAAGCTTCAAACAGCAGAAGAGACTGATTTCATAACAAACCCAAAAGTCTGTTTCTCCTTTCTGTGATGTTCAGTGTGCAACAAGATGTGTTCCACTAGGTTATCTTCCTGTTGAGTTTTTCTCTCAGCTAGGGAGGCTATATTTTTCTTTTGTCTCTGTGTGTTGGAAGTAGATTGCAACTCTAAATTGCAGTTTTCCAATGGATCATTTCAGTCTTAGCCTCTAGTTCAGTCTCCAAGGAGTTCCCAACTGCAGTTGACTTTGGTAGATGTTTCTCGTGTGCAAGAGAGCCTGTAGAAACCTATTTCTGACTGTAGTTAAATTATTCAGTCACAGACACAATACGAGTCTTTGCCAAACACAGCCTTCCCTTTGTGAGTAACTTCGATGGTCTCTTTCTTTACATTAACATGGAATTTTCACTTGTTTAAACAGGTGTTTACAACTTACCTGTAGTATGTGTTGGCTATTTTTTTGGAGGCTTCTTCATGAAGAAATTCAAGATAAATATCTATCAAGCTGCGAAAATAGCATTTTGGCTATCTTTTCTGGTATACCTTCTCTACTTCAGTACCTATTGGACTGTCTGTGATACTCCCCCAGTTGCTGGCCTAACAGTTTCCTATGAAGGGTATGTCCTTTAAGACACAAGATGGCTTAAATCTTAAGGCATTGGAATGATTTTTCTTGTCAAGAATCATCCAGAGACTCAATAATTTTGCAACATTTTAGTTTCATGATCTAAATACTCAAGGCTTTTTACGTACACGAGACAGTAAGTCTCTTGTCTGTTATCGCTGTTTTAAGTGATAAAGTGTATTAAAAAAGAGATCTACATTAAGACTCATTTGCATGAAATTACATGTTCATATTAATTCTTTTAGTAACATAATTAGACATTCATGTCATGCAATTGCAGGTAAAATAAGAAATTGTTGATCAAATTAGGCTTATAGGAATTAGAGAGGAACAAAACCCTTTCTTTACTTATGCTGGTTTGCTGGAATTTGATTGCTACTGAGTTATTAGAGAATATTTTACCTGCAGTTTCTTGATTTGGAGCCTGTCATTAGTCATTGTGAGAGGTTGTGTATCTGTAAAATGCACATATATGTACATGTAACACTTATAGACAATCAAGAACATATATGCCGTACATTAGAAAAATGCTGTGGAATATGCGTATCTAGTTGAGAACTGATAATATTAATGTAATATAATGTATTGTAATATAATAAAATATGACATCCTATATTAAAAAATAGGCATGACTCCAAGATAGGAACACATAGGATACTGCCCTAGATCAACATTTAAGCTAGAGTAGAATCTTAATCAGTACAAAGTGTTACTCTAAGTGTTTAACTACTGAAATATTTATTCATCTCCAAAATGTATTTCAGAACAGAGCAAGTGTCATATGCAGAATATACTCTGCTTAATGCCTGCAACAACGATTGTGATTGTCCACTTAAAATATGGGACCCTGTTTGTGGGGACAATGGAATCACGTATGTGTCACCTTGTCTAGCTGGATGTAAAGCCTCAAGAGGAACTGGGAAAAGTATGGTAAAGCATAACTTTTATTGGGTTGGAACTATGAAATACTGTGGGTGAGGAATATGCATATTAATAGAGGGTGAGAAATATATATATATGTAAGCCTTTAATTGGATGTATGAAATGATAAATAGAGCTGAACAAATTCATTAAGTGGCAACTGAAATTCCAAACGGAATATGAAAATCAGTTTAAATTCAAATTAGAGAATACAATGAAAGAGTCTAATTTTCTCCTAATAATTGAATGAGCCTTAAAGGCACAAAAATGGAGCAAGAAATTCTTCTCAAGGTATTGCCAGCTGGAAATTTAAGTACACAAGAATATTTCAGCCAAAATGAAATTCTGTGCATGGACTCAATAATCTCTTCTACTCTGTAGATTTCAACTAATAACCAGGTATTAAAAAAAAACTTTGATTATCTTAGTTAATAACATGCTTCCAATTACAAAAAAAAAAAAAAGTTCTAAATAGACTGAAAAAAAATAATGAGTTCAATAAAAATCTGAATCGTACAGATTTCAGAAAGCCACTGTACCATATAAATACTGTAGAGAATTATTAGGTGATAGTAAGGGTCAGATACTGGTGACCTTGCTCACCTTGGCTAACAATTGGGGCCCTTATTCTGGCAATAGCCTCCATGATTTCACTAGAAACAAGTGTTTGAGTGAGAACATTGCAGCCCAGTCTCAGTCAAACATTTCTGGTTTTGTTTCTGGCATATAAAAGGCTACACACTAAGTTATGAAAAAAGAGGGTCAGATCTATCAGCAACGGAGCAACCACATAACA
The DNA here is from genome assembly GCA_033558105.1 of Coccyzus lansbergi. NCBI lineage: Eukaryota > Metazoa > Chordata > Aves > Cuculiformes > Coccyzidae > Coccyzus > Coccyzus lansbergi. The sequence goes on from JAUMJK010000347.1 coordinate 1,310,064, forward strand.
AGGCTGTGCTGGAAAATTTTAGAGTTCTCTTGACGATGGCCTTCTTGAGGAAGCATGGCCCCAGCTGCATAAGAGCTGCATAGCTCTCTCCCACTCTCTGACCCCGTCTGTCACATACAGATAATAGTTGGACCTGTGCTTTGCAGACTTGGGTGGAGGACACAGTTCAGAGCTGCACATGTATAACATACTCAAATGCAGGAGAGAGTGAACTAGGTACCAAATGCACGAGTTTCGCAGTTGATATGTGAATTTTGACAAGTCTATGTGATAAAAATACTCTTTTGGCAGGTATTTGAAAACTGCACCTGTGTTGCAGACTCAGGGTTTTCATCTCAAAATGTCTCTGCAATTCTGGGCCGGTGTGATGGAGGAGAAAACTGCGAGAAGATGCTTCATTATTATTTAATATTTTCATTAGTCAGCAGCTTCATTTTTTCCTTAGCAGCCATGCCTGGGTACATGGTCTTAATAAGGTACAGTGAAATGTCCTTAAGAAACCTATTAGACTTTTTATTCCAAGGTCAAATACCCTCAGGAATTAAAAGTGTGTTAGCTTGTGTGTGGAAGGAGGTAGAATGAAAAGATCTTTTGTCATTTCTGTGCCGTATTAAGGTTTAGTTCATGCCAGCTTTATAACCTGTTGTTATTTCTAGCTGTCAGCCATTTCCTAAATTAATGTAGAAACACTGAGTTAGTGCACTGACATGTTGACATGTGTGTGATAACCATGTGCTTATCGATCACATCAACATGATATTGATTAAGGCACAGCTGTCTTTCACTTTGCACTGGCCTCAATCTAGTTGGATGATACTAGAACAATAGCTTTTCTTTGTTTTATTTGGCAGTCCTAGTTAAGGAGCTTTGGTAAACATCACCTAATGAGGATAATACACTCCTTCAACCAGTGCTCTAATTAGAATGGTTTGGGTCTAATGTGATGAAGAAGTTGACTGAAAATAGCAGAGGTAAATATTTCTTATCAATCTCACCTCTAATAACTGGTGTACAATATCATTATCATGCAGGTCTCTAAAGCCTGAGGAAAAGTCATTTGGAGTGGGTATCCATGGATTAGCTACAAGAGTATTTGGTAAGAAAAGTTCTAACACGCTTCAGATGCACAATAAAGTCTGATATAGAGTTATTTAAGGAGCACATTAGGGCTATGGGTGTGGCACAGGAGTCAACTTCTATGGAGTGCTGTTGATCAAGAAGAATTTGAGGTATTTTTCCAGATCTAGGCAGCACAAAAACTTAGAACTAATTTCAGTTTGCATTCATTTATACTGGGTAATAGGCTGACAATATCTATTGCCCATCCAAAAATCCTTTTACATTCCTTCACTCTTGTTATATATTTATGGAAAGTAAGATGATCACTGATGAGAGGAAATTATGAGTTTTGAATAGGACTTACTGTCTCTATTGTAGCACGTATACATTGTTAAACAGGCAACAGGAGATAAAACCTTTGGTTGAGGGTAGTTGGATGTGGAAGAAGAGGGAACACAAGAAATACAGAGAACAAGGTTCATGCTGCAAGAGGACAGGACAGACGGAGTATATGAGAAACAGCATAGGTCCTATCTGTCTCTACTAATCAGAAGAAATATGCTATTCACAAAAACTTTATAATTGTTATTTTTAGCTGGAATGCCATCTCCTGTATATTTTGGAGCTTTGATAGATAGCGCTTGCTTGAAGTGGGGTACTGCAACTTGTGGTGGAGAAGGAGCATGTAGGATGTATGATGTTGTGAAATACAGGTATATTTTCTACTTTATTTTAATTTCTCATTCTTAATGAATTATTGCATGCATAGAGATATAATTTTATGCTCTTTATCATCTCCTAGTAGACAAACAGCTCGTGTGTAAGAGATGTTGCACAAAACTTTTCTTTGGCATTGGATTTATTTGTCAAGTGCAACCTTTGTTACAGACATTGGAACGCTCTTTGAACAGAAATGTTCTGGTGCCGTAATTACATTCACTAATGACCTTTCATGAGAACAGAACTTAAAACTGAATTCTGATAAAAATCCTGAAAGCAGTAAGTCCTTGTGGGAAAAATGTCAGATGTTTAATGTTGGGGTATGCAATGTATTTGAACAGAAAATGGTTGAAATAGGACTTGAAATAAAATAGAGGAGAAATGTATAGAGAGGATATAGTTACCCAAGTTGGATATTGGCCAGGATTACTATGGTGCATGTTGTCATAGTACTTTGGGAGACACTGAGAGAATTTTGAAGAAAAGTCTTGGGCTAATGGTCAAAAATTTCCTTATATTACTGTGTTGAGGCCGATTCAGAAGAAGAATACCAGCTCATGAGTGCCCAGAAGTTTTTTCGGGTTGTTGGAGTTGTAGTTTTCAGAACTCACACTTTTCCCTTTGGAGAAAGCCATAAAAGTACCAGGTGGCTAACTTCTCTGAGTAAATTAGTTGCCTGAAGGCTCGGTGATGTAAACAGACATTTTACGGACACTGACAAATTATCTGTTCTCATATTGATTTATATTCTTTGCAATCCAAAAGGATCAGCGCATAAGTTTTAGAGCAACTGGGCAATTGTTGTAAAACAACGTATGCTGAATGGTTTTGCTATTCTTTTCATAAATGCATGTATTTAATGTAGATCATCTCTTATTTCAGGTGGATCTATCTTGGCTTGCCAGCAGCATTACGTGGAGTGTCCTACATCCCATGTGCTATAATTGTCCTTATTTTAAGGAAGAAAATGAAATCTGAAAGCCAAGTTGTATTAAGTGCACCAGTAGAAATGCAGGATAAAGCACAAGAACCGTGAAGCACTGGAACTGCCAAAAAACCCGCTCAGTGTAAATTTTGGATTATATCTTTGTGAAATATTCACTTCAACTAGGCAATACTTAGAAAAGTTTAATAATATTACACATAGTTTTTTCCTAATTGTATTAAAAATGTATCAGTTCATAAAGAGAACTTAGAGGAAAAATGTGTTTGTTGCAGAGGAACAAGGAACAGGAATAAGAAAACTTATGAAATGCAAGGTTTGAGTTGTATGAGCAAAGGGCTATGAAGCAGAAACATGTTTTCAGCTCTAATTTCATGCCACTGTCATTGACTGTAGGCAGAATTTGTAGTTTCTTTGGGCCCAAGATTTCTATAAATTTATTTAATTATGCTGTTAGTCCTTGCAGGCAGGAATTGTTTGGTGTTCTGCATAGTGTAGGTGGTCAATATATTAGGAATTTGGTTTCTGGCATGGCCTGCACTCTTCAATAATAATAACAAATAAAGAAAAAGATCATTTTATTAAAAAAATTATTGTTATGGTGATGTTTTAAGATTTGCATAGGAGATGGACGCGAAAAGTTCTCAAGATCTATTACTTCAGTTATGTTCATTCTAGGGCAGATTAACTTGTACATTAAGTATCACAGAAGGATACTTGTGATTGTTTTGTCCATCATATTGCTGTCTGCTAAATCCTCTACCTTCTCACATCTTGCCAAATTATTCTTTGAATAGTGCATAACCATAGTCATCCATGTGCTCTTCCTGGTCTTAGTCCAATTTTTATTTCTCTTGGATGCAGTGCTGTAATGAATATATTATCCATTTTCGGTTCAATGACAGTGAGCTCTTGCCCTGTATTAAATATCTTAAATATCTCAGGAAAAGACCATGAATGTCTCAGGAAGAAAAACCGAGAGAAAACCTTGCTGATAACATGTATGTCATACTAGGTGTGCCTTTGGCCAAGTATAGCGCATCCATGTTTAGCTTCTAGATTGGCTGTATATTTGTCTCCAGTGCAGAAGAACGTTAGGTCTCTCTGCAGATAGCCATATAATAACTTCTCAAGTCCTTTCATTCAGATATTGGAAATATAAAAATCTTTTCTGGTAATTATTCCCTACTGCAAAAAGCATGGGCTGGACAGAGCTTCTGGAACTTCACCGTAGTGTGCTAACACTTGCCCATGTTTCCTACTTATTTAATCTACATGACACCAATTTACTCCCATTTTATCTATCTGGGATCTTCTGCAGGCACAGGAAAATGGGGAGGATATTTCTCCAAAGTATTTATGTTACTTAAGTTGCATTCTATTTTACTTTAAGGTGTCTCATTAACCGTATTTGTAAGTGCTCGGAATTTCATCCTGCTCTTGTGTAATCAATGACAAAAGATTCATTTCTTTCCACAGAGTAGGAAATCAGCTCTACAACTTAAAGTTTCTTCAAATACAGGAGATTCTTACAAGTAGTTATTTTGAAAAGATATGTCACAGCCCCTTACTCACTTTGCATGAAATGTTAGAGTTGAATATGTATAACATGAGGAAGCGGGATAGAAGGAAAAATGCCGTCTGTAGCAAATTGCAGCAGAAAGTCCAGTTCTTTAGTAAGCCACAGATATTCTAGAAACATTGTGAAAATTTGAAGCACAGCTGATTTTCAGCATTTTTCTTGCTTCTGTAGGGCACTTGCCAAAAGCCATCATTCTTCCTTGGGGATATTATATTCCTCCAAAGCTAGAGTTAAAAAAATCTTTCACTGAAATTAAGTCACAATTTGGGGCCAAGGTAACCTGGGAAACATGAAAAGTTACAGTGTGCTGTAATTTCACAGCTGTAGAAAACAAAAGGTCTTTGTTAGGTAGGCAAATCTGTGCCACTTTAATGGACCACTGCCAAAGAATAAGGCGTAGTTAACTCACTGTGTTTTGAAATGGAAGAAAGCAGATAGAAAAGTTTCCAGCTTTAAATTTAATATTTTACTGGATACATTAACTTTCTTTTTCATTGTTCTATTTCATCTGCTTGAGAATGTAGTGAAACAGGCCACCTTCACCAGACACTTTAACTACTCAGTCTATTTATCAACTTAGTCCTGGTTCAATAGCTGATTGGGTGATGGCACAGTAAAGAGGCTTCTTGGCAGAAGCCTACAGGAGGAACACTGCTTCCCCAGAGCAAAACCAGGAAATAGAGTGTGCAGGTCATTCCAAAATAACTATCATAATACCTTCATGGTACATGGATACACATATGGTGCAACAGACAATCCTAGGATTAGTTTGGGAGGTTAGAAATATACTCTTGGAACTATTTCTTCAAATCTAAAGCCAAATTTTAGACTTGATCCTTCCAAGTTCTGAGTGTGCTGACCTTGATTCAGCAACATATTTAAGCATGTGCTTAACTTGAAAATGAGTGGCTTTATTGATGTTTACTTTTTAAGTAGATGATGTTGGACATTTCAATACTGAGTGAGTTACAGCAAGTAGCCCCATTACCTACATACTCAGATGATATTCACCGTGCTTGAAAGTTTGGGCTGATCCTGATCTGGTGTATCAAGCACCAGGACTTGCATCAGCGCTGTGGGTAGCACAAGCCATGAATATGAATAATACCAATAAAAGTAACAATAGGTGTAAAAAGCAGAGGCATATGAATATTCAAGTTTATTAAGTCCAATATCAAATAAATAAAAATGGCTGGTGGGTTTATTTTTTGAGTGCCTGAGAGCTAAGCAGATGGCTTTCACAGCACAGTCAGCCATGTTTCTCACTGAAGTTTCAACTCAGTAAATGATGCCCATAAGCTGAATTTTGATCCTTAGACCTACCAGGTGGAAGGCTAGGTGCTGGTGCCTGGATATGGATGCTGCCAGACACTAAGAAACATATACTTGGTGTTCATCAACTTTTAATTTTATCAGCTACTTTACTGTCGAGTCTCTACGCATTTTAACAGGTCAGTTATTAACTCTATTATATATATCCTAAACAATTCTGTCTTGTATAAACTTCATTTTTCCCTGCTTCTTCTAAGAGCCAAACCCAATTCTTGACACACAATTAAACATTTCTGATTATGCATATTGTTCGAGCTATATTTGTTTGGGGTTTTTTTTTGAGAGGAAATTACTCATTTGGGTAGAAAAATATTACCTGGCAAGTTGGTTTTAATTAGTAGCATAAATGAGATGTAGTGACTAAAGCTGCAGAGGAGAGCCAGAGATAAAGAGAAGGATGGAGCACCTCTCCTGTGAAGACAAGATGAGAGAGTTGGGATTGTGCAGCCTGAGGAAGAGAAAACTCAAGGGAGACCCAACAGTGGCCTTCTAGTACTTAAAGAGGGCCCACGAGAAATCTGGAGAGGGACTTTTTGCAGGACTTGTAATGATAGGACAAGGGGTAATGACTATAAACTGAAAAATATTAGGTTGATTAGATACAATGAAGAAACTCTTCACCATGGGGGTGGTGAGACATTGGAACAGGTCGCTCAGAGAAGTCGTGGATGTCTCATCCCTCAAAGTGTTCAAGGCTAGGTTGGTTGGGATAAGGCTTTGAGCAACCTGGTCTAATGGAAGGTGTCCCTGATAGTGGCAGGGGGTTTGGAACAGAATGGTCTTTAAGGTTCCTTACAACCCAAACTGTTCTATTATTCTTGATTATTGTTCTTACAGTATAATTTGGCTGAAGGTATAACTGCCTGATTTATGATATGCATACTGTATTTGTGTTTGTGATACAAACAAACTATGCTAAGATGTATAGCTTCTGAATACATGAGCATTACAGTTCTGGGCAAGTAGTATTGTCAGTTCAAATTCACTTTCTTTTTCAGTCATTTCAATTAGAGTGAACAGTAGGCTGTTTCTGTATTCTTTCTATCTCAAGTTGAATTTTAGCTGATAACTCCTCCATACAGAACCTTCTTGTCTAAGTCTCATAGTACCACAGCTAATTAAACCTGTGGATGCAGAGGGAGGAACACACTGAGTGTATCTGGGATGGGATTTGACATGCAAAAAAACCCAAACCACTTATTAGTTTATGTAAGTTTGATCATGCAATAAAAGCTGGATATATCCAGCAAGAAGTTCTTGGCTACTACTGCTTATTTTACAGAATTGTTGTTAGTCTTGTCCTTCTTAATAAGGTATAAAGTGTTCCCAGTTATGCAGGTTGGGATTTCGAACTTTCATTGTTTAGGACTTTCTCTGAGAATGTGGAAAATTACTAGGTAATTGCCCCTCTCTTGCTTTGTTTGGGGAGTAAAAGCCATAGATTTCTTAAGTCACAGGGGACTTAAATCACAGGACAAAAAGTAGCACATACCTTTAGAGGTAAAATCTTAGTTATCACAATGCTTAATGTTCCTTTAAGAAGAGACCGTTTGGTAGCTCTTTGTCTGAAGCCTGATATATGCCTGTTAAATTCCAAGAGAGAATACAAACAGCATTTGTTCAGGGCAGACACATGTGACAGCTTGCTGGAGGATCCTTATAGCCTGAGTAGTGTTTGAGGAAGGTCCTACCTAAGGGGCAGAAAGCTCATTGCAGATGGGAAAGAGTGATGTGAAATAAAAAGTTCATTACAAAGGTTTTGCTTTTTAAAAGTCCTTGTTTTGTTTAAAGGCTGCCTAGCTTTCTAATGTTATCATTTAACTGGTTCCAAAACAGGCTTTGAAAAAACCAAACATCGCATTCAAGGTTAATGAACACAAAGTTGTCCAGTTCATGCTGTACCTTTGCTGTTACTATTGTTTCAAGGCAGCTCTCAGGAAGGCTGAAGTACAGGCAACTGCGGGCTATCTGGCACATGAGGATTTTTTTCTTCTGTAGGTAGTAAACTGATCTCAGGAAAAAAATTCTGGTATAAAGACAGAATTATATATAAGACAAGCTTATGTTTCTACAGAAATTTTCAGAATTTCAAAAAATTTTCAGAAGCCATGAGCCTTTCTTTATTTTTCTTCACCGCCCAGTTTTCTACTTCATATTCTGTTTTAACTCAGTAGGTTCTTCCTGGTAAATCTGAATAATAGGATCTCAGTATTTGCAACATCACTGCCATGGCTTTGTGACTTACTTTTACTTATTAGCAGGAACATATAAGAAGTGTATACATATATATACAAGCTCATAGACACAGAGACATACGACTTGTTTATGCACTCATTTATTTTTCAGGCATTACAATTTAACAGAGTCGACTAGGGGACTTCTCTTTTCATTTTAATTCTTTTTTGTGTAGGATTCAGATTTCTGAAATACGGTCCTGGGGTAAAAGCATCTGATACATCTGGCTCAGGCATAACAATTGTACCTCAAGCTGCAAATAGGAGCCTCAGGCTATCAGAAGGGATTTAAACTACTGCCTGTTTATAAAATGTTCATGCTGGAGAACATATTCAGTGATGCTAATGAACAGATAGGAACAATTTAGTCACCTAGAACCCTAATACTAATCTTAATGGAGTTGGTTTTGTTCTTGAGAATTTATAAATTAAGTACAGTAAATAAATTACATTCTCTATGATAAATAGAACATTATTTATTGTTATGTATTTATTAATGTTTGTCAGCTGTCATTTTGTAAGATAGATAGCATGGCTTCCATTATTCTTTAGAGTGGTTTCATACTTCTTTAATTTTATTGTCTTTGTTGTTTTCCCAGTATGGCAGATACCCTGTTATGTTAATTTTTTCCTTACAGAGTTTCTCATCCCAATTAATGTTATTTTTTTTCCCCATTGATATTTTCACATTCTTCAGATATTTTTGTTAAGTTCCCTAAAGTAAACCTGTACCTTCTCTGTATACTGAGTATCTTATAATTTGTCCAAAGAATGTATGAAATTCATATGACACTCACCTAATGAGCATCCTTTTGTTTTGGAAATTGGTTCTTGATTGGCACATTGTTTTCTTGCCTTGAAAGAGGTCTTCCAGTGTTGCTTTTACAAAAGTGTTTCTACATTTTTATATTATATTGTGAGATATTTGCCTTTGAGATTTTTCTAGAATTTCTACCAATAAAATAAAAAGCAGAGAACAATTTTTTTTAAACTGTGTTGTCATTGGCCCTGAGTAATGAATGCCAGAAACTAGTTTCAGGGACTTTTTTTTTTTTTTTCCCACCAGAACCTCCAAAGCCAACAGCAACAACAAAAGAAGCATAGAACACCAAACTAATGAGCATATTGCCCTTTTCATGTTTACAAGTATGTCACTGATGCTCCCTCTGACTTGTCTTACTGATTATAGGGGAAGATACCTTTATATTTCTTAACTGAAGAAAGAAATCTCATTGAATATTTACTTGAGATTATGCTGCAAAATCATTTTAGCGATTGTTCGCAATATGTCTGCTTCTGATACTCGTTACATAAACATCTGACTCCCTCAAAACCAGTTATTGCAATTAATGCTTAAAAATACTTCATAATAATTTCACTAAAAAGAAAAATTCTACATAAAATATTGTTTAAAAAAGTAGCTGAGAGAAAAGCAATCTTCCTTGGAACTGCAAATTAGAAATATTGTTCTGAAGAGAAATTAGGAAATATTATCCTTGAAGCTTCCCACACCTAGCAATTTCTATAGTGAAAGCAGAAAGTTCTTAAGTTTTCTTTAATGACTTCTAAAACATCATTTATTAGCCTCTACCTGCAGTTTGCATAATTATAGTCTTTTATATAAAAGTACTTTAAAGCTTCTTCATATTTGAAAAGCAGAAAATAAGTTTATAACTTAAGTTGTACAACCTAACAAACAAACAAATCAGTACTTAGATTCTTCCTACATTTACCACCAAACACAGTGTGAAAAATATTTAAGAATTAATTAGCAATACTATTGGTTATTATTGTACATTTGAATGCAAGAGTTAGCTAGCACTTAATGCACCAATCAATTTGGCAGGTAAAATATATCAAAGAATCATAGAATCATAGAACAATCAGGTTGGAAGAGATCCATCGGATCATCGAGCCCAACCGTTCCTATCAAACACTAAACCATGCCCCTTAGCACCTTGTGCACCCGTGCCTTAAAGACCTCCAAGGGAAGGTGAATCAACCACCTCCCTGGGCAGCCTGTTCCAATGCCCAATGACCCTTCGTGTGAAAAACTTCATCCTGATGTCCAGCCTAAATCTCCCCTGGCAGAGCTTGAGGCCATTCCCTCTTGTCCCATCCCCTGTCACTTGGAAGAAGAGGCCATCACCCTCCTGTCTATAACCTCCTTTCACGTAGTTATAGAGAGCAATGAGGTATCCTCTCAGCCTCCTCTTCTCCAGGCTAAACAACCCGAGTTCCCTCAGCCATTTCTCATAAGGCATTTTCTCCAGTCCCTTCACCAGCTTTGTTGCTTTTCTCTGGACTCACTCCAGAGCCTCAACATCCTTCTTGTGGTGAGGAGCCCAGAACTGAACACAGGATTCAAGGAGTGGTCTCAGCAGTGCCGAGTACAGAGAGAGAATAACCTCCCTGGACCTGCTGGTCACAGCGTTTCTGATACAAGCCAGGATGCCATTGCTCAGAAGAGTTCTCCCTATGTGTTTGGTGAAATTTGGTGGAATCCACGGTATTTGCACTAGGTTTGCCAGTGGAGAATTTTTCCCCTTCTTATAGGTTACGTTCCACATGGAGAGGAGATGGAAATTCTCAGGCACAGGCATGATACTGAAAGTGTCCCAAATTATCTGTTTACAAGTGTAGGGTTTCTCTCGGAGTTCACTGACTCATTACTCATGAAAGCATGAGTGCACTTCCTGGCCCAGCTCCCAGGTGCAGGGAGGCTTTCTCCTCCTTACCCTTTGCGTTCAGCACATTTTGCACACCATCAGAGGTGGTACAGGTACAGGGTAGCTCTCACTCTCAGCTGGAGCTTAGAGAGGACAGTAGAGATCTTGTTTTGAGAAATATATCAGTACCCACTTACTTGAAGATGACTTCTTTTGTGTTGCATTCCACCATAGAGATGCTTCTTTGCTTTCTTTTAATACAAACCTTTGCCAAAAAAAGTACTGTGATATTTAGAAGCTAGATATCCACTTACTTATCCACTGACAAAAACCTAGGGGTTTTTTTTTGAGATTTCCTTTTCTTTTTAAGAAGATCAATTAATTCAAGCACGAATTATATCTAAATTCAAAGGCAAATGCAGCCCATCTTACTAAGAATTTATGACTTGAAATAATTCTTAATGTCTTTTCCTCCAAGGTTAATAGTATGGTTTCCCGTATGTGCACACACATATCTGTCTTACAGCTTGAACAGATCAGTAACACTCCTCCTCTACTACCATTACTATTTGAAGTTTTACATGTGAATACATATGATGAGTGGGCCCCCATCCTTGGAGAGAAAATTCCCTTGTTGAAAAGTTAGATTGCACCAATTTTGCAGGAGGTGTCTGAACAGTTGCCAGATTAAGTTTTACAGGAGAAAATTCTCATAGAAGAGCACTCTGAAATGATTCTATCACTTGTATCTTTGTCTTTGATTAATACTCTCTGGGACCTAAAGAAGCTGGAATTAATAAAATAAGATCATATGATTACTTAGCATAGTGACCCCAAATCCTCTGTGACCTTTTCTGGAGAAGAAAAATTGGTGTCAAGAAAAAACCTGAACACTTTATGTACCAAACATGCTTCTAAAACCTTTTTTATTTGTTTTGAAGCAGAGTATTAACATTTTTTTCTTCCATTCTTCTTTCACATTTTATCCTTCCATGTTTGAGCAGCCTATTGGAATTAGCATTCCTCCTCTCTCTGCTGCTACTTAATCCTGAGGAAACCCATGGTGTGACTTGCAGAATCCTTGACCCTTGGTCTTGCAGCCATGTCAACTCTGACACAGCATCACCATGTGATCTTTTGGCTGCTGGCTTGGCACTTGGGATCGTGTGGATCTGGCTGGGGCTCTGTTTGGCAGTGAAACTCAATCAGTGCAGCTGAGTGCAACTGAAGTGGTAACAAGCAAGTTTCCCTTGCACAACGCTTTCTCCTCTGATGAATGAGTTGCAGCTCCCAAGGGGTAATCTCCTGAGAGGGAGCTGCCATCTGGTTCACCTCTGCATGGCAGGAGACCAAGCCTATAACTTCTGCAGTTTCTGAAGTGGCTGCCACACAAAAACAACCTCCTGGGGAAACGAGACGTCTGAGCACGGTAACGTACATCCGCTTGCTCTGAATGTCCTTATTTGTCCTCAGCTGGAGAGTATCTTGCACCCGTTTGATGTGGTTTATAAAACACTGAGGGGATTGATGTGCAGCCAGCCAGGCACATCACTTCGGGGACGCTGCGTCCTGCTTTGGGAATGTGGTTGGTGGTGCTACACAGAGCCCAGTCAGCTGGGCTCAGGAGGAAGCTCTGTCTGCTAGAGCTGTCCTCAGGATTGTTTGCAGGGCTCTTGCCCCCACCTCTGAGTGTCTTCCACTAGCAGCCTGCTGTAGGCAGGCAGAATTGGGTGACACAGAAAGAAGCAACACTCTCATCAGCAACAACAACCATTTCATTGTTGGTGACTTGCTCTCGTGTTTTTAAAATTCCATGCTCCCACAGGCCTTGCAGAACAGGTTCCCAGTGGGCAAGGCCAGAGTACAGCCAGTTGTCAGGCTGCTGGCTGACACAGCAGCCCACGCCATGGCTAATGGAAAGGTACCGAGGTACTGCTGATGCTGTTCTCTGCCAACATGTGCTAGTGGGCTGGCCAGGATCCAGCAGCTGCAGGTTACCTCCCCAGAATTGCCCTTCCTTAACAAGAGCCCTTTTCCTTATCTGTTAAAAGCAACCATATCACAATTGACTTGCATGAACAGGGATGACAGTGAAAGCTGTCACAAGTACTGGAGCTCAGTTTGCAACAGCGACAGAAGGCTATCTGAGAGTGCTGAAGTCTCTTATGGTGGTATTCATCTCTCCTGACTTTCCATTGACAAAACCTGATCTTGCTGTCTAGCCTTCTTTCACAGCCACATCTGGAGTTCGTTTCATCTCCTACCTAAAGTAAGTACCTGAAAAGGACCAGACAACTCATACCTCTGGAAATGCTTCTTCTCGCTCCTCTGACTATAAAGAGAAACATATTGAGTGGCTCATCAGAAGTGTCTGCACTGAATCCATTCAGTGCTGCCTTGTAAGTGCATCCTACCACCTGTGTGACAATCACAAGAAGCGTCATGGCCTGTATAGATAAACCTCTTTGTACTCAGTTGTAAAGTACATTTATCAAAAAAAACAATGGGATTTTTTCTGAGTGTTTCATTTTGAGAATGGTACCTCCTCTCCTGATAGAAAATGGGCTTGAGGTTACCTTTCCAATAGACAGCAATGATAAAGAAGGGACATGTTGCTAATGTCCATACATGATTTTCCTCAAACTTTGAAATATCTGCATAGTTAAAAGCAGTCCCAATGCAGGTTGTAATATATGTAAATTTAAGAACGCTAGATTAAGCAAATTCTAATTTATTCTAGTGATATTTTGATGAATGAGTTAAACATTTTAAAGATGTTTTTAAAATAAAAATTAAGGTGTTAAAAACTACGTAAAGATAACTCTTCTTCACCTAAATAAAATAGAATGGATCAGTTTATCTGAATAGTAGGTTTGACAGGATGTCCTTTATTATGAGTTCTTTTAAGACAAAGAAAGTTTCAATACATACATTCTTCCCTTCTGTTAACACTAAATTAATTAAACAAGAAGCTAGCATTTAAAGATCAATGCAGGAAAACTACAATTAAAACTATTATAAAAAATAACACTTTTATGTGTTGCCTCTATTTGTACTAAATGGTAGAAATTAACTGTTTTCATTTGCTCCCTGGATGGTCTGGTGATAGCACAGAGTCTCACTGGCAAAATAGAAAAAAAATGAAACATTAAAACAAGATCCATAATAAATCCACAAAAATATAACCATCACAGTAAAAACTGCAAAATTCTATCAACCAAAATCCAATAGCAAGTGTAAGTATGGCAGATAAAATGATTGTCTGCAGTTAACTGCCAGGCTTTAGGGGAAAGTTAGACCTTGCATATTTATGGACTTAGCAAGTTTGTTGTTTCTTTTAGCTTTCATAATTAAATAATACATTTCCATGTATTTCACTGAGTTAATTTAATCTTTAGTAAATCTCTTCATGTTTTTAAATACAAAAAAGGCTAATCAAGGCTTTCATACAAACTTTTTCAAGTTTCTATTTCAGGAATTCACCTTTCACTGGAAAGAAAGAGGATGGTGGGACAATTCTTTTTCCTTCTAGGGTTCCTAAAGTTATTTGGGTCACAAAATTCTTTTTTTTTTTTGATATTTAGAAATCAATAGAACGATCCTTTAATTCGTTTCTAATCTCTTTTTATAATTCAAGTTTCTGTAAAAATGAGCAGAAAATGTGCTTTTACATGTGATCAGGTGACTGAAACCTATTTCTTGAGACTATTTTGATAATGCCTGGAGTGACTTCTGGGTCAGAATCTTTCCTTGTGCTGGAGAATTCTGCTCTAAAAAAGACACAGATTAGGTGGTTTGCACTCTGTATGTGCCCTGATAGACACGAGAATTTATTTTCTATGCATGGTTGGTTAGGACACGACAGCTGGGATAGCTATGGGTAATACAATCTTTTTATTTGATAAGTCTCTAGTCAGCTTGAAGGGATAGCTGTGTTATCTCGTATCTCTGGTGTCTGCAGGAACAGCTTGTGATTTTGTTAAACAATCCTGATTTGTAATAGGCAGGGGGTCTGACGGAGGATGTAATTTCCTGAGGACTTATGCTTCTCTTTAGATCTCCAAACAGGTAGTCCTCTTGCACATCCGCACTGGGATTGTGACACAGGCCTCATACAAAAAATGTGCAGATGTCAATAAGTAATTCATACCCTTTGAGAAGCTAAGTCAGCCGTTAATATCTTTGATTATCCAGAAGGTGCAAGTTACTGAGGCTGTAGGTGAGATGCTTGAAAAAATTGAGCATACTTTTTCAGGGCTTTTGTATAAGATGAATCTCTCCATGGCTGTTGGATGGATGGAAGAAAGCCCTCTTTAGAGAGGTGTTTGAAGCAGCTTTAATGTTTAGACTTTAGGAAAAAAATAAAAAGGGTGAAGAAAACAAGTTGTTCCTCCCAGGAGAGGCTGGCACCACTGGCATGCTGGCAGGTAGGCTGCCAAAGTAATGACAACACAAGAAACCAGACTTTGCAAAGCTTTTGTATCAGTGATTGTGGGAAAGTTTTGCAATCAGCATAAGAAGGAAATCCAAGGTTTAAAAAAAATGTGATGGAGTGCTCCATTTCTTCGAGTAGGCAGTGCTTTTGCTGTGACATAGCACTGGCTTCAAGCCTGAAAGCCCTAGGGCACGGGAAAGAAACAGCCTGACACGGCAGTGACACAACGTAAGTTCTCTCTGTGCCTCTCACTGTCTCTCTCCACCCTCCATTCCTGCTAATTTCCATTTTTTTTCTTGTTTGCTTAATTGTTAGGTGCTAGTACAGGACAGACGCAAGGTTTTTTGTACGTCTCAGTGTCACTAAACCTGAAAGAGATTATGTAAAGTACAAAGGTACAATTCTGCAAATGAGTTTTTTTTTTTTTTAAAGAGATAAACACTGTGGACAGTGGGATATTTTATCACTCTGTACAAAAACTACTCATGACCACTAATTAATTAAAAAAATATTGTCCTAAATTAAACCTTGTATTATTTTTCTTGCTTTGTTTACTTTTAAATAACACTGGTGTCAATGATTCACTGGTTTGTCAAAGTTCAGATTTTTATAGCCTGGTTATGGAAAATGTTACTGTTTCATTAGGTATAAGAGAAATGTTTAAACAGTTTAACATTTTCTATAAATTTAAGATAGACTATTAGGCTGCTAAGCATGATGTTAAATACTTTAAAAATTAAAACATGTCACTGATTTTAACACTTTATTTAACAATCGTTTCACAAAGTTAATCATCAGCAAAATACAAATCAATAAGGAATGTATTTGCTTTAGCAAACTCACTTTCAGCTTCCATCCTGTGAAGACTGGGGTAAATATGAACTCACCATATTTTAATTGTCTATAACTTCTGTTTTATTTTTTTTTCATTTTTGAGTTACTAAAGATGGTCTAAGGAAGGTCAGATCCCCTTAAAATTTTAAGGATCCCCTTAAAATTTTCATATGTGGGTCACTGAAATATAAAAGCATTTGCTTTTCACAATTGCTTTTGGTGGATCCTACTGAAGTACGATTTGGAACAAAATTACAGAATTTAAGTTAGAGTGCTTATGAGGCTTTATATATCTATATTAAATGTTAGGTATAAACTCTTGGGGGCTATTGGGTTGCTAAGAGAATCTTACCTTTCCTGGGAATGAGTGGATATTTCCTGGGGAGTCCAGGTTGCTCTTGGGCATCTTGCTTATGAGAACCGAGTTCACCAGAGGAACAGAGTGACCTTTGCAGGTTAACCTGGTACCCTCCCATAGCCCTACCACCCCCTGTGTCAAAAATCCCTCATGACACTTAAATGGCTTTTGCTCATGGGTCAGATGGCCTCGGGGGCCAGCAGAAGGGGTACTCTGAGAAGTTCCCAGAGGAATTCTTGTTGCTGGGAGGAACTATGGGAGATTTAAATGGGAAGAAATCAAAAGCAGCACTCAGTTGGTGAGGTATGCAGCACTAAGTCACAGGGCAGAAGAACAAGTCAAGAACTTATGGTTAAGAATTAAAAGGCAGGCTAATATGTGTGACACCACCAGGTTGTTTACTACACCCACCTGATCAGGATGAGGGAGTTGATGAAGCCTCCTATGGGCAGCTGGAAGTAGCCTCACAATCACAGACACTGGTTCTCATGGGGATACTTCAACCACCCTGATATTTGCTGGAAAGACAATGCAGCTAGGCACACACAGTCCAGGAGCTTCCTGCAGAGCATCAGACTTTTTGGTGAAGATGGAAGAGGAGCCGATGAGAAGAGGTGTGCTGCCAAACCTTGTACTGATGAACAAAGAAGGACTAGTAAAGCATGTGAAGGGTGGCAGCAGCATTGGCTGCAGTGACCATGAGAAGGTTTTGTTTGGGTTCATGGAAGAAGCAGGATAATATATAGGATCGCAAACCTGGACTTCATATGAACTAACTTCAGCTATTTCAAGGGTCTACTTGGAAGATTTCTCTAGAAGGTAGGGGAGTTTAAGAGAGCTGGTCAACATTCAAGCACTTCTTCCTCCAGGCTCAAGATCGATGCATCCCTAAGAGTAAGAAATCAAGCAAAAGAGACAGGTGATGTGTGGATGAGCAAGGAGCTTCTGGAGAAATTAAAATGGAAGAAGGAAGTTTACAGAATGTCAACAAAGGGACTGGCCACTTGGGAAGAATACAGGAACACTATAGAGTATGCTGGGGTGCAAGGTGGAAGACTAAGGCGCACTTGGAATTAAATCTGTTGAGGGCTTTTAAGTACAACAAGAAGGTCTTCATCAGTAAAAAAAAGTAGACTAGGTAAAACACTGCTGAATGAGGTGGGGGTGTCTTGGTGATGGAGGATAATGTCATCTTTTGCTTCAGTCTTTACTGCTAAGGCTGGTCATCTTGGGCATTCTTTAACATCCTTCCTGAGAAAATATGTCAATTGCAGACATCTCAAGTAGTGTCTCAACATCTATTATGTCCAAGAAACAGCAGAATCTTTATTCTTATGCATTTAATGGTTAATCACACTGATATTTTCCAAACAGGAGGACCTACATATCAGATCTGGAAGAGGAAAAACATGGACACGCCAATCACTGCTAGCCAGCTTAAAGACAAGTCACTCTTCATGGACAGTAATGGCAGCACAGTTCCTCCAAAAAGCATGTGCCATAATTGTTCAAAGCTAAAGGTATGAGGAGAAGCCTTCACCACATATTTTCTGTAGAATACTGGAAATAACAACTTGAATTTCTATCAAAATTCAGTTAGTTCTGCATGACACTTCATATGTTCAAAATAACACTGTAGCTTCTGATTCCTGGAACATAGAAGTCAATAAATGTCTTCAATAGTTAAAAAATGAGGACATATTTTACTAAAAAAATCACTTAGAGGTGTGCTATAGTTATAATAGTAGATGCAGCTGTATCTTTTCATCCACATCTTTTTTTTAGAAAAGGAGAAGTAGGAGTAACAGAACGTACAGTGATAATAGTACCAGTAATGAATAACTTCATGCTGCAGGTTTTCTCTAAGGAAGAAAACATCTAAAACTGTACATAGTAGAAAGGTAAAAGGTGCACACAATTAATGTCAATTTTCTTTTTCTTTGAAGTAGAAGGGGCTTTGGGGGCCATCCTGAAAGAGAAAGTAAAATCTTTCATTTTAATTAAATCACTAGGAAGAATCCCTTCACAGACAAGTAGAAAGCAAAGTGTTTGATTTTTGTGTTCCTTGAGCAGGATGACCAACCCCCCCAGCCATGAAGAAAAACTGGTTTCTTTGCAAACCTAACTATTTTCTCTCTTCAGATATTTCTTGGAGCTCTAGCTTTTTCCTTTTTTGCCAAAGGATTTTCTGGAAGTTACATGAAGAGCATGTCCAGTCAAATTGAAAGGAGATTTGAAATCTCATCATCGATTGTTGGTATTATTGATGGCAGCTTTGAGATAGGTATGTGTACTTTCTTTGAAAGTAGATAAACACCATTTCTTAATACATTTGTTTCTTTAAAAAAAGTCTCTTCTTTTACTCTTACTGGTTGTCTCTCCTGTTGATGCAGGTAACTTAATGGTAATGGTGTTGGTGAGCTACCTTGGACCAAGAGTTCATCGACCAAAAGTAATTGCTGTTGGATGTATCATCATGTCATTAGGAGCATTTTTGTCAGTGATGCCTCAGTTTCTAATGGGACGGTAAATATGGACAGTTTTCACATTCTGCAATTATTGAACTTGACCGTATGAAGTGTTTTTTTATCTCACACACACGTTAAAAACTTGACAATAGTAGTTTCTTTCAGATAACATGAATGTTTTAATAGATGGAATTTTAGTACTGACTTTCTGATTTATTCTCTGAAGGCTTATCCCTTTCTACAGGTAAGTAAGAGAGAAACCCAAGACTTATACAGAACTCATACATAATTAGGTATAAAATGGTTTGAATTTTTCTCCGATGGACGTATATAGATGCACATATTTTAAGCCACTGTCCCTATTTTTATATATTTAAATGAACTCTAATGATATCTTGATAGAAGATGTTTCTTTCTCCATGGTGGCTAATCATGCAAAGCTCCTTAAAATTATCAGTGCGTCTGTCTATCTCCACTGAACTCATAGAGAGTTAAGTATCTAAATAACCCTTCACATATAAAGCTTTAGTGCTTACATAGCTGTCAGAAGCACTTCATAGCTCTCCAATACTTCAGCATCCTGACTGAATATCAGATGAAAATCACCCTCTTCCTGTCCCTCAAAATGTAAGATTTATTTGTACATCTTCTTTAGTTCTAAAACTGATACTTGTACTAAACAAAGTATGGAAAAAATTATAACTGGGTCCATGATACAGAAAAAGGCCCCAGTCACTACTCTGCTTATGAAACAGCAGAGGACAGCCCAAGCCAGAAACAGAGCTATCGAAATCTCTGATTTAACCCAAACTCACAGCCACATTCTGAAGATTGCCCATTCTCTACAACACTGTGAAAAACCTAGTGGCCATATGGCCATATCATCATCATCCATCACAATATTAAAGGCTACAATTGATTACACAGTCAGAGGGAATATCTGCTCTCCACTTATCCCAATGAACTCAAGCTGGCTTGAAGATACTTAGCAGATTTGCTCTAATAACTGGCTGCCTAAATATAGACAAACAGTGACGTGTTTTACAGCCTGTGTTAATCTTTTTACAGAAATGGATAGGTTCCTTCTAGAATCTTAGGTAGATATTTTTAAATAAACACAGAAACTTCTATGTTATATGTCTGTCACATAGCTAAGAAACTGATGCTAGTACAGAAAAACATCAGTATTTTTGTATGCAGACAGGTCTGGATGGACTTTTCCTCTGTCCTTCAGTCAAAAGAATGATCTCTCAAGTCCTGAGGCAGTTTTTTTCACTCTTTAGCTTAAGAAGATATGGGGGTTGAATGGTAGAGTTGAAAAATTTATGAAGATATTTATCTATTCTTTAGCAAAAGCACTGGAAATGGGTTCCTCCTTCAGCTTGCCTTCATGTAGGAGGAATAAACATGTATGAACAGAAGACTCATACACACTTCCTGCAAAGCAGAGTCTTTCATGTGTCAGTTGTATTTTACATAGTTGTTTTCCAGTTATAATTATGAAAGGATAACTGTTACTGTGGACAACTCTTCTACAAGTGTATCAGCTTGCTCCCCAGCACTGTCTGTGGGCCGTCCAGTCACAGACGCTACAGAAACACCCAGCGCAATGAAAAATTTTGGTAAGCAAAAGCTCTGATGCTGGGTTCCCTTCTTCTGCTTGTATCCATCTTAAACACCCTCCTTTACTGGAAAGCAGAAAGGCTCCTGTTAGAAACCTTGATATATACAAACCCACCCTATAATGATTTTAATAAAACATCTTTAATGTTATTTTTCTGTTGCTGTAAATTATTGTCAGAATTGTGTTCACACAAATGTAAATGTTTATGGCCTGCAGGATGTGAGAAAACAACAAATTCCTATCTGTGGCTCTTTGTGTTGGTGGGGAACCTTTTACGTGGAATTGGGGAAGCACCAGTTATGCCACTGGGGGTTTCATATATTGATGATTTTTCTAAAGAAGAAAACTCAGCATTTTACATAGGTAATATGCAAATTAGTGATTTTTATGCTAAACATTCTTTTCTTTAACTTTTCTGTAGCCAAGCATACTCACCAAAAAAATCTATATGCTATACTTAGGAGAATTTTGAGCTGTGCATTTTGAGTTGTTTTTGAGGGACGAAAAGCCAATGTAAAATAGATCTCACTTATTTTCAAAGGATATTTCCCAAATGCTCGTTTTGATTTCCCGAAGTGGCTTCTGCTACATGTTCCAGTTTCATTTGTGACAAAGAGAAACATAATTGAATACACATTCCTCCTAAGTAAGGAGTTAGATTGGTCTTACCTGACATATCATCTTCAGCACCACAGCTTTAGAGAATAAATTCTTAATCATTGTTCCACAGATGAAAGAATTATCTTTAATCACTGTAATGTAAACATGTTGCAGAAGCTTTTGCCTGGCTTTTTAAATTATACATGCAGCCCACTTCCTGATTAAAGCTTTTTAAAATCACTGGCGGCCAAAGGAAAAACCAAAGCCTTGCCAGGGTGTTGTAACAAGCAAACCCCTTCTAATTAAGATTTTGTTGTTTTTGTTTTGACAGAAGATAACCTATTGCCCAAGACAGAAAGACTTGCTAATTTATTTATTGCCAAACTGATTTAATAACATGGAGTGTTTGTCTGGTTGAGGGAGTTCAAAACTGCTGCCTGGAGTAAACTTGGTGTTGTTGAACTGGTCATAGAGGTAGTGAGACACAGTTTCAGGAAGAGCTTAGTGGGTGATGTTACAGAGTAAGGTCTTTGCAAATGTTTTCATTTTGAGATGAAGAAATTTGCAGGCTGAAGAAAATGGAAGTATTGTGAAGGGAGTTGACAGAAACCAAAGTCTACTTAGGAGTTATCTAAAATATTTTTAATCTCCTCTGTGATTCTGATTAAAGATATTTTTAAAAGTTCAGCTGAATTTTTGTTTTTCTTCTCATAATCTTGTCAGAGAGAGATTGCAGCAGACTGAGTGCTGCTAGAGAAGAGAGAATAAAAATATGAAGATAGAAGAGAATAATATGGATTTGAGCAAAATAAAAGTCAGCCTTTTTTTAAGATTTTAACACAGAATTTACATCTTACAGAATTTAATAAAGGATGGTAGCTTTGCTGATTGTTTAGAAGCTTTTAATGAATGAAATTTTCTGAGTTAGCACTAACATGTAATCTTGCAAACCATGTCTTCAACAGAAACATATCTGAGGTCAATGTACGTTGTAAATTTTAATACCTGTTACATGCTGGATTGCTCATCAATAACAGGGTTTGCTGAGCTATGTCAATATGCAGCAGCTGATTAACTGATAAGTCTGTATGTTTCACTGCTTGCCATGGTTTGTTTATTAATTACAAACAGATGTTACAAAGGGAAATGTGATAAGAAAATATTCTAGCAAATTTATTTTGTTTTATCACAATACAAGCATATGACCTTAGTGAAGTTATTCTTGAATTTAAAGAGTATGCAAGTATGAAATTTGAAAAAAATACATATGTCAAATTATTGCACATATGCTTCTTAGTTTATCTGCTGATCTGATAGTTTATCTGATAGAAATTTGCCACTGAGTACATGAACTTTGGAGAGTTGCTTGCATAGTTTTGAGTAGTAAGTTCTGCTTTAGGCTCACTGATAAACACAAAGAGCTAATTCCCTGCTTCTAATGTCAAAATGCTGACTTTGCAGAAATTAATCACTTTGGAAGCATTAGAATTTCATCTAAAAAGCCAGATCTTCCAAATGAGAGAACTACAAGAAAGCAATGAAGAAAACCCCCAAAGTATATGATTAAATTATGCTCTAAGGATTTATTATAGAAGTTTATGACCATAAGCTAAGCAGTTGCTGTGTTCAGAAGAAAGTCTGCAAAACTAACAGGAGAAGGCATCCCTGCAGTAGACAACACAGTAGAATTTGCAGAGCTCAGGGATGGATGAATATGGGCATTTATTCAAGAATTCCTTTTTTTTTTTTTTTCCCTCAATAAAGCCTTTGCAACTCCCAGCAGTTCCCAGGTGGTAGTTCCATACTAGAATTTAGAAATCTGAATCACTGAACTTTTTTTGAAACTCTCACCCCCTGTAACTAAATCTCAACAGACCAACACAAGTGACAAGGGAAAGTGAGGAACTATGCTCAAATTCTTTTGAGGATACTTCTATTTTACGTTGACTGCCAGCAGTATTCACCAAAATAAAATTGAACTGCATTTACATAACCAGTTAGCAAAATGACATCCTGGCCTCCTAGTTTTCTGTTAACCTTCACAACTTATTCATTTTCTTCTAAGGGCATCCTACTTTCTTCTGATAACATGTGATCTCTTTTACTAAGCAGAGATGGAGTAGAAAATGGAAGCCTGTATGAGGCCAGTAGAAAAAACTGAAAGCTGATTTTAAAGAGGTTATTATTTGATCATTAGATTTCTTAATGTATTCTTTTACAACTACCTGAGTTCATATTAACACATATTAACAGTCAGCTGACTTGCTCATTCTGGGGTTGAATGATTCTCTCTAATGAAATTTGACCCCACCTAGGCACACTTTTATCTCCTTGTTGCCTACTGAAATTATTCTCAGGGTCCTGTATTTAATTCTACGTCCACATACTTGTAGTTTCCATGTCATCCTAATGTGACTTCAGATTGCAAAGACGTGCCTTCTTATATGCACATAATCAGATTATCTACTGCTACTTAAAATTAAACTGGGGACCTGAAGTCAGAGTAAGGAAAAGTCCTGATTTCTACAATAACAGAATATCATGCATGCTGTAAATAGAGATGCAGGTAGATATATGATATCTCCAACAGACATAAAGTTGCATGTTCTTTAGCTGACCGCTGCAAACTCAGTAGTGAAACTGCAAAAAAATAGGGAAGAGGAGGGGTAAAAAAATCATTGCAGTGTTATTCTCTGTCTTCCTATTCCCTGCAAGACAAAAATCTTGCCAATGAAATATGTGCAGGGATCCATGCAAGACTGCGCTTGCCTTGGCAAAGCCCTGTGCAGGTGAAGAAGTCTGTTTCCACATCACAGCTAGCAGCGGTGGCAGTTTACAACTTGTATTCTTGCTTCTCAGAAGCTTTTCACTAGATATCCCCTAACAGTCTGTGTCCCTCTTCTGTATCCTTCTTCCTTTCCTTGCCCTGAGAGGAGCAGCTGTGCCTGTCTGTACAGTACTTTTCTCATTCTCCCCTGCTACCTCCCTTCTCTTACAGGCCTGGTGAGATCCTCAGGCATGTTTGGGCCAACCTTGGGTTTCCTGCTTGGATCTTTCTGTGCCAGCGTCTGGGTTGATATTGGCATTGTGGATATTGGTAAGAGACGGTGGAATTGTCCTTTGACTGAGAGGTCAGCAGGAACCTGCATACTTAGAAGCACCTTCCCAGTTTACTCCTCCAAAGAAGGGATCTCTCTAGAAAGTTTTTCCTACTCAGAAGATGACATTAATCACATTTTAATATCTTCAGCACTGTAGTGTGAGTAGACTAGCTCTTGATGCAAGAGTCTTACCCCTATAGCAGAAATATTTCACACTCCATTTTATGCATGTACAGGCACTTGTTACACTCTTGTACAGCTGAGAACAAATGAGCAAATGACATGCCTTGCCTATGCTAAGGCAACAGTGAAAGGCCTTTGCTCACAGACATGTTCAATGTGTGGCCAAAATTACATTCTCCTATGAAGAAAGCAGCACAGATTCATACGAGAACCCATTTCATTGTTAAAATTGCTCTCAGGTGTTTAATCACAGGAAAAATTTGAGGAAATCCAAGGAAAAACTGTTGAGTTTTATGATGGCAGAATAAGGGCGTAGTGGGAAAATGCAAAAGAGATGTTCGTTTTTGGTGGTAAGGGGCCCTCTTACAGTCATTCATTCCCACAGGAAGTGGTGGAAGATTGTGGTAAGGAAATGGCACCAAGAGTCTGAATGGAGACTTCAAGGGAGTCAGTTGATAAAAGCTATATTTCAATTCTGGATGCAAAACATAAATCACCTCTATTCTGGTCTTTAAATAATATATATAGGGATATTTGTAGTATCCTTAGTTACATATAAAAATAAATAGTTTAATTGCTCTGCATGATACTTAATCAATTTTACTGTCATTCTGTATTTTATAGATGCCATCAGCATAAATCCTAAAGATACCCGATGGGTTGGTGCATGGTGGCTTGGGTTGCTCATCTGTGGAGCAGTCAACTTCATTGCTTCATTGCCTTTCTGGTTTCTGCCTTACTCTTTACCAAAAGAAGAAGAGAATGAAAAGCCGAAGATTAGTCATTTGCCTGTTCAAGGAGATGACTATAAACAAGACCCCCCAGTTCAGCCACAGTTAAAGTTCTCGGAGGCAGTAAAAGGTGAAAGATTGTTACCAAATGTTTGCATCTGAATACTTGCTCATGGGTTCACTCTGAAGTGAGCATGGATTTGCAAAACTCTCAGTAAAATGCACATTTCTGAAGTGCAAGCGATCGACAAAAATAGGCTTGCAGCATTTTAATAACATGATAAGTGTGTGATTTAGTCCTCTATGTCAGACAGTTGAAAAAAGCTTGTACTGTTGCTTCGAGAACTAGAGATTCCTAATTCAATATGGTAGTTGTGATATGATGTGCTACTGCCATAATCTTATGATTATGAAGGAGGACATTCCAATCCTCTAATAACCTGCACTGCTGGCAGGTTACTGCTTTGCTGAGGCCAACATATGGGGAGGAAACTTGGGGCTGAGTACTACAAAAGATGTTGCAGGGGTTTCACTGAATTCACGGTCCCTCTCTGTGAGCTCAGTAATGCTAAATTAAGATCAAATAGGCAATATCAAACCCAACTACGGACTGCTGGTCTCAGGACACAAAAGGTTTTATTCGTACGTATGTATGTGTGTGCTACCCTTAGTGTCTACTATACTCCCCAGAGGAGAGTTTTGAGCTCTTGTCTTTCAGGTAAGTGTGCTAACAGCCAGATTACAGGCTAACTGCAGCATTTTGTCTTCACTTTAAATTTACTAGCTTAGATATGTTAATCAAGGCTCTCAGGAAACGTTTCAGACTTTTGCTGGATTGGGTGCCCAGAATTTCTCTAAATATCCTCATGCAGGGCTTTGTGTTGTTTGTGAAGGCTCCTGTTTTAGACACCAAACTTTACTCATGGTACATTATAGAAAGTCTTAATGTTTCCCTAGGGGCCCTCTCCTGTACAGGAATCAGTGTTGCAAGCCTCGGTGCCTTTGATGAATAGTCCCGTGTTGCAAGTAAGAAAATAATAAAAGGATTTCTGATTCCTAATCCAGCATCCACTGTACCATTCTGCATTCCTGCTTCTGTAAGTTACATATTGGCAACGAGGAAAACAGTCATGTGGACAAGCACATATTTTGATAGGCAAAGAATTGTAGATTGCAATACAGCCAGCAGTTAAATCAAAGTTAGTTTTATTATCTAAACGATGTCAAAACAAATTTTCTCTGTGTTTAGCAGCAAGTACAGCATATACCTCTCCATTGCAGATTTTGTCCCAGCTCTGAAGAAGTTGTTTGGAAATCCAGTTTTCCTCGTGTACATCTTCCTCACTGTTCTGCAGTACAATTCTCTGGTTGGGATAATAACCTATGAGACAAAATTCATGGAGCAGCAATTTAATGTATCAGTGGCAAAAGCCATCTTTCTGATTGGTAGGTACCTGTCTTTCTTTTAAATTCCAATGCCAAAAAGGAAGTTTTCTTTGTTATTTTACCGTCCCTATTAGGAGGAAGTTCTGTTAAGTTTATAGGTAAAAACAATGTAGTGGTTTATTAATTTTCCTACCTTATTTTGAAAATGGATATTAATTTTAATGTTAATTTTCCTGATAGTCACAATCTACTCAGATAGAGGAGTTTTGGAAATGGACATTTGGTGGGTTTTTTTGTGAACAAAAAGCACACACATATTGCAACCAAGTAACAATTAACAGAAAAAAAACCTAATTCAGAAAATTTCTAGTGAAAGTTGTGATTTTCCTTTTAAGAATAACATCTCAGTATAAATGTTCTTCAGTTTTTATTACAAATAGAAATTTTATAAGCAATAGGAAAACAAAATGTAAAATTTTTAGTAACAGCATTCAGCTGAAAACTCTGTTTTCGTATACTGTCAGAAATAAATTCTTTGTAGAGTTCTAAAAAAAAAAAAAAGAAAAAAGAATGTTCAAGCTATATGAATCCTACAGTGATTAATATGGTCTCATAACCTGGCAAGAAAACTAGGCCTTTGAATATATTGCAGAACTGTTATTCCGTTGCTTTAACCTGAAGGCAGCCTGCTTTGCTGTCGGTTAAGTACAAATGGGGGAAGAACTTTCTTTTTCCTATAGTTTTTTGGATGCAGGAAAAGTCTTTGCAGAAGTAACATGACAAAAAAAGCCTACGTGGACAAAGAGACACACAGAGAAAGGCAAACCTCTCATAATAACACCTTGTAAAAGCTCTGTATTTAGCACTTGTATGTTAGGGATAGCATTTGTAAAATTCTGAATAGATTTAAGTATAAATGCAAATCTTCCAGTGATTCATACTCAGAGGAAAACGGAGTCCAATGCAGTACTGGACACTCCTTCCTTCCATGTTCCATTTCAGAGATTTTTTTTTTCAGCTTTCAGAAAATGGAATAATTTTATTTTAGATGAAGAAGTCTCCATCAGCTGATTTATCTTATTCACTCCAGTTTCCAACAGGTACCTGTATAGGTTTTGTTACATCAGCATGCATACAAACAACAGTATAGTAAAAAGATAGGAAATGGCAAGAAACTAAGTTTTTTAAGTCATAACATGACTTGAAAGAAGAAGAAATAAGCAAAATTACTTGCAGGTATTGAAAATTCCTAGAATTTCAGTCCAAAGAGAGGTCGGTGTCTGAAATTTTGGGAACTACTAGAACCAGATATTTATTCTATAAAGGGTCAAGGAAAGTGACAGTAGTTAATATTTTGTTACTTTCTATTTGCAGGTGTAATACTTTTACCCATCACAATCCTGGGGATGTTTCTAGGAGGCTTTCTGATCAAGAAATTCAAACTTCACATAACTGAAATGACAAAGTTCGCATGCATTACCTTTATAACAGCATATTTGTTAAATCTCTTATACTTTACATGCAGTTGTGAAGTGCTCCAGGTGGCTGGTTTGACAGTGCCCTACTCTGGGTTTGTATCCCTTTGGGTTTGTGATAGTTGTATCATTTGTCATGGTTTTATGTCATTGTTTCTTCCTGTCCCACGCAGAACATGGTGCACGCACCTAAATTCCTCTACTCCCAATCTAATCTGGATTTGTTATACCATCTGGACTGCAAACCCTCTACTTCAGGAAACATTTTGATTTTTATCTCAATGAGTTCCAAGATGTGACTTCTCTGTTGTTATACTGTAGCATATCACTATCTCCTTTTGCATTAGAAAATAATCTACATGTCTCTGTTTAAAGAAAATTGTTGAAACTGGTGTGTATCGAGACACCTGCTACTGTTAATCAATGTAATTTCAGCTACAGCAGAACTACTGTGATTCTATAATTCTATTCCTCTGTTGATTGTGAATCATAAAAGAGATCCCTAGACTTTGAGACAAACTTGTCAGGCTGAAGTGATACCTAGTGCTGGGGATGGGCAGAATATCCCAGTTTCGGTTTTCCAATTTTGTTTAAGCTTTTTTTTTTTCTGAATTGTTTGTTGCTGGATATTGACAATATACCATTATATTCTGGCAAATCACCAATTAATATAAAGTTTATCACAGACGACTTAAATTTTTGCATTGCATTTAAAAGCTTTAATTTAAAACTATTCTACTACAATGTAGGGATTGGGAAGTAAAAAAAGTGTTAGAAGAGACTTCCCCATTGTCCCGCAGCAGCTTTGCATCTAGAAGGGGCAATCTTCTAGATTGGTAGCTATTAGTCTGCAGGAAAAATTACCAGCCTGCCTTGGTTTTTGGAGATGCCCAGGTCTCAGTTGTGAGATAGAAAGTGGTCACATCAGGAGCATGTTGCTTCAACAGATGTTCCCCTTCTCTTGCCAGGACCATGGCTGTGTTTTCTTGAGAATATTTTCTTGACCCAAGCAGAATTCCACAATTGCTTCCTGCTTAAATTTATCTCGGTCTGGTGAATCAAATTTGGAGTGATTTTTAAGGATTAAACTGAACCCAACAGGAGTTGCTAGATTTTCAGTTCTGTTAGAAACTCAGTGCTGTGGTTTTTTTGAAACTGAGCCTATATTCAGGGAAATATCTAAATTGTCTTGGTAAACCTGACACCCAGTTCAGTTTTGAGGTTAGTTACATAAAAGATGCTAGAGAGAACTCAGGTTGAGTCCAATACCTGATACTGGAGAGTGAATTAAAAACATTCCCTCCTAGCCAAGAACATCTAATTTGTGAGTTCCGTGCCTTTTCAGTAACAATCCATAAAAATGTCAATGCTTGATGAAAAACCTTAAGAGAGATTTGGTTTAGCTGAAATTAGCTTAGACCCCATATAGCAACTTCACAGTCCATTGGATGGTAGCAGGCACCTGTCCATGTTGATTGTTTCACTTTCTTCACAATTTTCCTGGCTGCTCCCTGGTATTTTATTTCACTGTATGATTCAAGTAAATAATTATTTTATTTCTTTCTGTTTTCCTTCAGGTTAAAGCATCTTTCCTCTCCCCAAAACACCTTCACGGCCAGCTGCAATGCTGACTGCAGCTGTAAGGTTGATCAGTGGGACCCTGTGTGTGGGGACAATGGGATCACTTACATGACAGCCTGCTTTGCTGGATGTAAATCATCAGTTGGGACAGGAAAAAACATGGTAAATACATGAGTGATTAGATGATTATTTAGTAAGGCCTGTTGGAATGAGAAAAGGGGTAATGGCTCTAAACTAAAAGAAAGTAGATTTTGACTCAATATAAGGAAGACTTTCTACACTAAGGTGTGGTGAAACACTGGAAAAGGTTGCCCAAAGAAGTGGTAGATGCCCCATCCCTGAAAACAATCAAGGTCAGGTCGGACAGGGCTATAAGCAACCTGATCTATTTGAAGATGTCTCTGTTCACTAAAGGGGACATGGACTAGGTGACCTTTAAAGGTCCCTTCCAACTCAAACTATTAAATGATTCTATGATTATAGACATTGATCTCTTTCCCCATCTATTAATTTTTGGACTTTGTGATTAAGAAATCCTGTAGACAAAAATGTTCATTCTCTATGGTTTAACCTTGTAGAAACTGAGTGAGTTCAATGTTACAGGGAGAATTTTTTAAGACGGTAAGGTAAGCAAATTATTCAGGAAAGACACAAAACCTTCAGACTATTAACTTACATTTCTTGAATGCTTTTATTCACATTTTTAGAAAATAATTTTCATCTCACCAAGATGACCATCAATTTGACTTTCAGTTTCTCAGTAGATTTCTTATTGTGTAGGTACAACATACCTAAGAGGGGTTTGCTTCAGAAAACCTTTACTAGTCTGGTTTTTATACTAACAAAATCCTGTGGTGCATTCACGTGCAGCAGACCTCTATAAAATTGTGAGTACTGACTTCACAAACTGTTAGAGATCATAGTGGAATTGCCTGTTTTCCTGAGTTGCCATGGCTCAAGAAGGAAGGCACAACACTAAATGGTACAGGCAAGTGGTCCTGTAAATATACATCTGACCATTTTGTTCAGTGTATCAGCAGTAAACCCATTTCCAGGGCTTTAGTCAGTCACACCAGGGCAAGAACAGAGGTGTGGTCAGATGGTAATTGTACGAGTGTGTGCAAATGGTCATGTGTTCTGTCAGAAGCAGAATTGTCATCATGTAACAATATTGGAAAAGAAAAGTAAGGTTTTCAGTCATGTATCCATGTATCCCAGCAATTTTCTCTTGCTTTGCTTCAGGGGAATTTTCTTTCAAAACTCACATCTGCTAAATTTAATGGCTATGAAAGGACCCACTTTAAATCCAGTGCCAAATTCTGTATTAGATATGTAAGGAATGATATGCATGATTACACTTTTGAGCCTCATCTATATATTTCAATTTTTACTAATTTACTTCACAAGATTCCTGAACAGAATTGCTGGATAAGAGTTCATGTCTGAATTTTATATCTCTGACCCATTTTAAGTGTACACAGAGCACCTTCTGTCCTAGCAATGGCATGGATGAAACTAGAGTCACAGTTGTTTTGTGTCTCTGGAGCAGCTCAGAGTGCCTGGAGCATACCAATGAACTTGGCCATCAGTCTGCAAAGCTGATAAAGGAGGTTCTTTCAGTGTAAACAACAGCTTGCCTGTTATGGGGAGTGAAAAAATCTAGCTACTAAAATAGATTTGTGCCACTGATTTCTGATTAAATAAATTCTTCTTCTCATCTTCTCCTTTCAGGTGTTTCACAATTGCAGCTGTGTGGAAGGACAAGGGCGCGGGCTTGGCAATTCCTCTGCAATTTTGGGACAGTGCCAAAGAGGAAGCTGTACCAAAGCATTTCCCTATTTTTTAGCACTACAGACTGCATGTGCATTTATTTTAGCCTTAGGAGGCACTCCTACATACATGATTATGTTTAGGTAAAATACCTTACCTTGCCTGTACAGCCTGGGGAAAGAGAGACAGAATATGGTATTTTCTATTTTGTTTCTGCTGTGAGGAATGGCATGTGGATCAAATTGAGGTCCTGAGTCTTTGCCTGTACTCTGAAATCCAGTTCTGTTTGGAGGCTGGATTCTAAAATGCCTCTCCACTGCTTTAATTCCAATTTAAAGCTAGGTAGATGCTTTAGTGATTAAATGGGTCTGCCTTACACTGATCCTGAGCAGTAGTTTTCACTTCCAGTGACAGGGATGTTTTTTAACAGAGCAATGAACTTGAAATAAGATGCGGTGCTAAGCCATGTCCAAAGTGACTATGCTGTTCACATTACTCAGTAGAAAACCATTCACCTTTGTTAAGCCTTGTTGCCTCACAATGTTTTCTCTGTTGTGAGAAGTCTGATACTCCCATTTTCTTTGTCAAGCTGGTAAGAAATAGAACTATATCAGCAGCAATAATTTTAAAATTTTTATTCATTCACTTGTAAAGCAGTATTACTGTTTTATAGACAACAGAAAAGATAATGTTCTATGCTTTTCACATGGAAATATCTTTCTACTCACACTCATGGTTAAACTGCAGTCTTCAGTAGTCAGTGCACATTACTAGATAGCTCTCAGCTGAGCTGCTGATTCTCCTGCAGCAATTCTAAGGGCAGCCATTCTTACTGCGTGCCTGGATTATGGACAAGTCTTTCATGCTAATGCTGAAAAGATGGCATACGCATGTATAAACTGCAGTTCAGGAAACAAGCTGCCAATAGCAAGTCTCCCTCCTGCCCCTATGCCGGCTCAAAAAGCTCTGCTTTTTGTCAATTCTTCTGATTCATCTGATGAACACATGCTATTTCTCCACTGGTGGGAATAAGGTGTAGCCAGGTGACGCACTGCTGCTGTCTCTCTGCAATATGCTAGAGGCAACGGTGGGTCTTCCTGCATGTAGCTAAAAAGGACTGTACATCCTTGTTCCCTTCATCCACTGCTGCACCATACAGCCACTTTAAACCAAGGCAACTTCTTGGAGCTGAACTTATGCATATGAACTGCCTGCTTTTAGCTGATTCACTTTAATTTTCCCATCCACTCTCTCTCTAAAGTGTTCACAATCTCTTCTCCTTGGGTTCAAGATCAGTTTGTGTAGATTCTCCCCTTTATTTCAATGAGAGCTCATTCACTCAATTCAATGGATGGAGGCTCTACCTCTGAACTTTCACTTAGATGAATGTTTTCAGTTAAGCTGTGCCAGGTAAACCACAGTATTCTTGCAAAGGCTCACGACCAGATATTAACTATAGCGTAACTATAGCTACATTATACTCTTGTTCCCCATAAAAATGTACTATTTTTGTTTCCTTTTCAGATCTGTTTCACCAGAACTGAAATCCTTTGCTGTTGGGATTGAAACTTTAGGTGGTAGAATACTAGGTAAAACTTCATTTTTCTGCTGGATTCAAATAGGCCATTAAAAAGATAAACCAAAGTGCAGTACCCTTGCTCCAGATGAGAACAAAAGAATTTTTCCAAATGTTTTCTTTGTAAGCAGACTATACAATTCAAAATGTTTGGAGGAACTTGCTACATTTCCTGTTATGTAATTACATATTATGATTATCTCTTCAGGTTGTTTGTTATGCAGCAAAGGAATCAGGCAAAGGAAGGAAATTCTACTCTGGGATTTTTCTTTGATTTACAGACACAACTACCTGAGCCTGATCAGTTTGGATATCCTTAACATCTATGCTTCCTTTTGCTGACATATATTCACTTACAACTACTGTGTACTCTGCTTACTATTTTCTTTCTTGTGTTTATCTGCAATAAATAATTGTTCAAGTCTTTGAACATATAGTCTGCCCTGCCTATTGCAATCCTGACCTTATCTTCACTTGTCTGCTGATTTTTTTTTAAATCTTCTCTATGCATACAAGCCCAAGAAGTCATGTAGATCTCTCTCCTGACCTCCATATTTTAGCTGAATGCTGTAGATCTTGTGCTTCAGTCAACAGTTTTCTTCACAAAACTGCACATTATCCCTGAAAAAGCTTACTGATTATATTAAAGCATTGTAAGTGTCTGAAAGGAATTCATTCAGTACTATGTAATAAACTTATCACCCAGATAGTTTTGAACAAGTGCTTAATTTCAGCCCTTTGCACTCAGCTAACCATTTTTAATGGCAGACTGTTTGTGCAATATCTGAATAGATAAATAGTATACATAAATATTAATATATGATGGCATGTAATTACATAACAGGGACTGGGAAAGAATTGTTGGTTACATTATTTCTTTAATAGAAATAGAAGTTACAATTCTAATAGAAATGCCATTAAAGTAGAGTTAATTTCATTTCCCTCACTGAACATGATAATGCTGTAACCTTCCATCCTTTAAACTCCCTTTTGGTACTTGCTTAAATTTTTCACAAATCTTGGAATCTTAAAGCTCAAGCTGAATGTTTAGTCCTATTTTATGCAGCCACAATTCAGAACCCTGAGATTCATTTTCTCACTTCTTTACCATGGCATTAAATGCTGAGATCATTACATCTGAGATGAGGTAATAAATATTTTCTTTTCAGGAGGCCTCCCAGCCCCTATTTATTTTGGTGCCTTGATAGATGAGACCTGCTTGAAATGGGGGACAAAAAGCTGTGGGGGATCTGGATCTTGTCGGGTATACGACACAAATGCATTCAGGTAAACCAAAATCTTTGTTAAGGTGTTGGGAATTTGGGTTTTGAGGCAGCTTTGGGCACCAAGGACCAAAGTAGGCTTTGCCCGTGTCAATTGTCAACAGACTGATTAGGACACTAAAATCACCAAATCTATTTACTTTGACCAGGCCTTAGTAGATCAAATAAGCCAAACAATTTGTTTCAGTCTGACACAACATTGCAATACACTCCTTTACATGGCTAGAATTTATTCCTTTATTGAAGCTTTAGTGCACTGGATAACTCTGTGATCCTTCGGCTTTGTGGGAGACTGAAAGCCTGTGAAGTAAGTGTAGCACTGAAGATGCTTTTCATCATCCCTATTTCTCTGCTTCTTGAAGCATAAGATCCCTCAAGAAATGATTCGAAGAGATGACCCAAACGACTGCTTGTGCATGGAGGGCTGCAGCCAGGAGCACGTACTGCTGCCAGTAGGGCTGGGGGAAGGCTAGGAAAACAGGCAAAAAGCCCCAGCTGGTGCACCTCCTCAGGCTCCAGCCCACATACATAATCTTCTGAATGGGAGCATTCTTCAGACAGGAGACATTTCTACTAGGAATATAGGACCTTGTTGGAACCTGCCTGGGTCTAAATATCACAAAATAAATTGCCTTCTGTCTGTTATTTCTTAAAATGCAGAGAAACAGCTGGTTGAGAATAGATGGTTTTGTCAAAATGCATTTGAAATCTTACTTGGTTCCACTTAGAATTGGCAAGCTTTATTAATATAAACATATTTTGTCACCTTTTTTTCCTAGAAATGTCTATCTTGGCCTCATTACAGGACTGCGGGCAGGATGCTGTCTCTTGTACATAGTGCTCTCTGTTTTAATAATGAAACGCTTCAAGCCAGGTGGCAAAGAGATGACAGATATTAAAAATATAGAAGGATCAATGGAAAAAGAACCAGCTACTGCCAATAAAAAAGAAATTCTTCCTGGTGCAAGAACCTCAGAGGAGAGTGAGGAAACGTGGATGTAAAAAAAGAAACAAGGCTTTTTCATAATTTTGCCTATGCTTCAGTTTTTCTAAGAACAATGGGAGTCTAATTACTTCAACAGCTAGTTTGTAATTTGGATGTTAAGAAAAAATCTTTGAAAAATTGAATTTTAATGTATTTTACTTTATTCTCTCCCTCTCCTCATCTGAAAAACAATAGGGGAAAGGTTTTCAAAGTCTTGGGGATTTCTCCAGTCCACAAACTCTTAGTCCCTTTGTAGACCAGCACTGGGACTAACCAAAATATTTAAAGTGTCATAAATCTGATTATGATTGAAAAATTAAAAAGAAGATACCCATGGTAAGCTTTTTCATTTTCACTGACTTTATTTCAAGTCCTCTTGTTCTCTATTCAGTCTTACGCAGCTCTAATTGGCCAATCAAGTTACACTTTTCCAGATTTTCTGATGGCCTTTGCTGAATGATTCATGACCAGACTGGGTCCCATGGCCCATGCTCCTTTGAGAACCCTGGGGCTATCAGTGAGCATCCCCTGAACCAGAACTGCACAATGACTCTGGGCTTTGGCCACTTTAAACAATCAAAATGAAATGCAAACAAAAGAAAGTGGTGTATTAATTTTGCAGCACTTATCAGTACTTGGTTTTAATAAAATTACTCCAAACTGATCCAATAAAGTGACAGGTGCTTAAATTTCCTTGGGGATTTTTGTGTGTGCGTAGAGGGCATTTCCTAGTGGTCACTGCATTTATATCACACATGTGTGGATTTCCTTCCCTGTTTAAGGAAGTAAGCCTTGAAATACAACACTGAAAATTTGCAAACTCACGGATTTCCTTGTCCAGAGAGAAATTTTAATAAAGGATGTTTCCAACAGTCATTACTAGCAAAAATAGTCTCTAAAAATTCTTGAAGTGTGATATTTCATTGAGAGCCCTTATGATGCACCTTTGCAATGGGAGCAAACATGCCTAACATCACCATGGGTTTTGTTTTCATCACCACGTCCGTTTTGCTTTCTTTTCTGAAGGTCATCTCTGCTCCCTGCAATCCTGTGCACAAGCATAAAACTAAGAAACAAAACCTGCTTTCCCAAGCATAAACTTCCTTGGGACATGAAAAAGAGCACTGAACTAGTTTAAAGAAAATCTACCACGCTTCATCTCAGAATGAAACAGATCAGAGGACTGAAGGGGGAAGCTCTCTATGTTAAATGATCTTATATCTTTTATTCTTCGTTCTGCCCCATGTAAGAACGAGAACAGGAATGGGAAAAGGATTAATGTGGTACTCA
Source organism: Coccyzus lansbergi (assembly GCA_033558105.1). Taxonomy (NCBI): domain Eukaryota; kingdom Metazoa; phylum Chordata; class Aves; order Cuculiformes; family Coccyzidae; genus Coccyzus; species Coccyzus lansbergi. The sequence continues at coordinate 1,346,283 of JAUMJK010000347.1, forward strand.
ATGAAAGGTACTGAACTTTGGGATGGAGTTCTTTGCATTTTATTGCTTAAAGACAATGACCAGCATATTTGGACACTGTCTTTTACAATCACTGCTCTGATTATAAACTGCCAGTAGATATTTGGAAGCAGTGTGTGTTATAAAGGAATAAAAGCTTCTCTGAAATAGATGATCCTAATACTAAATCTAGAATTATAGAATCTTAGAATGGGTTGGGTTGGAAGGGACTTAAAGATCATCTATTTTCAAACCCCTGCCACGGGCAGGGACACCTTCCATTAGCTCAGGTTGTTCATAGCCTCATCCAACCTGGTCTTGAACACCTCCAACGATGGGGCATCCGTTACTTCTCTGGGCAACCAGTTCTAGTGCCTCAACCCACTCACAGGAAAAAAAGTCTTCATAATATCTCACCTAAATCTCCTTCAGCTTCTTCATCTAATCTTCCTTCAGCTTAAAACCATTATCCTTTGTCTTATTATTACACTTCGTGATAAAGAGCCCCTCTCTAGCTTTCTTGCGCGTTCCCTTTAAGTACTGAAAGGCTCTCCTCAGTGCCTTCTTTTCTCTGGACTGAAGCCCAAGTCTCTCAGCCTGTCCTCATATGGGAGGTGTTCTAGCCCTCTGATCATTTTTGTGGTCCTCCTCTGGACTCAGTCCAACAAATCTGTGTCTTTCTTGTGTTGAGGACTCCAGTAATGAATGCAATACTCCAGGTGAGGTTGAACAAGAGGGCAGAATTACATCCCTTGACCTGCTGGTCACACTTCTTTTGATGAAGCCTGGGATGCAGTTGGCTTTCTGGGCTGCAAGTGCATATTACTGACTCACGTCGAGTTTCTGCCAGCGACCCTAAGCCTTTCTCTTCAGTACTGCTCTCCATCCATTCCTCGCCCAACCTGTGCTTGTGCTTGGGATTACCCCAACCCAGGTGCAGGATCTTGCACTGGGTCTTATTGAACTTCATGAGGATAGCACAGACTCACCTCTCTGCATCTGCCATGGTTCCTCTCTATGGCATCCCTTCCCTCCAATTTGTAAACTGTGCCACACAGTTCAGTGTCATCAGCAAGCTTGCTGAGGGTGCACTGAATTTGGGTCTGGAAATAATTAAAGAACAATCCAAGTTCCAGAAACCTCAAGAAATTTACACAGAGAAAATAATGCATCTCTCTGCATTTCTAGAAGCACTCCTGATCTGATCCAAATCTATAGGCTCAATGAGGTGAGTTACAGCAACATCTGTTCCCCTTTAATTCTGTTTTTTTTGGGTATTTATTTCTGTACTTTGTTTTATATATTACAGGGGTTTTTCAACGATTACAGGGTTTTTTTCATCTACTGCTTACTTTTACAGGGAGGTAATGTTTTAATGAAGGTACACTGCTAATTGCTGTCAGACTAAAAATGAGATTCTGGTTAGAATTGATGATTTGTGTGCAGATATTTGCCTCAGATAAAATCTGGTAAAGTGAGGTGTTTTTTTAGGTTTTTTTTTATTTTTATTTTAAAAAAAAAAAGAAGACTAATCATCATTCTTCACTGCAGTCCCAAATCAATGCCACAAGTAGTATTAGACAGGTCTCTGGCTCAGTATACTCTCACCTCCAAGGCTATATGATTTGCTGTCATTTTCAACATGCTTGGCTTCTTGCAGGCAAGTCTAAGCATTCTCCTGTGTGCAGCATACAGAAGTATGTTCCCTTTTTCCAAGGGAACAATTTCCACTTCAACATGCAACTAGTGCAGAACATACAAAAAATTGAACAGGTGGTTAGCTGGGTGGCATGTCCTGCAAGTTTTTTTTATTCCTTGCCTCTTATTTATTCTATTTAGAATAGCTAAGGACAATTTATCTTTTAATTACTCCTGCTCCAAAGACTAGGTTTCACCAAATAGAGAGGCAGAAAGGACCCTGGGACTTTTGTTTGATTGCAAAGCCATTTTATTGGTTCTAGGATCAAAACTGGTATCTTTGTCCTGTGTGATACCTGTGTTAGCATGTTGAGACGTCTCTAAGCAATATCACTGGGAAGAGAAATCTGATTTAGTCGAAGGTGTTAAGAGAAACTGTTAATCAGGAAAGCTCTTTCGGAGGCAAATTTGCAACTACACCAAGTCAGCCATGCTACAGACCGCTTGATGGTCCATAAATCATGGTAATTACACTGAAATCAATGAAGAAATAGCCAAACCAATGTTTTTTTTATCAGACTGTGGGAGTTTTAAGGGCATGAGCCTGGTGTTTATCTAACTCCTGTTTGAGGCTATCAAAAAGCCCTTTAATGGCATTATCAAAGTCCTTCTGTCAGAATAATTATAGAAGACAGAGCTTTATCCTAGAAGCCAGTGCAGTTATTTGACATTTCCTTGCCTTTAGATAGATAATTGAGAAGACATCATGACCTATGACTACCAGTTTTCATGATATTTTCTAGTTGCTTGTGAAAGAGGAAAAAAAACCAAACCAGCAACCCCAAACACACGGTTTTCTATATACATTAGGATCATGTACCACACAAAGACCAAGCCTTCCCATGGGTATAGTGTCAAAAAGAAATGAATAGGGAATAGAATACTGTTGAAGAATAAACAGAAAATACTTCAGGCTGACAAATTATGTATAAAGCACTTCAAATATTTGAACAGTATAGGAGAAAAGTAATATTACATTTAGTCTGCCAGTTTTTCACTGTGGGATACATTGTAATTTTGCCTACCTCTAGTTTAGAATATGACCAAAGCTCTTTCTAGCTGAAACTGTTAATATAGATCTGAATCATGTTATTTTCTCCAGTTTTACTTATGTGTCTTACTTGATGATTAATTCATATATTTATTCTGAGCTAGTAAACCATAATTTAAAAACAGTTCAATACAGACAAGAAAAAAAGCAAGAAAAAGCCCAAAGCCTGCTATAGGTGCATATGATATTTGAGGCTGAGCAGGTTCATGCATGAGACCTCACTGCATGAGATCTCTCTGCACTAATATCAGATATGAAAGGGTGGAGGCTGCTTTGTAGAGAAGGTAAATAAATTGTTTGCATATGGCTGTGAATATGGAGGGTGGACAGTGACCATAGCAAACACACAAGCATGCTGTATGTGTCCTTAGGTGTTTGCCCATCTCTTTGGCTAGATATGCATCATGGACAGGATTCTTGAGCCCAAGCCCTGCCTAATGCACCTGCAGGAGATTGCAACCCTTAGCGTAGGTCTGAAAACTCAGTCTCAAGTTAAGAAAGTTGGGACATAGTTTCTCCCTCATACACTCAGGACCCTTTCAAGCATCAAACAGAATGTGATCATGGAATGACCAAATGTAGTGAAATGGAGTTACTGTGTGGGTTTGGACAGGTTGTGTGTTGCATATAGGGCAAAATGTTCTCCTCTGAGACCAACCATGCTGTTTCTGCACTAATGGTCCCAAGTTAGTTTCTTGGGCTTGTTCCTCCTCCGTGGGCTGAGATTCTTAAGGCAGGGATTGACTTCTACCCATGTAGGCAGAAAAAAAGGAGCCACTCATACTGGAAAGCCCAAGAGGTTGAAACTGATGGTTAAGCAAGAGCTTCCTGCGCAACTGCCCACCCATGCCCTGTGCTGGGAAAGCTCCTGTGTGGCTCACCCAATGGACACAGACTGCTTCCTGGGTGTTCCTGTTACATAGCCTGGTGTTTGTGGTGTGGGACTGGAAGAAAAAAAACCCAGGATGGATTTTCAAAGGGACTGAAGCGCTGTTTTTAACTTATATCTTCTAAAGGTGCTGCAAAGTGGTTATCACTTTTAATAAAAAAAAAGAAAATAGTAAGTCCTGAGTGATTAAGACTACCAGGGTTGAATAGGTCAGCAGATTTCAGTAAATTTGAACAAACTTAAAAGAGAGTCTATACAGAGATTGTTATAAGGGAAATAAAGATGGAGACAAAGTATTCTAACAGAATGCCTGAGATTTTGTCAGAATAAATCTTGGTGATGCATGTTAAAAATCTGAGAAGTGTTTCTAAAATTATTATAATAGATCTGCAGCTTAAACCCGAGACATTCTGAGTCAATTACTGTCATACCTAAATAATTCGTCTCCTCCATCATGTTGTGTTCTAAGGTATTTTTTACAAAAATGCATCATTTTTTTTCTCCACCAAAATAACCAGGTAAGAAATCATCAGAGGAGTTTCACGTTTCCCATTACTGCTGCATAAATGAACGAGTGTTCTTCCTGATACCTGCAAAAATACTAAAGAGTTAATGTCATTTGAATGTATATTTATGTAATTATCATCTCATTGATGTAACACTGATTGTATGTATTAGCACATATCTCTAAAATTAGGATTATACAAAATCTGAGTCTTGACTTTCTTATATGTTCTGCCACTCCCATAGCTCAGATAGCATTTTCATAGTAGAGGTATTAGTGCAGTTTCACATAAGGCCAGAAGATATTCTCCAATCACAGCCAGCTTTTAGATGGTTAATTATACCTTCAGCCATGACTGTTAAACTTTCCTACAGAAGGTCTCTATGCAGCCCTGTGGGAGAGAGCCGTGGCTTGTCCCCTGCAGTGGCTGGTAGCCCTACTCATTACATCCCTCAGGATTTGTCTCCCTGATAACAGAAGTGGGTTGCTAGCCTGACTCATTTCTGTGGGGACATTGGAGCTTTGAAGTGGTTCTACATGGAGTGTTGATTCATAATGAACAGTATGAGACCACAGCTCTGCCCTAATGTGCTTGTTCTCTTCCCTGCTGCTCCTGCGAGGACAGCAGCCTCCCTGCCACAGCTGTGAGTCACTGCTTGAATTGGTTTTACCTACATGGTCTTCTTCAGGGCGAGCAGTCCCCATCTCTGTCCCCCTCCTCCAAAAAAACCAGACACCCTTGGTGTCTCCTTAGACAAGAGCAAGAACCAATTTATGTATATAATAACAGAGCTTGTGCTCCAGCTCTTACTTAACTTGACAATACCAAGGAAACCTGAAATATTACTCTGGTACTAATAACAGGGTATAGTAATAATAATGATGATGTGACCCAAAATATCTAGGAAGCCCTACCAGGTTTTATGTATTGATTGTTTCAACTGTTTTTTAAAGATGAAAGTGAATGAGTGACAAAATCACATCCTAAACATTACATAATTCTGTGTAAGGCATGAATCATACAAGATTATCATGGTCAATTATAATATATCATTTGGAGAGTGGCTCATTGGGATACTTAGTTTGGAAAGAGGTATGCACATTAATAAAATTGAAAATGAAGGGAAGAATTGGTTAAATATTACTTCCGCAGACTGTGAAGATGTTTCCTATCAATGTTTATCTATGTATTCAAAAGATGATCGTGAGTTTAGAGGGAGAGTTCAATTTTTGAGTGTCCTGTTTACTACTGAGGACTCTCCAAAAATCTAGTACTGGGCTCACTGCATGTCTTTAAAAAAAATAATCAGGACATCCCAAAAGAATTGGAAATTATAAGTTTTAGGAATTTTTTTAAGTATCATGTCAGAGCCAGCTAGAGAGGCTGAACCTCTCTAAAAATAATGGATGTTTACCAATCCCTGACTGGCTTTAGCCTGCAAATATTTGACCTTGTTTTGATCAGTAAAACGGCTACGTCATAAAGTTATAAACCAGCAATACATGAAAAAAAGAGGTGATTTACACGGTAGTTGAAGGTATGCACGATCACACCTGAGTGAACTTAACCTACTGAACCCAGAAGCCACTAGTTACAGTGATGAAGAAGAAACCTTTGCATGAACTTTACAATCCCACTGCAGTTTCTGGGTAAGTGTTTGGGCTGAAATCCAAACACCTGTGCTGAAAGCTGGAAGGCATGGATGTGTTCATAACTACTGTCATTCAAAGCTAAGTGAACTAAAGCTAAACTTCCAGTGGCAAATCTGTTATTTCTAGGTAAAAACTACTCTTGGGTCGAGAAATGAAATGGTGAGGACTGCAGATAAAATCATGTTCCTAAAACATTTACAAACTCCAATGTCTTTTCCAGACACGGAAAGCTTGTCCTGAATGAGGGAACAATTCAATAACTATTCAGGAAGAACACAACATTCTAGTTTTGAGGGTTATCTGTTTTTAGAGTAAGAAATATCTCCTGAAGCATTTCAGGAAAATGAATGTTTACTGTGACCCAAGTCATTCAAATGTAAGTATTCAAAGCACTTACGTGGTCCTGTTTCATTACTTACTGTGAGTTAAGCTTTTTGGAACTTTCATCTATTGGGATGCCATTATAAAGTAATGTGAAAGATAAAATTTTTAATTAGAAGTTGGGCTTATCAATGTGGCTTATAAATGCTTTGGAAATGCTGTTTTATCTGCAATGCCCAAGCTTGCATTTCTTGACCAAAAAACTAAGACTGTAACAGAGCAGAGAAGTGAATGCAGACATCCCAGATGCCAAGGTAGCCTGTTCAATTTCAGCATGACAAAAATGGATATTCTGAGTTTGTGTGAGTGTAATGGATCCTCTAGTTATGTTTTGGAAGATGAAGAATACACCTTGTCATGTCAGACCATTAAAATGTTCCTGTGTAATATAATACTTATTTCAAGCTCAATTTTCATCTATTCTCCTCTGACTACATAGTGTTGACAAAGACTGATCCAAAGATATTAATGGAAACTCTTGTGAAAATACCATGATTTCCATTTCTTTCCATAGATCCCAGAAGATACAATCTGAGGAAAAAATTGAAGAGCCAGAAAGGATCAAACATATCAAATGCCAGTCATTGAGCTCTCACTGTAGAAGGGCAGCAGTAGCAAGTTGGAAAGAGATAGTTGCAAGTAGGAAAGTAATAACTTAACATGGTTTTCTGCTTCTTCAACTTGAAATTACACAGTGTGATGTTTCACTCGTGCATCAACACAAACAATCCTAGCCCTGAAGTTGGACTGGACAATTTAGTCTGGTTACTGTAATCAATCCTGTCTCCTGGCTTTTCTCTCTTCCCTTAACTCAGCTTTAAAAACAACACTTAAGATCTACTATCTTGCAAAAACTTCCCATATGTAGTCTCTGCACCATATTATGATATCTGCTTTTGCCAAATTAGAAGTTTTAGGAGATAAAATAATGTAGGTAAAAAAATGATATAATTTTTTTTATTCTGATCTTGAATGTTTGCTAATCCATAAGTACCTGCTGCTAAGGTAGTTTTCTTCTGTAATTTTACATTTGTTGAAAACTTCAGTCCTCTTGAGTTTTTCAGGAACAAAAGGAATATACTCGTTCACTGCATTGTCTGCTGTTCCTTTCCACTCAATGCCAATTAATACCAGTGTTGGCATTTATTGCAAGTTTAAACTGACTGCAAGTGCATCCCTTATTGAGTAGACTCATCACTATAGTAATAATGACAACTCACTTAATGACACGTCTTCTAGACCTGTTAATGCATGGATGACCTTAAGAACTAGTTGTTGAATTTCTTAAACCCTGGAGTATTTTTCAAACAATGCTGGAATAAGGGCAATTAGGAGACCTGGATGGCAAAAATATTTCTTACCCTCCATGATGATTCTTTTTCAATCAACTTAATGAATTCCTAAAGTCAACAGAAGAAACAAATAACTTTAAATCCCATGTATTAAAATGAGGATTAAAAAAAGACTAGTGGGCTGAAATTAATGATGATTCAGAAATGAATCAGCTATTGAAATCTTTTTCAAAATCTGTTTTCAAGAAGAAGAAAAAAGCTAGTATGAATAATTAGAAACTAAGGAGCTTTTACAAGTAAACACTTATAAGTATTTAGTATGTGTGTAATTAAAGAATTCCAGAAAATGTGCATGAGAAGGTTCACTAAGGAAACTAATGCTATTACTGACCACTACCAAGTATCTTTCAAAGATAATGAGTAATTGTTAAGATTCCAGAGGAATATAGGAAAGAATTTGATATTCATGTTTTGAAAGTCTTGGGAGGTCTGACTGCATATGAGACATTTAACCTTGAAGTGAATAGAACACATCAGTGGTCCATCTGTAGTCAGGTCTGAGACCGTAATCCAACAGGGCACATGCGGTGGGCTTGCACAGTCCTGTGGAGCATCCCTTGTGTTTTCACATTAGTCCAGAATATTTCATGCTGCTACATTATATCAATGGTGTTATTTAAATTCCAAGAATTTTATCAGAAAACCATAGAATCAATTACCAGGTTGGAAGAGACCCACCAGATCATTGAGTCCAACCATTCCTATCAAACACTAAACCATGCTCCTCAGCACATCATCCACCCATACCTTAAACACCTCCAGGAAAGGTGAATCAACCACCTCCCTGGGCAGCCTGTTCCAATGCCCAATGACCATTTCTGTGAAAATTTTTTTCCTAATGTCCAGCTTAAATCTCCTCTGGTGGAGCTTGAGGCCATTCCCCCTTGTCCTGTTCCCTGTCACTTGGGAGAAGAGGCCAGCTCCCTCCTCTCCACAACCTCCCCTCAGGCAGTTGTAGAGAGCAATGAGGTCTCCTCGCAAGCTTCTCTTCTCCAGGCTAAACAACCCCAGTTCTCTCAGCCGTTCCTCATAAGGCCTGTTCTCCAGCCCCTTCACCAGCCTTGTGGCTCTTCTCTGGATTCGCTCCAGAGCCTCAACATTCTTCTTGTGGTGAGGGGCCCAGAACTGCACACAGTATTCAAGGAGTGGTCTCCGCAGTGCTGAGTACAGAGGGAGAATAACCTCCCTGGACCTACTGGTCACACTGTTTCTGATACAATCCATACATTTAAAACTAAAGTCACTATCTGATGTTAGATTGCTATGGATAAAATGCATGACAGCTGGCCATTTTGCCAAAAATTCCACTTTATAAATCCTGAAATAAAAGAAAAAAAGCTTATCTTTACCACTGTTGAGCACTAATAATTCCACTTGCCAGCTTAGACAGGTAAATGATGTTCTTCACAGTAGATGGATTTGCACCAGCTGATAACCTGTCTCCAATATAAAACTGGCAGATGAAGTTACTGCCTTTCTGTTCTGTGTCATTTTTATTGTACAGCATTTATATATCTGTGATGTTTTTATTTGCCTACAGATCCTGCTCTATATCACTATCCTAGTAACAAAACTAGGATAACATCTATGCAGCAGTTTATACCCTTAAGCCATGTTTATACCCTTTCTCATGTTTTGCATCAATTCAGACATAAAAGCTCATGGCACAACATACAGACTATTTCAGCTTTGTCTTGAAATATAGATGCTCACCTAAAAGCATCTTAAGCAAAGCATATTTACCTCTAAAACTATTTCTGTATTTGCTTTGGACATCAGGTCCAAACAAGAAGGAAAGAGTCCATATAGTTACTCCAATATAGAATAAATTGAATAATGATATAAAATATATAATTTAAATATTCTATTTAATAATGTATAAAATATATGTTGACTATTATTCAATATCATAAGTAGCAAGACATGAAAAAGCTTTTATTATTTTCTTCCCCTTTTTCTTCTACTGTTGCTGAGGGCTGTCTCTGCAGAGGTCTCACTTGGCCTCACTTGGCCAAACCAGCAATACGAAGAGGGGCCGGGTAGGCATTTTAAACGTGACAGGTAAAACCTTTTGCTTCACAGTTTGACAAGAGATCCCAGCTATCTGGGGGAAAAAAGCAAAAAAACCCACACTACACAGAAAAAAAATCAGCCCCTCCACAAACACACACAGTTGCTGCAACTACTTCAATTGTTGTGAATTGTAAACTCTACCTCTCTGGATTTAGAAGCATTCCTCCTAATGTTCAAAACTTCAGTACGTAAAGGGAGGGACCTGAATAGTACTGACCTGCCTGTCCAAAGAGCTAAGCCAAGGAAGCTATGGGCAGATTTATAGCAGGGGGCAAAAGAGTAGATGAGGGTATTTAAGCTTACTTACTCAATGTGTAAAATGTGGTTGTGGTGATTGATTATTGATGAAACATGTTCACGCACTTCTCTCCACCAAGTAATTGTTCTCCCCTCAAAAACAGCAATGGAAAAGTATCTAAGCTTTCCTCACAGAACTGTAAAGGTGCTCGAAATTCTCCCTCTATTCTTCTTCAAATATGTCCTAAACGTGCTTGGCAGCACTCAGCATTTCTTGCTGATTTCCTGCTTGACAATATGCATCTTGCCCTTCCCCAAATACACACATCTTGTAGTAGAGATTCTGTGCATTTTGTGCATGTGTGTGCAGATGTGTGCATCATCAGTTTACATGTTCATGAACACGTGTATGCACATGTGTGCACAGTGCTTCTTATGCAGCAAGAGCTCTCAGGATACAACAGTAGCACAAAAATTATTTAGAATTCTAATACAAGATAAAATAATTTCTCCCATTTGCTCTACTTCCACCTTGATCTGCAAATGGTATTTTTTTTTTTTAATGAGGGAAGAAGATTACAAGAAGGAGAGAAGACTGACAACAAATCAAAATGTGGTGCTCTATCTCTTTTTCTCTTGCAGGTGCCGAGCTACCCAAAGGCAGCTGGGTTTTGCACCCTGAATGTGGCTAAACACATTTATTTTGACAAGGAAGGAGGGGAAAACCTTGATAAACCATTTATGACCTTCTCGTGCTAGCCTTCCTCTCTGAATCCAAAGAGGCCAGTTTATTGACACCTCCTTGACCTCTTGAGACTGGAATAAAAGCTTCCTAAATCTGCTGCAGGTCTTAACACCTTTTTCTCTGGCATTGTTGATTACTTGTGCATAATTCTCATAATCTGTCATCTGGAATTAGCTCTTGTTTTAAGTATAAACTGGTATATTTTGTCACATAAAAGATGTTTTCAAAGGTTGCAGACTTCAGATTAAAAATATCTCGCCCTAATCCCTGGCTTTAAAGTCAGCACGGGAAATTATAAATGCACTGTTTTATGTTAATAAAATATCACCAAGACAAAGCAGATGAAAGACAAGCAGATCTAGACAGTTGCAATTATTTTCCCTGCCAAAGCTCACTCCTAACTTCAGTACTTAGATAAGGAAGTTTGTTCAGTTTTGTCCCCACAGTTCATTCTTACAGCTGTATCTGGATATGTCAAAATATTTGCAAATGCAAGACTAGACCAAACAAAAAGTCATATCAGTTTACCTAGATGAAGAATTTCTGCTTTCAGTAAATACCACATAGTTTGGGAAAAACATCCTCCTTTTTTTCCCCTTCAGCTGCTGCAGTCACTGCTAAGTGACTGTTGTGGCAGACAACATGTCTATTAATCATATCCCATTGAGCCTTAAGCACCTATTTTGAAGAATCAAACAGAGAATTCAATCGCTGTTCTGAATTAGTATGCAAGTACACATGGTTTTATTTAATGTCAAACATCCAAGTGATTCAAATAGGATGAACAAAAACCAACAAATACACAAAACCAGCATTGAATGAATGAGCTAAAGGCTCGACCTGAGGAAATTTTAAGGTGCATGAAAACACAGATGAGTGTTTTGCCTGCCTGATGATGAACTTCTCCCAGAGTAACAAAGACAGGAAGTGACAGTATATTGAGTAGTTACGGTAGCCATAGGCATAATGTTATTGTTTGAGTGACCTCTGCCGGACAGCACATGGCATAGCAATGAAGCCACCAGCGTCCATTGGATGGGGTTTTGCTTCGAAAACAACACAACAAAATTCAGAACATGTCTTATGTTTCATAATCACTTAACTAAGGTTTTTTTTTTTTTTTTTAATGCCGATTCTTTCCTTTATGGCAACCTCTTTGTAGTTTTAAGCAGGCATAAAATTTTCACCTCGTCTAAGATAAAAAGGTTCTTGGAAAAACTGCTTTTGTCAGTTTTTGCAGAAGAAAATTGTTGCTATGCTTCATTTAGATAAAGTGGAAGTGCTTCGATTACATGGATCTATATAAAGACTCAGTATTGTATTTTGTGGCCCTTTGTCTTGCGGCTGTTCTACCAGCAGTCATCTTTGACCACACTAAAAATTGTGGACTAGTTCTATTTGAAACACCAAGGGAAGATTTTATTAACATGTTGAGAATTTAGTTCAACTCATGTGGGTTTTGCTGACTGATATCGGTAACCAGATACAGGTGAGGCACTTTCATACTTCTATGTTAGTTTTTATTGATGTTGATCATAGGTTTTCTGTTAGTTTTACTTTCTGAATGGTGTTATTATTTATTATTTAGTTATTAATAGCACTGTAAAAGTTGATTTTAAAAGAAGATGTCCTGATACATGTGCCACTGGTTTAAATGGCTTTCTAAATACACGATTCATTCTCTGTATCACAAGAACCTGGCAAATGTTCTTTGATCTTGCAGTTATCTTCTTTATTCATAGGAGCATCTTCCCTTCCTCCATTTTCTATAGGCTTGAGGGTCTTATTTTGAAATTTTTTCTTTATCAGTATATAAAATAAGATTCCAATCAAGTAAGAAGGACCTCTTAGCACTGCTGCCAAACCAAGGTAGACATACCTGTGGGGTAGAGCAGAAAAGATAGTGTCAGGTATTAAAGTCTTGGAAGACAGTGAAGAAAATAATTTTGATGGCTTTTAAGGAACACATACAGACCAAAACCACTTTGGAACGTAGAGTAAAACATTAAAATTCATTCTACATGAATGATAGCACAAACTGGATATTTTTGCTTGCAAATACATCTGTTAACATATTAATAATATTCTTTTGCATACGGAGGTAGTTGCAAAGCAAAACTTCCATTATCTTCCTTCTGTTTCTAAAGATTTTTTAATCACTTTAAGGCTTCAGAATTCTTAGGGCTAGAAATATATTGACATTGTCAGAATGGGCTCTTTTATATATAAATGAAAAACACATTGGAAGTGCCCAAGGTCTGCGTGAGACAGAAAATTCTCTGGAATATTCCTCCTAAGGACTGATATGGTTTGTGTTCAACCAATACCTTCATCTGCTCAGCATGATTTTCTTTAATTTATTGGTCTTTCAGATGTGACTAATACACAAAGTTATCAGTCTGGCCAATATGAGCAAACTCCCTGCAAATAAATTGGCGTAACTTTATTCTTGGTGATAAAATATATAATCTTGGGTCTTCTGCATTGACTCAAGTGGTATTAAAAATACATAATACATTCCAGAAAGGTTCTGTAATTGACACTAAGTTATTTTTGCACAATGTAAAAATGGACTGAAAAACTAAGAGTTTAACATTCGATCTTAAGATTTCTCAATTTCCAGAATTCTGAAGTGACCTAAATCTGAATTCAGAATTAGTCTGAATGTAAATTTTGTTACATGGCCCTGCACACTACAGTATAACAGAACAAAGCATGTCAATCTACAGAGAGAAAATGCACAATGCTTTTTGAGCCCTAATTTGCCTTACCTGTATGCATTTAAGTCATATAACCTGCAAGCTCCTCGCTGCCCACAGTTTGTGCTTCCCCATTTTAAGCATGTCTTGTCAATCAGTGCACCGAAATAAACTGGGGCTGGAATCCCAGCTGAAAAAAAAATATCACAAGATACCACAGGAAAAGACATCTTTTTAGAAATAAGCTTAATATTTTCTTAGTAGCAAGTTACATGCTGTAATAGTGGAAGTAAGTGGATTGGACTGTGGAGGGTTTTTCCTTTCCTTATCAGAGTGACTGTAAGCTGGGATGCCCTCTCTGTGCAATGAGGATCATAAGTCTCCAGGAAATGTTGTCTGTTGTGTTTGGCCAGGCTTGAGTCATGCAAGTTGGTTTCTCAAGCATGGTTCTGAGACCCACAGCTGGCTTCAAGTGCGTGCTAAGATCCTGCAAAGGAGAGCTGCTGTGCATTCATGTCTCCGAGTCACAGAAGATAATGGCCAGCATTATTTTAACCAGTGGCAGCAACTCTATTCCTTCTTCCAATGAAAGGAGTATGCTGGCTCAATGTGCTGAAACCCACAGAAGGGGCTAGTTCTTTTTTCATAATGCTTTTATTTATTTCCTATGCCTGCAAGAGCTCCAAGACGCCCATTGGTTCCTGAAAGCTGGGGGAGAAATTCTGCAACTCCATACTGTTGTAAGAGAAACAGAAGAGGATAAAAACACCTTCCTATCTCAAAATGTCCCATCACAATTCTGCGTACAGAGTAGAGACCCAGCCTAGCTCCAACTGTAGATGTTTGTAAGCAGCAGTTAATTTTTCAGGCTTCATAGCAAGTCCATGTGGCTAGACTCTTCATAAATATTTTTCTACATGTCTGAAATGCAGACATTCCCATTCTGTTGTCAAAGAACAGAAGGAAAGAGAGAGGTGTTATCTTGAATGCTTAGGAGTCTTAATCAACCATCTCATTAGCAACTCTCAAACAAAAAAGGCGAAAACAAAAAGGTCATTGCAGCATGCCTAAAGGGAGTTGACGTTTGAGCTGTCATCTGCCAGGAAAGTGAAGTTTCAAGGTGGAGAAAACACTCTGTTTTAAACAGAATTTTACTTGTGTTGAATGAAGTTCTTCTAGGGCATATGTTGCTATCTTACTTGCAGTACTTTGTCTCAATGAGCCATTAGATGATTCAGAAGTTTAAAACCTTAGACTGTTGTTTAGAAATTTAAAATCATATTGTAATCTGGCTTGGATCTCTTCCCATTTTGGAACACCAGGCTCCCAAACTGCAACACCGTCTAACCAGCAAGTCAATGATTTTCGGAATTATACTAGGTGCTTTCCAAACTGACTTGATTGACTAATGGATCTTCAGAAAAAAACCCAGAATCTTCAGGAATAAGCCAGGATCTAACAGCTATTCCAAGGATATATCTGATTTAGAAATGGTGGTTGCATTTTTGTTATTTAAAATCATACGAGCAAGCGTCTCAGTTACACAGAATGATTTCTCTTACCTAGTACTCTCATAATGAGTGTGTATAGACCAACTGCAAGAGATTTAAACTCAGGCTGAACACATCTGAAAGAAAGAGAGACAAGTATGAAGTATTTGCCTATCCAGTGCTTAGAAATGCCTGTTAAACTGCCATTAATTACCCTGAATTTAATAATTCTAATGACAGAAAGTCAAGCTTTGGAAGGAGAATGCTTCCTATGTCTGCTGAAAATATGTTAAGTGGTTTGAAAAATGTGAATTAATATATTGTTTTCCATCACACAGATCCCAGGAAGTCCATTCACTTAGAATAATTAAAGAAGGGGAATTTTAAAGTCCTAATCATAGTCTATCTTAATCTTATTGAAATGGGCTCTCCAACTGCCTTAAATCTCTAGCATACATTTTCCTCACTTGATGGGGTATGCTTTGCTCACTTGATGGGCAATATCATATTGCCCTGAGTTAAAAGTATCTTCATTAGTGTGGAATCTTTCTGTTATTGAATGACATTCCTTCATACAATGCCATGTCTTGAACTACACAAAGCCATCTGGCGACATATCCAACTGTTTCATGGAGAACTGTATTTCAAGCATCAGAAATAGGCCCTGGTCTTGAATCTATTATATATCCAGTTTCTGACATCTCCTTATAAATATTAACATGGTCAACACTCAGAAGAACATCTCACAGAAATGAAGAAGGGAGTGGAGTTCACATTTTAGTTTCCACACTCATTTAGGATGACGTAGTGCCCTTAAGGTTACCAATAAGTTTGCCACTAATTAATTTTTCTACCGAGTAAGCTTTCTCTTCAGGTTACTGAAAAGCATGCGCTAGTTTGTACATGTATTTCCAGATGACATCCTGATCCGCCTGCATCTGTGCACCTTAACAGACATAGCACAGGAGCCACAGAACAGGTCCTCAGATATCCTTCATTTCCAGACATCTGATAAACACCGTCTGTTGGGGCAACTCTGCATCCAGAAATCCTGACAAATGCATGGCATTTTCAAAATCCATACAGCCAGAATATGCAAGCAGAGAAAGAGGAGGTTGGAAGCAACACGCTAGAACCAATTCACAGACAGCAGCGAAGTGAGGCTTGATATTAACACTGCAAACAAAGGGAAATTACAAAACTCATAAAAGAAAGCATGTTATACTGCAAGAGAGTCTTTTTTTCATGAGGAAAAGAAAGAAACCTAAACATATTTTTTATATCTTCATTGGAAAGCCTCAGCTTTTGGTACACAGTTTTACTTACCTAAACATAATCACATATGCTGGGGTGCCTCCCAATGCAAAACAAAAGCCACTTATGACTTGTATTATTGTATAATAAATAAACTTCCTTGAACAATCTTCACTTTTTGGACATTGCCCCAAGATGGCAGAGTTATTTCCTGTCCACGAACTGCTGGCTTCAAGACAGCTACAGTTATGGAAGATCTGGAAGATCCAAAGCAGATTTGATAAAACATTGCTCATGCAATGGAGAATCCTACCTTCAGACACAGGCAGAGCCTGGAGTCGTCTTAAGCATCCCATTCCTATCTTGCCTTTCTTCAGGCAAGGGGCAGCAGCTTGTTCTTTTCATTTGTATAAACAGTGCTCAGGTACAGAAGACAGGTTCTGTGCCAGTGGACATAGCACTCCTTTTTGGAAGATGGAAGTACTTGCAGGAATACCAGTGCATGGAAGTACCTGCAGCACCTCAGAGACTGGACTCAACCTTTATGTACCTAGATGGCAGTCAAAGAGGAAAAGTGCAGCTCAAGGAGGACTGCCCTTTGCTACTAGGTAACACAACCTGTTAGATGACTCATCTCTGTAAAAAGCACCTGGATCACAGGTCCCTCTGATGATGCTGATCCAGTAGAGGTACCTCACAGCTGTAAGGAGGAGCTACTTACCAAGGCACAGCTCATGCAGAGCCCTAGAATCAGCACTATGTATAGAGAGAGTTTAGAAGTTTAGCTTCCAACTAGGGCTTCAAGGCCATGAGGATGTGCTGAGGTATGGAGAACTGAGAGGCACAAATCTTGACCTCTGCAGAAACCTTAAGATTTTAAGCCAAGAGTGCCTTTTGTCTCCAGAAGAGAGATGTAGACAAGAGATGATGTAGACAAGAGGTAATTGTAGACAACAGAGAGAAACCAGCCACAAAGAAAACTTCGTTGCAGAGAGAAAAAATTTAAAAAAGGCTGATTGTAAGAGACAACTCCAGACCATGCATCTTCTGGAGTGATCATCTGCCTTCAGAAAATGTGGGAGTGACACAGTCCAAAGAAGGCTTATGTCCGTAGATTGGGACTTCCTCTCTGGGACTCTGTGCCAAGCAGAAATCAGTCAGAAAGATAAGTATCCTGTCAATCCAGTCTCACATGGAGGAAACAAGCTATCTCCCCTCAAATTATTCTTCATACTTAAACATTAATGATCAGTACTGGGGAAGATACAATATTACCTTAGTGCCCTCCAACTGTTGGGTAAAATCTTAGGGCAACTAAAATAAGGCTTATGAAAGACAGGACATGGACAACCTTCAGGCAAGGTGTCACCACTTTATTTGTTTTCCCCTCTTGTGTTTAGCCTACAAAAGATGAAAATTAATATCTACAAAAAGGAATTAGGCCTTTTTGCTCAATGTGCAGTAACTCAGATAAATCTCTGTCTTCTGTGCTGTTTGACACAACTTTGGCTCTTGCTTAAATGCCCTATACTACTAAATCCCTGATGTTACCTAGAAAACATTCTAGCAGAAAACCTCAGAATTGAAATAGGGTCTTACTGTGTTCTTTCCATGTCCCACTGAAGTTGTGCACCCAGCTAGACATGCTGAAACATATGTTATTCCGTTGTCTCCACATACAGGATCCCACACATTGGAAGCGCATTTGCAGTCAGAGTTGCACTCAGAAAATACAGCATTTTCATGGTATGGAATGGGTTTGCTGGGAAGTTAAATTCAGAAAGGTACAAGAACATAAGAAAATTTTAATTCAATGCTGAGGTCATTGTAGCCCTTTCTCTACACCAGTGTTGCTGTCTCAAAAACCACTTCATATGCCCAGGGTATACATTTTCATACCTGAATCTCCGCGGTATTATCTGTTTTTTAAGATTCCATCCTGTTTGCACAGATATTTTAGTGATTACTAGATTATAAACAATTTTAAAACAAAGGTGTTGCCACTGATTTTAGCTGGCAGGTGTATATATGAAAAGGATAATATGAAAGTCTTTGAGAGGTCAGCTGGACTACCCCCTAACTGAATGTAGAGCTACCAGCAGTTAAGACGGACTTATCAAGTAGATCTTTAGCTCCCAGTAAAAGTACAGCAATAATATAAACTAGATTTCTTGGTGTCCATAGTATAAAATACTCCCCTCTTAAAGACTAACTCTCCTTAGAGCATATGCAGAATGCAGTATTCCGTTTTACTTTCATATAGCCTTTGGGTATTGAGATCTGTAACAAAAAGGGAGGTTTTCCCCTCATCATCTTCTTTCTAGGTTAATTAAGCTTATGTGCTTGCTACCTCTTTGAACTCAGTGCTTACTAAGCATATTCCCAGTTCCATTATTTATAATCTTAGTGAAAAGGTTGCAGAGTACAGGATGAACAGCAATTATTTCTCAGGTTCCAACAAGTATAAACACCCTTGGCATCCTTCCTGTCCAGTCCCACATTTTCAGCTGTGAAAGAGTATGTCTTGATAAATGAACTGCAATGACAAATTATTGAACTGTGGGTAAGTCTCCAGGGACCTGCAAACATGTCCATGTTAGCTGTGAGGTACTGTGAGCAAGCTGGACATGAGGCAGTGATAATCCGTATGCTACTGTGTTGCTGGGCCCCTTGGCCAGCAAGATCCTAGCATGCATCCCTTGTACTGGCATCTTCACTCATTCCAAGAAAACATAACAGCCTGAAACTTTCAAACCCTGGTTATCTCCTGAGAGGAAAGAGCATCTTCACTATGCATAAAAGATTTATTTTGGTTCAGAGCAGACTGAGAGTCTAGCTTGCTGCTGTCTTTCCATCTCCTTTCAGGATATGCTACCAATGAAAGTTACTTCTGATGTAGAGATACTACTGTGTGAAACAGCAGTACCACCAAACACACAACCAAACAACCTACATCAGTAATGATACAATTTTGCTAATGTATTTCTAATTAATCTTTAATCAGCACCGCGCTTTGACAGGTTGACACTCTGCTGATCGACAAAACTATCACAACCACCCCTGCTAGTGTCCAATTTCTCTTAAACATTATAAAAAACAGTTCCTCTTTTAGACTTTTTTCATCTATTACTGCCATGAAGATAAACATACTCACCCTTCATAGGACACTGTCATTCCTGCTACCACATGATTCTCACAGCCAACAAAAAAGTGCAAAAGACCGATGGAATAGGCCAAAAATGACATGGTAAATGCAAACTTGGTTGCTCCAATGATGCCTATTTTGTACTTTTTCATTATGAACCCTCCTAGGAAAATTCCAATACCTATTGGAGGTAAGGATGTCAATCCTGAAAGAGATTATAGAAGGGGAACATTAAAATAAAAGACTGACAATGGGTTTAAGAACCAAAGTTTCTCTGCACTTGATGTCCCTGGCAGCTTTATGTTCTATTATGATGACACTATGCAGCTTTGTGCTCAGCCTAGTTCATGGGTTCTATATTCCTGGGCCCTGCCATTTTTCACAGAATCACAGAACAACCAGGTTGGAAGGGACCCATCGGATCTTCTAGTCCAAACATTCCTATCTAACACTAAACCAAGTCCCTCAAGACCTCATCCACTCGTGCCTTAAACACCTCCAGGGAAGGTGACTCAACCACCTCCCTGGGCAGCCTATTCCAATGCCCAATGACCCTTCTGCGAAAAACCTCCTCCTAATCTCCAGCCTAAATCTACCCTGGCGGAGCTTGAGGCCACTCCCTCTTGTCCTGTTCCCTGTCACTTGGGAGAAGAGGTCAACTCCCTCCTCTCTACAACCTCCTTTCAGGTACTTGTAGAGAGAAATGAGGTCTCCTCTCAACCTCCTCTTCTCCAGGCTAAACAACCCCAGTTCTCTCAGCTGCTCCTCATAGCGTCTGTTCTCCAGCCCCTTCATCAGCCTCGTTGCTCTTCTCTGGACTTGCTCCAGAGCCTCAACATCCTTCTTGTGGTGAGGGGCCCAGAACTGGACACAATATTCAAGGAGCGGCCTCACCAGTGCTGAATACAGAGGGAGAAGAACCTCCCTGGACCTGCTGGTCACACCATTTCTGATACAAGCCAGGATGCCATTGGCCTTCTTGGCCACCTGGGCACACTGCTGGCTCATGTTCAGTCGGCTGTTGACCAACACCCCCAGGTCCTTCTCCTCCAGGCAGTTTTCCAGCCAGGCTTCTCCCAGTCTGTAGTTCTGCATAGGGTTGTTGTGCCTCAAGTGCAGGATGCGGTATTTGGCCGTGTTAAACCTCATGCCGTTGGACACTGCCCAGCGGTCCAGCCTGTCCAGGTCCCTCTGCAAAGCCTCCCTACGCTCCAGCAGATCGACACTTGCACACAGCTTTGTGTCATCTGCAAACTTGCTAAGGGTACCCTCAATGCATTTTTGAAGTGTTTCACCCTCAAAACCCACTTCCATTGCAAAGCACTTGTCAGATGTTGCAGAAATTAAAACCCCCACATCACATTCATTGCATATTTGGGGTGGTCTTTCTATAACGTAACGTAATGTAACGTAACGTAACATAACAATTTAGTCTGGTCCCATAGGCACTAAAACTGTAGGGTTTAAGCGGCCTTTATACAATTCAGGTTCAGAAGAGATTACCTTTTACATCAACCTGTTCTGAAAGGAATACAGTCCCAGAAAAAAGTATGCCAGAACATATCCCCATGCACTGTTTATAGAGTGAACAATTGTTGGACAGTGTAACTCACCTATTAGAAAGTTAGATTTAGATGTGGATTGTCCATACTGCTGTTCCATGTACTTTGGTTTGTAAGTCAAGAAACCAATAAAGCTATTGAACTGTAACAGTGAGCTACACAAAAGTATAAAGTACAGTCGATTACCCAGTACTTTTTTCAGGGATGTGCAGAAATCTGAAAGAAAGGGATATGTGAATTGGCTTTGAAAGATGCATGACATTATTAAAGGCGAGTAATCTAGAAAACTTAAAACAAAATCCTCTCCTAGCTGTCTAAGTGCAAGTCATACTGATCTTAATTTGCATGCAAGTGTCTGAAAGCAAAATGAAGTTGTTGAAAAACACCTGAAGTTGAGATACAGCAAGAGAATCTTAAAAGAAGACAGAAGCATGAGTTAAGGGCTTGATCCTCTAGTGAGATCTGTGTGTGACTAAAGTGGTTCACACAGCAAAAACTTTTGTCAGCTTACATGAACATTATCATAGGTTAAAGGCTAAGTGAGAGATGCTTCTGTGGAGACTCATTGTTTTCCACTGGGATATGTGCAAAGACAGGAGAATTTGACTAATGATGCAAAGCCATCTCTTCCCACCACCTTTCTTTTCATCCCTTTCTTAACCTAGGAATTGCACAAACAGTGCTGATATTCAAGCCTGCTGTATTTTCCTCAGGTAACAATGTGCTTCAGTGTCTTCATAATCCGTGCCATGATCAGATGAATAATCTGGCTTTCCATATTGAAAAAGAAGCCATCTAAGTTTTTCTTTAGGTCCTAATAGAGAAACAAATGATCCACTGGTTTCTTTTAGCACAAAAACTTAGAGGTAGGTGCAACTCAGGTGATGATGCATTGTAAGTGACACATGCAGAACCTCACAGCCTTGAAAAACCTCTTTGACTTCTAAAAATCTTTAATGGATCCCTCTTTTCCTGGGGCTAGGTAACTGATTTCTATTGAAGTGCATGGGAGGGAAAACATTTTGCTGCATGTTCTGCCTATTTCACATTTTCAGCTTTATACAACATGTGGAAACACTTGCCTTTCAGTGTTAATGATGACTTCATTGGCTTAGGTTTTGCAGGAATGCATTTCTTCCTTGTTGTATCCATGTTTTCCAAGAGATCATATGAAGATTTGTCATTATTGGCTTCCTCTGGCTTCTTGAGACTCTTAGGCAGAAAGCAAAACGGAATAGCAGATAGCAAACTGGCTACACCACCTATTAAAAAACCAAGCCACCATGCACCCACCCAGCGGGAATCCTGTGGGGTGATAGTGATGCTTCCTAAAATTGAGGGAAAAAGATACAAGTTACCTAAATGAAGAAGTTGAACCTTTCCACCCTTTATCTGTAAAATATCTACATTTTTACTATGACTGACTTTCTGTGGTAATGATAATCATCTACCAAGATTGTTCATGCAGTGAAGGCATCAGGAATCATACCCTGAATGGTGTTACATTTCATCTGCCCTTTCTACATCTTGTCATCTTGTGGCATACATGGTACACAGAGGTCCTTGTCGAACAAATAGAAAACCAAAGCAGGTGGCAGATGGGTCCTAAATGTGGATTACTTTTAGGGCTCATAAATTTCTACCAAGACAATCTATTGCTAACCTGGATTTTGTAGGTTTCTATTAAGTACACAGTATTCTCTGTTGCATTGGCAAGATCAACCTTGACTTTAAACGTTGTATTCAAAGGAAGATTAAAGTAGTTGGTGGTATTTTATGATTATTACATGTTGGCATGTTTGGTGGTAGTTCAGCAACGTAAGACTTTTCAATGTGTGGCCAAATTTTACTGTCTCAAGTAAAATCAAACATTGGCTTAACAAAGGACAATGACAAAGTAGTTTGTATTTGTCTCTACAGGATCTTGACAGTCTGAAAACTTCTCTGTCCTGCTAATAGAATAGGATCACCCATTGCTGCTGCTACAGTGGGTCTTTTCCTGAAAAAGCCATCAACAGTTTGTACTACTTAATTCCCAGTCAGGGTGGTCCTGCCGGTGGGGAGGTGGGCTGGGCAGGAAACATGACTTCAGTGATGGCTCCTGCCTCTTCCAATGAAAGGGAACAGGATGAAGGATCACTGCCATCACTCATGGGGATTGCTCTGTCCCCTCTGGCATTTTGCAGGTGTGAATACATACGTGTGTTTTCATCTGAATAAGCAATGGCTGGCAAAACCTCTATGATATATGTGTACCTCAGGCATTAACATGAATTTTAAATACTGTAGAATGCTCAGCTGAAAGAGTGGGTAACCACCAAAACGGTAATACTGTTATGCTTGCAGAAACCTTTCACTAAGATCCTAGCTTAGTAAAACATCTTGAGTCTGTGAGAATTCTTAGTACTTTTACTCTTAGTATCTTTTAAAGACAAGCATTTATTTTAATCCTTTGATCCTAAAATACAATTCTAAAATATGTTCCCTGTCTAATTCTACCTTTAACCTAAAACATTCCAGTAAATTAATAAAATTGTAATAATGTATATCATGAGTTAATGAAATAAATATAAATTAAATGTTGATGATAACAATATAATTAACACAAGAAAACCTTATGCAACTGGGTAAAGGAACCTGTTACAAACAAGTATTCATTTTTCATCTTTTTTGCTTACCTAAATCCACAAATCCAATATCCACATACAATTTGGCACATAAAGATCCCAAAAGGAAGCCAAACATTGGGCCCAACATGGCTATTGTGTGTAAACATGCTGAAAATATAATGAAACAGATGTAATTCTAATGGCTGAATACTAACTTCTGTAGAGGGCGATTGACAAATCTCTCAGTTTACTTCACGTTCAAATTACCTACATACACAGGAACATCCTCTTCTTTAGCAAAATCATCAAGATAAGAGATGCCCAATGGTGCTATTGGTGTCTCACCAATTCCACGTAACATGTTTCCCAGTAAGATATATATCCACATGTTTGATGATGGTTCCTTCTCACATTCTGCAGATGAGAGTTTACATCTTTTAACAGAATAGTTGAACAGGAATGAGCAAGAAATTACAGGAGATTCAGTACATGAAATGAATAAAATTGAATATTTAAGATATTAGCAGCATTTTTCTTATGGAAGATTAACGGAAAGCTGTCAACCTCATTAAATCTTTTAATAATATTTTAATAATGCTTTTCTCCACATCCATTGTATGCGATTTTTAAAATACAGATAAGTATCACCCATCAGAAAAAAACACCTGTGTAAAAAAAATAGCAGATTGATATTCTCATAAATATACTATGTCATATATAACGTATCTCTTTGAGAAGTTTGAGATGGTTTCTGAGACACAGTTGACCTCTTTCTCTACGTATTTCCCTTGCAAAGCAACATGTAAAACAGCTGTATTCCATATAGTTAACAAGATTTAGAGATCTCAATTTTTTTCTCCGCTAACTGCAATTTCATATCTTATCACGCTCTTCCACCTTTCCAACTCCAGGTCTTGGGTAACTGAATCCCTCCAAATACAATATCTCACTTCAATGTTTGAGTGACTTTATTGTAATTTGGAAGCGTGAACACAGGAAGATGGCTATCTGGATCCTTATAATTTATGTTTGCTGGACATTTTTTCACCAAATGAGATGCAGAAAGCACATTTAAGCATTGGTAATGTTTCCAGACAAGTAGAGACTGAACTTAGAAATCTAATTAAGCATCTTACCTGGGGCAATTATATACTGTACTTGCAACCAAGAATAAAATTAACTCCTGTATTTGTACTTACATTTATATTTCCCTACCTGATCGAGAGACTTCCAACAAGGATTCGTGCATGTCTTCATGTAGAGAACAGGGTTTTATGTTTGAAGTTAAGTTGTCTGAAGAAAGTCTTGGTGATACTGTCTCATACTTGTAACTGAAAACACACAATAGTAGGTTTAGAAGAAATATTCACTAGAGAAATACCAGTGTAGCAGGGCAGAAACACTTAACTGCTGTTTCTCTGAAGAGAAAAGTATTGTTGTTTAAATATCAATACAAAGTGCCACTGAGAGAGTTAAAAACAAGATTATTTAAGTCCAGTTTGGAAAGCCAAAACACTAAAATGAAGAATTCATTAAAGTTAGAATCATCTCTCTAGAAAATACAATATTTTAGGCAGAAAAATTCAAAAGGGGTTTTAAAAGTAATTCAGATTGGATTGAACTTTGGGGGTCAAAGTTTAGAGTCCAAGCACAGTTCCAGTGCTGAGTCCCCCCCCTTTTTTCTGAGTGTAAGTCCCCCTTTTTATCTTGGATATGTACTTTGGAGTAGTGAGGGAGGAGAGGAGTAAGAAGTTGTCCTCAGGTTGTACCTGTTTGTCTGCTAACTGGTATTTGCTTTAGAAAGAGCTGTTGCATAGGATTGGGTGTATAAAGTTAGTGGCTAGAAGACTCTTTAGCTGTATTTACAGAGAGTGAGGCAGTGCTGAAAGGAGGCAGCTGAGTAGCTCAGGTACTGGAAGCTGTTTAGCTGCTTTAGTGTGAACCCTTTCCTAGGTATGATCCCTGTTGCAGTACAAAGTACAATTAGCTTAAGCAGAACAACATGATAAAGCATACTTTCTGCTACTAGGAACTGGCCCAGGTCTGTCGGACCAGGCAGGCTTATTTTTCAGCTTGAAACTTTTCCTTCTTTGCCTCTTTTCTAAATAAGAATGACTGAAATCTAAAGCACTGTAATTTTCCTGTTTTTTTGAGAAGCTGAGCTTTTACTTCACAGGATCCATATTTTTCCAACCAAATGTAATGAACAGTGGTGAGTGTGTCAATCATGTTTCATTGCATGCTGAGGTGAGGCCCTATATGCCTTTGGAAATCTAAGACCTAATATACACAAAGTTTCATGTAAAAACCAGAAGCAATATCCTACTACTTTAATTAGTCTTGATAAGTACTTACTATCCCATGAAGAAATGAGGCATTGCTGATAAGAAACTTCCCAAAGCCATAGTAAAGCATCCAGCAGCTATTACTTTGGGCCTATGCAATTTAGCTCCAAAGTAGCTTACAAATGCAATCACCAGCAAGTTACCTGGAAGGTAACAAACCAAAATTAGTGCCAGATGCTGTGCCTTGTGTTTCTCTGAACAGTTTTCTGCATGTTATGGAGTATCAATTACCCATCTCAAAGCTCCCATCGATGAAACCAACAGTAGATGATGTCAGGTCAAACCTTCGCTCAATCTGAGTGATGGAACTTTTCATAATCGTACCAGACAACATTTTACTCAAGTAGCTGAATGATAAAGCAGCGAGAAACATCTGAGGAAAGATTAAGACAGAAATTGCTTGCACAGGGACCAAATATCTTTAAAACTGTGTGGAATAACCTTCATCATGGCATACATTTGTTACTCAAATTGTTGTGGCAACATTGTGTGTGGATTTTCATGCACCCTAATGTTATGGAGTGCCAAGGTGGTCTCCAACAATGTCTGCTCCTGCTCTGTTTTTCTCTACTCTAGAGGGCTAGTGCTACGCTGCTGCACCAAGAGCAAGTACTTGCTTTACAGTTCAGGTTTTCAACAGTTATCTTAATAATCAGAAAAATCTTCCCTGCATTGCTGGCCAGAGGTTTTCCAAAACAAAAATCCTATGGATTATGAAACGTAAATTTGCCAAACAAACAAACACTGGGGACTATTTACTTTAATAATATCCTGAGGTTAAATTTATCAATAAACTGAGGTCTAGCGTTGGGTGGCTGAATTGGCAGGAGTTGTAGATGTTATGGAAATGTAAAGTTTGCAGAGGTAAAATGATAAAACAACTATTCAGGATAGACTTACTGATACTAGTCCAACCTAAAATTAATCTTAGCTTCTTTTTTTTTTTTTCTGCTTGGGCACCAGGTCATTTATTTCAGGTCAGTTCATAACTAGTTCTGACTCCAAAATGTAGAAAGCCACAGTATCAGAATATAGGCTTTAAGCAGGTTTTTATGATATTCCAGTGTGTGGTGCAGACCGATTGATTTAATCTCTGTCTCAGACGATATATCTTGGAGTGGGTGGATCATGATTATGTTGCCTGTATACCACATACCTCATAAGGGAAAACTTAATATTCTTTATAATTTTATAGCTGATTCCTCCAATACACATTGTGGCTTTTGCAAATAAAGATGTATTTGATAAAAAGTTAAACTAAGTTTGTTTAAATATTATCCAACAATTTCAACATAGTCTAAAAAACAAATAGACTTATTGCTCACTGGGTAAATGTCCTAATACTGCACAACATTGGGTAGGCAAACAAAATTAAATATCGGTTTAGACTTTGCAATGCTACCTACTGTAGAGAATGAAACCAATTCTGCATGTAAATTCCTGAAATAAGGTATATTTATTTTCTTTTTGTCTAATCTCACAAGTGAGGGCTTTGTCCTGTCATGTTTTGTATTTCCTGAGTTCAATTGACAAAAAATCTGTGAGAACCACATTTCTCACCTTATACCAGCAATGTTTTCAGGGAGTTTTGGCTGGAATTGTGAACTGCTGATAAGCATGAAAACAAACAAAAAATACTTGGATATTTTGAATCTGAAAATGCAATGCCCAACATTAGCTTGCTTGCTTTGTTCCGTCAGTTCTTCTTGTATTCTCCTGAAAGGTTGGTTTCTTGTGTGAATCAGTGGATTGTTTGACCTACAATCCCAGATTAGATAAAAGTCCTGGAATACAGTTTAATTTACCCTCTTTTGGACCTACAAGAATGGGTGGTGATAGCAACCTCCAGAGAACAATGCATTATAGCCAACTATTTTAGGATGCTTCATGTCTTCCATTGTAGGCTGCTGTTTCTTTCCGATGACCAGAAAGGGGATCTACCCATTAGTAACCTGATATGTTAAATCAGGAACTTTTATTTTCTTTAGGACAAAACCAAAATCCAACTCTTCCCCACACTACTAATGTGTATCCAGTTCCAGAAAGGACTGGAGGAACAGAAATTAAGTAATCATGTCATGTTGTATGTTGAATAACATTGCTTAACTTATGACAAGAGTAATTTGTGGTGATATTGATTAGACACCAAACCTTCAAGCCAGTGCAACAAGAAGTCTTCTTTTTAACTGGTAAATTTTTGTTTGCTTCATCATCCAAAAGCTGGGCAGGTTCTGCTTCCTGATTTGAATCATCGACATTGTTGGATTCTGTTTCCACGGTCATGGTTGATTTTTTCACAGACTGATCTGAACTCAAGAGAAAACAATAATAAATACAAATGCAAATATACCAAATAGAGATGCTTAAGGACTTTTCTGTTGAAACAGTAGTTACAGGAAAATGCTGAGATGTTGAAAACAAATATTTTCATTTGAAAGGATTTGGCTCAATGACTTTGGTGTTTCAAAGTGTATATTTGCTTAAATTCTGAAACATCTTGTTTTGACATCTTTCTTTTCAAGTGCAATACTCTTTACTCTCCCCATGGCTACTGGCTTCCCCATCCCTCCTTTTTTTTAGTTTAGGGTGACAACGCTAAAAAGATAATTTCCACAGAAGAATAAGAGGCAAAGATTCAGTCCAAAACCAGATTACAAGCAACAACAAAATATCATTGCTGAAGCATGGAGAAGTCCTAGTTGAGCTCTGAATTTGCAAGCCATATGGTTTAGTATTAAATCATCATTTTGTTGAGATCTCTGTAGCAACTTAATGCCATCCAAATTATTCCTTCACATTGTCTGTTGGAAACAATTCTCAATGACAAAAGATTATTTTAGCTACCTATAAGGAGGTTATATGTTTTTTCTCCTTGCAATAATATACAGGGTATCTCTAATTCACGTCTGTTTGCAGATTGCTGTCCATATCCTCTGATGCATGAAATCATCTGCAACTCAGCAGTTCAGCAGAATTGCTCCAGTTCTCCAGGGAAGAGCAGACCCTGTACCCATAGAGGACAAATCTTTCCTCTTTTTGATATAATGTATTTTTTTATTGTTGAAAGACTTGTTTCATTATTAAGTTGAATTTGGTCTTATTGCAATGACTATTAGAATACTTCACTTTTCTCAGTTTTTTAAATCTCTATTTCTAAGAGCTAAGTAAGTAATTAAAAAGAATACTTCAGTGAAAACTCTAAGGGAATTATGTATATCTATTTGCAAAGTTTATTTAAAGAATGAAAACACTTGCCCATTTGTGCAACTCCAACTACAAACAGAACAGATTTCTGGAGGAAGATCCAGATGCCACTGCAGAGCCCTCTGGAAAAAAACGGTCACTTGAAACAAACCCACTTCAGACCTGAAGATCTCAACACACAGGGGAGACAGGATAACTGAAACTAATGAACTACAGTCAGAAATCATAGCTCAAAGGAACTGATTGGTTTCACCTTTCACGGTAGTCTCCTCATTTGAGAAAAGGGTGAAAAATAGAGGAGGATGGAAGGCGGGTATAAACCATACAAAGAAGGATTTTCCATGCTTGAATGGAGCTGAAAAAAGTTGGATGAAATCCATCTACACTTGCAAATTGCTTTGCTACAGGGCGTATGGCAGAGTAACACTTGTCAGAGCACATAAAGGGTAGGAATTGTTCTAATGTACAGTGGTGAAGAACATTTTTCTTCACTCGGATGGAAGATGGTTAATACCTAAGTATGCTTTAGATAAATACACAAACAGAGATTTAAATAACTTACGAGTTTCTTGGGCTTAATTCTATAAGCACGTCTTTAGGTATCACTGCTGGCATAAATAACTCCTTCCATTTCCCATTGCTCATACCTACTTCAATCTTCACTCACATGGATACCACTGCTTCTGTGACTGTGCTGTAAGACTAGGTCAGAACACACATATGTGGATGAAAAATGTCTTTTCTTTCCCCTTGGCTTCTCAGACAGATGGGAACAAGAAGCAGAGGAAAGGATTTCCTCAAGTCTGCACAAATGCCAGGGAAGTTCTTGTGAAATGAGATTCTTCATTCTCAGGAAAAGTTAGTACACAAATTCTTTTGATCATCTAGTTCTCTGAAATTCATCTGTCCCTGTGCAATCTGAAGATATTAGCTTCTCCTGATGATTATGACACATTAAGAATGCTAGAGTAGCATGTCACTACAGTACACAGGACTAATGAAGTGATACATGACTTAGAATCTGAATATAAGGAGAGAAGGAGTGAAGACTAAGCAGCATGAAGACAGAAATAAAAAGCAAAGTAGAGAGAAGAGAAAGGTGATTAGATGCCCATACTTGTAACAGAAGTTTAGATACTAGCAGACTACCCTAGTAAATATTTCAGAGAAAGACTGTGAGGGCAAAAGGGAGTCAGTTTGAAAGTGCAAGCACTAAGTATCAATAAACAGGTTAAGAAGTTAGAAGCATCCAGAGACACAGAAAAATGTGAAGGCAGCTAGAAGATCATAGTTATTTGGTTCAGCACTGTCAGTCCTGAGCTCCTTCTGCAACCCAGAGGAAGGACTCTCAGGCAGGAATAGGGATGCGAGTGGTGAATGACAAGTCTCATTGAAAAGAGAAGGCTCCTATGAGACTTTGCAGTGATCTTCCAGTACCTGAAGGAGACATACAAGAAAGCTGGGGAGGGACTTACAGAGACAGGTAGTGATAGGACTGGGGGAATGTTTATAAAACAGAGAGGGGAGATTGAGAATAGACATAAGGAAGAAATTCTTCACAATGAAGATGCTGAGACACATTGGAACGGGTTACCCAGGGAAGTTGTGGATGCCCCATCCCTGGAGGTGTTCAAGCCGAGTTGGATGGAGCCTTGAGCAGCCTGATCTAGTGGGAGATGTCCCTGCCTATGGCAGGGGGGTGGAATTGGATGACCTTTACTGTCCCTTCCAACTCAAACCATTCTGTAATTCTATGATTCTGCAATTGTATTATTATTACTTTGCAAAGGTGCTACTTTTGCTGCAGAAAGTTGAGAACGGGAGAGAAGGAAGTGAAAAGATGATGCAACTTGTGCTAGAGAAATGATAGAGTGAGTTGTACAAGGATCAACAATTGGAGCTGCTGGCAGCACCTGCTCCCATCCTCAGTTGACCCTGACCTACATAGAAATCTGCTGGAGGTTGAACTGGTCAGGCTTTAGGAAATGCCGTGCCACAAGAGTATTAGAAAAAAAGATAAAAGGTCAATTCACAAGTGATGTCAACATACACTAACTGTTAAACCTAAGAGTTTAAAGTATTGATGAAGTTACTGGCTTAGATAGATTTATTTCACTAGTGGTTTTTTTCATGTTTAATAAACCATGGATCTGGTTGCAAGCAAAGGAAAAGTATGAAACTTTTGGCATCAAATATGTCCATTCTGTTATGTCTTCCCTAAAAGTATTACATTTTGCCTGCACAAATCATTCTGTTTTAGTAATGAATTAAGGTAGGTCCATTTGCAGAATAACTAGGTTGGAAAAGACCTCCAGGATCATCGAGTCCAACCATTCCTATCTGCCACTAAACCATGTCCCTGAATACCTCATCCACTGAACTTTTAAACACCTCCAGGGATGGTGACTCAACCACCTTCCTGGACAACCTTTTCCAGTGCTCAATGACCCTTTCTGTGAATTTTTTTTTTTCTAATGTCCAACCTGAACCTCTCCTGGTGCAACTTGAGCCCATTTCCTCTTGTCTTGGCCCCTGTCACTTGGGAGAAGAGGCCAGTTCCCTCCTCTCTACAACCTCCTTTCAGGTAATTGTAAAGAGCAATAAGGTCTCCCAGCAGCCTCCTTTTCTCAAGGATAAACAACCCCAGCACCTTCAGCTGCTCTTTGTAAGACTTGTTCTCCAGCCTTTTCACCAGCCTCATCACTCTTCTCTGGACACACTCCAGAATCTCAACATCCTTCTTGTGGTGAGGGGCCCAGAACTGAACACAATATTCAAGGTGTGATCTCCCCAGTGCCTAGTATAGGGGCAGAATAACCTCCCTGGACCAGACCTGCTGGTCACCCTGTTTCTGATACAAACCAGGATGCCATTGGCCTTCTTGGCCACCTGGGCACACTGCTGGCTCATATTCATTCAGCTGTCAACCAACACCCCCAGATCTTTCTCCTCCAGGCAGCTTTCTAGCTGTTCTTCCCCTAGACTGGAGGACTGCTACATCCAGAGAAAGATGGGATCTGTCAAATAACATATTTTCATTGTTTGAGAAAACACTCAAACTGAACAAAAATGACCCTGACTTTGTTCCTGAGGAAAAAAATAATCCTCTTCCCATAGGTATGCTTAAGGGAAAAAAATCCACCAACCCACCCGCCAAGCCATACTGTGAGAATGAAAGCAAACACTGTTACAATTCACTTTTGCTTCATATCCCAGGAACATCTGACAAACAGCTAGTTACAACTGTTCGGCCTTGTGCTCAGTATAGTCTTTTCTGAGAAATACTTTGGATGGGAGAAGACCAAGGGTCTTAACTAGTAATCAGTGTAGATCATTTGTGCCTGTAGGAGGTGAGATCTTTTATAGTGTCATGGGAAGCATATAGCACCTTGTGTGTCTGTTCCAGAGTACAGCAGCCAGCCACAGAAAGAACAGTCACTTCAGTGCTTCAGAGTATACGACATCATAGAGGTCATGGCTTAACTCTGTGCCTGTTAGATACATCTATGTCTTAATGAACAGTAAAAAAATTCAAGCTTGATTTTGTACCCTCTAATTGTATGCAAATTATAGTAAGAGCACTAAGTTAAATACTATAGCATGAATAACTGGTAATTAGTTTACAAAGGTCAAGACAATAGTTTGCTATAGATTTTGTAGATTCTTATGAAAGTAGAATACACTGACATTTAGGAATTTTCGTTATCCAACACAGGCACTGTAAGTCCTTGAGCCATTTCTCACAGCCATCGTACATTCAGGAGCTGTGCCATCATCCAATAGAATAGCATATCATAAATCAAGAGCCAAATTTCACCATGTAGCTTATTGTACTGCATAGATTTCCACTCATTGCAGTGCTAATCTAATTGTATTATTAATTTTTAGGAATCATAATTCATACTGATTAAGGAATAATAAGACCTTTTAAGTTAACTTAAAATGAAAACTTAATATTGCAGTGCTCTGCAGTTCTAAATGCTCATGACAGAGAATGCTTACTGTTTAGAGACACAAACAAATATATGATGCCATTATTAAAGTGTTCACATTAACAATAGGAATGCTATTGGTGTTCTGGTCACAGGAAATGCAACTAGAAAAACTAGTTGTACACAGGTAATATTTATTAGCTGCAGACACTAAGAGGCAACATTTTAAGGTTAAGACAAACAGAAAAGAATATCAAAGAGGCTCCTACCTACGTTCTGTAGGATACAGCAGTTATCCTACCACATGAGTGCTCAAAAGTCAGAGTATTCTCTCCTTAAGCAAATCTGTGCTGGTACTTGGTATAAGAATCATTAACTTCTAACACAAACTATGGTTTAGGCAGTTTTAATCTTGTCTCCTCCCAGTTTTGCCCTCTGTTAAAGGTCCCAAAATACATGTTTATCCACAGTGGTCAAAAATTAATTAGATAGAAAATGTGCAAGTGTGTTCCTTTTGGACACTCTTATGAAATAACTTTTTTTTCTTGCGTTTGGCAAGCTTATAACAATATATACCTTCCTGGCATTTAAAAGTGATGTGTCTCAATTTTAGACATGTTCCTAGTTACCGATGACTACATATTTTAGTAAGAAATTTTATCTTCATAGTCTTTAGCTGAAGTCCATTCATCTAAGGCTTCCTCCTACAAACAGCCAAGGACTTGCATGAAGAGAAAATACAATACCTTGGATATATCCAACAAACTGTGTGCTCAAGAAACACTTGTGATTGGAAAAGTCTTCAGATGTGTAGTTCAGCACAGGCAAACCCAATGTGAAATTGCATTGGAGCTATGTGTACTTTGGAGCAGCCCTTTAGAGATGTAAAGCTCTAGTTCAAGGAAATCTGAACTGGCTTTATGAGTAGTATTTTATTTGATTGCGTCCTTGTTGTGCATTGTGCCTGATTCCTGAAAGCAACTGTAGTTAAAAGACAAGTCATTCTTAAAGTATGCAAACTATGACTGATTGGATGTTACACCAAAATGTACCATTCCTTGTAGCTGTGCACCCTTTCCTGCCACCACCGTCACCACGCCCATTCTTTTACGTGCCATGAAAAATTACAACCTGCTTAGTAACAGTGACCTTTGGATAATCTTTATTGAATTTTGCCTTCAGTACTGATATTGGCAATATCTTGCCCTGCCCATGACTTTTCTGGCTCTCAAGCACAGTTCCCTTCAACCTCTTAATGAACCTCCCTCAGCAGCTGGTCCAGTGTCTGACCACCCTCACAGTAAATAGCTTGTATACATAGATGTGTATGTATATATTATTGATTCCTTCTTTACTGTAACTCACGTCATTACCTCACACCAGTTTTGCTGTGCATCATTTGTGCACAGAAGTGTCTGGTGCTGTCTTCTATATAAGGATTCAATAGATAACTAAAGAAAGCTGTAAGATCTATCATTCACTCGACTTGATTCAGTTTATTAATGTCTGTCTTGTTCTGGAGAGCATGAAATCAGATACAAGATTCCAAATGCAGCTTGACAAGTACTGAACAGAGAGAAAGAACAGTTTTCCAGATCTCTAGCTAATATGCAGCTACCCTTCTAGGCTTAAAGGTGCACTACCCTCTCGTGTTTAACTCACCATCTGCCAGGACCCGAAGGTGCTTTTGTGCAAAGATGTTTTCTGTCCAGATGTCTCCCTTGACATATTACTAAGAATCACAGAATCACTAGGTTGGAAAAGACCTCCAGGGTCGAGTCCAACATTCCTATGAACCCCTAAACCATGTCCCTCAATACCTCATCCACCCATCTTTTAAATACCTCCAAGGAAGGTGACTCAACCATCTCCCTGGGCAGCCTGTTCTAGTGCCCAATGACCCTTTCTGTGAATTTTTTTTTCTGAAGTCCGGGTGTTCTGAAGATTGATTAATTCTGTGGATAGATTAATTCTGTCCCAGACGCAGGGCTTTGCATTTTCCTTTGCTGAACTTTATGAGTTCCTTACAGACTGTTTCTCCATCTTCATCAAACCTCTTCTGCCATTCTGCCCTCCCACACACATGAATTTCTCCTTTCCTTGGTGTCAAATGTGAATTTGCTGAGAGTACTTCCATTCCTTCTCTCCAAATCATAAATGAAGTTGTTGACCACTATATTGGTCATTATTATTATAAGGAACATCACTAGCAACTGACTGAGAGGATTGATGCACGGGCTACTGCCTAATGAGCAGAAGACATTTATTTAGGCTTAATGGCTCCTTTATATATGTTAACTAGCAAGGACAGGCTGTTTTTCTTTACAATGATTGGTTGGTTTTGCTACTTGTTCCCGTCTAGGCCAGGCATAAAATGTGGTGTTATACGATTGACTAAGATTAACTGTTCATGCTTTCTTCATCCTTCTTCTCTCAGCCAAGGTCTTTTAAGGACAGCCTCCATTTTCCTGTGTTCTTCACCCTGCAAAAACCTCTACAATTCCCCCTTTTTATTTTTTCAACTAAAACACTCAATAATATCCACAAAGTCAGCATCCTCCCCATCTTTATCAATCGCTTTTGCTCTTGTCTCAACATATGGACATACCCATTTGGCCGGTACCCATTGAGGTCCTTTATCTGTAGTGACACAAGCATAACCTCTTCCCCAGGTTAATAACTTAAAAGGGCCTTCCCATTTTTGTGTGTCTATAGATTTGACTAATACCTGAATATCATCATTTTGACTTAATCTACCTGTCATTGCATGAAAGTGTTTAAGAGTTGTTGGTACTGTACCTGACCCACTTAACCGTAAAAAATTCATAACATACAACACTTCATGTAACCTATTTTGTGGAAATTCCCCAACTTCTCCACATTTTTGTTTTTCTAAAATTGATTTCAATATCAAATGGGTGCATTCAATGATAGCCTAACTAGTGGGAGAGTGGGGGATTCCAGTAAGAGGGGTAATTCCCCATTGTTCAAGAAATCATTGTGTGCTATGAGCAACATAACCTGGACTGTTATCAGGTTTTCATTCGTGTGGAATTCCTAAAACAGCAAAAGCTTATTGAAAGTGAGTTTGAACATGCCGACCTGTCTCTCCCGTGAGATCTGTGGTCCATAAGGCTTGCCAAAAAGTATCTATTGAAACATGAACATACTGTTGTTTTCCAAATACCTTAAAGTGAGTCACATCAGTTTGCCATATTTGCAAAGGGTCTAGACCTCGTGGATTTACAGATGGCGCGGGTCCTTTCACTGAGCACTGACAATCAGAACAACATTGAATGATTGCTTTTGCATCTCCTCTGGAGATTCCAAATTGTTTTGCCAATGTTTTATCAGACTGATGAAAAAAATTGTGAGAGTTGCACCTGCTGCAAATAGTCTGGCAGTGGCACTGCCCACACAGGGTTGGTTAATTTGTCAGCGATAGAATTGCCATGTGTTACCTCACCAGGCAAACTGGTATGACTACGTATATGAACAACATAATAACCATTCGATCTTGTTTGTAATAACCATAACAAACATTTAAACTGATTAAACAACATCTCATTCTCTATATAACACAAGGCTGACCTTTCTATAGGTTGAATGACCTCCTACAACATAATGTGAATCCACTACAAGATCGAGAGGTTCATTTTGGAACAATTTAAAGGCCTCTACTACTGCTTGTAACACAACAACTTGAGGTGATCCTAGACAAATCCTACAAATTCTTCTGATTAGTAGCCCATGTACATCCCATTTGCCCCAAAACATCCCTTCCCATTAAATTCATAGGAAGAGGGGCAATGTATGGCCTGATTTGATGGGTAAACCCATCCTCTGTACTTCTTTCAGTTAGATATTTACTTTGCATAGTTTCTGATACACTCCCAGCTCTCATTAGGCCTCCACGGGGGTTAGTCACTTCCCCTGGTTTTGGTCAAAATGTTGAAGAAATAAATGTGACATCCGCACCTGATTCTAACAACGTATTCATTAACAATCGTTGCTGTCGTTGCACATGTGTTACTGTTACTAATATTGTTGGGTTTTGAGTAGTTATTTATGCCTCCCGAAAATGTTTTTGTCATTCTATGTAGAACCAAAACCTCCCTCTCACCTGTGAACATTTTCTACTTGACAAATTAGTGCCTTAAAAAGTATTAATTGGGCAATTCAGCTCCTCTTTTTAATAGTTACTGGAGGCTGGGTGTCCAAATCATGGCTTGAATTTGCCTTTCAAAATCTGCATTAATCACCCCCCGTAATACAAAAATTCCCTGTGATGCAGTACTTGACTGCCCTAACAACAATGCACTTAGTCCAAATCCTAACAGTCCATGGGCGTCAACTGGAACACACTGTGCACTGTTGTTCTACAAAGTCACTGTTTCTATTGTGGAGAGATCCACTCTGGCACTTCCAGTTGTCCTTGCTTGGAGGTGGGCCAGGCACCCTAGAGTCTGTCTTTGTCCTGGAGCAATTTGTGTCGGGATGCAGCTCTGGGACGCGCTCTGCAGCTCATTTCCCTGCTGTTTGCTAGGTGGTAGGAGTTTCCCATCCTTACAATACTGTGAACAACACTGATTCGCATAATGGGGTCCTTGCCAGTATTTTGGGCAAATATCAGGGGCTTGTGACTGTGCTGGTTGTTTTGACCCTTGCTCTTTACTTTTGCACTGATAGCTTAAATGATCTGGAGCCCCATAGATATAACAACGACGCTGATCACTCCCTTCCTTAGGCTTCCAAGCTGCAGACATAGCCTCTGCCATGGCTTGCACGTGGTATTTTATAGAGCCCACCCTGTTACATGCTTCTATCATTTGCACTAAGGTTTCATGCCTTGGCAGGCATAGCACAAGATCTTTACAGTCCTCATTAGCATTTTCCACCGCAAGTTTCATCATTAACGCCTGTTTTGCAGCTTCATTATCTATCTGTTTGTCAATAACATCACACAGTCGATCAATAAAAGTCACACACAATTCAGTCACATCTTGGCGAATACTGGCTCCTTCATATATGTTAACTTGCAAGAATGAGTGCCGTTCTTCTCTCAGCCAGGTTCTTTCAAGGACAGCCTCCATTTTCCTGTGTTCTTCAGCCTGCGAAAACCTCTACAATTGACCACCAGCTGCTGAGCTTTAACTGTTGATCATAATTTCAGATCTTGTTTTCTACGCACTGTATAGTGAATAGACTATATCTCACCTGTTTGGCTATTAGGATAATAAGGGAGACCATGTCAAAAGTTCCTGCTAAAGTCCCAGTAAATAACATGTATAGGTTTGCCTTTTTTTTTTAACCGCACCAGTCATCCCACTGTAGAAAGGAACCACCATGGTCAGGTCTTGATTTGCCTTTGATAAATCAATACTGGCTTCTTTCACGGTTGCAGAGAAAACCTGTGACGTTACATTATGACTGCATCCGTAAGATTTAGGTTTGAATTAAGGAAAAAAGCAACACTGCCAGCTGCTGCAATTTGTCTAAGAAAGTCAAGCGTATCCTCACAGTCAGAAGATCATGCATTTAGCATTAGCTACTGCTGTGGGAACAACTACACACAAGAGGCTGAAATTCATAGTCCTACAACAGATATGGGCCGCCTCTTCTCAGATATGCGAATTCATCATGTTTAGCATAAAGCATCCAATTCCAGCAGGTTCCTTATAGTGCAATTGACATTTGCCAGTCACAAGATAGGCACCTTGGCCCATGTCTATTGATTTTTATTACAGGATGGCATACCGTACTTCAGCTAATCTGTGTGGTTACTGATGGCCCACCAAGGGCACATGCATACAGAAAGCCGCCCCCTCACCCTTCTTCAAAGGTATGTCAGGAGAGCTACTGTTGCGCTCTGACTATGTAAGGATAAGTATTCCCTATTGTTTTACAGATGGAAATTTTTCGTTTTGATGTGTGTGGCCTTGCATTTCCAAGATTTCATTTTCAGATTGTTTCCAGAAGCATTAGCCCTAGGGGTTTTCCGCCTTTTGATCCTAAAAATATGAAAAAGCATGGAGCTAAATACACTCTGTAAGCTGGAAGTAGTAAAACCTTTAGAAAAAGTGACACTTGCTTTTTCATGTAGTAAAAAGGGAAACAGCATTTCTTTGCTTTCCTCATTCTAACATAAAACACAGAAATTTCTCTCCATTTTTTCTAGTCCTACATAAACCTTAATTTATAACTTCTCAGGAATTAAAATATATTTTAT
This sequence comes from Coccyzus lansbergi, assembly GCA_033558105.1. Classification (NCBI taxonomy): domain Eukaryota; kingdom Metazoa; phylum Chordata; class Aves; order Cuculiformes; family Coccyzidae; genus Coccyzus; species Coccyzus lansbergi. The sequence goes on from JAUMJK010000347.1 coordinate 1,385,333, forward strand.
ACTTTTCTTTCTGTATAGCTGAGAAGAACTTTTCTGTATTCAGACTTTGTTGTCTAAGCTGTCCATGGAAGCATTCACATTCAAGCTGACTTCTTGAAGCAAGAACTACTGACATAAAGCCCCAGAATGTATTTTATGTTGACATAAAGTACTAGGTGGACACTCTCCTGGGTGGAAAACTGGCTGGATGGCCGGGCCCAGAGAATGGTGGTAAATGGTGTTAAGTCCAGCTGGAGGTCAGTTACAAGTGGAGTTCCCCAGGGCTCAGTACTGGGTCCAGCCCTGTTCAATGTCTTTATCAATGACCTGGATGAAGGCATTGAGTGCACCCTTAGCAAGTTTGCAGATGACACAAAGCTGTGTGCAAGTGTTGATCTGCTGAAGGGTAGGGAGGCTCTGCAAAGGGATCTGAACAGGCTGGACCACTGGGCTGAGTCCAACGGCATGAGGTTTAACACGGCCAAATGCAGAGTCCTGCACTTGGGGCACAACAACCCTATGCAGAGCTACAGACTGGGAGAAGTCTGTCTAGAAAACTGCCTGGAGGAGAAGGACCTGGGGGTATTGGTCGACAGCCAACTGAACATGAGCCAGCAGTGTGCCCAGGTGGTAAAGAAGGCCAGTGGCATCCTGGCTTGTATCAGAAATGGTGTGACCAGCAGATCCAGGGAGGTTCTTCTTCCTCTGTACTCGGCACTGGTGAGACCGCTCCTTGAATCCTGTGTTCAGTTCTGGGCCCCTCACCACAAGAAGGATGTTGAGGCTCTGGAGCAAGTCCAGAAAAGAGCAACAAAGCTGGTGGGAGAGCTGGAAAACAGACCCTATGAGGAATGGCTGAGAGAGCTGCAGTTGTTTAACCTGGAGAAGAGGAGGCTGGGAAGACCTCATTGTTCTCTATAACTACCTGAAAGGAGGTTGTAGAGAGGAGGGTGCTGGCCTCTTCTCCCAAGTGACAGGGAACAGGACAAGAGGGAATGTCCTCAAGCTCCGCCATGGGAGATTTAGGCTGGATATTAGGAAAAAATTTTTCACAGAAATGGTTATTGGGCACTGGCAGAGGCTGCCTAGGGAGGTGGTTGATTCACCTTCCCTGGAGGTGTTTAAGGCACAGGTAGATGAGGTCCTGAGGGACATGGTTTAGTGTTTGATAGGAATGGTTGGACTCGACGATCCAGTGGGTGTCTTCCAACCTGGTTATTCTATGATTCTAAGAACTGTTGACATAAAGCACCAGAATGGGAAATGGGAAAATACTGAAATCAAATCAGAGAATACAGTCTCATACCTGAAAGAAGATTTATCTCCTCTTTTTATTCATCCAGACCCTCTAATATGACTATAAATCACACACATGAGAGAAAAAAATGGATTATGACAGTAAAAATGCCCTTATTAAGGACACTGAGGTATTAGTAATTGCTAATTACTCCTGTGAATAGAAACAATCTTTACAAATGTTACACTAAGAATCACCTTTACCGCAGGAGCTGATTTCAAACTCTTCCAGGCAGAGGGTGGCAGCAGACACCCACCAGAAGTGATTGCTAAGGCTCCAGTTTGCAAAGGAGGAGCCAGCAGCAGCAGGGTGCAGAGGGCTAGACAGAGGCCAACTGCACCAGGCAGCTTTAATCAGAGCCCTTTTTATTCTCGGGGCACTAATCCTTAAATAAAGAAAATAAAAGTAGTTTAAAATTTAACTCTTAGCTAACAAACTATGTAAAAGGGATGATGTATAGCTAAGCAAAAGTTAAGCTATTACAGAAGTCCTGGGAATGTGAAAAACCATAATAATCAAAGCAGTTTCTTGTCGCTCCTGTTTTGGTGCACCTAGTTTGGGCTTGTTGCTGTAGAACCAACAAGAAAGAAAAGCATGCTGACAAGCTGATTTAGTGCCATCATCTTAGCTATCATCTGGGACTTGTTCCTTGCACTGCTCAGTGGAGCTTTTGTCTTTCATAAGAATTCACTGATAATTTTGTCACTGATTTGCATTATGTATCTATTTGGGGAAAAGTAGTCCAGGATGTACTGTTTTAATGATATTTATGATTTTTCTATTTAAAGTACAAAATGCAGTCTTCAGTGCTATTTGTACATCTTCTCTTTGCATTCCTTCTTAATCAGCAGCATATTACTCCATGTTTAGAATTATTATAGATGCAGAATTGAAGGTGTGCAAGTTATTGGCAAGTGAGATTATTTAGACCTTTTTAGGAGCTAGTCTAGATGTGTGCTGCACCATAGCATAGTAGCAATGAAAAATGTGCATACTTCATGCACATTTCCCCCCAGGGCAAAACTCTCATCGACTTTGCATGATCTAGGGTATTACTTGAGACACAAGGACTGAAAATAATATTATGGTTCAAGTAATTGAATACCTGGCATTAGATACAACATAATTTCACAAAGCTGTTCATCTTTCTTGATACACTAGAGGAGATCTTTTACGAGAATGGTCTTTTTTTAAAGACTAAATGTGACAGACAAATCTATAACATATCCTACTTCTAATACAGTTTTGTTCTGATTAATTTCCAGGCACTGGAAGGTAGTTCACTTTTTTCCTGCAGAATTAAATAAACAGCTTTTTTCAACTGCTTAATACTTTCACCATTCTTTTTTCTCTTTTTTTTCTTAACAAGTCCCCATTTCTCAGCATTTTCTTTTAAAAGCACCAAACCATGGAATCAATGAGAAAGTTCTGGATATCCACTGTGCACAACAACCTTTCAAAGTTACCTCGCTCAACAGCAGCAAAAGAAAGTTTCCTGACCTGGTCACCATCAAGCTGTGAGAATGTGTTCTGCTTGCTTTCCCCTAAATCCTTTCCTTATTTACTGTCTTCAGAATGTAATGAACTGTATTAATCTATGACTAACTGTTGGTTAATCAACCTCCTGATGATATTAACCACATGTTACTTAAGCAAGGCCTTGCACTCTAAATCACCATTAATGGTTCCACCTTTATTTTGCTCTCATAGTTTTAAAGTCAAGTATGGATCTCCTCCTTTCTTCCAGAGCTTGATTAGCACTGGATAAAGAATTGCTTCAAGCGTCACTTTATTCATAAAATCTTTAAGGTTGGAAAAGACTTTGAATATCACCAAGTCCAACCATTAACACAATACAAACATGCCTTCTAAAGCATGTCCTGAAACGTCACATCTACAGTTTTTTTGAACATCTTAAGAGATGGTGACTCCATCACTTCCCTGGGCAGCCTGTTTGATTGCGTCCCCATTATTTCAATAAAGACATTTTTGATAATATATGATCTAAACCTTCCCTGGCACAACTTAAGACCATTTTCCTTTGTCCTATTACTTATTACTTGGCTGAAGAGACCAGCACACACCTCCCTACAATCTCCTTTTAGGTAGTTGCAGAGGGCAATATGGTCACTCCTCAGCCTCCTCTTCTCCAGCCTAAACAACTCCAGTTCCCTCAGCTGCTCCTCATAAGAATTGTGCTCCAGAAACATCACCAGCTCTCCTCTGGACAGGCTGCAGGAACTCAGTATCCTTATTCTGTTGAGGGGCCCAGAACAACACGGTATTCAAGGTGTGGCCTCACCAGTACTGACTGCAGGAGCGTGGTCTCCTCCCTACTTCTGCTGGCCACATCATTTCTGATACAAGTCAGGATGCTGCTAACCTCCTTCATCCACTGCATGGGTCACCTGGTCATGGAAGAAAATCAGGTTGGTCAAATAGGACCTTCATGAACTCATGCTGGCTGGGCCTGATCCTCTGATTGACCTGCACTTGCCTGATAAGCACGCTAAAGATGAACCATTCTATGATCTTTCCTGGTACTTTACTTCCCCAGATCCTCCTTCTCAGCCCTTCTTTTAGATGGGTGTCATATCAGCAAGTCTCCAGTCATCTGGGACCTCTTGTTGACTGGGACTGCTGATAAATGATGGAGAGTGGCTTAGCAAACTCTTCCAGCAATTTACTTGGTACTCTTGGGTGGATCCCATTTGGTCCACAGACTTATGAGTGCCCAGGAGGTGTAGCAGGTCACTGGTCAGTTCCTCCTTGCTTTTTTCTGTCGGGGAAGAAGAGGGCTATCTTGCTCTCTGTCCCTATCATCCAACTCAGGTGCTGAAGACCTTGGAAATACTAGTGTGACTATTAAAAACTGAGGCAAAGAAGTCATGAAGCACTTCAATCTTTTCATCATCCTTGGTAGCAATGCTCCCCTCCATATCTAGCAAAAATGGATATTATCCTTGGCTCTGTTTTTGTTGTTGATGTATTCATAGAAACATTTTTGTTGTCTCTTACAACAATGACCAGTTTGAGACCCAGCAGGGCTTTTACCTTTCTGATTTTCTTCCAAAGCTGATAAGTTATCTTTTTCTTCTGGAGTTTCAACAAAATCTCCCTGTTCAGCCAGGTCGGTTCATCTTCCCTGTCAGTTCATCTCACAGCTCATGGTGACAGCCTGTTCCTGAGCCATTAAGATTTCCTTCTTTAAAAAAACCTACTCTATCTCCCTTTGAACCTATGTATACAAAATTTCTTTTGAGAATTTCTGAAGTCTTGTGTCTGTTGTGCAAAAAGCCAATTCCTTTGCCTTGGACATCCTCTCTGCTCTCTTGGTGTGATGCTTCCTAGTATAGCACTTGTAGGAGATGATGAGAAACTGATTTCTAGCAACAATTCTGATGCCACTTACAGTTCTTCTTTTCACTATATTTTTCCCACACCAATTAGCCCTAATGTCTTTTGCTATTGGTCATCCTTGTAATCTTATAATTGTACTTTCTCATATGCTCTTTCATTTTGTGCAGATTTTTTTTTCCCCTCCCTGGGACTTTATGAGGTGTTATTTATACTTTAAAGAGCCTTAAATAAATTTTTCTCTCTTCACCTTGTCACTATCCAAGCATTGAGTGAAATCTAGGTATCCATCATTTTTTAAGTGTGTACTTAAGTTAAACTGTCCCTTTCTCTCACTGATCTGACAGCTCATTGATATGAAAAATGCCCTCTGAAGAAGGCTTTGGATGACTCACAGCATCTGTCTTACTCCTGAATGTTGATGTGGTTTGATACTTCTTGCTGGTTTTATGATGATGCAGTCTGAATGAGACCTGAGACTGAAATGCCAATCTTTGTAATTCATTCTAACCATAATACTTCAGTTAGTGCCATATTCACAAACCTTCTCATTATTTTAATTTTTTTGTTTAGCTCAACATCAAGTTATACAAACCAAAGTGAGCAACCACATCTCCCCAGTATCCCATTGCCTATAGCCTCCAGCACTCATTTGTGAGGACAAAGAGCTGAGACAGAGGACTAAATCTTCCACATTCTAGGCCACTGTCTAAATACCCACTCATGTGGGAAATGATGGGTGGTATTAGTTCTTCCTCTAACAACCTCATTTTCTCAAGTGATAGCTTTAAATCCTTACCTTCTGCAGATATTTGGTACTTAAGCAAAATTATTCTTCTTGGTATTCCTGTTGAATAGGTTAGATAGGTCCCTAATGGCACACTGTTAACATTTTCATTGATAAGACTCAGTAATTCTCATTCTTGTACATTTACTCTTCTTCATACATCCCACAAGAAAGATTCCACATCTGCCTCTGGCCTGAAAGCTCAGGTAACTACTGTCACTGCTGAGATGCAAGTGATGCAATGTTATGATGAAGGGTACAGCCCCATCCTCATCATGTGCAGCAAAATTCTTATTGTTTTAAAGGACATAATTTGCATTAGTGTTGTCACTGTCTTTTTCTATGCAAGAATTTTTGAGCTTTTGTGTTATCCTAGACTACTATCCATTTTACTCACCATTCCAAGTTTAATATCAAATATTGTCAAACTGCAAATATTATGTATAAATGGATACTAAGACACATACCTTAGTTTTATTAGCAAATACAATAAATAAAAAGGAAAAGCCCCAAATCACTTGGTCTTTCAATTAATTTTATTATTCCCAAACTGTTTTGTCATAGCTTTTTAAAAAATAAATCATATGTGTCCAGTATCATGGTGGCATTACATTGCATAAAGTGCATGGAGTTATTCAGTACACTGAGTACTAGCAGGAAGGTGATGGAAACCTAAACCCCCCCCCCTTTTTTTTTTTTTATTCCAGTCTCTTTGGACAATATTCTTGTGGACTTGCTAACTGCAATGATAACTTCTATTGCTGTTATTATTGTGGTATAACATAGCTGGGGTTTACTTGGAAAAGAACCTCTGTCCACAAAATTTGGTGGTCTGAGTTTTATGGGTTGAATACATGAGACAGCAAGAGCCTGTAGTGGATTTGTCCTTCCAGCAAACCTACTTCTTCCTTCCCCTTACTGCACTGCTTGTGAGGGTGAACTATGCATGAGAGTCAGTGCAGAATATCCTTGTGCCTTCCAGGCTTCCAAGCTTGGCTTTTGTGCACCAGTTTCTCTTTGTCTGGTAACGTGATGAAAAGTGTTGCAGTCTTGCCACTACCCCTCATACAAAAAAAGAAGCTGAGGGGCAGCAGCAAATGTTGCAGCTTGATGAGGAGGGATGGAGCTACATGGCAACCAGAAAACCAGCTTCTCGGCAATGGAGCAAGCTGCACTTCCCCAGCCGTAACAGATCCCCTCACTTCACTGACTTGACAAGACAAATGTTAATCAGTGTTTTCAGAGCTGTGCATATGCTAAAGTGGTTGTCTTTACTTCTGCCGCTTACAGTGAAAACTACATAAAGGTGAGTGCTTTCAGGGTGGATATTTAGATACCACTTCACTGGTGATGAACTTTTGCCTGGAACACCACTGACTGGGTAAAGCCACAATGGAGATCTCAGTCTTTCTAAAGTCTAGTCTCCTTTTCAGGCCAGTAAGTTGACTGAATTAAAAGGTCACTATTTACAAAATTATCTTTTCTGTTCTTTGTTCGACAGGCTACTCTCTCCTGGGTGCCTGAGAGGGTCTCATCATGTGGAGAAGACCTTTTCCGGAGAACGCAAACGACAGCAACACTGAAGAAAATGGACACCGTCCCCAACACCAAAGTCAGCCCCAGGTACACATACCTGAGAGAGAAATGACTGATCAGAGCCTATTTCAAAGGCAGCAAGGACACATATACATTATCAAATAGTGAGTCTGACTGAGAACACACTTCAAGCAAGATGATGACCCTGGAGATAAGAGTTTGGTGGCAAACACAGGTTGGGTATTGTGTGATCTGTGGCCAAGAGAACATGCCAGGTGTTGACTGACCTCTTCCACCCCAACATGCTTCATTGAGAATAATACTAACATTTCTAGGGTAGAAGCAACCTGTTCTCTTATTTTCTTTTTACCATCATTTTTCCATTCTCCATTTCTGGCAATGCCTGTCATGAATACAGTTCAGATAATTACTCTGCTCTAGCAGATCAGTAAAAAGAACACTGTTCTTAAGCTTATACATAATCAAGGTGTCCTTTGCGGCACCCTTCCCTTCCTTCTTGTGATTCAGCTCCAAAATGGAGCAATGATGAGGTTTAATAACCCTTTTTCTTACTTGCTTATTTACAGGCACACTTACTCACAGCAGAGTCGTCAGAAAATGGGAGAAACTTTAGCAAAAACCTGAGATTTTAACTGATTTTTTTTTTTTTTGGCTAAGAAGTAAGTGACTTAAATATTTCTAACTGGTACTGAATAAGATGACTACCCTCAAAAATAAATAAAACTGAACCAAAAGAGGATGCTAATATGTGAGAATTATTATTAATATTGCTAAGCAGACTCTTACAACCAATTTCAAATCTTTCACTCAGATTTCCTTACAGAAATTATCCTACTAGTGCCAGGTGTAGATGTACTTAAAGAACACAAATTAATGAAAAAATAGAAAAGAGCTGTTACCTGAGTGCACTGGAGTCATAGAGTCTGCATGCTCCTCTTCCTCCACATCTTTTGCCTCCCCATTTAAGGCAAGTAGTATCTATGGCCACTCCAAAATACACTGGGGCTGGAATTCCCGCTGGGTGTATTTAACAGATAAATAGAGGCAAGAAGGTTACTCCTCAGGGTGATCAGTTATGATCTAGCTGCAGGTTCATGTAGAACATTAAATTATATATTCAAACAGAAATGATGCTTCCACACTGTTTGCTGGTTGAAGAAGTTGTGTCTTGTGTTGCCCAGGCACATACCGCCCTTTCCTCCCTGTGGGGAATCAGGGTGGGGAGGAAACACAGCTGAACATCAAAAAACTTGGTGAAGTCAACGGAAGGAGTGCTGGCCATGGCTTTATTTCCTTGCCCTGCAGGACCCTTCTGAGCAGAAAGGAAAAAGGAGATATTTCTCTTTTCTTGAGAATGATGGATTCTGTTCAGCTTGGTAGTGACCTGTGTATTGGTAGAGGGAATTGTGAAGGAGAAACTGGGGCTGAGAACCTGCAGTGGGGCTATGAGTATTGAGTGTGGTTTAGGAATCCTGAGTTCCTACTGTGGCAGGAGGAAACCTGCAGCGCGTTTAAGTGACAGAAAGGAAAAGCCTTTGTTCAGGTACTAATGGGGACATTGTGGACTCTGTGCAACCTAGGGAGCCATTCACAGTTGCTGGAGAACAAAGTAAGCCTGGAGAGAATATCTTGGCCTGCAAAGATGTGAGAAAGCAGCCAACAATTCGTTTTGATGTCATTTTATCTGCCTCATCCAGCTCCTCTGAGTCTGCTCTACTTAAATAAGTGACATGCTTCTTGCTAATCATTACCTATTCTATGAAGACTTAGAGGATTTTAGAATTTTTAGCTCATTGTCATCTCACAGTACCCCTCACAATACCCTTTATATTAGGGAAAACTTATAGGTGGCTCTACTACAAGGCTGCAGTGAACCTTGCCCCTAGTCATACCTATGTACTTAGATTAATTCCCTTAGAAACGGGTGAAAATATGCCTGAAAAACCATCACAAATTCTGAGCCATAGCTGTTCTTTTATGCTTGCTCTTGAAAAGGGAGACTTTTTTTTTTTTGTGTTAGCTTCATAGTCTGAAGGGTCTTTGGTCCCCTTTAAGGTTGCTAGCAATATATATTTTTATAATACCTAAGACACAGTTTTATGATTTATGAAATAAAGCTACTTTTTCCCAATTCTTTTCCTAGTTTTAATTAAAAAAATCATGTAATATTCACTTGTCGGTTAGACAATTTTCTTTCCAACAATCAGTGTTTCATCCTAGAATAAACAATCACTGAAGAATATATTAAAATAGACCAAAGAGTGCAACTGGACTCACCAAGTACTCTAATTGCCAGGGTATAGATACCAAGAGCAAATGATTTCAAGTGTGGTTTAATGCACCTAACAATAGAAAAAAAAGTTAAATAGAAATAATGACTCAATTGTGGATAATTGGACCACAAGCATAAAGCAAGAAAGACTTAACCCTCCTTACTGACATAAGTTTTAATAGAATATATAGATATGTGAACAATTTAATAAAATCGTAAGAGTACCTAGGAATTCCAAACATCTTATATTCAACGTAACAATTTAAGAAGGTGATGTATGTTCAGATAATACCATCACTTAAGAATTACTAATGTAAGACAAGAAAATTGGTTTTGAAACCATGCATCATTCGGTAGTTGTATTCAGTTACATACTCTCTGAAACTATGGGTCATGACCCAGTGTACTGCAAGGTATTTACACACTCAGGTTTTTTTGCACTGTATCTAGGATCAGGATCACCCCCCTTGTAAAGGCAAATCCTCTAAGTCATTCTCTGACAGAACAGGCCATTTGCATCTGGACTTTTCTGAAATTGCAGTGATGGCCCAGAACAGACATCAGTCCTTCTGGTTCTGGCCTTGGTTCATCATCCTCGTTCTTCTAGGAGGGTGGGGTGGTGAGCAGAACAGCTGCCTTTCACATCCATGCAAGCATGTGTATGGAACCACTCAGATTAGTAAAACTCATCTGCTGCTAATCTCACAGGCTGTTCAAGTGAGCTGTTTCACCCAGCATGTGTCAGACAACCTATTACAATACCTAATCCAACAAGAACCTGAGTATGTGCTTTATTTTTAACATGAGAGTAGTTGCAGACGCATGATTAAACTGGGACATGCTTGATATGCTGGGTGACTAACACATGTATCTCATTGTGGTACAAGATGAAACTCCCTGTTGTTGCAGTCGTACTATTCAATATAACTATAGGCTGAAATTCAGCTGTTGTTATGAATAAACACAGCAGGTTGAAGGTACAGTCTGTGCACTCTGAACTTGGATGGACTCTGCTTCTGCAGAAATTCGTGGAATCAGGAATACTTTTAAAAATATAATAAAGACATTGCAGAAATAACGCTTTCATTTTCCACCAGTGATGGGAAATTATTATTTCCCAAAGTAGTTGCCAGAACAGCATCAAGAATCCATATTGTAAATAATATTCAGTCATCTTACCATAATTCAACAAATGGAAATGGAAACAGAAAAGGTCAGGAAGGACACATATGGAAAAAACCCACCAAAGTACCATGGTCAAAAAAAAAAAATCATTGTGTGCATCTCGCTTTGTAATCCAAGGGCTTTATTCTCTAATGCCTTCGTTATGGAATATCATCATGCAGTCTGCTAAAATGTGGCTTATACAGGCACTGTCGATGATGCAGAAATGAATGTAAAATGATACTGCTCCATGAGAACAGTGTTTTGCCCTCCTATCAGATACCTCCTACACAAGCAAGCCTCCATCTAGCAATCCCTTTAACTGAATGTGAGGGCACTGAAAGCAAAATGTGGAAAATAGAATTAATAACTGAATATTTCTTATACATTCTATAGGATTTACATCCCACAACAAAACCCCCTCTCTTCCAGGTGCAAAAAAAAATTGTTTGAGATTTTGTATTGTCTTTGCATGGAAACAGAAGTTCTTTGAGATTCTGAGTGAAAGCCAAACTTCATAGGGAGTTCTGAGACTTCCTTTTCACCTGCTATTAATAGCCTGTGCTTGAAAAACAACTATCTGAAATGCAAGGGTTTCTTCCCAAATCTTCAGGGCTTTCCCAAGTTCCTTAATTGTTATTAGTCTAATATCATTAAAAAGACTTTTCAGCATATGACTCTGTCACTAGCTGTAAGAATATCACATATTTAAAGGACTTCAGTCATGTAAGTCATTAAATCTAATATGCTTCTAGGGATTTAACTGTATTTTGTGCTTCATAGAAGGTGCAACAATATCTGCTCATCTGAAAACATCACCTTAAGTGCTGAGACCTTATCAGAGCTGACTGAACTGTGAATAGTTTTAAAAACATAGAACTGGAAAAAAATACTTAATAGTCTGCAACTTGACCTTAGGACAATTTGTTTTCAAAGAGCATTTATTTTCTTTCTGGGAACAGAAGCGTATTTTCAGTTCAGACAGATTTTCAGGAAAGCCAGTCAGTGATGGATTTCAGAAAAGCAAGCATGAGCTTAAACTGGAACTGTGCCTATAGGTCATTTGTAGAGGAAAAATAAAAAAAACAAAAAGGATTGAACTTACTGAAAAATGTTTTATTTAACTGTACATCAGATTTGAGTGTCTCCAATCCAGCAGAAAAACACATAACTTCTTGGTTTCAATTAAATTATTCTCAAAGTAAAATGTTTTTCAATTGGAATAAAAGCTAACGGAGCAGAACCAATAGAACTGTTTTGCTGATTCTATATTACAAAATGTTTTTTGTATAGGTACGGAAAACCTCCCTAAAGTTTTTCTAAATATATCTATTCAGAAGTAAGTCCCCTGAGAGCAAGTTCTCGATGTTGAGAAGTCCAGGCAACTCTGTGTGATTTAAGTTCATAGATGCTCAGTTATGAATATTTCTTCCCAGACCATCGGAGAGTGGAGATAAGATGGAAAGCATGAGGTTGAACAGGTTTCCAGGCCCTGTGTGGTACCATATCTGTACCTTTTCTATCATATGTTTTACAGATAGCAAGGGAACATCGTGTGGAGTAAAAGGAGAAGGAAACTGCTTTCCTGCATAGCCCTATACCTGTATTTATACAACAAAAAATCTGCCTGTGTCAGAAGTAACCACAGAGGGCAAGCTAGCAGAAATCCCAAAGGCTTTGCTACAAGCTCTTGAGTCATGAATCATCCTGTTATCGGTGCAGTAAAAATTGTCTAAAATTGAATATAGTATGATTGTTCTTCTTTAAGTGACTCCTTGGAGAGAGAAAAAGAAGCCATATGGTTTTGCAATACCTTATCAATGGTAACCTTACAAGGTGGGCAGGGAATTATGTAGCTTATATGGCGTAAGGCATATACTTCACTGGCAATGTTTGGGGAGAGCAGTGGAGAAAGATTTCCACCCCAACCATTTCTGAAAGTGTCTCTGTGTGTATTACTTCTGATTCGAAGATTGTGCTGAAACCATAACTGAAGTTACATTTATTTATTTAGGTTTTTCCGTATAGTCTATATTCAGCCTGCTCTAGTACTGCCTGTTTTCCATATGATATAAAAACATTGGCAATGAGACAGGGCCAGTTCCAGAAAATTTCATTCAAAACCAAAGATAATTGTGGGGTAAGAAAACATAACAATAATAATGATTATTTAAACAGTATTTACCGTTGTTTTGAGAAGTGGAATGCACCCATCTGGAAATAATTTGGAAAGAGGGACTGAGGAAGAAAACTTTCCAAGACAGAGTGGAGCAGCACTTAGAATCCAAAAATTGCAAGAAGTTGACAAAAATCCAGATTAATCACTGGAATTATTGTGTTCCTTTGCATATCCTAAAATTAGCTTTAAGACTTCTACTCAATGATGGACAAAGAGTTTCAGCAGTTAAATATGTATTAGAACAATCCCTTAGGACAAGTATTTAATAAACCTCTGATTGTTATGACATAAAGAAACTCATCTCATACTAAATCTATCTTTGTTTTGAAGAGAAAAATCCGGGACAGAACTATATATGGAATAATAAAACAAACTAGAGGAGAACTGAATGTATATAGAAAGCTTGGGTTAGATCACCTCTCTGTGCACTGATATACACAGCAAGTGAGAAAAACTGGTTACCTATAAGCATACACATGTACACACTGGTACATGCAGAGCTAATTTTCATTTGTTTGGAGGACATTTAACAACTTTCTGGTGATAAAAAAGGCATTAAGGTAAGTGGAATTTGTATTTAAGACAACCAGGTCCCCTACATCATATTTAAAACTGGAAAGTTCTTGCAGGTAAAGATAACGCACTTCCTTGCATACCATTGCTTCAGTGGTAGAAAACTCATTGTCAAATTATGAAGATGCCTTTCAGCAGTAAAAGAAAGTATTTTAAAACCCACCTTGCGTGGCTGAAAGCATTTCACCATACTTGGGTGGGAGGGAGACCCAGTTACATGTGTCAAAACACCTTGAAAATATTTGGTAATCTAGCAGAAATAATGATTGCTTACCTCAGAAGCAGTATGTATCCGGGTGTGCCACCTACCGACAAAGTGTATGAAGTGATAACTGATATTACTAGAAAATACTGAAACATTTTTGGACATTCCTTTCCTTTTTGACATGTTCCCACCACAGCTGAGGAACTTTGTGAAGGAGATTCCAAACTTCCCACACAGCTGCAGTTAAAATACACCTGGAAGACAGAAGGCAAAAATGTATGATAACCTAAACAGTGAAGTGGGTTTTCAGGAATTGCACATCATACTTTTCTGGGTAGCCAAAAGTTTAAATGCAAACTGGAAAATGTTTATCAAAAAGAAAAGGCTTATTCATTGAAGGAAACATTTATGAAGAAAATATCTATCCACAATTTCAATACAGGATGGGGAATGATGTGACTGAGAGCAGCCCTGTGGGCTGCTGATTGATGAGAAGCTTGATGCGAGCCAGCAATGTGTGTTTACAGCCCAGAAGGCCAATCATATCCTAGGCTACATCAAAAGAAGCATGGCCAGCAGGTCAAGAGACATTATTCTGCCTCTCTGCTTCTCTCTTGTGAGACCACACCGGGAGTATTGTGTCCAGTCCTGGAACTGTCAACATAAAAAAGATATGGAGCTTTTGGAACAGGTCCAGAGGAGGGCTGCAAAGATGATCAGAGGGCTGGAGCACCTCCCATATGAGGACAGTCTGAGAGTGTTGGGCTTGTTCAGCCTGAGAAGAGAAGGCTCTGAGGAGACCTTATAGTGACCTTGCAGTACCTGAAGGGGGTGTACAAGAAAGCTGGGGAGGAACTTTTTACAAAGCCTTGTAGTGATAGGACTAGCGGGAATGGGTATAAATTGGAGAGGGGAAGGTTTAGACTAGGCATTAGGAGAAAACTCTTTACAACAAGAATGATGAGGCATTGGCACAGGTTTTCACGGGAAGTTGTGGATGACCCATCCCTGGAGATGTTAAAGGCCAGGTTGGATGGGGCCCTGAGCAGCCTGATCCAGTGGAAGGTGTCCCTGCCTATGGCAGGGCAGGTTGGAATTAAATGATCTTTAAGGTCCTTTCCAGCTCAAACCATTCACTTATTCTATGATCTACTGTTAATGAGTGTATTTAGTGGGTTTTAAAAACAATTTTGATAGCCAATAGCTAAAAAAGATGTTTCTACATTTGCATTCTCTGCTTGATATTTCTACTGGAAATACTATTGAGAAAGTTCTCAATATGGGTTGCAGATTTCTAAAAACCTGAGGAGTTTTGGGTTGAAGAACACATGCCTCAGTTTTAATCCACTTTAATCTGACAGAACTGGTTGCACCAGGAAAACTATCACATCACACATGGAAATGAAAGAATCACTTACGGTGTTTTTCCCACTGCCATTGAATGCCTGGCAGCCAGCAAGACAAGCAGAAACATAGGTAACCCCATTTTCCCCACAGATGGGGTCCCAGTCATTCTTGGAACACAGGCAACCAGAGTTGCACTCTGAAAATAGGGCTTGCTCATAATCAGTTGTCTGTTTGGTTCTGTGAAAAAAAAAAAAAAAAAGAGAAATTGTAATTATGTTTTCAAGCAGATGTGGAAGAAATCATTGTCAAATCATGGGTTATGGTCTCAGCCAGGCACACCTGACCAGACCTTCTGCCTGTAGTCCATTAGGGTGTTGTCTCTTCACATTCACATAACAGTGTAGATTCTTTTTTCCCTGCTATTGGAAAGTTTTCATAGACCACTGTGAGACAGTAGCTATTTTATTAAGAAGGATAGTTTCTATTCTTCCATTTTCTTAGTTTTTCTAAGGTTTTAGTTATCTGAGGTTTGATGCTGTTCTAACAAAACCAGACAAAAAAGTTGGATTACCCCAGTTCCAAAGAGATGAATGAGCTACTAATGGGAAACAGACAATATATGAATTAGTGAGGAAATGACCAGAATACGACTCATCCAAACTTAGGGCCTGATATCTTACATGACAGGTATCTGCCAACTTCAGCCCACTGCTGCTGAAGTCATCAGCAGAGCAACTGCTGGGGTTGCTGTGAAGTCAGTGCTGGAAACTCCTCCAAAAAAGTTAGCTTTACAGAGTATCCGAGTTTTGGCTGAGACAGACATGATTTTCTTTCTAGCTGCAGGTAGAGTGTTCTGATTAAGATTTAGTGTAAGAATGACACAAGAAGAATGTTGATAACATGTAATAGCTTTAATTGTAGCTAGGAAATGTTTATGCTTAACTGGGATTGAATTACTCTTCTTCCATGTAGCTGATATTTCTCTAGATTTCAGCATGAGAAGAATGCTGAAAAGTACACTGATATTTATAATTGTTGCTAGGAAAAGCAAGGACCTATTTCAGCTCCTCATGTTTTATGAGTAAGCTGGTGTCTCAAGTTGGGAGGAGCAGAGCCAGGGCAGTTGACACAAACAAGCCAACAGAAGCATTCTATATCATGAACTTCACGCTCCACTTATAAGCTGGAAGTTTTCCAGGGATGACCACCTTCTGACATCTTGCACCGTATGATTATGTTGTTGATGTATTGCAAGTGCTCTGGAGTTCCACCCTTTTCCAGTGCAGTCTGGATCAGTCCATGGCAAATAGTAGCACTATGTTTCCACACTGGACAGTTGATTCCAGGTGTGTTTGACACTCCTCCAAGTAAAAGCAAACTGGCCTGCACTCTATTGCCAAAGGGAGTGAGAAAAATGCTTTAGCAATATCAGTTGTGGCATACGACTTGGCTGAGTTTGACTCTAGTTCATATTGAAATTCTAGGATGTCTGGCCTGGCAGCATTCAGTAGAGGTGTAACTTCACTCAGCACATGATGGGTATCAGGAAGTCTTGGCTGGTGCAATATTACTGCCAATGTATCACTGTGGTAGTAATTGGCACTAACTGTTCTTCAAGCCTTAGCGGCTCCACAATGGAGGGATCCTCTGAGAGACCACGCGATGTAGACAGCTGTTTAATTTCCCTCTATCTCTGCAGCAGATATATCGAAGGCCAACTGATACCCTTTTGCATCCTTGACATATCCTGCTGAAGTAGTCTTTGCCACAGATGCACAGATCATCTGGACCAAACAATGGGGTGCTTTTGCCACTCATTGACAGTTAGGCTTGCTTCAGCTTCCAATCAGTTAACTGTTGGGAACCCCCTGTCACTCCAGAAATGCAAATGGGCTCTCTGTCTCTCTAGGTTAGTGGTATTAAGGTACACTGTGCACAAGTGTCTACTAGAGCCTTATACTCTTGTGGGTCTGATGTGTCTGGGTACTGAATCAACACAGATCAGTAAAACCAGTTTTCTCTCTCCTCCACCTGGCTGGAGGCAAGTTCCCTCTAATTCTGAACATAGTACCTGCTACCAATGAGTGGGTTCATGTGGATCATGTGGGTTTGAAAGCCATCCTTGTAACTCACTTCTTGTAAATAAGGATTAGAAACCCTTCTACCCTGCTTGCTGAAACGCCCACTAGACACAGGAGCAACAGCTCTGATATATGATTATTTCAACTTACATACTTCTGTTTCTCTAGTAGGAGTAAGTTTTCCATGCCATTTCCTTACGTCCTCTCCATGTTCTCTCAAGAAAAAAATAGAAGGTGCCTCACCCTCTGTATGGTCTCTCTTCAGCAGGTTTTGCAGGGGACTTTTTTCTCCTGCTAGCTGAGGTACTGACCCATGCAGGTGAGGAGTAAGACCTGCCTTTCAGTAAGGATAATTTTTCATAAAGTTTTTGAACAGGTTTGGGGTTTTTTTTTAATTTTTTCAGTCAATTTTCCCACAACCAAGATGAAGGTTCTTAAGGAGGAAGAAAGATTGCATATTGCTGCATTTGATTACACACATCACCCACAACTGGCGATTCTCCTCCCCAAGTCATTGCTGCCAATGATTTGGCATACAACAATGGTGAACTCCATACAAACTCCACCACACAGATCTGGTACATTAGATTTCATCTGGATCTCTGAGTGTCTGCAGGTCACTCAGGCCACTGTAAATCAGTTCCCGCAGAGCAAATTCATTCAGCTACTTGGTAACTCTCCCTACAACGGTCCACTTGTTTAGGTGGAATGTGATAATTTCCTTGAAGGGATAACTGTTCCTTATGTCGGACAGGAGACAATTCCAGAGGCAGAGAGTCTCTTCCAAGTGTCTTGCCAATACCCACTTCTCTAACCAGGGATCTCAAATGCCTGGCTTCTATACCCTCTGATTCCAGTTTTTTGGCCTCCACTGTCCCAGCATCAGAGGTGCCAGGTAAAAAAATTGCTTGCCTTCATGATGGGTGAAATTTTTTCATGTATCTATCTCACAACTCATCAGAGATCAGATGATTACCTCGGGTTCTGCCTCTTCTTCCCATGATGAACCTGATTCACATTTACAAACTGTTTTTTATTTTTTTTTTCTGGTATTTACTCTTCCATCAGAGGTGACTGATGCTGGCATAGGTTCGTTGTCAGGTTCAGCTGTTGTCAAGGTTTGAGTAGTTGCAGTGCACATCACCTGGGTCTCAGTAGTCACAATACCTGTTGCAAAAGTTTCTGTAGCTGCAATGCTTGTCATGGTGGCTGCAGTTCCTGCTGTGGCAGTTGAAGTGGCTGCGATGCCTGTTTCAGGTGTTGCAATAGCTGCACAGCACCCATATCTGCACTGATGTTTGATCCTAAGCAAGACCTGAAAAACATTCAAGAGACCTGATGCTGGTCTCAGCAGCCCAAGGGTATTCAAAATTCACAAAACCTGTTGGAATTAGACTGGAGGAGAACGGGAAGCTGTAAAAGGTTTGTTTTTTTTCCCGTATCTTGGCTTTCTGGAATAAAACATAAAGTGTAATTACAAACAATATCCATTAGATGGCTCCTGAAGTATGCAGAGGATGCCACTGCTACCTCTCTGCTCTGAGTGCTGATCACTACCATGAAATCATTCCAGCTGCAACTGATTTTGTAATACCATAAGTCAGTGCCAAACACCACTGCAGAGCAATACCTTTAACCCAGCGCCCGGATGGGATAAACCAAATGTGAACACTGATAACGGTCTATAATGCAGACAAGGTAAAAAGACAAGTAACCCTGAAAACAATTCTGAAAGCAACTAAAACAATATACTGATTAGTGACACCCAAATCGACATAATGAATGCTTGTAAGCAACTTATTTTAACATGCACCAATAGAAGCTGTTTTTATTTCAACCCTTTAAGTCTGACCAGGGACTTGAAACTTGGACCCTCAGACCAAAAATCTGATACACTTCTAGCTGAGCTGCCTGGACCCTTTCAGGCCCCATCTTGGGCTTCAAAAGGGACTGTTTAGTTTAGCCCTTAGTGAGGAACTAAACTATAAGCAGCTGTTCCCTCCCCATCAGGGAAGAAGGATTGAAAAAAAAAAAAAAAGGTAGACCCATGGGAGGAAATAAAATCAATTTTAATAAAACAGCAAAAAGAACGAAGAATACTGATACTAATATGCAAAATGGTACTCAACCTGTCCCAGGTAGCAGTTGCAGAACATGCATGCTCCAAGCACTGACCACCAGATAGTGGAAACAGAGAGCACAGAGTTTCTGTGGGTGTGGAAGTTACAATCAACACAAAGAGCACCAAACTCGGAAACTTAACTCAAAGAGCCAGAAGATGGACACCAGGAGCAGGAGGATCAAGAACCAGTGGGACACCAACAGACAGCAGACACTCAGAGAAGAAAAAGAAGACCATTCCCAGAAAAATTCCTGATTATAAATAGAGTATGACTTTCATGGCATGGAATACTTCTGTTGGCCTGTTTATGTCAGCTGCCCTGACATGCTCCAACTTTAGACACCTGCTTACTCAAAAAAACATGAGAAACAAAAAAGGTCCTTGGTCTCCCTAGCAACAGTGATAAACATCAGTGCATTTTTCAACATTCTTCTCATACTAAAATCTAGAGAAACAGCAGATGCTGAGAAGAAAAGTAGTTCTATACCAGTTGAACACAAACATTACCTGGCTACAACTAAAACCAATATGTTATCAATAGACTTCTTGCATTATTCTTACACTAAATCTTAAACACAGCACACTACCAGCTGCTAGGAAGAAAATAGGTTCTATCTTAGCTGAAACCAAGACACAGAATGGTAGCAGGAGTAGGAGTGACTGCAAAGTGCTAGACTCAGGTATACGTCATAGCTAATGCTATGACTAACTCATCATTAATCTATGAACCCTTAAATTCTGGGTTCAGAGGCTATTAAATGCCTGTGTTGTTCAGCAGTACGCAAAGGAAAGAAACAATTAATTGAATCTCACTCTATGTACTGTGTTTCTCACTTTTCCAGAAATCTCTAGGCTCAAAGGATGGGCCCCGTGGCAATAATAATTAAAAAGTAATCAGAGAAATAATCTGCACTTGTGACACAAACTCCTCTGGGCTGAAGGAAACAATCATGAAAATTTTCTGACACAATGCCCGCTGGAATAGATGGAGTAGTTTCCACCACTTTGAATCAAATTTCTGGAAAATGTATTTAGGTCAGTCATTCATTTTTCAACAATATATACTTTGTGGAATAAATGAGGAAGGAGTTTGGTTTGCAATAGCATTCTGTGCTGAAGTGTGCCCTTCCCAGCATACCCATGGTATGATACGGTTAGTCCAGCCACATCTGAGTTCTCACAGCCCATTGCAAATAATGACAGGAACAAAAGGTAACCAAAGAAGGATGATCCCAGGGAGAGTCTTGCAGCCCCTAAAACATTGATTCTGAATTTTTTCATGATCAGTCCCCCAGAGAATATGCCAAAGGCCACAGCAGGAATGTTGATAAGACCTGAAATTGAGCAGAAAAATCTGTATTAATGAAAACTCCAGCTCCACAGGGTGTTCTTGTTAGCCACAAAGAAATACCAGCAGCAATAAGGTGAAGCAAAAAACAATACAGAAGATTTTCACTTGGAGCATTTTATTTGTCCACACTTGGATTATTCCTATGAAGGTACTCAGACTGTTTTAAAAACTGGCTTCTAAGGAAATGTTTATTTGCTAGTTCTTTGACAGAGTGGTTACATGTATGATATTTAGATAATGATCTTGCAATTTCTTAATCTTAGTGTTTTTCTTCACTGTTAGTTTGCCAGTAGAAGGATTGCTGTGGTGTTACAACAAATACTTCTAGTGGAAAAAAAAAAAAAAAGAAAAAGAAAAAAAGAAAAAAACCTGCTCCAGGCATAGAGAATTTACCTGGGGTATTGTGCTGCTTAGGACAGCCAAGACAGCCATTGTCCCACCACACAGTTCTGGGCTTTGCTACAGAACCTCCCTGTGTCCTTCACCCATATAGCAACAGCAGGAGTAACCAGGCCCGCACTTTGGGGCTGCTGCACTTTGGCTTTCCATGGCAGCTTCACTCCTTCCCTTTGCCACTGAGAGGAGGAGCCTTAACTGCTCATTCCTAGAGGGTGAGTTCAGTTTTACCCATTGTATTATCCCCAGCAAGTCCTGATGACTCCCTAGAGACATTTCTGAGAGGGATAGAGCCAGTGACATGTCATCACCTCCATGCACAGGAAAGTTAGGGAATATCTCCAATCTTGGTTGTTGAAATGCTCCGCTAGGAGTGTGTTGCAATGGCAGAAAGATAGTTATATCCCACAGGTTCTCTGCTTGTATCAGACTTCAAGGCAATCAAGTGAAAGAGCATTGAAGGACATAGGTAAATTTGGATGACCATTAACCCTTACCTGAATGGCTTTGCTCAAAGTATTGTCCACATTGATAGATACCGACAAGACCAAAAAAGTCCTGCTCAGTACATGGAAAATATATGTAAGTAGAGACCAAAGTAAATGATACTACATAGTCAAGGAAGGTGTCCTTTGCTGGATTTCATTATTACTGAAAATTATTGTCCCAGCTTTATCAGCAAGTTCCAACACATTAAATTCCCTCCATGAAAAGGGATGCGTATGTGGTTTGCACCTTTTAATTCATGCTGATACCTCATGGTGAGTGAATGTGCAAAACACATGCAGGTAGCAAAGCATACACGCATTCAGATAGCAAATGAAATTTCAGAATTTTGTTCAGAGGACTGGGAGTATTACAACATTACTGCAAATGGCTTTGTAGAAAACACTAGTTTAGGAAATTGGTGTCTAATCTGTATGTTTGGAAGTGCACCAGAATCAATCAATTTGGAACATGATTCTTCTCTCTGTACATTCATTAAAACTGTAATTCAGTATATTTAGAAGCTGCATCTGAAATGTAGCATATGTAAATTAGGAGTCACTATATAACAGGTTTTCCTACTCTCTTTTTCCTTTCTTGTAAGAGGGGACTGAGATTGGAACTAGGAGCTGGATGATACACCAGAGGATACCTGCACTCTGTCTGCCACTCCTATCATAGAATCATAGAACAACCAGGTTGGAAGAGACCCACCATATTAATGAGTCCAACCTATGCACCCCTTTTGTTCTTGTGTTTGTCTTGCAGCCTTACAGATAACTCTATTGCTTGACATTGGCATCAGGGGTGGGTGGTGCGTGGTGATCAGAAAAGCGTATATTTTTAAGAGAAATCATGTAAACACAGCAGGAGCCATTTTATTTTCTTGCACATTCATTGGGTTGTGATTATTGAAATATACCTTCTTATGTCCAGCTGATATTTTTGTTCGTAGTGCTTCGAACTGCTCTGACAATTCTGATATCTATCAGAGATATTACAAGGCAAATTGGTGTGTGTTGTTTGGTTTTTTTTTTTTCAAAGAGACAAGAAAAGAGATAGGGAAAGGCAAATAGACACTGTTAGTTCCAGTCAGCCCTCAGCTTTTTCAGCTGGGGTATACTGGGAAAGAAATAGAAGGAAGGAAAACCACCTTATTGCAGAGGTGTTCACTTAGCCAGGATGCTTCCTTAGCCAGGTCATAGCACATTTTCTGTTTGATATGATCACTATGCTTTGTGAAATCAGATGCATCTTAAATCTCACTCAGTTTGAACATATCTGAAAGCTTAGCTCCAGAAAATCTTTAAATACAATGAGAAGTACTAGGCTGAATGTAGGAATTGTTTTCTGGACTTTCTCTGGCCATTGACTATGCTTGAAGATTTCTTCTTGCTTTTAGGAGTTTTGTGCCAGGAAATTCCAGTTTGTATCTTTAAGGAATTAACATAGCACAATGGATCAATACAGCTTTTCTACCTATATATACCTCCGTTGCTGTGCAACTAATGCCACTCTGAAACAAGGCAGTTCCCTCTGTATTGGAAAGATGTAAACCTCTTTACTGTTTAAAACTGTTGAATCCCTAGGCCTCAGAAACTGAACCCAAGCTTGCATGCAGGTTCAGCAAATGGTCAGTGAAGTTCACCATCCTGAAGACACCTCAGTAACCAAAGGCAGAAGCCACTCTTGTGCTGTTTGGGAGACTTCACAAAGGAGGAAGGTTTTTAATTGAAATGAAGGCAGAAATGCCAACTTTTCCTTCGCCAGCATTGCATCAAGATAATGTTAGATCTTTAATGCATGTATTGTGTGATCACTGATTTGACTTCAACTTCCTTTTATTTAACATCATCCTCTTCAGAAAGTAAGAAATCATCATTAATATCACAGTTACTTTATGGTCAGACCTTTAGCACTCACTGCATTGATCTCTGTTTCACTGAACTAAAGGAGAAGCCAGCAAAAGAACAGATCTCTAATAAAAAAAGTACAGAAAGTATTTTAAAATTAATTATCTTTGCTATTACTCTCTTGTATTCTATATATATTTCTTCTCAAATTTCCAGTAAAATGGGAAATAAGGCATAGAAATCATGCAATCTTTCACAGTAACTCTTGCACAGATAAACTTAAAGGTAAAGTAGAATTTAAATAACTTACCTTCTATGAGCTTAAATGAGACAAAGAAGAAGAAATAAACATATCCTGAAAAAAACCTCTAGTTTTCCCTGCCCTGTATGTTTGTACATACCACTCTTAAGATGCCTACTCTTAAAATATCAAGAAACAGGTATGACGTTACCTATAACAAAATTAGTCTTCGAAGATGTTTGCCCATATTGTTGTTCAATATATTTTGGCTTATATGTCACCATGCCTATTAAAGAATTGAATTGTATGATACTTGCACACAAATACAGAATATAAACTGGATTCCCAAAGAGGTTCTTCAGTGATGGCAAGAAGTCTGCAAGACAAAATGGTAGAAATGACAACCAGGCCAAAGTGAGAATAACTGCTGTAAATAATGCTTTGCAATATGTTTGCACTTTCCAAAGGGGAGCTGCAGAACATTTCAGAAGGAACCCTTTAAGTTCCATGATGCTTCTAAGAGCTCCCCCATTTCTGGATAGGCAAAACAATGAAGCAAAGTACTAATCACTGATTTCCCAGAAGAGATATCTTGTTTTATATATATTCTTTTGATCATAAAGCAGGACTGATATGATTTCTATGTGTGCTCAACAGTCACAGCATCTTTTAGCTTAATCTGGGCACAGAGCAATGTTGACACAATACAGACATATTGAGATTGAGTTACAGGTTCAAGTACTGAGGCAAAAAAGCTTTCAGCAAAGTAGAGCCAAAGAAATGCAATTGTGCTAAACAGCTTGTGTCTAAACCCAGAAAGCCTCCCAAACTACTGTATATAGTCTGTGCCAATCCATATTCTGATGAGAAATTGCATGTGTTTTTCTAATTAATGACTTTAAAGAAAAAGGTTTAGCAAGAACTGAGGTGTTTGGGTTTTATTTTTTCTCTCACTTCTGCAACAGTGACTATCTGTGAATGAAAAGTTTTTGCAGAGTTTCATGATACTTGCTGAGCCACTATTGTAATTTTACCAATCCCAGCTAGGGAAATTCTGGATGAAAAAGCAGGTCCAGGAAACAATGAAAAGACACTTTTTGTGCACATTAACTAGATGGAGAGTGACACCTGAGAAAAATAGTAACTTTGAGGTGATTAAAATATGGACTCAGAAAGTAATAAAGTTTTAAAACATAAAAGATAGTGGGAGAAAGATTCAACAATCAGGAAGGAAACCAGTGACTTACCTTTTGCCATCTCAGCCAATTTTGCTTGTTGCTGATAAGGTTTGTATTGATCCTTGCTGTCCTCAGTGATGAACTTTGACTGCTCAGAAGAGGTACTAGAGTCCTTCCTGCTCTCTGTTTTTGGAAGGTTCTTCGGGAGGAACCAGAAGGGGATGCCGGCCAGAACACTAATCACACCTGCTATTAAGTAACCCAGCCACCAGGCTCCCACCCACTGTGCATCCTTGTTAGTTATTGTTATACTGTCTAAAGAAAGTAAAATTAAAAAAAAAAAAAAAAAAAAAAGGAGAAATAAATGCTTTTTAGGAGTGGTTCTTGAAAACAAGGAAGGTGATTTTGCAGTGACTTTCTCCAGAGGAGTCTGTCCCTGCCCTTGCCAGGTTTAACTGTGCCTTGTGCCCCTATTCACATAACAGGAGTAATTGTGGGGCAGCAATAAGGACTCGGTGATTCCTGTAACAAAGCATCAGCCTTCCCCTGACAACACAGACTTCCCAGCCATGATGCTTACACATCCTCTGAGAGAATGTAAAGACCAGGATATTGCGTAGTCCTGATGACCACACTCTTGCTCCCAGCTGGGCTGTTCTCCACAAGAGTGCCATGGAAAAATGGAGAAGAAGGGGATCAGGACTCCTGATACTCATTGCAAGACCTATTTTACAGGTAAAGACAGTTTATTATAAAATGTGCGCACAGTTATTGGCAAGATCCTGAATTTCAGTCATGGCTCCTCCACATGCCTGCTGTCCCCCCAGTATCTTCAATACTATGGCATCTCCTGGAGGTCAGACACAGATCTGCTGAGGCTGAGGAAGAGTCAGGCCTCCTTCTTCCTCCATACCCATTCTTCTTGTTAGGGTTTTCTGTTTGGAGCACTACATTGTTGTCATCCTTTCTGTTTCATAAAGTGCCCACTCTATCCTGTTAGTGCCATATGCCTAGAATTTTTTTTTAAACCTGAGTTTTCTGACTTACCCAGATCTACAAAGCCAATGTCAACATAAAGTTTAGCACAAAGGGATCCTAGAAGGAAGCCAAATATTGGCCCTATAATTGCAGCGGTCTGTACACAGCCTGCAACAGAAAAAAAGGGACTGCTAGTCTTCTGAGTTAAAAAGAGCACTGGTTCTTGCTGTACCTAACAGCAAAATGTGACACACGATGGGTAACAAGTGATTCAGTCTTAAAATACTGAGCCAGTCTTTATTCTCTGGCACATTAATTGCATAGGTTAGAATATTTTCAAGAAGAAAAATGTCAACAATAAAATTGTCCCCACTGCATTGACACTTCAAGTTGTGGTTAGCCCTGAGTAGGTTGAAAAATCATAGAATCATAGAATCACCAGGTTGGAAAAGACTCACTGGATCATCAAGTCCAAATCACTTTGTTTAGGTACACAACATGATCATGTTTCAATATACCCTCAGTCAAACTTTCTGAATATTTTGAATTTTCAAAATTGATCTAGAAATCAGGAAAAAATTAATCTTTAACACAGAGGAGAGAGTTTTTTAACTTTTACCAATCTGGAAATTTTTCAAGACAGGATGCTGATTGGAAAGGTTTTTTTGATAATATTTCACGTGTGTGGGCAGAATTCTTCAGAGAGTGAACACAACAAGAAAACAGTAATGTCAGCTTCTTAGAGCCTTAGCACCATTGTTTGTAATTCTACCTGAGTATGGAGAGAATGTTGTGGGTGCCTGGTGAAATTCTGTTTTAAGTGCTTAAAAGAGTACAAGTTTTTTATCACTTTTCAGGGAACTGAATGTGCACAGAGGCTCAGCAGTCCACATTTAGAAGAATTAGGAAGATTAGGGAAACAGCAGGAACCTGAGGCTAAATTCTTTCCTCAAATTAAGATAATAGAACTATGCTGGTATAATGAAAAGGAAACTCGGTCCCTTGAGTGTACATGACTGTTAACTAACCTTAATATTGGAAATGATGCAAAAAAACCCAATCAGGGCAAGTCAATTCAATAACACTCATTCCATTGTTCATAATGAGTCAGTTACCTCTTTGGAAAAATCAATTAGGAAAAAAAATATTTCTTTTACCGATGTATAAGGCAGCATTCTCTTCAATAGCATAATCATCAATGTATGCAATTCCCAGAGGCTGGATAGGAGTTTCACCTATTCCACGCAAAAGATTTCCCAGTAAAACGTAGATCCACATGGAAGACCCAGCTTCTTTTTCACATCCTGATACATTGTAAGAGAAGCAACAGTGATACATTTTTTCATAGCATTTTTGCAGTGAATGCACAGGACTTAAAAAGTACTTCAAGTGTGGAACAAAACAGTTTGAAATCTGTGAAAAATCTATTGTGGACTGTGAAAAAGGTAATTTTAATCCAATCAGTTCAAGATGAGCCTGCATTTATTACAAATTGCTTCAGCCAAAGATATTAGAAGTTGTCCAGTTTTATAAATCTGTCGCCACATCCCATTTTAGGAACATTTTTCACTTCCTTCTAATAAAAATCTCCTAATGAAAAGATTTGGGAAACAGTGATGATCAATACCAGCCATATCTAATCCACAGGTACAAAGATACAAACATAGACCTGTTTTGTGACAGATGGGGTTTGATTTATTCATCTGTGGTTTGTTCATTGCTGGGCACTGGGAAGAAGCTCAAGGCACCCAGAGGAGAGGCAGCTTCCAGGAGTGTAAAACAGGGTTAGGTGGCTGGGAAATCAAAGTGACTGTTTCTAGTGAGGCAAGGCTCTGGAGGCATATTTCCTGGTAGAAGGAAGACCTTGAATTTCCAGGGTCCCTGTGGGGAATTGTTTGGTGTTTCTGCAAGCCAGGAAGCTGCAGAAAGTTGCTGAAGGAGACAGCAAGGCTGGAGGACAGGCTACAACCTGAAAAAACATCTTGGCAGTGGCCAGTGACAGTAGTATAGTTATTTGTAACGAATTTGTCTCAGTGAGTAAATCTAGCTTTTCAGTGGAAAAGATTTGTCTGCTTCCCATTTATTGTTTTTTACATTCTAATAAACCATTGCATTACAATTTGGGAACCTTTTGATGTGTTTTAGTCTGCTTACCATCATATTTAACAGAGATCATTCTCACCTGTGTTTATATTTGCTTGGGATTTTTCCGAAACTGAGAGTGGATTTTGGCTTTTATCCTGCAGACATGGAGAGACGCTAACAGTTGAATTGATGGTAGAAGAGAATCTTTCATACTGATACCTGCTTATAAACCAAAGTTGTTTTTTACTGCCCCAACTTATAAGAAAAGAAGCAAACAGATCTGATGCTACTATGTGAGATAGGCTGACAGCACTTAAATTCAAATTTCACCTGCATACATTGTGGTTAATTATGGTTAATGGATAAACAAATATCCATAAACATATGAAATATGTAGGGATACAGCAAACTTAGTTTGTATTGTGATAGTATATGAAAATTGCCCCTTTGCTGCTCTTTGTGTCATAATGCTGTGTTTGAGTTTTACAGACACTTTTCTATTCTGCGGTGCGTGAATCTGCACTAATTGATTATCAACACTGGGTGTATCTTCTGTCTTCTGTTTGGTACTCAGACTGTCTTCCTGAGTTTAGTCATCACTTCATCACTGAGGCTTCAACAGCTCTTAAATCATGTCAAAATACAGTCAATCAAGATCACAGACTAATAAAACAATAAGTTGTTTACAACTGAGAATATCTTATATGTCAAATTATTTTCTCTCTCTTTTCACAAAAAAATGAATTATTAAACTGAGGGCCCACGTTCACATATGCTTATTTCTATGGGAATCTTTCCAATCAATGACTAAATATTTCAGTGAGTCAAATCAATCACTTTGCACTTACCGTCCCATGAAGAATTGGGGCATCGCAATTAGGAATGTTCCAGCTGACATAATTAAGCAGCCTGCTCCGATTATTCTTGGCCTGTGAAGCTTTGCTCCAAAGTAGCTTACAAAAATTATGATTAGGAGGTTTCCTTTGAGAGTATGAAAAGAAAAACAAGTTTTATGTCTTGTTGATAAGAGAACCCCTAAAATAATAATTCCTGGTATGTACTATAGGCAGCAGTTTCAGGGAGAGAGGGCTGATCATGCGGAGTTGGATTTTATCTCTCTCTTTCAGCATTCATACAGAAGCTGTGATATGAAAAACATAAAATTCTGGATAAGCAGCTGGAAAAGGGAAGAAAGACTGTGCTAGCTGAAGAGAACAAATAACCAGGAAAGAAAGAAAGAAAAGAGGCAATCAAACCTGGCTTTGTACAATTAAGCTAAGTTTTCATTCCCATGAATACCACAGTCCACTGAAAACCCATGAAATAAATTCAGTAATCCGAAATCATAGAAGCATTACACTGGAAATCTTAGTGCAAGAAGGAAGGAGATAGGCTGGAAAATGACCATAGGTGATATTTATACCCTTGCTTCTTAATAAATCACACTTGTAAAGGAGGTGGATTGCTGACAAAAGGAGAGAGAATGTTGAAATCTGTGCAGGTAAATTCTCGTTCAACATTCAAAATTTCTGTTATTTTTCATTAACCATTCACTAAGCTTATCTAATTACAATATATTTAGAGCTATCTTGAATTGCTTTTCTTAGCAATGCTATCCTATTTAACATAATCACACTAACAGTCATTATCTTTTTTAATAGATGAATCTTTCTCTGTTCCAACATTTCAAGTAGATTCATAAAATATTTTTTCATGACAAATTGCATCACTTTTTTTCTAAAAACAAAAATTACTTCTAAAGCACATACCAATTTCAAAACTGCCATCAATAATGCCAACCAAAGAGGAAGGGATATCAAATCTTCTCTCTATTTGTGTGATAGTACTTTTGAGATAACTTCCTGACAGCGCTTTAGCAAAATAAACAAAAGACAATGCACCAAGAAATATCTGTGAAAGAAATTGGTAGTGATTAAAATCAAGCAGTACGGAAGGTTTTTCTTTTTGAATTATATTGTAAACTGTTCTTACCATCCCACCCCTGCCTTTCCCAAGTAATATATGTCGATATTTTACCCTCTCTTAATGAAACATTGTAGACTGACAATTTATCCATTTCCTGGTGCTTTGAAGGGCAGAGACATTTGCTTTGATATCTCAAAGTTGGTTGCATGTTACAACAATAACAGTAACTGTAAACTGTGGTTTAGGATGGGGGAGGTGTGTATGGGCCTATTTAGCATAGTCTTTTACAATCAACTAGAGGGACTTTAAAGCTCTGTTTTGGCAAGCTATACTTGCTGAAGTCTAGGGTGACCCGAAGGAAGCAGTCTCTGCTACCTGCAGCATGAGTCACACAGTGACCTGCCTTGCAATTCATGTCTAGGTTAATCTTTTCTCCACCACATTTCTTAGCTTAAATATATGCACTTTCTTTTGAGTGCACAGTGCACTTTGTTGAGGGAGAACCTTGTTGTGTTCTTCTGTTTTGCAGAGGCAGTTGTTTCCTCTTAGTTATTGCTATATATGTTTTAGTGTATTACTCTGGATCAGGAGCAGACTTTGGAAATAGAACTGTGCTTTGGTATACACTGGAAATGTACAGATAAAATCCGTTTTACTCAAAATTAGGCTGGAAGATGTGTGCCAGAAGGGCACTACATTCACTCCAACAGCCAGTGGCTCTTCAGTCTCCCACACAAACAAAGAGTTGGTTTGAAGTAACTCCCCATACTGAAATGTGTATAGTCGTAGAGCAGGGTCCTTAGCACAAACTGTTTCACACCTTCAAGTTATTGCCTAAATTTCCCTTCAGTAAATGCAGCCTTACTAATTTTACATGCTCCAGGGATAATAATTTTCTGCAGTCAGTCATGGAAACCATATCATTGCTTTCTATTTTCAAATATAGGTTGTGTTGACCAAATATATAGGGATGCTCTTCGTAAAAGGTGTAGAAAACCCCCTTAAAACCTAAATCTGGAATTAAAAGTCACATTAGTTTTGTATAAAGAGAGAGCTAGACTCCCGTACTGCTCCTTAGGTCTTTGATTGGTTTGAACTCCCAGAAACCAGGACAGGAAAACTGGAGGTGAAATATTATTGCTTTTCTGGTTTTGGAGCTAATAAACTGATTCCTGACTGGTTAATCAGTGACGGAAGATTTATTCAATGAGGGAATCAGGTTATTGTCTCAGCAAATGGAGGAACAATGATAGAATTACTATTATGCTATAAACTTAATTAATGAAACTTATAATCTATTTCAAAACAGGACCTATTTCAGGGCCTTTGAAGGCTGAGACAAAAATCAATGACAACATTAAGGAATCAAAATATTCTTATAGCAGTCTTAGCTGCTTTGCATAATTTATGGACTTCAGGTCAACTATTGCTGAAGTAATTGACTTTATTCGGAGCTGGATTAGTATCTGAAAGTAGATATGTAGGGGTGCGTGTGTGAGAGAGAGATTAATCCCAGCAGAAATAAAGACTGTGCTGGATGAAAAGAACTGGGCAAGGCCCAAGACTCCTTGTCCATCTAATGCAAATAATGTCATCTCACTGCCGAACACTGATTTATTGAGACCTTACCCAAGAAAGGGTAAGCAATTTACATTCTGAGTTTGGAAAGCAGGTAGAGGGAGTAGACGAAGCATCATGCTGCATCATGTACCTCACTGTTCCATAAAGGGATGAAAACTACTCCAAGGTGCAGTGATCCTACTGTCAGATAGGCACTATCTGTACGACTAGGCTCGAGGCAAAGAGCTTCCATTGCTTCAAGGTGATACTTCTCATGGATGAGAGAAATGCAGATACTTTGCAGTTTTGTTTCAAAGTTACCTCATACAGAGGTCTCTCAGACCTCGAATATTATAATAACACTTTAGTAATACAGGACTCAAAACACATGGACCATAATACAAACATTTTTTCAAAGCCCAGAAGACTACCACAGCTACAATCTTCTAAAATCAATCTGTACCAACAAACGCTTGTGGCTTCCATATTCTGTTCTTAACTTCAGGAAAATAGGGAGATGCATTAAGCAGAATATAGTAAACTTTCGGGATGATACCTGAAGATCTCATAACACAGAAGAAGCCTCAACCAACATCTTATATTTGAACATTGCTAAACATTAGGTAAATATAGATCTGAAGCAGAATTTTTTAGGGTCTTATGAAAGTATTTTATAATTTCATACTGACCCATGAAGACATAATCAGAACCAAAAAATAGTTAGTTCACAAAAAAAAAGAAGTTTTCTATATCCTTGTTGGAATATTCAAAAACTCTTACTCTACCTTTATACCTCCACAACACGACTGTTTTTCCTTGGATGCAGAAGATTCAGATTTGAATGAAGATCGGTCAACTGGCAGGATTGTGGTGTTTGAGAAAAAACGAGTATTTTCTTTTGATGAGATCTCCATGATGATATCCCCTGCCTCTAAAGCAGAAAACATGGAGAACATTAGGCATTCTACTAGAAAGGCATTCTATTAGCTCCGTCTCAAAAGCTCATCACGTGATAGCAACACCCCACTGTACTGTTTTCCTTACAACAGCAATTACCAAACTTTACAACAGAATCTGAGCAGTGCACTGGATGTTTAATTATGGGAATTTGCAATCCGCTTGCCTATAGTAATGAAGATCAAATCATAGTCAGCAAACACTCTTCATTCTCCAGCTATCATCAATGTGATATCATTGAATGTTTGACCAAGCGTTACTGGTAGACTAAGTAGTGCTTGTTAACATTTTAAACAACATTTCTGGAGCCTATACGTGGGTTCATGTTTCTAGATGGGACCATGTATGCAGAGATTTCTTGGAGCTGATCTCTGAATTTCCCATATATTTGGGACATTAAGTAATTAGATCAAAGGAAATCTAGCCCCATTAATGAGGAACTTGAATTATTTTAGATTGAAACATTGGCTCTAATTGCCTGATGTTAGCTAATGAGTTACACAAGAATAAAGAGGTTTAGTTCCCTTTACCATTTTAGATAGGGCCTTAAGGCTCAGTGGGCAATTGTTAAAATAAAAATGTGAATTTACTTCTTTGCAGGTAAACAAAGAAGTAAAGAAAACTTAAATACTGCACTTTGAGAACAAAAGATGTCAGTAATTCTTAAATCTCTGCTTACATACTGCAGTTCTTAATTCCAATCTCTAAATCAGATCTGAAAATATTTATGAAATCAGCTTCTGTGTTCACTTTTAAGCTGCACTATGTTTTATAGAACTACTGGTTGAAAATAAGAATAGAGGTTCTTATTCTTTTGTGTTTATCTACAGCATAGGTCTTATATAAATTTAAAAAAATAGCTTCATGTATATATACATGCACATAACATGTACATGCATTCACGGCTTGCAAAAGTTTTGTGCAGTAAGTACTCATGCTTCCAGAAATATAAGAGTGGTTCATGTACAAACTTGTCTAGGTTCTGTTCATGTATGGACCAGGCAAAAAGACTGTGGTTGTGGTACTAACATTTTTGCTGAGATCTCTCCATCACATCAGACTACATATAAGAGAAATATTTCTATTTGACACTGCCCTGACAAGGGCACAAGGGATTGCACAGCATTTCCTTGTCAGCAGCAATAAGCATACAGACTTCTATAAAACAATGAAAACCAAAGAAGAATGATTTGTGCATGCTGAAGAAAACGTAACCTATTCCTGCTCTGCTGTTGACTTTCTGGTGATCTTGGGAAAAGTTACATTGTCTTTCTATGCCCCACAATTGAACTTGGGCAGTGGGGAATGGCATGTACCTCGCAGCACCCATGTGAGGATAAATTCATTAAAACTTGAAAACATGACTATGACACTCATATAATTCTGCTGCCGTGTAAGCACATGTAAACTGCCATGTAAACCTTTACGTTAAGATTCTAAATGCTTTCTGCATATTGCTCCTATAGCAATCTAGGATTGGAAAAAAAATTGGAAAAGGAAAACATCTGAAACACAGCTAAGTAAGTAAATTGTTCTCATCTTTAAGCAAAGACACTCTCAAATAGATAAGGTCCAACAGAAGAGCAGAGAGCCTTCACAGTCTCCTCCATTACACCCTATATGGAGGGCTGACAAAAAAAAAATTCCATGAAGGTGTAAGGGGTGGAATATGACATCGCACTTTGAAGGCAGCATACATGTTAATGCCACACTGAGTTGGTACAATCCTGAAATGGACAGGAGAGCTTAAACAAAACTTCTACTTAGTAATATAAAAAATTCTTACAGTATAAAAATTATCAACATCTATTATCCAATTCTGGATGTCAAATGCAAGCATTCTAGGAAGGACTGACAGCTATGCAAATTTTACAGGCTTTAATACATCCGCAATTGTTCCAAAGGCATGGCTTTAAGGAGGTCAATAGTTTTCTGGCCCAGAGAAACGTTCAACCATGTATCTCAGAGCATCAGTTCGGTTGTCCTGATAATGCTTCTGAAGGAAAATCTTTACACAAGACAGAGAGCAAAGTGTCCAGTAGTAGCGCAGCCCACCATAATGTTAGTTGTAATCTTTTCTCTTTTGTGCAACCAGAAGAAATACGACTGTTTCACTCTTACACAAACTTGCTCTATGCCACTCAAATACCAATTGCATTGAGACATCAGAGATAGCTCTAGTTTTATCCAAGGAGATACCTAGCTGGTGAGGGCGGTATGTTATTGATTTGAACGCAGTGATAGCCATGGGGTTTTGTTGTGTCTTGGATACCCCATTTGTCCAGTGCCATGAAACGTGAGGACTGATAACCTATGTCATCTCACCCCTCCCAGATGTGGCAGGAATGCTAGAAAAAAAGTAATCCTATGTAGTGGCACATTTCACTGAGGTCAGTTAATTGGACCAGTTCGACTGGTGATAACAGAGAACTAGAATTCAACCTGCAGCATTCCATTTGTTTAGGAAAGGTCAGTTTTATTCTATATTTTGTGTCCCGTGTTTTAAAACCACAAGATAAATGTAGTAACTGAAAACTGTGGGCTAAATTCAGCCCTTTCAGAGTTACAGTGCTAACTGCAAGCCTGATGTATGTAGCAACCTCTGTTCATCTCTCCTTCTTTATACATGTGTGTGTGTGTGTGTGTGCGCGCACATGCACATAGTTGAGATGCATATAATCATGCATTCTTTACTTGATCTAACACATCTGTGACTTCAGAAGTGTCTATGCTCGGCTGCATATGCACAGACACATGCAAATCCCTTGAAGTTCGATCAACTGGAAGGCAATCTCTGAACTGAAAGGATATTATTGTATGGTTAAGGTGCATTCTCTCTAGTCACTAACTGTTTAAAAATAAGACCTGAGCAACAACTACTTTGACACAAGCTTTAGATTTGCTTATTATTTTAAGTATGTATCTTTACTACAGAGTACTTGCAATAATAAAAACACATTCATGGACTTTTATCAGTCATTATTGTTAAACTGGCACCCAATCTTACAAAACACAGATTTTCTAGTAGTAAACATAACCAGCTCTTATATAAGCAAATAACTATATGAGGAGAGCAAAATCAAATACACAAAACCTAAGCAGCTAAAAGTTTACACATAAACAATGCATTTTTCTCCTTCAACAAAGTATCTTCTAAGCAGTATTCCCTAAATGCAGGTAGCCAGTTCTGAAGTTTGTACAGCATTGTGGAATCTTCAAGGCTCTCTGAGGACATCTAATCCATGGAGTTTCTGTGGATTAGTTTTTCTAAATCCCTTTTGTAACTTTTACCAGTGATTAAGTAAGCAAGGCATTGAAGAAAGCACTTGTATGAGGCTGTACTCTGTCCCAGAAATATCTTCCCTTACTAAAATCTTCCCTCTTCCATAAGAGTCAAGGAAAAGTAGGTACATAAGCGAAAATGGAGGCTAATTCTGTTAACATATTCTGTGCTATCATCTCCAAAACAGATAAATGGAAGTACAATCAAGTTTCACCTTAAAATTTTCATTTTGTGGGCAGAATATTCTCACAAGCCATTCTAGCAGGAAGGAAGGAGACTGAAGCAGGTGCCCTGCAGTAAAAGATTCTTTACAAACTTCAGAACACCTACAACAACTAAGTCTGGGTGGGTGTCACTCTGCCCAAAGGACAGCTGCTAACCACCCTGACGCCTTCTCCCTGCCTGTCACTGGGGCTTACATCTGGGTCTCCAAGCTCTCCTTACATTCCTTGCTCCAGCTGCTCTGAGTGCAGGAGCCCTCTCTGGTGACTTTGCTTTCCATCCCGCCAAAATTTATCCTGATAACTCACCTGTGACACAGCTTGGGCAGCGGTGGCATCCACCTTCCCAAGGGCTGTCATGTGGGCCTGTGAGCAATGGTCAGGTTCAAGGACGAGTCCGTCCCTGAGCATGCATACAGCATGCTGAGACACAGCCAGGCAGTTCCTGAAGTGCCCCTCCAGTCATTCAAACTCCAGGCAAAGAAAAAAAAAAAATCCTTCCTCCCACACTGGTAACTCCTCAGCTTTACAATAAGCCTCCTTACACATGACTTTATTCTCTGCCAGCCCGCAGGCACAGGAGCTACACTTGCTAGAATAGGGTGACACAGGAGACCAGTACAGAAACTGTTTACCCTTGAATCCAGCTAAAGGACATCCTCTCTGAAAGGAAATTCAACAAAGAGAAGAAGAAAACCCAAATCTTACCTGGCAGCTGAAATCCCCAGAGATGGTGCCTACCACTTTTTGTAGGTAAGCTCTATCTGTTATGCATACTCATAAATGCATGCACAGAAACTGGTCCCAGCTTAGAATTGGGAAAATTTGAAGGGGAAACCCTCCAAAACTTGTAGAAATTACTCTGCCTAGGGATGGTAGATCCTATGCTGAGGTAGAAAAAGGAAAATGTGTGGGGGTGGTCGAACTGTTTTTGTCTCTTTTTTTTGTCTGTGCATTTTGTATTCATCTGCACCCCCATCCTCCTCCACCCCACCTCCTCACGTTTTTCTTCCTTTCTCCCCTCCTATAATCTCCAGGACACTGGACACATGGGCAAACCAGAGACACCAGCTGCCCTAGCTGGAAATCCCGAAGAGCATCTGAACCCCCACTGGGGTATTTTTCTTTGTAACTTGCTTCAAGTTTGATGGGTCACGTGACAAAGCTTTGTGGAGAGAAAAAAAACCCAAAACAAACAAACAAAAAAACCCCAAAAACCTGTCCTGAACTTCTTTATTACTCGTTCCCAGGAAATGAAAGACTTCAAGTGGAAATGGACCAGAAAACAAACAAAAAAAAGGTATTAACACTACAGATTATTCTTCCCCCTTCTTCCTCCCTCCTATCCTCTGCAGTGGGATATGTTCCCATGGCAGTTAAAACCTCACTGACATTGAAAATGGTGCTGTGCCAAACACAGTGCCTTGGAGCAGGCTTCTGCTTTCCTAGATTTAATACAAATTATTATCCATTCCTTCAATATATCTCCTTTTTGGGTGCTTAATGCTGATGGAATTTTATTACAGTGCTCATAATTCACATTTTGTACTTTAATGTGTTTTATCCTTACTTGTTGAGTTTGGAAACTTGGAAATCTCTTTCCTTCTTTTCTGAAAGATATCAGGGTGCTTAATAGTTCTCAGGAATTACTGATTAGGAGAATTAGTGATTATGAGTTCTTTCAGCTTCTTTCAGAAAAGAACTTGCAGACTTTTTCCTTCAATCATTAGGAAAACTGAGTTTACACAATACGGGAACTGTACTAGTTTTATCTAAACTGTAATTTTCATCACTGACCTGGTCTCCTCCAAGGATTTCTGGCACAGACTCCAGTTCTTCTGCTACCGGTAGCCTTCACTGCACTGTCCCTTAAAGTAGGTGAGGCTTGTGTTCAGAATAATGAATTCTTTATATAAATCAGTTTCACATAATTCTCCAAGACACCATTGTGCTACAAATCATATAAATAAACATGAGGTCATGGTCCTCTTCCCTTACAGGAAAATACCTAAATTATGCTCTCATGCAGTTTAAGATGAGATAATGCTTTCAAGACTGAGATCCACAAGATTTAGTGCAATTTTCTCCTCTTTCCTGGATGTTTGGTTCATTGCAAAACCTCAGCTTTCTATTACAGTTGGGTTTTTACTGGAATCTCTTTATAGAGTCTTCTCTGACTTCTTTATAGGTGTAGATAATATCTTAACTAGAACTTCATCAAAACCACTCTAGGGGAGCTATTTTCCATGAAAGTTTTCTAACACTTTCCAAAAGAGTATCATTATTCCTTTATGAGCTAATTATAGCAGTTCCTCAGAACGAGTCATGTTTATATCCGCTACAATACTTGCCCAGATGCTCAGAATAAGTGAATACAAGATTCTCACTAACACTCGGTGAGTTCATCTGGCAGAGAAGAAAATGTCATCCAGTTAGGCATTTATTAGTCTTCCAGACCATGGATATTGGATGGAAAGGTGATACAGTACATCATCTACTACAATTTACTAACAAGAACTGAGACAGGGGAAACAAATGTCTACAAAATCCCATACAGGACGTAACACCTCTTGCACTTCAGTTTTCAATGCCTTCCACAGCAGAGCTGTTCCAAGCACAATGATTTGAAATTCATTGAGAGGCTGCTAGACAATTAATCAAACAAGAAAGGTTTTGCTTTCTCATAATCCTAGAAGATATGTCTCATATATACCCGTTCTATAATTGAAACAAAGGTTTAATGTGGCTAGGGGTCAAAGAACCAGACTTGTTTCTCAAGGACCATTTCTATTTTTTTTGCATTCCTACTTTGTATTAGTTACAGAAAATTAGAAGCCAGGCCACCTTCATTTCTAAAGCACAAGGTTAAAATAATTAAGTTAACAAAGCCAAGTCTAGCCATAGAGAGTAGCTGTGATGAGTAACCTTGATTTATAGTTGTATCAATATACTAACAACACAAAATGCTTGTGGGTCAGTCTTTAAACCATCCAACAACAACACGTCTGGCTGTTTCTTCTTCAAGCACATTCCATGAGCAAATGCTAACATTGTAAATTCTCAAACACCCCACCTCCAGCATTCAGAAGAATAAAGCTTTTTTGCTTTGGAAAATACATTTTGTTAAATCATGGTGTTTTACAGTCATCTGATAAAACAATCCAGTTTCACTGCCCCTATAACTGTAATTGTGTTAGTCATGTTACTCTCTTGCTATGGATTGATTATTTCTTGTCAATATTTTTCCTCTTCTTTTTATTGCCTGTCCTAAGAACATACAATTCAGTTGTTAGAAGCACTCTAGGATTTCCATGAAAATTTCAGGCATAAGGATAGTGTTTCCTTCCCAAATCAGGACTTCCAGATCTAGTCTCAAAGAACAATTTTCTTACCAAAGCACAGCAAAAGCAATGTTTTTCTATACTCACATAACGTGTTACTGGAATAGCCGTAGGCCCTTCTAATTAACCTCATTACCCTGAGGTGCTCATCAAATCATTCTTGACATTCAGAGTTTCAAACCCTTTCATGAGACTTCAGGAAGAAGAATTTTCAAGAACAGTACTTGGCAGTAAATGCATCTACTGCACTCTGACCATAGAACAACGTCACCTTTTCTGTGTGTGTTGTCCATACTAGGTGCCTGAAGTAACATATGGGAGTGTGCTGAATTACACAAATTACCTTGAAGCACTTGCAGAAGATAAATAGTGAGGTGAAAGAGCTAGGAGGTTTTTCTTCCTGAATGATTAGTAACCCCCAGTCTGGTTATGGATCCAGACAGGTCTTGAGCAGAACTTTCAAGAGAAGTAGTATGTACTTATATAACACTATACTTTGCAAAGACATCAACAGGTCTTGTAAAGCTCTGAGGGGGTATAACAAGAAGGATGAATGAAAGATCTAACAACATGGCACATCTCTTCAGGGCAGGAAACATTTGTACCTACTGGAGCTTTGGGGAGAATTTTAATTTAGTAGAACATAAGAAGAAAAACTGGAATTTGTCCAGTCACTAGGGATTAATACCATTAATCTTAATAAAATCCTGCAGTGCTTTCTGTAATGCAGATAAGTTCTTTGAAGTAGTTTTAAACCCAAAGATTTTGGCTAGAAATGTGGAAAGAAAAGGTGTAAAGAACTTAACAGAAGAGTTTATTACACAGAAAGTGTTGAATTTGTAGAATAAAATGCCTTTGGCAAGCGCAGTAATAAACAATTGCCATGTAAAAAGGATTACGAAGAAATGTAGTTTACCAGCAACAGCAAAAATTCACTACAAACGAAGCCATCATGCAGAGCAAACAGGAACCTTCTGCTTCACATTTCCTGGCTGCAGGTAAGCAGATGTTGCAATAACATTTTATCTGTATCAGACTTCCAAACCATTACAACCACATCAATTCCAGGTTATTTAGTTACTGGGTGTGACACCAGCCATCAAACTCTTAGGTAAAACTTCAGAATCAGACTTTTTCTCCCATGGCTCATGGATTAATACAATGTTAGTATCACCCCGTGGTTGTGAAGCTGCTCAACAAAGAAGTTGGCTTTGTCAGTTTCCATCTTGGCATGCCAGGTTTTTGGGATTCCATTGTGGAGTGGTTAAAAATCTCGCTTGGATCATGTGAGATGGCTACCCCAGAGCTACAGACCCCATCAGTCAGGGTAGCACCTGGAAGTTACACATCTAACTGTCAAAGTTATTTGCTGTTCTACCCCTGCATGAATCACTGATAACATCCAGGGAGTCCATGGCATGAGGGTTAACTTTGATTTCCAGAGGATTTTGGTGAGGTAATTAAAAGAAAACATTAAAGGAAACATTGCAAAATGGACTGTCAAGAGTTCTCAGAGGTTTCTCTTTTCAGTGAAACATTTTAAGTGGATTTAGGCAAGTGGACGTTCCTGAGCAATTGAGAGTAATTTGAGCATCTGGAAAAATGCAACATTTAATTGAGCTGCTACCAATTGTGCATCCTGGCCTCCTTTATGTTTTAGCTGAACCCCAGGAGAGGCATGCTTATGTGTGGCCTCATTAGCAGATTGACTGCTTCTGCTCTGTGTTTTATTGCTCATCTCTTCCCATGGGAACGTCTTGCTGTTCAAAGAGCTCCAGAGAGTGTTTGGTGATTTTCAAAGACAAGTGCATTCTTTAACTTGGTAGCCACTAGCCTTTGTGAGATGGATTATTGAAGGAAAAGAGTTTTTGTTTGCTGCCGTGGTTGTGTGCTTCACCGTGGGCAGCTGTGAATCTCTGGACCAAAGAATTCCACAACCTGGAGTTATTAAATGCTTGGGATAGACTGGTTGCAGGCTTGTAGGCAGTTCCCTTAGAAGAGATATGACCTTATTTTACTTTCATATTGGCAATGATCCCAACTAATGTCTTTTTAATCTGGTTCAAATTTCCTTACATTTCCTTACATTTCTGAATTTAAGACAGGGGACAAATAAACACTGGGACGTCAGAACTTAATGCCAGATATGCAGCTGATGCTTTTCTGTATTTTGAAATATGTTAATTTTTAAGTTTTAGGAAAACAGCATTTGAGTGCACAGTTAATCTAGAAAATTTGTATGAAGCCATTCCGAATGAGTTAGCTGAAGAATTCTCTGAAACTTTGATGAATGTGGTTAATAAAATGTAGGGATTTTTTTTTGACAGCTCTAAGATACTTTTTTTTTGAAGTTATATACAGTGAGCAAAGAAAGTAGCTAGATGTAAATACTAGCCGACACAATGGACTAACAAAATCTTTCCCTGAAGAATGACAGTATACTTATCAAAGTAACTTTAAGAAAATTTATTTCACTTAATGATGTCCCATTTTAACAGATTACTTCTGTGCTTATTAAGGAGAACACTGTTAAGACAACACAATTCGCTTTCTCAGGAAGCATTAGTCAGCCTGTATTATTGTGGTTAATTGTAATACAGACCACACTCAATCAGCATGGTCCCTATAAGTTGGACTGAAATGTATGCAGATGATGGATGTTGAAATACTGGTCATCATTAAAGAAGGATGTTTATAATGAGGCCTTCCACAGATTCATTGAGTCGCACAGCATTTAAT
Source organism: Coccyzus lansbergi (assembly GCA_033558105.1). Lineage (NCBI taxonomy): Eukaryota > Metazoa > Chordata > Aves > Cuculiformes > Coccyzidae > Coccyzus > Coccyzus lansbergi. The sequence continues at coordinate 1,426,848 of JAUMJK010000347.1, forward strand.
ATGGGATTTATCAGTGATGTGAAATAAAGTGCAGACATCTGCTGGTAAATGTAGCAGGGAATTGGATACCAATAAATGCAAGCATGGCTCACTAACACATACCAAGCAGGGCTGACAGATAACATGGTGATTCAATATATCACAGCTTTACTAGATTTGAATCAGAGTTTGAAGAAGTTACAGGTCATTTGCAGTCTGGTGCTTAAACTGAAAGCTGGGCTCCAAAACAAAATTTGTTTGATAGAGGAAAAAGAAACACAGCAAACAGGATACCACAGAATTATATTTATGTTGTACATTTGTCTTCACATTGCAACATCCACATTGTTCATTTTATGACAAGAATTTCTAATAATTTTGAATACATATTTACTGTATAATACACTTTACCAAGAGGCACTTCCAGTAATTCTGGCAAAAAGGAGCTTCATTATAGTGTCTAACTTACAAAACAGTAAAAATAAATAATGTTTATCTAAAAGATTTTTTTCCTGTACAGAATCTATTTTGTACAAAACATTTATCAACCATTAACTAAATCACTTAATGAATACTTGTGAAGAGAATATATTAAGTATTGCTACATGTATTGAGTGCAAGATACAAGTGAAAGGAAAAGAATTATTGTTTCTGAAAATCACCTAAAAATACAAGGCCTTGTTCCTGAAGTGTTTAAAAAGGAGAAGCTTGGTTACAACAATATTGACAATATATAAATATAAATTAACATACGTAGTACTTGGTGAAAAGAACACTGTGTTAAAAACTGGTGTGTACAAATCCTGAACAAGATGGCACTTTTCTGCATTACCATGTTGGCTGGCAGGTCTTTTTAAAATATTGCTTCAAAAGAATTATAAAGGTACACAAAATCCTTTTCAAATAGAGCTGTATAAAATTACATTCCTCCCCCTGTTCTCTCACTTTTTGAAGTGAAAAAACTAACTAATTTTGAAGTACATGGGTGACTGGAGGAAACTTACTAATAGATCTGAGTCTGAATGAACATTATAAAATTTTTCTATCTCAAGTGTGGTACCTCAAGGTCCCAGGCCACGAGTCAAACCTCATAGGATACGACGCAAAGTGACCAAATTTCTTAGTGTTTTCTGAAGGAATAAAACATTGCTTGGCCTTCTGGGAATGTGAAAATAATTTGTATGATTTGACCCCAAAAGGTGGTAGTGGGTCAAGTGCTTCAATTATATTGATACACATAAAATTTTTATTCAGAAAGGGTTATGACCTTGCTGGTTTAATTTCTTAATTACTTTCACCAAAATGTATTTTTTTTTAACATGAGACACGTTCTTGCATATTGTTACTCAGATGACCAAACTGTACTAGAAAACAATTATTTTTGAAAGGTACTGCTTCCACAAGTAGAGGCAAACGTTTAAAATGTGTTTCTGGTGGAAAATGTCCTAGATGTTTTTCTATCAAAATCACTAAGAAGAAAAAAAACTGCCACCCATCAGCGAAAATGTTAATCTGTTAAACAAACATTACCTACAGTATGAATCACGTTTTTTTAAAAACTGAACTTAAGTTACTTTTCATCATGCACATATGTTTTACTGATTACTCAAGACAAGAAGACTTGACTTCAGAAAAGTAATGACCAAACGTATCTGACATGGTTGAAATATTAAAAAACAAGATCAACGCCATATAGCAGCTATTATGTCATCTTTGATCTTTTAGGATACCAAATGCAGTACTGCATATAGGTTTACAAACATCTAAAAATGAAAATTTTGCATTCAAATACAGATTTTCATCATGTGTTGGAATCAGGCTGGAGTTTTGAAAAGGAATTTTAACTAATGATGGGCTTTCTACCTTAAGTAATAGGTACATACACGGTAAAACCCTCATTGTATTTTCTCTGATCAGACTTTTATTCTTCCTTGTTTTATGGAAAAATAAAACAACAAACCCTCAAATCTCTATGTTCTCTAAATAATAAAAAAAAAGCAATCACTAATTCACATTAATTGTTTTTAAGTGTTATCTGGGGTAAAGGAAGACGGTGTTGAAAACCAGAGCGTCTAAGCCCACTCTCACAGGGCTATTGCTGTGAGGAAGCCACAGCAAGGTGGGTGTAGAGTTGTATTACATTTATTATTAGGTATCTCTCCAGCTACTTTCACAGCAGCCCTCTGAAATTCAGCATTTGTTCTTTATCTCCCACCAGTCCCTACCCCTGTGTCGTGCTGCCTGGGACCCCTTGTGATTCACAGGCCAAACAGTACAAGCACTGCTCCCTCTGTGAACTCAAGGAAAAGCAAGCTAACACATGCTTGCCTTGCTGGAGACACAGCACATACTGTGTTTTGCTTGTTTGATCTGATTCATATGGCTTTTGAAGGACAAGGACAATCATAAAAGGATACATGGTCTACAACTATAAGAAAGTCCTTTATGTCTGTACTTATACTTCCACATAGACAGAAAACTAAAATATTTGTGTTTCCTTATCCAATTCAACTCTGAGATATGCTACTTTCCACGCCAGCAGATTTCAGTGGTGCTCCTGGATGCACAAATTTCATCCATGGCAGAACAAGTCTCGTCTGTTGTCCCATTTCCACACCTCAGATATTATACAAGCATGGTTTTAGAAGTAAGAAACAACTGGCACATGCTAGCCACCTGAAAAGCTCAACTGAAATAAATATAATGTTGGGTTTTTTAATTCCTCTAGCACCAAGAAAAGTATTCTTTAATGAAGGAGAATTAAACTGTTCCAGTCCAAAATCCTTCTCAGTTTACTATATCCTTCAGCTCAACAAACCATGGCCAAGGCCAGTTGGTTAAACCTGAACTCACCACCTTTGAGGAGGTTTTACATATGCAAGCAATTGGGGTAATATTTGCATACCTCTCACGTGATGTTGAAAAGCTTTCAAACTGCACAATGCTTAGTGTTGTTTGAGTTTTAGCAAAGGAATATTGTCAACTACCTTGAGCTTTTGCCCCCTCTTGTTATCATGAAAATGAACTCTCTAGAAATATATCCACACACGACTTCCCACAGGCTCCTAAGGAGCTTGAATTGTCCTTAGAATTCAAGTAGGTGCTCAGGCAGACAATGTCTGCATCCTACCAGCGAGTTGTGATGTATTTGTCATCAAGAGAAAACTCCACTAATGGCCTCCAAATAAATTATAATTAGGATGTAAATGGAGGACAACTTTTGCATAGCTCCTTCCAACACTGCCAATTCAATAACTTCCACAGCAGGTGTTAAAGCCCTGCTTTGATTTACCTCCAGAGGAATGTTCTTTTGCTAAATGGAAGTGACAAAATTCAAAGAAAGATTTATCATACTAAGCCGCTCTCAAAAGTACTGGTTGTATTTTGCTCTATTTCAAATTTTGCCTCCAATAATCAATATTTTTTACTAGTGCTTCCAGTGATTGCTTACGACAGCTATCACTTTAATTTCAATTATCCCTCTGTCTGTTCAAAAATACTTAATATAGGTTTTCTTCAGGAGGTTTGGACACTCTTATTTATTGTCTCACTTACAAATATGAAAAAAGAAGATTCTTCCACTCTGGTTAAAGGAACAATTATCTTCTCTCTAATGCTGCCACCATTTTGATTAATGCTGCAATACCAAACTGTGATTAAAACCCCAGAAACTCCATGGTTACTTCACTTCAGTGGGATTATGTTTTGTTTTGACAGAAAAGGAAAACTAAGCACGTTGCATAAGTCTTTTGCATAGTGGACTACAACTTCCTCTTCCCTTTCCTACAAATTGCCAGTTTGACGTTCTCCCTGTATGTCTATAACCCGACCAGCTTGATGATTAATTACATCAGTGCTGTGCTGCAAGCTGAGGAATACCCATGTTCTCAGGCCAATGCCCAAGCCTGACACTGGAAAAAGCAAGCATTCCTCCATTCCTGACTCCCAGATGTGGTGACTGCAGTAGACCTGGGAGAAGCATGTTCTCTGCTCTGGGCAGGATGCTTAAGAAGTTCTCATGCTCATCCCTATACTGAAACCTTTCTTCCTTAGAAGTGAGGTGCTGGAACATCTCAACCATAACAGTACTTGAAAAAGTAATAGGAAATATCATATAACTGTATGAATCACAGGTTTTCCAACAGTCAAAAGCTTCTTCATTCAGAGAAATAAAAGCTACAGACTCTCCCTGCTGCCCTCCCAATCTATTGAGCAATATTTCTATCAGACAGTTCATCTCCAGAACAAACCATAGAACATCCATTTTACCTCTCACACACTTGAATCAGTTGGTGCATCTCCCTGGGGTATTTGCTGGTCAAGCACCTTGTGCCTTCTCAGGATCCCAGCCCTGTGCACAGCTGGGTCTGCTGGACTGCCCAGGCTCACACTGACTGGCACGTCTAGCTGTGCCTATGGAAAGTCAGTGAGAGAGTAGACCCAAACCTGCACCTATGTTCAGTAGCAAAGTCCTCATCATCACCAGGACAGGATCACAAGATGCAGACCAAGCATTATGTGCCAGATAGAATAGTTTGGGACGGAAGAGACATTAAAGGTCACCTAGTTCCAACCCTACTGTCATGGGCAGAGACACCTCTCACTAGATTAGGCTGCTCAAAGCCCCATCCAACCTGGCCTTGAACACCTCCAGGAATGGGACAGCCACAGCTAGGTAACCTGTTCAAGTGCTAATGAGAGTTTGCACAAGAACTTCATTAATATCTGGGATCAATCACAAACTTTTTGTTGCATACTTAGGGCGAAAGTTTCAAAAGTGCCTAAGGATCATTCTGAAACTCAGCAAAATTCTCTAAGATCCCCAGATCCCAAACTCCCTCTCTCTGGATCCCCAGATCTCAAACTCACTGTTGACTAACCAAACTGACAGCTACCTCACACCTACTCAGCTCACAGCTCAACAGCATGGGCACAGCACTGGCTGTGAATGGACACAGACTGGGACACAGGTTGGGCACTCCTCATGGGCTATACCACTGAATGATGCTCAATTTGTCAAAATCCTCTGCCTCTCCACAATGCATTCTACATGCTGAGGCATTTTTGAAGGAAGAACAAAGATGGGGCCATTTATTTTTTTAAATTGTAGCTAAAAACCAGATATAAATTTAGAACATTCTAAAGAAAACAAATTAACTTAATGTCCAGCAGGGAAAGCATAAAAAGGGAGCTAGGTAAAGAACTTACTTAGAAGAAATTATCAGAAGCTTTAAAGACTTCCTTCCAAATTCAGACCATCAGGATCTCAAGAACTTTTAACAGTAAGGGTAAAAGTCCCAAATGCATCCACTCAAAACACCCTGAGCAACTGCAATCTTGTATTTTACCTTGATGATTCACACGTTAGAGTAAAACAGTCATTTGCTATGAGAGCCAGCAGCTTGTGCAAAGTCACAGGGGACAACATTGGTGACACACAGTCCTTTCTCCTGCTTTCTGCAAAGGATTTCATTCACAGAGGAAGCGAGTTCAAAGCGCTGCCAAGAGCAAAACGGAAACCCTTTTTACGAGTAGATTCTTGCAACTCACTTCTGACACATGGCTTGCAGCATTGCATTAAGCACTGTCTTTGTACTGGAGGAGGCAGCTGATTTTCAGAGGTGGTCATCAACTATGTTAGCTCAAAATGAATCATGTAACCTCAATGTGCCCCCAAGAATTAGAGAACTAAAGCATGGCTCTTTGAACAGGGTAGAAATTATTACTTCTAGACACACGTAGTCCCGGGTTCTTGGTAACTGATGTCTCAGAACCCTCCTAAAAGAAAAGATAGTAAAATAAACAGTTTGGGGCTTTTACATCCACTGCCTCTAAAAACAATCTGAAAAAACAGTCTAATTCTCTCCTCATTTTTAAGGAACCAAAACTCAAAATATGTAATTTTTTTAACTGCAAAACTGTTTAAATGGGGTTTGTTTTTTCTGGTATTTAACAAACCTCTTTGCATAGTGCACATACTAGAAAACCATATGAAAATTGTAAACATCCTACCTGAAAGCTAAGCACCTCCCTGACAGAAAAAAATTCTTTCTATTTTCTTTACCTTTTTTTTTTTTTTTTTTCAAAACATATCACACAGGTTGTGGTTTATTCGGGGTTTGCAACAGCAAAGGACTGCACAAAACAGAACACTGAGGTCTAGCCTCCAAAAGTTTACTGCAGCTGCAGATCAAAATGTTTTTTCACCTTTGGACTAAAAAATGTTATAACCCTCCCTAAAAATTTACCTACTTCATTATCTGTTAAAAAAAAGGAATTCACACGTTTGATATGAAATATCCTTGGCATTTTCTTTTGTGTCATAGTTAAGACAGCTTGAGGTATTTCATGAAAATTGCCTGCCAAAAATGCACTGCAAAGGCTGAAAATCAGATTCAGGAGGAGTGCACACCTGCAGAAATTGCATTCTATTGATAAATATTCTGAATAAAAAAAAAAAAAAAAAAAGGAACTCGTTACCAAGTTACCCACTCCCAGCTACTCTGGCTTCTTCACTGATACTCCTTTCAGCCTGGATAAAATCAGTCAACACTGATTTTAATCCCATCAGCAATTCCTTCACTATAAAAGACCTGAGGTAATGAAACTGCCCCCACAAACAGGCTAGTGTAGCAATGCAGGAACAATTTGTGACAGCTGCATTGGCACTTCAGAAAGAAAGCTTAACAAATTAGAAGCTGACACTGATTTTACCTAATGGCAACCAAAAATGATGACTAGGGATAATATAATAATAATTTCAGCACATTTTTAGGGTAATTTTTCTCATTTCCACCCAGTGAATGCCTGCTTAGAGGATTAAATGGAATTCTACTAGCAGAATTGCCCTCATTTTTTAATGCATCTTTATAATTTTACTGAGTAGCCACTAACGCTTTCTGCAATAACTTATTTTTTAATTCTTCTACCAAAGGCAGTGTATAAAAAAACGGTCCCAGTGATCATGTACTGAAAATGGAGAAAAAAGTGGCCGGAAATGTGATATTTTAAAGCATTTCTGTAAGTTTAATTTTTAAAGGACAGAATGAGGGATAGTAAATTCTTCTCATACTATAAGTTATGCATATCAATTGTACAAGAAAACTCCCAATACAATGATTAATCAAAGTGTGTGAAGAGGTGTGAAAACGGTGCAAGCTGTAATTGGTGGAGACTTGCTGAGATCTTGGAGACATCTTTCTCTTGTTTTGAATCAATTCCACTAGATCCCTTCTCTTGAAAGTAATAGTGCAACTTGGATCTTTGCTTTTCTGATTTCATTGAAAAACACTAACTAAATATTTCTGATGATAAGAGAGTATTCAGAGTCATGATCTAGTTACTCTTTTGAAATATAAATGCCTTCTCTACCGTTAAGAGTAGCATGTCAGGCAAATGCAATCCGTAAGAAACCAAAATGCTGTTTTCCAGCAAAAGCTCACTCTAATGGAAGTGCAAAGCGAGAAGAAACTCTGGAGTGACAACACAGATGCTGAGTGGCTTTGATAGTGAATATTTTCCAACATCTTTGGGGAGGCATCAACAGGACTATGAGATATGGTGAATACATAACAATAGCAAAAAGTGATGGATGCAGTGTCAGAAATTTAATATAGAAAGGACTTCTACAAACCCTTGCTTTCACAAGTGTTCTTACATAAGCAATTCTCTTCTTGGCAAGGGGCTGCAGGATTAAGATATAAAATGCATACGAAGTTAAATGATTTTTGAGAGATAATGAACTTTATACATATAATTCTTCTTGTGGGAACCAAACTCCAATTTGTATGGTACTGGTTGGTGCTGCCAGTCCCAAAGAGCATTAATATTTTAAAGCCTTGTCCCTGTAGACCACTGGCTTCCCAGAAGGGTCTATACAAATTACTCAAGAATATTTGTTGGCTTTGGAAATGGCTACACTGTATAAAAATGTTTTTGTATTTATTTTTTAAAAAATTAGCTTTACAAAAAAACCTTTTCCCTTTTTTTCTTTTTTTTTTCCTTAAAGTTATCATTATCTACAGGAACCCATAAATTTTTTCCATATTTACATCTAGATAGCTAATCATTGACAAATATAATATCGTGAAATAAAATATTGAAAGTGAATATCCAACCTTTTAAATAGACATTTGGCTCACAGCAAAAACAACAGAGAAAACAAAAAAGAAAACCAGAACACAAAAAAAAATCTGCTTTTCTTACAGGCTCGACCTTCTCTTTTGTCTTAAAAAAAAAAAAAAAGAAACAAAGTAAGTATATTGGTGGGATCAAACATGCTGCTTCTAAGTAGAATGCCAGCAACAAACTGCTCCCATCCAGCACACTGAGAAGCCAAGTTCTCTGAAGCTCTTGTGAGTGGTTGCTGAGACACATAAGTGTCCAGTCGACGCAGGACTGGCATCTGTCCCCCACCCTGCTCCTAATGCATCATTTGCTTTTACTTTGAGGAAGGGTATAGCCCTCACATTCTTCTCTTGCTCTCAAGAGATGGTAGTTTGCCTTTGTTCTTAAATGATATATTTGCCACTAATGCATGGAGGCACAGGTCAGGGTAGGAGGATGACAGCATGCCTCTAGTTTCCAAATATGCACATACATTTGCTCTCTTTTCTCTCCTGCCCAAACACACACACTGTCCCACACAGTCATTCATGCACTCAGAAGTTTTCAGAGGGTCATATCCTCTCAAGGGGAGCAGACCAGCACGCCATACAATCCCTTGTAAACCCCTTTGGAAAATTAATTTCCTGGCACATCCCTTTCACCATCAGTCTTGGAAGTGCCGAGGAGGAGGAAGAGAAAGAGGTAGAGGAGCCTGCACAGTCAGACGGGACTAGGCCAGCAGCTTGGGCCACCATAGTCCCTGCTGAAAGGCTGCTATCTGCAGCTAGAGTGCAAACTGGGACTTGGAGGGCTACAGGGAATGCAAAGCTCCTCAAAATGGTCTCAGGCTCCCTTGTGGGCACAAATTCTCAAAAATTCAGGGCTTCTCTTTCTTGTCATGTATCAGGACATGTGATCAGCTAGTCTAATAAGAACTCAAACTATGTTATTTTACATTACATCCACTCACACTCACAAACACCCCTTCACACGCACACATATATGTTGGCAGGATATATCAGCATTCATATAAAGCTTTGGAACTTTCATCCCTCAGTGTTAAGAGCAAAAGCTACTTAACTGGTACCTTACTGTTAACTACAAATGTGCTTTAGAAGCAGTATTTCTTTAGATAATTTTCTTCTGTAAATATCACAGTGACCATAATATACCATTAAATGCATTTTGCTGAAGTGTGCAGCCAATAACCCTGGCTATATATATATATATTTATATAATTCCACCCACTCTCAAACCTCTTCAAAAAAAGTCTGTAAATCCGGTGTCGCAGTGTGAAAGCTTCTTTGAGCATAGGATTTTAAACAATAAACAATGTACCTCACCATAAAAAGGAAAGAGAAACAAATTAAACAGCTGTAGGCGCATTAACCCATACTTCTACAGTGTTGTGTCTAAATGCTGTGCTGGCTTGAGAAAGAGTCTGTGCACGAGTCAATCTATTAAAATACTGCTGTAAATATTGTCATTGGTTTGGTTCTACAGTTGTGTTTTCCTCTTCATCCCTCTTGAGCTTTCCTTTCTCCTCCTCCTCTTCCCTGATGGCCTGGATTTGTTCTGAAGATTGGTGCAGCGTTGATTGCTCTGCTCCTTGCTTCTCTGTTCCAGCTAACCTCTCCTCATCTTCGATTACTTTCTTCCACATTTTATGGTTCTGAAGCAGGTGCTGAGTGATCTGACAGTAGATTTTCCTCCTCTTGAACTTCTTCTTTCCTGTAAAATACCATGTGACATTAGTGTACCATTTTCTGTGAAGGAAGGAAAAGACACTGAAGGAGTGGGGACCTGGCAGGGATTTCTGTGACATACAGGAACTGCAAGAATAGATTTTTAAAACCACAAACTTAAATAGTCCTAAAATTCAGAAGGTCATGCCTGTAGGACAGCAGACTGGCTTCCTGTATGTTTTCAGCTCCACCTTCATCTTATCATAAACTGCTTGCTAACTCTGACTACGCAGCATCGACAGACAGCTAGTGCTTGAATGATTATGCATAAAACAGGTTGCTGAGCTCTTTCTGCCACACAACAGATCATTGTGGATTGCTCTAGAGAAAAAAAAAATCTTAATTTTGTTTTTGCCATATTTTACCTCTGATCTGAGCTGTGCTTCTGAAGAATAATGAATTATCAAGCATTAGTAAACACAGGAGGGTACCCATTCCTATGTCCCCCTTTCTATGTTAGAGGTTTACTACTCCACCATCTCAGCGAATATGACCTTAAAGCCTTTGCACAGCACAGCTTTGGCAATACAGTCTAATCACAGAAGAAGCAGTCATATAGCCAAACACTATGAAGGAGCTCATTTGTCTTTGATTTTGAAGTATCAGTCCCATGCTGTTAACCTATAAAATGTTTTTGCCACTGGTAGTTCTCATGGCTCTTGACAGTACTGCAGTACAAGTGTTTTGATGTCTGAAGTGTGGGGTTTTTTCTGTGTCAATATAGTGCAAATTGTTAACTCCTTAACAGGACAAAGCCTGGAAATTTTCCCTAGTCATTAATTGTGGTAATGTCGGTCACAGAACTGAAATAAAAACGCCTCCAAAGACAACTGCTGATTTCCTTTTTAAAGAAGGTGACGTAGAGGAATGTTTTGTACCAAATAAATTTGCGTGGATTAGTATTTGCAGGTTGCCTAAAGTATGTCTGTGTCAGGATCCAAAACGTTTAGCCCTTGAAGCTTTTGAAATGGAAACAAAGTGCTTTTCACTGAGCACAGACCAAATCCAAATCAATCCTTCATTAGAAAACCCTTGGTTCCCTGTAGGAAACCTTCAAGTTTAGCACTAATATAAAGCCCCTACCCTGCCAATACTGCAGCAGGACATTCTCTCCTGGGTTTCCTGGGTGACCCTGCATCTTGTTGCTCTCTGCAGACACTACTGAGCACTTGCTGTGGTGTTAACATTTGTATGAATCACTAAAGGCTGAGCCTGTTTAATTCTTATACTTGCACCAGAACTCTGGGAGAATTACATGTTCCTGTTTAATAATAAAAACTATTTTGAGCTACCTTAAGGTTTTATAGTTCTTAAATCTATCTCAATTTCTTCAGTGAATTATCAGGACCTAGGTGGAGTGTTTTCTGCCACAATTACATTTTCACTAGCCTAAAAGGCATTTGCATCAAGAAAAATCCACTGATACCTACACTACTTGTAGCATCTATGCTTCTGACATCTCAACCTTTTGTTTTACTGAGAACGTTTAGAATATCCAAAACTTTGTTGATCATAGGTATACATTTCTATGGACATGTAAGACCTCTATATTGACACAAAAGATGCTGTAGAGTTCTGACCCACATCCACACAGAGACTTTAGAGAACCAGAAGAAAACAGTTTGTAACATGTTGATATGACCGAGAAGATGAGCACCCCACATTTGGTAAGAAGGAAGTAGGAGGAATTTGGTTTGATATTTCAAAACTTCTGCTTTTATGGTATTGATAAAGATGAGCCTAAAAGCACCAGTTGAATAGTAAAGGACTGTTATGGAGCAGAACGTGAAAAAGAAGACAACCAGTATTTCAGTAGTGCACATAAAAGCCAGTGCTTTCTAGAAGAATTAGATATAGGAGAGGGAGAGAAAGATGACCCAGAGAAAGGAAATAAAAGAACAATAATAGGAAATTCATTGTGAGAAGGAACACAAAAGAGAAGAAAAGGTAACACATGCAGGATCAAATTGGTAAAAGAAGCAGGTCTACAGCTGCAGCCTTTTCTCTTACAAATCACTTCCTATGAGTTCCTGAGATCCTCTTTCAGGGTACAAAGATTTCCTCTCAGGATGACAAATGTCAGCACTATTGCCCATCTGAAGTAGAGGCAGGAAACTATCAGTTTTAGTTACTGATTAGCCAGAAGTGCCAAGTGATGCAGCTTCCAGCACACAACACAGCAATGCTCAGCAATGCCTACTCTCTCTCCCCTCTTCTCTCTCTGTATTTCTTTTTTTTCATTTGCATTAACATACTTCTATTGCTAAAAAGTCTTTTACTGCATCAGCATCTCAGAGACTCATTCTATTATTTCTGTGCATCATGCTAACTCATTGAAATGATGAGTGCTTTTCTCAAAAAATCTTCTCCCCACCATTCTTGCTTCAACCGAAATTGTTGCAGTCTACTAACATCAGTGCTGAATAGTCTAAAAAGTCCTTATACACAGATGGGTGATCCATCACCAGAAACCTCAACTCAAGGCAGAAATGAGTAGCAGATATGAACAGCAATGCACATCAGTCTTGAAAACATGCAGTGCCTCCATTACCAACATAACTGGCCACATGGCAGGTTCTCCAAGGACACCACTGAATCACACTGAATCTGGACAGGGCCACATTGAGCGCGACCATCTCAAGGTCTCTGTGCTTCTTCAATATGGCTGTTTAGCTTTTGGCCACAATATGGAATTTGCTGAAAAATGTTAAGTGTGAACAACTTACCAGAATCAGCATTTTCACAAGTTTCCATTTCTCCTGTTTCTTCCTCTTCATGCTCATCAGTGTCTCCTGATTCATCACTATCTTCTATCCATTTTCCTGGCATCAGCCCCGCTGAGTCATAGGAATTACATAGTGGTCCCACAATATGAGTGATGAAAGATTCCTGGAGGTGTGCCAGCTGAGGAGCAGAGCGATCCATGAAAGGACTGATTGGCAAGCCCAGGCTAGCCTCTTCATCACCCTGGAGATGAAAAATAGCAGTAATTTCTCTGAAGTAAATGAAAAGAAAACATGTCACAAAAAGGAGTAACACACATCAAAACAACTAAAAAATGATGAAAGAAAAATAATTCAACACTAATGCCACTTCCACAGCATGCCAACATGACATTTCTACAGTGCCATCACATCGTTAATTGAAGTTACAGTTCTTTTCTTGTAAGATAACCCTCTACTGACAGTGTGAATTTAATAAAGACACTAATGACTGTGCAAAATTGCACCCACTGCCCTTGTCCTGTACTTTACATTGAGTACAAAAATTATTATTAATTTTTCTTTCTCCACATTAGTTTCAAAAAAATCCCTTCTGATTTTGTGACTGTTAACTCACAACCTTGTAGTCAGCCACATGTGTGCACAGAACAAGACTGAACTTCAACAAGCAATGGTTACTTCATCACACTAGTTTTCTTATTTATGAGTTTGAAGCCGAGTACAGTTTTCAGGACTAGATGCCACCTCCCCAAAAAAATCCAATCCCCCTCATCAAGCCTGATACAGAATCATAGAATCATATCATATAGTGGTCTGGGTTGGAAGGGACCTTAAAGATCACGCAGTTCCATACCCACTGCCATGGGCAGAGACACCTTCCACTAGGTCAGGTTGCTCAAAGTCCCATCCAATCTGGCAACATGTTCCAGCGCCTCACCACCCTCACAGTAAAAAATGTCTTCCCAATATCTAATCTAAATCTCCCCTCTTTCAGGTTAAAGTCATTGCACTCCTTGATAAAGAGACCCACTCCAGCTTTAATGTGGAACTCCTTTAAGTACTGGCAGCCTGCTAAAAGGTCTCCCCAGAGCCTTCTCTTCTCTAAGCTGAACAACCCCAATATGCAAATTAATGTTTAATGCAATACAGAGTTCTGTATTTGAGAATAGAGATTAACATTTGGTGAGACATTATCGGTTAGCATTACTTTACAGATTGCTATCTCCTTGTAATCTAAATTTTTCAAAAGTCATGGACAATGTACCTGGTCAATACCCTCTTGATATCTGGGAAAGCTGAAGAACAAAAGTTAAATTTTGAGGTATGTATGACAAATGTCTCATTTCCTTGTGTTTTGTTTTATTGCTTTTATAATAACCTACCCTGAAATGTTATGTTCAATTATCAAACACAAAACATTAGTGTTAACAAAACAAGGAAAAATGCTATCCATTCTTGAAACAGCAAGCAAATTAAGAAGACACGGCAGCTTGCTCTTCTTTACAGTATCTGTGATTTACTGGTTGTAAGCTGTCAGTAGTGGGAAGAAAGCTGATTACTGAAATGTTTACAAATTGTTTTTCCGCGCTCTGTTAAAACTTGATTTATTATGTGATAAATCTTGCAGCACATATTTTGATTATTTTTAATATGTCTGACTTGTCTTCAAATAAGTATGCTGAGCATGTGGAGGGAAGAACAGGAAATGTAATGTAACAGTATGACATAGGATTTTTAATGTTTTTATGCAACATCTTTTAATAAAGAGTTTTTTATTTATACAGGATCTAAATTCTTCAGAGGATTTGGTGTTATATTTAACTAGTGGTGTATATTCAAAAAAGATATTTCATTATTTTGACAGAATGGATTGAATGTACGTATGTCAGCTTTTTGTTAACAGTTCTAGGGAAAATCTGACTTCTCATAAAATTCTCCTTTTTAGCAATCAGAAATTAAGACCTTTCCTTGTGAGAAAAAAAATCTGATGATCAATAGCATGCTGAATCTGGTTTGATACACCTCTCATAGCATATTACATTAAAGAAAACAGGATTTTAACCTAAGTTGGATAAATCGAATCACAGAATCATAAAATAACCAGGTTGAAAGAGACCCACTGGATCATCGAGTCCAACTATAATCTAGCTTATCCTCCTTACTGCCAAAAGTAAATCCTGGGAAGAAAATGTTCTCTATTTTCAATCCTATCAGTATCCTGTCCCCATGGCAACTCAGGCCATGCAGAAAAAAAAAAAACAAAAACAAAACAAGAAATCCACCAGGCCATGATGATTTCTCAATACAGTGAACACATATCTTCTATTAAAATAGAAACAAAATCAAAAGCCCTTAATTTCTTATTCACTACCTGAGCTCTTGGAATTTTCAAGACAAGACTTTGAACACATTTGCCCACAAATTCCAAGCCAATTGGAATGCCATTAACAAAGATAACATCTGTGTTGTTCTGAATCAAAATCTGTAGAGAGGATAAATTTCAAATGCTTTTTTAAAATTACAATATTATAAGAAAGATAATCACCAACAGTCCTTTTGAGTAGCTTCCAAGAGCATGAAGCATTATTAGCTCACTGTTCTGACTGATGGAATATAACCCAGATTCCTACTGTGGAACAGATACCACAGTATCCTCCCACACACGTTGCTCCCAAGCTTGATTCAGAGCTCATTGTTGAACACTTTGATGATTTTAATGTACTGGAGCACTTACTGGAGCACTGTTATAGTAGTTATATTGGTTAAAACAAGAGCCACATCATATACCTGATAAGCAGGTTTGGTTTGCATGTAGTGGTCACTTATGTAAGCTATGATCATCATCACAATTTCTTGCGAAAGATGTAATGAGAATAGAAAACTACAAAAAAAAAATGTTTCCTGAAAGAAAATTGAGGAGATGAAGTTTAACCACTGTTTGTATGAGACACTCTCTTTCTTTGAGAAAAAATATAAAGAAAAATTGAACCCATGACATATGTAATATATGTAACTGTCATCATTCTCTTTTCCTTGGGAGCTCTGAAAGAAATGAAGATGCTTCAAGTCAATGTCTGCATTTTATCCCTTTTGACATTTCTTTACATATTCTAGAAGGCAGCAGCAGCAGGAGAAAATCCTGGGTTTTTTTCCAAACTATAAGTACTGTAAATTTAAGGGAAGATGAAAAGATTAGCCTGTGCCTTCAAGTTACCTCACAGCCCTCCCCAATAAGTCTGTAGGGTCTCCAGAACAGTGATTTAGCCTTCTCTTTTTGTCTTGAAAATCCAGCATGTGGAGTTTAGCCTAACCAGCACATTCAAATTTAGTTCCCACACAGGCAAAAGAATACTGTGGGAACAGCCCTAACTTTGCACTTGACAGGCCTAAATAGGTTATAATGAGAAAAGGTTCAATTAAAGGTTCCTTTACACCTAGCAGAAGAGGAGTAGTGCCTGGCTGTATTCCAAGATCTTTGTAAACCAATCTGTGTCTGTTCTCTTTCCTCATACTACCATCAGTTCAGCTTTTCTTAATTAGTGCAGTCGTACCAACAATTCTTCTGAAAGTTGAAGGTGATGTCTTAAAAAATGAAGTATGAGTCAGGATCAATGTGTAGGTAGATATGGCTAATCTGTGAGAAACTGAAAGTCAATGTTATAACTGTGTTCAGTACATAAAGGTTCTCTGTGTGTGAACAGAGATGTGGTCCACAGTGAAGCTAAAATAAACCCTCTGCTCTGTTTAGATCATCTCAATAAGGATGTTGTGTCCCATTTAGAGACCACATGTCAGTTTGTGTGAGCCACCTGGAGTGTGGCACAAAGGAGAACAATAAGAACCAATATAAGTCTTGTAAAGACAGAAGGAAGTACAAAAAGATAGTTTGCACTAAAGAAGACTGAAAGAGAGACATGAGGACTGCCCATAGGAAAAAAAAAGAGGAAAGGAACACTTGATCACCATAACTACTGTAAGGATACCATCAGACAGGGACAGTTCAGCCTGTAGAAACCTCATCATCAGAGGTCTCCGAGGACACATCACACGCTTGAGTGATGAATGAACTTCCAGTGATGCACCAAAAGGAAGGACTAGTGCAACTAGGTGGAAAACTGATTGGATGGCTGGGCCCAGAGAGTGGTGGTAAATGGTGTTAAGTCCAGCTGGAGGCCAGTGACAAGTGGGGTTCCCCAGGGCTCAGTGCTGGGTCCAGTTCTGTTCAATGTCTTTATCAATGACCTGGATGAAGGCATTGAGTGCACCCTTAGCAAGTTTACAGATGACACTAAGCTGTGTGGAAGTGTCGATCTGCTGGAGGGTAGGGAGGCTCTGCAAAGGGATCTAAACAGGTTGGACCGCTGGGCAGAGTCCAATGGCATGAGGTTTAACACAGCCAAATGCCGGGTCCTGCACTTGGGGTACAACAACCGTATGTAGAGCTACAGACTAGGAGAAGTCTGTCTAGAAAGCTGCTTGGAGAAGGACTTGGGGGTGTTGACAGTCAACTGAACATAAGCCAGCAGTGTGCCCAGGTGGCCAAGAAGGCCAGTGGCATCTTGGGAGGTTCTTCTCCCTCTGTACTCGGCACTGGTAAGACTGCTCCTTGAATCCTGTGTTCAGTTCTGGGCCCCTCACCACAAGAAGGATGTTGAGGCTCTGGAGCGAGTCCAGAGAAGAGCAATGAAGCTGGTGAAGGGTCTGGAGAACAAGTCTTGTGAGGAGTGGCTGAGGGAGTTGGGGTTGTTTAGCCTAGAGAAGGATGAGGAGAGACCTTATTGCTCTCTACAACTACCTGAAAGGAGGTTGTGGAGAGCAGAGAGCAGGTCTCTTCTCCCAAGGTTCAGGCTTGACATCAGGAAGAGGTATGTCACAGAAAGGGTCATTGGGCACTGGAACAGACTGCCCAGGGAAGTGGTTGTGTCACGTTCCCTGGAGGTGTTTAAAAGATGGATGGATGAGGTGCTATGGGGCATGGTTTAGTGATCGATGGGAATGGTTGGACTCGATGATCCAGTGGGTCCTTTCCAACCTAGTGATTCTATGAAATCTAGGCACAACCCCAGCCCTTATTCTCCTTGAATTTCTCTCATCACCAGCAATAGCATGCTGTAGGACTGCTTAACACAGGACATGCAACCAGCAGGCACTACTTTGGGCATACATTTACCTGTTCATAAAACTCATTGACAATGCCTTCTGTCCATTGCAGATGCAAATCTTTGCATTTTGCAGGTCCATTTATGTCAGCCAGTTTGATGCACATCTGGCAAACAAGCAAGCGGTCGTTCTCATTAGTCCAATCAATTCCAACCTCATCATTCACCTAGTAGACAGAAAAAGGAAACCCATGAAAGTAATCCTGGATAAAAGAATGCATGCACTGAGGAAATTCTACCCTGGGATATCTTACAGTATATTTAGCTATTTAACAAAATCACAAGTGTAAGTAAGTGAGCTAACCCAAGGTTGGAATTTACAATCAGTTGTAGATCAATATGTAGAAAGAAAAAGAAGTAAAAAATAATGAACATTAAGGTAACATATGAGAAATGAATATTTAACATATGCCTATTTGAAAGCATTTTATAGGAAAACAAATGCAACCTTTTCACAATGTTTCCCAAGAAGATACTACATAATTTGAACACAAAAATATATCACCATCAAACACCACACTGATTTCATTGCAGTGTGAAGACAGGTATAAAAAGTTTATAACAAGTCCCTATTTAGTCTACCTGAAAGTAAACCCCATCTTTTTCTGTTTCTGTATTTTTCCGTATCTTCCACAATAAAACATGGTGTCTGCTCTCTTGAGACAACTCTGGTAAAAAAGAGGTTTTGCAACCAAACATAAATAATCTCTTTTTAAGGCAGTGATTACTGTAGGAAAGCAAGGCTCAGCCACAACCACTGGTTAATATTTTAACCTTCCACTTCTTCTTCCGTGCATGATCATTTGACTATTCAAGCAATAAGGGGAAAGGAGGTTAACGGATGTCCTTACAAATCTATGGTGACCTGGCAGGATCTGATACATCAGACTGTTCTACTTATCTGCACTACCTCAGTTATCACCTTGCCTGGTTACAATGGTAATAGATTTAAAGCAAATTCAGTTTTCAATATCCACAATTTACACATAGTACTTTCATCAAGCCTGTCCTCTTCCACAGTTAAGATTTGACAAAGCCACACTGATTACTGGTTTAGCTTGCCTTTTTTCATTCCTTACTTATGTGCAGAGAAATGAAGGTTTTGGTTCAAACTGTCAAATTTAAAGGTCACATTCAGACAGCCTAACTTCCCCATGTTTTATTGTCATTGTAGACCTGATGGATGAGAATCTATCAGTAAGTTCAATACTGTAAGAGGAGAACAGGCAGCTGAAAGTGACCCCAGATTTTAAAATCAAGACATAAAAAATCCCTTTAATATTACTCAAGGTTTTGACTAGCAGGGGTGCAGGAATTCAGTCTTCTACGGATCTACAGGTCAGTTCTCTCACCACTTTGGACCATAAATTGAGGCTTTCACAGCTTCATAGAATGTAACAAAGAGAGATGCCACATGGAAATGGAAAATAAAACCAGGCATACATTTGGAGGCTTCAAAATTTCAGGATAGAGGCCCATCCTAATCAATACAGGACAACATCTTTTTCTGTGTCACCAAAACCCAATCCTGGATGAGAATCACAATGTGGTTGGTGTGTTTCTCACAAGGAACAAGAGGTACCAGCTCCAAGGTAGGTATCATCTAGGCAACGTGCCTTGTTGTAGCATCCAACTTTGACGGACAATAGAGTTTATTAAAGTAACTTGATGGGTGGCTATTTCCAGTAAATTAGGCTAAAACCATACAATAATATTTAAGAAAAGTTTCCCAGGGTTGCAATTTTATACTCACTGAACGGATTGTATAGGAAATATCTTTAATGACCCTTCTTTGTCGTTCAGTCATTTTAAACAAAGCAGGAGAGAGATATCATGCTTTCATCACTTTTGAGATCAGAATTTCAAAATTGTTATGATTTGTGTGCTTTGCCAATAACAATACAATTAAACCACTAAATATTAACATGAAGTATTTATCCATTATGGAAAATAGGTAACACCTTTGATTTATTTTCCCCAAGTGTTTCATTAATGGCCCCAAAATGCCAGTGAACATTAAAACAATGTTGAAAGGTAGGATGTAAGTGGTATTTATATTAAAATAGTCCATATTATTATTAGTCTTAAACCAGTTTCTGTAAAGAAATAATATATATAAGGAAAGAAGTTGTGTCACTAAATCTAAATAAGTAAAAAGTAACAGAAGTGCCACATTGCTATTCAACAGAATATTTTACAGCAGCCAAAAGGATAACCAGTAGGAAAAGCAACCAGCGGATTTTCTAGTCTTTTCACTGCGATGCTCTCAATGCCCCACAGTCTCTTCTGACCATCTACCAGAAACCCAAATCAATCTTCTTACCTTCGCATTGAATTTGGCAACAAAATCAAAGTGTTTCTTCAGGTCAGTAGCCAAAATTGCCTCAATAACGAGGAAGCGGAAATGCTTGAACTCCACATGGTCAAGGTTGACCAGGAAGTTGTACTCTGGCCTCGACATGAAAAGGTTCCAGGCAGCAGCAGCATGGTGGTTCTCCAGGACGGAGCGGTCATTGTACAGCACTGCCTGTGAAAGTAATGCGGGCAGCTGAAAGCTGAGAAATTCTTAACCAAAGAAACACTGTAATGCAGAAATAAGAATGATGTGGGAAGGGTGCAAGAGAGAAAGGTTCAGGTATGGTTGATTTGTTTGGTGGTCTGTGGTTTTTTAAGATCTTCCTGAAGTCTGAAGATGTGATTTTCGCAGCACTAAACAAACAAACAAACAAACCTAACCCAAACCCCAAAACATAACAAGAAGGATTTTAATTTCTCCCATTAATTTATTTTCAAACAATGGACAATACATTAAAGGTAATCACCTAGCTTCCCTTGTTGATGCTGACAACCACAAAGCCATAGCACTCATTTCTTAAAAACAGATTTATTGATCTATTTGCTTGGCCAGTATCAAAATCCTTGATCATACAAAGATGGTGCAAGGATAAGAAGTATTTCATCAGTTCATGGGCAGAAACTGATACTGAGCGAGTTCAGGTGACTTGCTCCTGGTGAGAGAGGAAGTCTGCATCCAAGTTGGTGAGTAGAACTAGAATTACTGCAGCCCTACTTGACTTCTCACCAGTATGCTATCTTTTTTTTTCCTTTCCCTGTCCATAGAAATATTTTTCAGCACAATATGCTGAAGGTAGGCAGGTCAGCTATGTAAAGTAAAGAAAGAGATCTCATAAGCCAAAAAATAGTGACTCAGAGTTGCTGAATTCAACTTGCAGCATTGGAAGCAAATTTTGTGTAACCTTAGGTAAGTCTCCATTTATAAACCGAGATTATTTTCCACACAGTGTAAAAATACATTCAAAAAAAGACTGAAAAGATTGCAGCTACTCATATTCTATAGGAACAACAGAAAACATGTTATGAACATGTGCAAACTGTGCCTTACTGGGTAGAATTTACAACTACCTGAAAGCAGGTTGTAGTGAGGAGGGTGTTGGTCTCTTCTTCCGAGTAACAAGTGGTAAGATTAGAGGAAATGGTCTCAAGTTCTACCATGGGAAACTTACACTGGGTGTTAGGAAAAACTTCCTCACAGAAAGGGTTGTCAAGCATTGGAACAGGCTGCCCAGGGAAGTGGTTTTCACTGTCCCTGGAGGTATTTAAGAGGCATGTAGATGTGCTAAGTATGATTCAGTGGTAGAGTTGGCAGTGTTAGTTTAAAGGCTCGACTCAATGATCTTAAAGGTTTTTCCAACTGAAATGATTCTATAATTTCATGATTCTGGGAATAGTTCTTCCTTTATTTCACAGTTACAGATTCTTGATCAGTCAGCAGAGCATTAGTTTCTCCTTCACCAAGACATTTTACCAATATCTCTTTTTTAACAGCTCTACTCACTGAGGGTTGCGAGGTTGTCTAAGACCACTTCACTGGTAATCCCCAAGTGAAGTAATAATTTCTGCCGATTTGATAAGCTGTTTCAAAATATTTCATAGACTTGTGCCACAGG
The DNA here is from genome assembly GCA_033558105.1 of Coccyzus lansbergi. Taxonomy (NCBI): domain Eukaryota; kingdom Metazoa; phylum Chordata; class Aves; order Cuculiformes; family Coccyzidae; genus Coccyzus; species Coccyzus lansbergi. Next base: position 1,448,528 of record JAUMJK010000347.1, read on the forward strand.
CACCACTGGCAAGGAGTTCTCATAAAAGGTCTTCCAAAATTAACAGCAACACTGTCCAAGATTTATCTACCTGAGGAGCACTCGTTGCTACCAAAAAGGCATTGGTCCTTCCTGGATGATCATAATCATGCATGGCTGCAGCTACATAAAGAGCCATCAATTCAAGAGCAGGGATGTTGCCAGCTAGGCATCCATAGCTGTCATCTGTAGGTGTGTATGTCTTCGAAAACACATAGCCCATATGACCATGAGTGATCCCACTGTCAGAATCTGAGAAGAAATAAATAAATCAGAAACCTAAAAAGCCTTACCACTTATTTAGTGACTTGCTGAAACAGAGAAAACCAACAAAGCAGGAAGAGAAGGAAAAAAATTACAATACGTAACAGAAGAGTAAACAGATCCTGACTCCAATGCTTTCTGATACTGGGCACAGGATCCAGTGCAATAAGGCACACAATCGGAAAGGAACAAATTCTGATCCCACCTGGGGGTCTTCCAGCCATCAAGCAGAGTCTGTTCTCAAACTATTTAATTACTACCAGTAAGCCGTGGACTCATGGCCATGCTGAAGCTTTGTGAGTAACTTTATCGTCCCATTCCTTCATCTAATTTCTTCACCATATAGATTAGTCTATGAGACACGAACAGTCAAAGAAATGGACTAGCATCAATTACAGTGCATGTTTTCCAATCCAAAGGTCTAGACCTTGGATCTTAGCTGATCGCCCTATTAACAGTCTATTTTTGAAGCAGTTTGAACATGCCTGCCACAGTCAGATACTGTGTGACATGCTATGCTAATTTAATATGCTTAAATGTATTTTACATGCAGTTGAACAACATCTTCCAATTAACAAACACCAACCCCTCCCTCATTTCACCTCACTTACAAAGCCTCCAACAACCCTTACTAATAAAATTTCCCGGAAATAAAAAACTTGTCCTGCCCTACCAAAACATCTTGAAGAGTTTCTCAAGTAAGATACATGTGCCACACAAACAACACCAAAACAAAAAGCAGAACTGGAAGCGATTTATGTAGAACAAACTCCTGCTTCTCCAGTACCTCCCTCAGAACTCTCACAAAATACAGACAAGTCCTCTGGTTGCTATAGTTGGACCTGGAGAAGTTAAAATAAAGACGCAAGAACAGTTTCCTGTAAGTGGCAGTCTCAAAACTGCAGAGGAATGGTCTTGCAAACTAGTTGCAAAAAGGGAACAAGTCACTTTCTTTAGAGACAGCAAGAAAGGGCAAAGAAACACCTCAAGACAGCCCAGCAGTGGCAAAAGCACATGCCTCAGTGGTTTTCTAATAGCAAAGCAATGTAGGGTTGGAGGATTTAAAAGTCTACACTGCTTCTGGAACAGCACTTAAAAGCACTAATATAGTTTTCCTAGGAAAAAAAGCTATTGTAAAAATCAAATTATTACAAACATAGGTTGCTATGGATGACCACAAAAGATTGCATTCCCACATCATTAAAGTATTAGGTTTGAGGACCAATTCCATTCTTTTCAAAGTCAGGCAAAAAAACCCTTAATGCAATCACCATTCAATGTGCTACTGAACTTAAAAGTCTATATAATAACAAATACTGCATACCATCCTCAAATTGTTGGCTTTTTAATAGTAAACTTCAGGACAAGAACTTTAAGAACACAACATATATACTTGAACATTTAAATATACCTGAATCACTTGCTGACCCGTGATCATTAATCACAGTTGGGAGTCCGGGGATGGGCTGAGTACTAAGGTACCAAACAGCATGTAGAACATCTGTTGCATGGATTCGGTTGTGATCTGTGATACAAAGCAAATGACCCTGCTATTAAACACCAAGGATACTCCGACAGAGGTAAATCAGCACCATCTAGTGGGTACTGTGTGGCAGTCAATCAAAGAGAGAAAGATCTTAATCATGAGAAATAGATGTATTCTGTTAACATTCTGTTTTTCCTCTACTACAGTCGAAGTACATTCAATGGCATATCTCACACCAGTCAAGAAAGAGTAAACAACAAACAACTAGGGGGATCTGTGCAAGTACCACTAATGCTGAAGTTGAACTTCATCCCAAGAATCAATCCCTCTGTGGGAGAAGAGGAAAGAAGAAGAAGGAATGGAGAAAGTCTGTAGAGCCATGTTTGACCTCTCGCCGCAGCTAGGGGATGGATAATGTCTGCTTTTGCTGTGAATACTCACCTGCCCCCTCCCACATTGCTAATCCCACATTTCCAAACCCTAACATTAGTGGGGGAACAGCCATCAGCTTTGCACTTCCTTGACTCTGGAAGAGGAGGCTCACAGAATAACTTCACCATCTCGTTGACCCTAAACTGCAGTGCTTGCGGTGACTGGCTACACTTAAAATCAGCAAATCTTGCCTGCCAAGGGCAGGTGGGTGTAACACACAAAGGTTTATTATATTCACAATTTGCAATTGCTTTGCTTACTCACTAAACATAAGCATGATAAGCATAAGCATGATAAACATAAGCATGACTCTTTGGCCCTTGTATCTACCGCTCACTTTTCCCTTTTGCTCTTCTTTGTCTTCCCTGTGACCCTCCCTTAAGTACTGGTTAGTGATTGCTAGCTGAAATTCTGAACAGTAAAACAATAAGCAGCATAGGAGTGGATACTTTTTGAAACAAGAAAGTAGAATAAGGGAAGAGTCTCCTCTTTCTTACTTCCTTGAAGTACTAAGAACATTTTTTCAGAGAGGCTAATCTCCTTATGCAAAAAAGCTAAAGGAGAGTCCTGCATGGACGGGAGAAGGGAGGAGTCTAATGATTTTCTCAGGAGGAAAGCTTGGATGACCCTCTTGTGAAACTTGTACTGATTTAATCCAAATGGGATAGTCACTATTATCTTTGTGTGAATAATCTTTTTTTTTTCAGCAACCAGACAAAAAAAAGTGGCTAAGTCCAAAGAAGCTGGTTTGGTTTTTACGCCTTTAAAGAAATGAAAAACTGGAAGGTAAATTTATTTTAGATTATTCAAAATATTCTGCTTTAGTAAAACAAAACACATCTAAGAAATAAAAATACCCAAAACTTCAGGGAAGAACTGTTACCTGCTGGGAATTTTTACTTACAAGGTATCTCTCGGTATCCACATTCCAAGGCATGAAAGTAGTTCATAAATTCCCTCACTGGTATTTTAAAGGTTTCAAACAGCCCCATGTCTTCAAAAAGCCTGTATGACACCTGAAAAAACAAACCCACCATCTTGGTAAATAGACAAGTAAAAATCTAAAAATTAGATATAAAGACCATTCTCCAATTATTCATTAAAACCTGCTTTCCTGGTAGTACTTTGTCAAGTACATTTGATCCAGCTACAGCTTCAGCTACTTGCATTTCCATATGGATGTGGTTACATAGCCAAACAGACGAGCTATTAGTACCAAACAGTCCTCCTCATTCCTTCATTACACTCTTCCAGATGTTCTTTTCTTCTTTTCAGCCATATGTTTCCCCAAAATTTTGCAAATACCTCAGAAAGATACACACATGAAGGTCGGTACCCCAAGGTCCTTAGTGTCTTGGGATTCTCCAAGGGGTATTCATGAATCAAATAAATTTCCAGAAAAAGGAGAACAAGTGAAGGAAGGACAAAAGGAGAGAACCATTCAGATCATATGCATTATCTCCTTTCTCTCTCCTCAATTTTGGAAGGGGACAACAGTAACTTTGAATGGGTTTCAGAGGCAGTAAGTGACTTTGCAAGCAGAGCTGTTCCAAGTGTTCCTGCACGGAAAGAAGACTGTAGACACCCAGGAGAGGAAATACTAGAATGGAAAGTATGATGGATAAGTGAAGGCATGTTCAGAAGAGACAATGTTCAGAAATGTAAACAGCAGCTGCTGCAAAATGGACACTTTTGAAAACGATTTTGAACTTTACATATGGAACAATGGTATATAAAATTACTTCCTGACTGTCTCACTTCTTTCACAAATTGGACCCTAAAGCCTTACAGCTGCTTATTTATTTACTGCTGTTAAATAAATTCTGTCCTTTTGATGCCATTTGTCTGGTAATGATCTGTCTAGAGCTAAGCAATCTAAAGCACATTTGGAATGATGAGTGCTATTTCAATAAGAAATTAATAAACCATGTTTTGTGTTTTACACCTGCATGTAAATCAAACAGCTATCTGCACCTATTTCTTTCTGTATATTGTGTATATAAATTTGAATCTGTGAGCTTCACTTGAAGTTTAATAAACAACTTCAAATGTCCTGCAACTGTGGATTTTTACAGTGAGAATAATACAAAATGATATGAATTTGCAGCCTTGATGATCCACCCCCGGCCTCATTCCCTATCAGGAAAAATCTGCATATGAACTATCTCTCTGGCAAAGCATTGTAACAGGCAGTGATGATGCAGAGACAGGTTGAGTGTGATGTCTGACACCACCTGGGAAGGCCCTTCTAAGGACACATATGTGACACTTGGGGTTCTGCTTGTAGTCTCGCATCTTACTTCTGTTCCTACTACAATGGCAGAAGTGCTACTAGCAAAACAGTCAGAAAAATCACTGCTTGTGCTAATTTCTTTTTGTGGCCACAGGAGCTGGTCATAAAGTGAAAAGTCCTTAATAGGAAAGGAGCTAAGGAACTACTAAATTATAGCAGTCTGCAAGATGTGAGCTTAGAATAAAAGACAGATTCCGTAAAAAGCCAAACTTTACTCTCTGAAAAACCCATGGGGACATCCTGTACTGAGGCAGAATGAAGAGACTGAATTTACATGTAATTTGGATTAGAAAATACACAGAATTCTGTTTATCTATCTGGAATCATGGCTGACATAAATCAGCTGGTATCCAAACTTAAAGAGAGAAGAGGTGCTTTACACTCCAGGCTTAGATCACTGAATGTTAAGCTTCACATTCCCTACAAAATGTCCCTGGATAAAGGAGGAAGCACAAAGAAATATTGTTTTGCAGGACCAAACCTTACTGTTCGACACTACCAATATTGGACAGGTGTCCTAAATAAAGCATGTTATAAAAGCACGTATTTCCTCCTTTTGGGGGGTGGAATTCTACAGCAGCTGAAAAGAAGTGAAACTGACTGTAATGGAAATAAATGATAGCTCTTCCCCATGACTTGGAGTAAAAAAACATTATTCTCCATGGTCATTAAGAGAGCATAAACATTCATGCAAGTCATTTAGATGTTTCTGTACTGTTTTCTTTCTTTTCCTTTTTCTTAACATATGAGAAGGAAGAAGGAAGAAGGTCAGGACAGGAAAAGGGGAAAAAAGGCATTGATTTCTCCCAGAAAGTCAAATAATTGAATACTTTCATTAAAAACCAAAGAACCAAACCAACACCCCCTAAAACCTAGGCAGTTTTGTTTATCCATTGCTTTGGATTAACCATTTTTAAACATTTCTGCCTTTTAAAACCCTTCCTGCCCAAGCCATATGCTGCTCCATGAACTCCCCGGCAGTTATCACCCCACAGACTGAGCACAGTGCTCTTGTAGCTGCAGTCCATTCCCTGCTGTGAGGGACAAATCCAGGAAAACTCCGATGGCTGCCAGGCACTTGGCAGTGAGTGCTCCACACTGCCTCTTCTTTCTCTCCCTCCCTCCATTTTCTGCTTGTCTGTGCAATGATTGCTAATGCTTGAATAAATCATTCATAACTCACATACTCCTAGCAGTGCCGCCTGAAGAAGGACAAGCACTTCTCCTAGATGATTCTTAAAGAAAGCTTTTTTAGAAGTGAGGATCATTATTCACATGCACCTCCTCTCCCTGACTGTTGCACACACACATTAATCATAGAATCATAGAATCACTAGGTTGGAAAAGACCTCCAGGGTCATGAAGTCCAACCATTCCTATCAAACACTAAACCATACCCCTAAGCACCTCATCCACCTGTATTTTAAACATCTCTAGGAATGGTGAGTCAACCACCTCCCCAGGCAGCCTGTTCCAGTGCCCAATGACCCTTTCTGTGAATTTTTTTTTTCTGATGTCCAGCCTGAACCTTCCTTGGTGCAGCTTGAGGTCATTCCCCCTTGTCCTGTCCCCTGTCACTTGGGAGAAGAGGCCAGCTCCCTCCTCTCAACAACCTCCTTTCAGGTAGTTGTAGAGAGCAATGAGGTCTCCCCTCAGCCTTCTCTAGGCTGAACAACCCCAGCTCTCAGTAGTTCCTCATAGGGCCTGTTCTCCAGCCCCTTCACCAGTTTCGTTGCTCTTCTCTGGACTCATTCCAGAGCCTCAACATCCTTCTTGTGGTGAGGGGCCCAGAACTGAACACAGGATTCAAGGAGTGGTCTCACCAGTGCCGAGTACAGAGGGAAAATAACCTCCCTGGACCTGCTGGTCACACCATTTCTGATACAAGCCAAGATGCCATTGGCCTTCTTGGTCACCTGGGCACACTGCTGGCTCATGTTCAGTCAGCTGTCAACCAACACCCTCAGGTCCCTCTCCTCCAGGCAGCTTTCTAGACAGACTTCTCCTAATCTGTAACACTGCATAGGGTTGTTGTGCCCCAAGTGCAGGACCCAGCATTTGGCCTTGTTAAACCTCATGCCATTGGACTCTGCCCAGCAGTCCAGCCTGTTTAGATCCCTTTGCAGAGCCTCCCTACCCTCCAGCAGATCAACACTTCCACCCAGCTTAGTGCTGTCTGTAAACTTGCTAAGGATGCACTCAATGCCTTTATCCAGGTCATTGATGAAGACATTGAACAGGGCTGGACCCAGCTCTGAAACCTGGGGAAAACCACCTGTAACTGGCCTCCGGCTGGATTTAACACCATTTAACACCACTCTCTGGGCCCAGCCAGCCAACCAGTTTTCCACCCAGGAGAGTGTGTGCCTGTCCAGTCCAGAGGCTGACAGTTCCCATAGCAGAATGCTGTGAGAAACTGTGTCAAAGGCTTTACTGGAGTCCAAGAAGATAGATCCAGTGTTTCCAGTAAGCGGGTCACTTTGTCATACAAAGTGATCAGGTTAGTTTGGCAAGACTTGCCTTTCATGAACCTGTGTTGACTGGACCTGATTACCCTGTTCTCTTGCATGTATTTCATGATAGCACTCAAGATCACCTGTTCTGTGACCTTGACCAGCACAGAGGTCAGACTGACAGGCCTGCAGTTCCCTGGGTCCTCCCTCCGATCGCTCTTGTAAAAGGGTGTAACATCTGTCAGCCTCCAGTCAAGTGGAACTTCCCCAGTCTTCCAGGACTGCTGGAAGATGATGGAAAGGGGTTTGGCAAGCACATCTGCCAGCTCCCTCAATATTCTTGGATAGATCCCATCTGGCCCTGTAGACCTGTGTGTTTCTAATAGGGCAAGCAAGTCTCTAACCACCTCCTCATGGATCATGGGAGCTTTCTTCTGCTCCTCTAACTCCTGGGTATGTACACACAGGGAACAACTTTCCTTACCATTAAAGGCTGAGGCAAAGAAGGCATTAAGTACCTCAGCTGTGTCCTCATCCATTTGTCTTGCAGGAGGACATGTGCAAACTTTAGGCTAGAGGTTCCCTACTTGTTGTTCACAAGCAACCCTCTTACAATACTTCTGTTGTATCTTGCATTTCTTTCTGCAAACATGTCTTTTAAGTTGTTGGCACTTGGTCTCCAGCTGTGACAAACATGACTCCTCACAAGGGCTGCTCTGATGATTCTGTGAATATCCTGCCCCACAAGGAGAGATTTTCTCTTGTTCCCTTATAGAAAAACTGCAGTTTCTCTCTGTAGACACCATATGTGATGTTGAGATGACCAAAACTTCCTCTTGGCATCACCTATGGGTCGACTCACTTGTGCTGCAACAATGCCACCTGGCCTTGATGCTGCTCATGTACCAAGAGCAGAGGAGCATCACCAGCATTTCTCATCTCAGTGGGCCCAGTAACAGCAGCCAGAAAAAGACCCTGACTTTAGGCTATTCTTTTTCACTTCATTTGCTTTCCAAAGCACACAGATTTCCCTTCCACAGGTTTTAATTTTATAGGAGCTGTAAGAAGAGTGTTAAATGTGACTGAAGACATTACCTAAATTTACGGCCTGTTGTGAAGTATCAACTCAGTTGGAGAGCTTTGCTGTTGCTTTCTGAAATGAGACTAATATGTAAATCCTCTCTAACCCTTATTATGCATATTTGTTAGTGCCACATTTAGAGTACTTTCCACAGTACTTTGCACAGATGCTTTTATGGCCGCTGACTTGTTTAGGATCTTTTTATATGTCTAAATCAATTTAACATTCCGAAAAGAAGAAACAGACATCTCAAGCAGCTTAAAGATGCTATGCCAGCATTTGCTTTCTAAACTAAATTTGCTTCCCTAGAGGCACGTGTCAACTCTGCTTTGTTCCATCTCATAAATTTAACCCGGCAAGGCAGACATAGTTAATTCAGCTTGTTAATTTACTTATTTTTAATGGATGAGCCCATTATAATGGCAAAATACAGAGAATAAATCATTAGAGCTTGTGTTTTCCTTTGTTTATAATATCCTGGAATTTAAAAATTATACAAGACAATACTTTTGGCTGGAGAAAAACATTCACTTGCTTTAGCACTCTTATTTCTGAAAATAATTTTGTTAGAAATATCTGAGCAGGTGAGGGAAAGAACTAAAGGATCTATATTTTATGACCGAGGTTGAATTTGCTACATTCTGCTCTTCTGGACTGGGAGTTATTACAAATGGCTGTTATAGAAAATGTGAGATTTTGATCACAAATATTATTTAAGTTTCTCTATTTCACAGGTCACATTTTGTGGCACTGCAAAACGGATAATGTGCTCAGAGCCTGTGCAAGAATCAGATTTTGGGAAATAAGAGTGTGGAGCTTTACTGCAAATTCAGGGAGGCACAATGGGATTATCTTGAAAGGTACAGAACTCCATGCAGCTTGGTAAAGTGCTTAAAACCTATAAAGGAACACATGGAAACCAGAACAAATTCTGGCTCATCCAAATTGTTGGTTATGCCACTAAAAAAAGTTGTTTTTCCTTATGTTTCATTTATCATTCTGTAATGTGATATGCTATTAGAAAACAACATGACCAATGATCCAGAACAGCATTTTAATCACATACTCACTGTCTATTGCATAATTGCCTCACTGATCATAACCAAATTTATATCAATATCCACATTCAGCCATGGTTAGTTTAATTCTTTAAAATTAACTGGGAAGGCTGCCAGCCTGGTTAAACATACATGTTACTTGCCAAGCTATGGAATGATAAAAGGCAGACCACAGAATAAATTTGAATTCAGGCTGTGGTTTTCTTGGTTGACCACTGGATAATTGAATGCACTCGAATAGCAGTTAACCACCAAAGAAATAAGATTTGATACAGCATTCTCTGGAGATTGTTGCACTAAGATCTACCTCACACACTAATCACCACTCTGTTGGGAAGGGCTGTTAATTGTTCCAGATTACACCAGTTAACATAATCTCTTCTTTCCAGCACTCATCACTACATAATGCCTTGTAAGTGTTTCTAGATACAACACATTCTCTTGGGATGTTTTTAATTCCATCCTTAAATACAATTTCTTGCATTTCCTCTTTAATAAACCTCAATATTTCTGTAAGAAAAAAATGGCTAATTTGTCTATGTGCCAGGAAAAGAAGCACAATAGAGCAGAAAGGTCATCCAAGAAAATGATTATGGAAGTGACATTGATTGTGCTGGGTAAAGAGGCTGTGTCTGTACCTGCATTCAACTTACACAAGGGAATGAAAAAAAAATTGCTGAAAGAATCGTAATTTCTCACATCCTGATTCATAGTAAATTAATCTTCCTTGTGATATAAATTCATTATCAGATAAGTGTTGACTCTTTGAAGGTGCAGAAATACAACAAAGACTATTTCATTCCCTACCTCCTGAAATCTTGCTTTTTTGCACAGCCTGACTGAAGTCTCCAATATAAACAAATACCAAAGTTACCCACCCTCCCATACTGAAGTCCATGAGAAATCCTTTCAGAAATAACTCAGTAAGGGTTGGCAGCATGTCCTTCAGATAGAAGAGAATATTCAGAAATGTTTACATAAACTCACTGGTGGAGAGAAACAGGCAAAACAGGTATTTGTTTTTTTCAATCACATTTTAGATTTTCAAAAGCAGCTATTTAACAGTAAGTGGTATCATGAGAAAGAGTTCATATTGTCAATTTTGATTTAGGTGGCATAGATCATAATTGATTTGATTACCAGATTGTAAGGGCAACAGGGTCTTAACACTACTTTGCCTACCCATGTCAATACCGCAGCCAGTAATTGCAGACAAAATATCCATCTTACCTGACTAAGAATTCGACCACATTTCTTCCCAATTTTTTCCACCAAATCAAATATTGGGAAGTTCCAGCTATTCAGCTGCTCCATCAAGGGATCCAAATTGTCCATAACCAAAGGCTCAGGAGCAAGTATAGGCTTGTCCTGTGCCAGAAGTAAGAATAAAAAGAAATGTTAATTCTGTGAAGCACCTCATGCAAAAATTTATGCTTTTTAAATGCTAAGGTCATGTTAGCATCATCTGTAAACTGACAGTACTTTACTGAACTCAGTGGAGATGTCCCCATTTCTACCAGCCCTGAAGCTAGTTACTCTCCTTTATAATTTCTTTCACTTGAGTGAATGGGAAATTCTGTATATGAAACATCAGCCTATGAACTTATCCATGAGACATTCATTTGTTCATTCATGAGAATCGTTCATTCATTTCCAATGGAGGCGGTCTTCTTCATTGTTAAATTTGCTGCAGTACAGATGGAAAAGCATTCAGTTTCTACTTCTGCATCAGGACCTATTCATTACAATCTCACACAGTTAATGGAGCATGGTCCAAGGGAAGACTTGTACTTCTTAAATTGAAACCTACATTTTTCTTAAGGTCTGCAAATAAAAGGTGGGTTGAACCCCTCATTTCACATGTCTCCCTGTATAGACCTCTGAATTTCATTGTTACTAAGAAACTGCAAATTAGTTAACAGTAAAGTATCTCGAGAAAAATACCTTCTCTCAACTTATCCAACTTCAGTTCAACAGATTATAATAAATCTTTCAAAAGCTCATGCCTTCTTACATTTATTAATTCAGTTGTACTGTTGAAAATTTAACTAAACAAAGCTTTCCCTCTATATCTCAATAAAACTTACAGCTGAATACAGCAGCTGTGAGAAGATCACTGTTTACCATACTGCAACGTTCTTATATTCAAGATGTCCCACAACAATAATATCATGCAGTAACCTCAGAGAAGGGCCAATTTATTTCGAAATAAGGACCACTGTATATATTAGCTACAATTGAAAGGCCTATGAGAAGCTGAAGTGGCTGAACAGGAAGACTATATATCATGCTGATAGCCTGAGAAGATAATTTCTCTTCCTTACGATCTTTTCCTGTTAAAAGTAATGATAATATTGAAGTTGAACATTTCAGAAGTGCCTAATGGCAGACCCATAAACTTAACATTTATTTATCAGATAGTTAGTGTCTCACAAGTGGCTAGTGTTTAGCATCTCTCTCACGTTTCAATTGGTCCTTTCAAATCTTCAAAGTCAATCCTACAACAACGTTGAAGTCTGCTGTAATTGTTGCTTAAAAACATGGTCAAAATCTTTAGACAGGTCTAAGTTGTTTGGGTTTTTTTTGTAGGAGCTTGGAGTTTTTGTTTTGTGGATTCTTTGTTTTCCTAGTATCAGAATACACTCAGTCTACTGTGGAAGCAGAATTTAATCAAGTTACCTCAGGTGGTATTAAGGGGTGCAGAATGATGGTCTCGGGCGTGTATGTCCTACAGATGGATCCCTTCCGCATCTGCTCTTTGGAGCAATCTGTCTCATCATCATTTTGTACAATATCACTGCTATCACTGTTGTTGGTCTCATAGTCAGAAGTGGCTTGTGCAGGATCATCTAAAACACAAATCACAAAGCTTGTTGGGCAAACAGCAAGGATTGCGTGAAAGCCATCCTGTGACATTCTGAATAACAGCAACAGGATTTCTGATTCATAATACATATGTGATGCTTGGCTGGGTCCAAAGTCAGACAATCTGTCCAAAGGCATTAAGGCATATATCCTGCTGAGTGTCAAAGACAGGATCAGGGACTGAAGAGTGAGAAAAAAAATTGAGGACTATTACTTAAGCTCACTAGTTTCCACGAGGGAAACCTTATATTTTAACACTATTCTTCCTGAGCATTTTTCATATCTAAAAAGAAAAAGGAAAAGAACCTCAAAGACATCTTATATGGTCTCACATACATATGTTCTCCTTTTATGACATACAAGCATATCTGCCCTTTTAGTGAATTATTGTTGAATTTTAAATAATGAGTTTTTGATGGACAATGCATTACCTGTTCTGTTCAGGGTGTGTGTGGTACCATCACTTCTATCTAGAGTCCCATCAGCACCTTCTACTTGGTTATAGGGTCTGCCACAGCTGAAACACAATGCCAAGAAACATGCACAATATAAAAAACCCTGTGCATTAGATAGTCTCATGTAAAATGATTTCCTGCTGATAGTGTAAGATTATGTCACATAGTATAAGCTTTGGTACAGGGCGCACTCTCAGGACAAAATTGTGAGAGTAAGTCTAAGTTTTACCATGAATCAGGAATATGAAAAGATAGAAAACCAAAAAGACCTTGGATTAACTGGCCAGTACCATTAAATTTGTGCCACCAACAGTAAACCTATACCATGTGATTGCTCTTCTGTAATGATTTTTTTATTCTCTAAGTTTATCAACACATAACCAACTTGCCAGGCCCTGGATTTGTACTGCAGCTGTGCTATAAATATGAATTAAAAATGAAAATTTGCCAGTATCATGCAATCTTATATAATTCAATTTGAACACAGTTACGATGGCCATTTACTCTTCTATTCTTGCTTGATTCTCTTTAAGTCCTAAATGTGAATTCAGTTCCAGCTGGAAAACTTCAAATTACAATTTCCCAATATAATTGAGTCTAGGACCTGAAGGAACAAATGATATATCATGAAAACATGAGAAAACTTAACAAATCTGAAGCTTAATTTAGCGGGATTGTATCAAATCTGTCCATGAAAGACTAATATTTTAGCATTTGTTTCTCTAGTTCTAGTCAGTAGATATCTTTTATATATCAGCATTTGCAAAGCAGCTGCTACAATACTATTTTGATTGGTAAGAATTTCTACTAGGAACTTTGCACCAATTTAAGATTACCACAAAAAAAAAAAAAAAGTAGCTGAAATCCTGTGCCTGATGGCTTTTGACTGGGTCACCTGAAACACCGCCTAGAGCCCTGCAAACATAATGAATTCCTCAAAGAATTTGAAATAAAAATACAGTTCTGTATACATTGATGCTTGTAGTGCATAAGCAAGTATATAAATCTTGTATCACTCAAGTTTATAAACAAGATGAAAAAAATTATTAATTCCTTTCTCCCACACTCCTTGTGATTTCCATAAGTTCAACGCTAACAAGCCAAAATACAAAAGTATAGATAAAAAAAGACTTTTATTGATTATAAGGTTTTGCATGATTATGAGTGTACCTCTATTTCCAGAACATATGCAAACTCATAGTGAAATGGTTCACATAAAACATAGAATCATAGAACAACCAGGTTGGAAGGGACCCATTGGATCTTCTAGTCCAACCATTCCTATCTAACACTAAACCAAGTCCCTCAAGACCTCATCCACCCATGCCTTAAACACCTCCAGGGAAGGTGAATCAACCACCTCCCTGGGCAGCCTATTCCAATGTCCAATGACCCTTTCTGTGAAAAACTTCCTCCTAATGACTAGCCTAAATCTCCCCTGGCAGAGCTTGAGGCCATTCCCTCTCGTCCTGTCCCCTGTCACTTGGGAGAAGAGGCCAGCTCCCTCCTCTCAACAACCTCCTTTCAGGTAGTTATAGAGAGTAATGAGGTCTCCTCTCAGCCTCCTCTTCTCCAGGCTAAACAACCCCAGCTCTCTCAGCCGCTCCACATAGGATCTGTTCTCCAGCCCCTTCACCAGCCTCGTCGCTCTTCTCTGGACTCACTCCAGAGCCTCAACATCCTTCTTGTGGTGAGGTGCCCAGAACTGAACACAGTATTCAAGGAGCGGTCTCACTGAGCAACCTAGTGGAACAGTTGAAATCTACTCTATGTCATAAGTAAACATTCCTATGCAACTTTAACTCAATAACCTTCATGCACAGGTATCAGAACATACCCCCTAAACACAGGATTTTTTAACATTTTTTCCTTAGGATTCCTGCATAGTCCATTAAGCAGAATTAAAAAATGATTATTGACAAGTTATTTTAATAGCATTGACTTGTATATTTTCTTGTTTAATAGTTTTCAAACTCTGCTGTCCTATGACTTGTCCCTTTGTAAGTTAAAAAAGGGTAGATTAAAAATGCCGTCTTTACACTGCTGCCCAGGTGGACCTGATTTAAAGCACTGAATCCATCATGAGTTCATTTCGTCTTTTCTTGTTGGTGGTGGAGAGACTGGCTTGGTGGTGGCAGAGGTTTGCTGACTTGGTATTATTTCCTAACAAGGCAAGTTTTTTGGCAGTAAATGTAGGATATTTCATATCATGAAGACCAGCAACCTAGAATGCGAAAGTTCTAACAGTAAAATATTTATTTCCATTTTTATTCATTTAACTCTCTCAGCTTATCTGAGACACTACATTTCTTTGGGTTTTTCTATGGTTTGGGTTTTTGGGGGGTGATCTTTGTTGTTTTGTTTTTTAAATTATGCTTATACTACTAAGGGATGCATAATTTATTGGTTAGAATAATGACAGTGCTTACCATAGAATCATAGAATCACCAGGCTGGGAGAGACCCACCGGATCATCGAGTCCAACCATTCCTATCAATCACTAAACCATGTCCCTCAGGACCTCATCTACCCATGCCTTAAACACCTCCAGGGAAGGTGAATCAACCACCTCCCTGGGCAGTCTGTTCCAATGCCCAATGACCCTTTCTGTGAAAAACTTCCTCCTAATGTCTAGCCTAAATCTCCCCTGGTGGAGCCCTCTTGAGGCCATTCCCTCTTGTCCTGTCCCCTGTCACTTGGGAGAAGAGGCCAGCTCCCTCCTCTCAACAACCTCCTTTCAGGTACTTGTAGAGAGTAATGAGGTCTCCTCTCAACCTCCTCTTCTCCAGGCTAAACAACCCCAGATCTCTCAGCTGTTCCTCATAGGGCCTGTTCTCCAGCCCCTTCACCAGCTTTGTCGCTCTTCTCCGGACTCGCTCCAGAGCCTCAACATCCTTCTTGTGCTGAGGGGCCCAAAACTGAACACCGGATTCAAGGAGTGGTCTCACCAGTGCTGAGTACAGAGGGAGAATCACCTCCCTGGACCTGCTGGTCACACCGTTTTCAGTGATTTTTCAGGGGACGTTAAAGGGATAGCGACTGCTAGTAATAGTGGATGCCATTTCTATTAGCAGTCATTACATAATAGTATTTTAAATAACGTGATGTTTTCTTCAAATAATCAACTACAAAGCCTATGCCAGCAATGTAGCTATTTTTAGTTCTTACACAGTCTATGCATTTGAAAACAAGGAATTTAAGAACCTAAAAATGCTATGCAACCTACACAGATCACATAAAACAGTAGCCATAAAAAATCTAATAACCCTTTTACCACTGACTGCATTGAATCAAATTCTCCATATATATATAAAATATATTTTATTTCTATTTAGAACAATCTTAGATGGTTGGGGTTTTTTTTCATCTTTTTGTGCAACTTTTAACTGCTGTCTTTAATGGAAGGCTTTCAGTGATCATTGTTACTAGGTAAAGTAATAATATTTTGTTGGAATGGTAATAAAAGCACAATTTAACAAGACAGTAGTACATTTATGGTTATTTCATATGTGTAATATAATTTTACTTTCAAATCAATCAGTAAAAGTCCCATTTTCACAATAACTTTGAAAGACTTGGAAAAGCACTAGATTTCTATTTAGTCATCTAACTATGTCTTAAAAGCCTGTTAGGATCCTACTCTGAACTCCCTTGAGGAAAGATATCTAAACTTTGGCTTTCTCACACCCATTTCTACCCCTGCACACACCATACCAAGACACATCCAAATTCACCTGATTGGAGCCAGAAACTAAAAACTATTTCCAAAAATAGCCAAACTTGATAACATTTAATCCAGCCTCAGATGACATGCTGTCTGTTGGCTAGCCAATAATCACAGATCACACACTACTGTCACGAAACAAATAACATCTAATGAGTAAGGCAATGTTGAAATTGCATGGAACAAGCTTCAAAATTGCAGACTTTCCCACTATTCTGAAATGGACACACGTTGCAAACTCCAGTAATCTAACTTAGCAACTGAATCCTTTTCTAGAAGATAAGAAGAACAACTTTATTTCCAAAATGCTGATGTTGCAGAGCAGGTCTGCGTAATCTAATAATGAGCTACTTTAAAGAGAGAAATTAAACTGTGTTACTGTAATTCTGCTGCAGTTGATTTCTGAAAAAAATTCCAATGCTATATCATCTGACTCTGCATTGAGAAGAAAGGATCCACTCCTTCATAAAAGTGCTCAAAATTATGTAGTCTTCAGGCAATGTTGGCACGCATTTATCAGAAAGTTACAGGCCAGCAGCTTTTAACACCTGGAAATCAGACTTTTCTATTGAATATCAGACCTCTGTCGTGAAAGATCTGGCTTGTGACCTCAAGGTGACTGTTCATGTTAAAGGCATGTTATGAGAAACACATAATGCCAACGAGAAATCTAAATTTGAGATCCACAAGTTGTTGATGAAGAATGTATTTATGAACCAGGCTGTGCATCTGACAGAAGCAAACGCTGTAACATTAGGTAACAGTCTTGCACTTTTAAAGCACTTTGCAGCATCAATCTACACCATTAATCATACACTAAGTAATGCTTAGATATGGTGAAATATCAATATACAATACTACAGCAAATCACAAAAACTAGTATGCAGCCCAAAGAGCTTGTTTGAAAGAACAAGGTGAAATGATCCCAATGAATTTCAAATTACTATCTTACCTGCTGCAGATGACGGAGGTGCTGACAATAGGGTCTGACAGGCTAGGTGCGCTCTGAGTAGCAGTTAAGACCTTGTGTGGCTTTAAACCTTGCTTGGTGTCAGTATTTGCAGAGTCTGAAAATGAGTCAGAAGATGATTTTCCAGTAGGACTTGTGGCAGGCGTCCCTTGAATTGGTGAATGACATGGGGAGGTGAGAGGTGAAATGTTTGGTGGAATACCTGGCATGAAAAAGAAGAGTCTTGTCAATAGAGAGAAGCAGAAGATGTCTTTATGAGTTCACTGTATAAAAATACTTCTCTTGAGATGCACAGCTTCCAAACTGAGACATAAGAGAAAACTCTCCTCCACTCTGAAACAAGCCTGTGGCTGTCAGAGACATGAAGCCCCAATAATATAAGTCACTTCTCCCTGATGAAGATATGGCTCAAAGTATGAAATATTCTCCTTGTTGAGTGGGATGCACTAACTGGTAGGTATCAAATGAAAGGCATGCACTAGTGGCATGACTATTGGTATCAACATATTCTAGAAACTGAGACTCCAAATTCCAAATAGGCAGTTCCCTGACCAATATGCAATTTCTCTATGCTTCACTGTCCTTCACTGCCTCCAAGTCTAAAGTAGAGACAAGGAAGACTTACACACAGATCTAATAAATTTTAATTTCTATGTATGTGAAGTCTACCAATAAACAAAAAAAGCAGTAGAAATACATAATAAAAAATATTGTACTTATGCGCATTTCCACATTCCCCAGAGATTTTGGCCTTCAACTTGTGCAGGTTGAGTTTATTTTTCAGTGTCTCTTGCTCAATATGGGAGACTTGTGATCATTACCTTTACCACATGGTACTGTATTCTTAAGCTAGTGTGTGGGAAATTGGCAATATCCATGTGTGAATGCTAGCAAGATGCAGTCCTCTCTATCCCTTCTTCTGTCTAGGAACTGATGCCAAGATGAAATGCATCAGTCAGTTCAGTGTTTGAGGCAACGTGCTGCCTTCTCCTTGAATCCACTTTTCGTTTCAGAAAAATAGTGGTTCAAATTCACAATTAAGTGCAGGGGAGCAAAGATAATACATCTTAAAAGGAAATGCATGTAAAGTGACTTACCTCTTAAAGTTTGTTGCAAAGTTTGTAGGAACTTGGCCCCAGTTAATTTACCATATTCGTGGTCCAACCCAAATGATATAAAGAGCTCGGGAACTTCAACTGGTTTTATGTTTGAACTATGCTCACTATCTTAATGCATTCCAGCCACAACAATTATCTCAGAATAGGGCAATATGTCAATCTAAATTTATGAAATACCAACCTTTCCAGATATATGTGTACAGATCGAGTGGTTTTTCATGATAAAATCTTTCTGTGATGCGAGATTAAAGTATAATTTATTGTTAATAATCCAAGAGTTACAAATAATCTCTGACAGTCATTATACTGTATTTTGAGATATCCAGAACCTCCTAAGTTTTGATTAGGGTATTTCTTCAGCAAACATGTGGTACATATTACTGTCTTGATTCAATGATTGCAAGACTATTGAGATCAGAAACCTGCAGCCTTCAGAACAATTAAAAACTTACCAGATGGCCGTAACATATCGAAATTGCTTTAAAATACAGAAAGCCTCTGTTTCATGTTTACTAACTCTTTTCAGATATCTGCTTTCCATCTAACAAAAATATAGCTTTAAAAACATTCCACAGTCTGTTAGTTGGATAGGGATTGAGTTGGATTATTATCTATCTTTGACCTAAATGTTACCAGGTTATCATCATGACTGTTAGGGAATATAATACATATGATCATCTTTCAATTTAAAGGAAGTCCTGAGAATTTAAATAGCAATTTTCACAATAATGTTTCTAATTACACCTGGCTTTCTACTGCTAGCATAGGGTCCTCTCTCTTGAATATGTTTGGTTGTGGGGTTTTTTTTGTTTGGTTGGGTTTTGTTTGGGGTTTTTTTGTTTGTTTTTTGTTTTTAAAGAGGAATTTGCCAGGGTAGATAACCAAACTCAAATAACTTTACCAGAAAAATACACATCTACTTTCAATAATTCAACATTTGACCATTTACTAGCAAAAGTGAGAATGTCTTGCTACAACAAGGAATTTTTAACAATCAACATAAGAGAAAATGAACAATACAGGGAGAATTATACCATTTACTAGTAAAAGTGAGAGAGAATATGTCTTGCTACAGCAAGGAATTTTGAACAATCAACATAAGAAAAAATGAACAACACGGGGAGAATTATTTTAAGTACATCCATCTGCTTAGGTCCTCCAGAAATTTTACATATGTGAAATAAGACAGCAACTCCAATATGGTGTGAAATTATACATGAAAACACTTGAAATGACCTCAGAATGTTGCGAAAATACATATAGCTAGCAGCATTTAAAAATGCTAATGTTTTAATGCATAATTAGGTATTTTGTAAATTAACTGATTTACAGAGGTATATAGACCAACTTCTACCAAGAATTATTTTATATTGCCAAAGAAGCCAATACATTAAATTTGTATTAACTGTTGCAAATTGAAGCAACTCTTTAGTTGGAACATAAAATCAAATTGTTATAAATAAAGCATGATTGTAAACAGTCTAAATCACCAAAATACCAGCCTTCTGCATAAAATGTTGAGCCAAAATTTTTACTCCCAATTTTTACAGAGCTCTCCCTTCATCACTGGGGAGCTTGAGTATCTGGGCAACAGAGATGATTATTAACACTTTCTGGAAGGAGAAGAGACTAAATGTAAAACTGGAAGGGTTGGTAAGTCTTATTTTCCGTGTATAAAATGTCACATCTCTACCCCCACCCCTTTTAAGGTAATCGATTAATCTTTGAAAACCACAAGTTCCAAGTTTTATTTGTTCCATTCTAAAAAACATTCCTGGATGCTTGTAGCTACAGCTCCAATGTTTTAGTTTAATTTTAATAATTTGACTATGTTCTTATTATCTTTTAAGATAATACTGTATTACCTAATCTTCACTGCGGTATAACAAAGCAGCTTCTGTACAAGAGGCAATTAAATAAACACTTCAGTTTGAAAAGAAGATGAGATGTGACAGGGCTAGATATGCAGAATAATTGTGCAGCCATATCTTCAAACCCATCTCCACGTTGGGATTCTCTGACTTTTCTGATGTCAGGCCTCAGGCATCTATCAAATTCCATCTGATATCTGGGTGGCCAGTATCTCTGAATAACATTATCACAACATTTTTCCATGTTTGGAAAAAAAAGCAGGCTGATTTAAAAAAGGAAGGTCTTGTGATCATTTTCAATTCTAACTTAAAGCATGGGCAAACATTACGTTATCCTGCATTTGCACAGGGAAAAGATCCATGTTACTGTGGATTAAGAGTGCTTAATGGCTGTCATACTGCACATTTCATTATCATTTAATAAGTCAGCTTCCCCATTTCTTTCCCTCAGTTAAAACAGGAGTAATGTTTTTAAAGGCCCAAAAGCTGAGTAAGAAACCCCATATTTCGCATCTCTAACAATCAGTGAGAACTACCTGGAGTTGCTCAATAATGAATATACAGGGACAAGACTTCTGAGCTATAATGGTTTTGTCATGGATATGTTTGCATAAGATGGGTCAGTTGCTGCCTACGGCTCTGAATAGCATTATGTAGGTTATGCCTCAGGAAATCTCAGTCAGGCAATATATAGACAGTTAATGTAACAAATGTTAGAGAAAACATTCTGTTCTCAGCCCTGTTGTAATCAAAAGAATTACATGGTTATAAATCACACTTGCCATATCACATAATTACTAACCTCTATAACTGACAAAAGACAGAACATTTACAATGGCAATGATGATGAGTTATAGTATCTTAAACTGATTTTTTTTTTAAAAAAAGGAAATAAGTATATTGATATTGATGGAAAAAAACAAGAAGAGATAGAGACTGGGCACAGATCAGAAGCAGTTGCATATGGTAGTTATGGGGAATCAGCTAATCAAGCCTGACAGAGCCATAGATGCCCACTTACCTTGTCGGCTCTGCCTTTTGGCATTCAGGTGGTTGGTAGAAGACATGGCATAGGAGGTGGAGAAGGACCTGCTCTTTGTGATTGTCATCAGAATCGAGTTGTTCCAGGAGTCAGAACTGCAAAACCAGAGAGTAAACAAGTAGCCTCCAACACAGTTAAAAGTCTCAATGGTAGATATCAATAAGTTAAGAGCCAAAGCAAGTATTCAATACTGAGATAGCAAAAAATCTGATAAGGAAAACGGTGTCTGCTGTCTGAACTGAATTTGTATGTTGCTCAGTATTGTATTCAGCTAATACATTTACAATGCAGACACTCCATAGCTGGACTTCCTTCACTGCTCAGGTCTATTCCCTATATTTACACAAAGATGTCTTCATTATATTGTTCTGACAGTGCAAAGAGGCTTAAAGATTGATTTCAAGTAACTTAAATTTATATTCTCTTTTAACACCTCCTTACAACAGCCAGAAGGTCTCAGTGTAAATAAAACATCAGCCTCTGACTCCTCTGCTGAAACTGCCAATGCAGATACCCAGCAACCCTTCAGGAACTGGAGGAGCCCCTCAGGAGGCTGGAAGAGGACTGGAAGAACCCTGCACTGCTGTCACTATTAGTGTGCCTCTTCTCTGGGCAAAGCACTTCATACTCTAGCCAACTATGCCAACGAGAAACACATGCTGCATCTCAAAAAATATCTTGTTGACAGTCCCTGAAGACATGGATCACTGATCCAAGAGAAAGTCACTGAAGAAAAAGAGTGCATGTGTCCATGTGGGGTGGAGGGAGGGAACAAATGCTAGTCCCCTACAACAGGATAATGCATGCTTTCAGCCTTCAGGTTATAATTGTGCACCACAAGGGGACAAATCCTTCTACAAAGCAGAAGAATTTTATTTACTGTTTTCCCAAATGACACTCATCAAATGTCAGCTGCTTGCAAGGATGTAGCACTAGTTTTTATAATGAGGGCTATGACTTATCTGGACAGACCTACTAGGTCTCTCAAGCTCTGTATTTCTCCTCACAGCCTCACATCCAGTGATGAGATGACATGGCAAGGCAAAAAATAGCTTTTGAAAGCAGTCTAATCCAGATGAACTTTAAACAGAACTTGAAAAAGCCAAAGAAGTCTTCTGAAAGAAAAAAAGTATATTATGTTGCCTTAACACTACCAATATCGTATTTTTTTTGAAGAGTAAGAACTACCTACAAAAATACTTCATGGTTGTCTTTATTGGTCTAAATTCCTATAATCTGTATGAAGGAAGAGAAAGAAAGAATCCAGCTTTTTTTTAAATTCTTTGTTTGCTTGTTTTGTGGTTTTGCTTTTTAATTAACAGGAAGACTATAACACACTGGTCTAAAGTTAAGAAAAACAAAAAACAATCAAAACCCCTCAAACTATGTCCTTGGAATTCTTAGGAGAAAACCACTCGATATAGAAGTGACTGAGAGAAGGAACGTGAAAGTTCTACTGTTTCCCAAATTATTTGAAGCTATAAGAGAACTAAGTCTTACCAGTTCAATGATGCATAAGGTTGGAAGGATACAGGATTACTAATCTTAAACAGCAAATTAAGGGTGATTTTTGCAAATACGTGAGCACAGAAACCTAGAGGTGATGTCCCAGACTGTGAGGAACAAGTTGCATACTCAGAAACTGCAGAATCTGTCACAGGACAATGCCAGTGTCATTCCCCTCTCCTAGCCTTCAAGGCATGAAATGTTCCTTCCTTTGTGACCTAATGCACGCTAGAATTTGGTGCAGGGGAAGTCAAAGATAATCAAGATTTTTTTCCCTTCAGTTCAAAATTCTTTTCCTTGAAAGCTAATCTGTATTGGTTTGCCAAAATTTTAAAAGCTAGGCTTATAGCATTCATTTTTTCCCTTTCTGGAATACACATTGTTTCTCCTACTGTAAAAGAAGAACTGAGAACAGTAGGCTGAGACTTGACAGAGCTATAATTATACAATTGGCAACATTAAATGTAGGGAGAATTGATAGCCTGCTTAGTTGGCTCATCAAGCGGAGTTATATAACAACCATAGAAAAGGACCAACAATAATATTTAATTGCTCTCCTCACTCTGATTCCTATCTTAGGATGCTTACATGCTATGTGAAAGTTTGAGATCAACAGTACAAATCAAATGCAACCTGGGAACCACAGGCCAGTGACTGAAGAACAACCATTTGCTTATAGCTTCTTTATATTTACTTTTACTGAGATACATGGGGCTCCTCACAAAGGGAACTTTGGCTAACCATGTATTTTTCTTGCACCAGACATTCAGTTTATGCTGCAGGCTGCCTTGAGTACCTTGGCTCCCTGTAATAAAGCCTCCTCTATGGGAAACGTTTATGTATCTGGAAGAAAGGCCAACCAAAAGAGCTCCCTGGGGAGCACACTCAAGCTATCCAACAGTGGACACTGGGGGTGTTGGATCTTCTAAGGTCCTGTCATTTCCCCCACTACTAGCCTCAAAGTTTAAATTGCAGAAAACCACTTGCGTCTTCTGAAATTGAAGCCCTAAATTGTCTTCTTGAATTTGGTGCTTTTGTTCTGCTCTTCTTTTCCTCAGAGCAGAGGATGTCTCCATGGTCTCTCCTCATCCAGCAACTCCAAGATCACAATCCACGCTGAGATGGGGACAGGACCTGTGTCACAATAACTACCAGCTGCATGACTAATTGCCCTCTGCTCTTCCTCTAATGGCTCTGCTACTTTCTGACTAGTATAGAAAAATATCCACGGAGCCAGAAAGGAGTAAAACATGTTGAAACAGCTATGCGATGTATCACAGTTAATGGCGCCTGGGACCCAAGGGTCTTTTCTCACAGATGAATGTCCTTTCCATAATACTAAAAGCCATTCAAATGCTTCCTTCACTGGCTGCTACTGGGCTACCTACTGCTTCCTTTGTGGAGGATTAAATGAGGCTCACTTAAGGCTATCTCCATAGCACGAAGTCCTCAAATGCAAAGTACCTGTGTCTGGATGCTTTCAAGGCAGAGAAGTAACTATATTGGGGTAGTCATCTGCAAATGCCCTACACCAGACTGCTGCTTGCTATAAGCAGGTAGGCACACACAACTTCTCTCCTTCCGCTTTATGGAAGGACTATGTACTTTATGTTACTGGCTCAGGGATCAGGCTCTGAGAAACAGAGGATGGGTAAGAACAAGCAGGGAATACCTAACTCATATAGCCAGAATATATAAACCTGTCTCTTCAGAACAGAGAGAACTACTGCGCTTCTGCTGACTGTGAAAGACTTCGAGGGATATGCTTTAGGAAACTACAAGTAAATTCTTGGGCACAAAATGGAGCAGGTAGATACTTCAGCCTATGCAAGTCTCTTCACAGATCTAGTGCACTTTTTCTATGATGCACTACATGAACACAAAATTAAAGTGTATATGTCATGACTGAATCCAGAACTCTTTACAGGCAAGACAAACAAATCACATACACTTTTGTTTCTGAAATATATTTCAAGGCTTTATTAATTAATGATTTGTACTTGCAACTTCCAGTACCAGCATCTGCTTATGTAACCCTAGAGAATATGGGGTAACTCAAACAAGTAAATAAATACCACATAAGTAGACGTGGCCACTCAGTCTGCACCCTAAAAAACCCAACTGTGTTTATTCACTCCTTGTGGCAAACTAGAAAAAGCCATTTAGCTAGATGAGACAGTTGGGATTAAGGATGGGACAGCTGGGATTCTGAATTCCAGAAGCTAAACTCTGTGGTCAACAGGAAAGAAGAGCTCCACTGCAGTCCTCAAGATGAGGAGAAGTACAGTAACCATCCTGCAGGAAAACTTTACACTGCACATTTCATTTTCAGCTTTGCTTTAAACTTCTGCTAGTAAATACTGTTTTGTAATTTTATTCCTTTTTGTCCACGAGTAACAAGTCTACTTAGAGAATAAACTTCTTTCCAATAAAGTACTTTTTGACTTCTCTAATTTATTGACTTTTTTATTTACCATTTATTTCTGGTATTGCATTTGCATGAACTTGTTCAGGGAGCCCTAGGCACTTGTTATATCCTGGAATTAGATGCATTCATGGGATTCAGAGCATATACAGTGCTGTATCCTCTTATTACACTCTATTTTTATGTACAGAAAACCACAAAATGGTGTATTTTAGGAGAGTCCAATAGAAGTCAGGGGTATTGTTCTGGAAGTTAGTATCTAAAGGATGGAGAAGTGCTTTATGAAGTGGTTTGACACTAGGACCACATCATTAGGTGTGTTCCTAAAAGTGATGTTCATAGAAGTGATGTTCAGTAGCAAGGTTACTTGCTAGAATTTTTTCTTGGTTGGGCAATACCCATGCAAGAA
Source organism: Coccyzus lansbergi (assembly GCA_033558105.1). Taxonomy (NCBI): domain Eukaryota; kingdom Metazoa; phylum Chordata; class Aves; order Cuculiformes; family Coccyzidae; genus Coccyzus; species Coccyzus lansbergi. The sequence continues at coordinate 1,473,998 of JAUMJK010000347.1, forward strand.
ATTGCTGCGTATCAAGACTTTTACCACCTATCTTGCCTTGTTTCCAATTTGATTGTGAAATTCCACACTTTGCTAGTATTGATACTTTTTCTTTCCATTTTTCTTCCCAATAAGAGGAATGGTTTGGGCACAATCTGACTAAAATTGATGAAATTGTCACTTCTTTGACAACCCAATCTTGAGAAACATGAAGTAGTTCTAAACACATTTTGGAGTCAGCATTCTAAAATAAGGAACGTCATTACACAGAGCCAAAGAAATTTGCCCCCAAAAAGAGACTCAAAGAGAGAGAAAGTAATTTGTAACCTGGATGAAGACGATTCATGAGGTTTGATGCTGGCACTGCGATCCCTTCTCACTGGAGCTGGTTCCAGTGTAGGTAACCCGGTGGCTGATGTAGTTGTAGTCCAAGTAGAGGACACTCGTCTCAGCAGTCCCGGAGGCAAACTTCTCCGTAAGCGCTAGAGGAAATTAGATGTTTAGAGTTTACCTAGGCTTACAAAAAAATTAGACTTGCAGAATAATTAAATTTCCTTTTGATTAATCCTGCCTGACAACACCTAGTGAGGTACCTTAAATTTGGATTCTTCTAGGTATTATGGTGCCCACCTTATACTCAAATGAACATAGTCAGTGCTTTATATGCTTGGAGGGTCTGGACCATCTTCTCTATTTCAAGTTAAAAAAATACACATATCCACAGTCCTACAACCAGAGATGTTCAAGATCGGAAGCTCTCATAGGAGTCAGCCAATGTTCACTGTGCTCTTTAAAAATTTTGGTCTTACACAACGTGGCCAAAGGCAGTTAAAGAGAGCCACAAAGATGGCTGAGGGATTGGAGCATCTGTCATTAAAGGAAAGGCTGAGAGAGCTGGGATTTCTCAGCCTGAAGAAGAGAAAGTTCAGGGGAGGTCTTAACAATGTATATAAATACTCGAGGGAGGGTTGTAAAGATGTAGCCAGGCTTTTTCCAGTGATGTCTAGTGACAAGACAAGAGGCAATGGTGCACATATTGAAATACAAGAAATTCCATTTAAGTGTAAGAAAATATTTTTATGGTGAGGATGACTGAACACTGAAAAAGGTTAGCCAGACTGTATGTGGGGTCTACATCCACAGATACTCAAAACCCACTGGACATGCTCCTGAGCAACCTGCTCTAGGTTGAACCTAGATAAACCTGCTCCAGGCTCAACTTGCTTGAGCTTAGTTACTGGAGCAGACAATTCCTGTACGGGATTAAACAATCTCCAGATATCCTTTGAACCTTCATTATCCTGTGATTTAAACTGTCATGAGTGATCAGAAACAGAGATACAAAGCAAGAAAGGCTGTGAGAAAAATAAGGAGAGTTCAAGTTTTTTCCTACAATATCTACACAATCCAAAGGTCACCCACTGAAATAAAACTTGCATGCTCTGTGATATGATGTCTCCTAAAAAGCTTAGAGAAAGCTCACTGTTTACAGCAGAATTTGCTCGACCACTCTGCATTTTTTTTCACCTGTCTCTTCCCTTTATCTGCTACCAGGACTCACATTGTTTTTCTGAATTTTTGATGGCAGAGACAATAAAGAATGATGATACAGAGACTTTGTGGATTCAGATTGGCTGTTGCAGAGTCTACAATCTTTTAAGATGCTTCTCTTATAGCTTTCATAAAGTGGTTACAGTTAATGACTAAAGTAAATACGTACCTGTGATGGAAAGCTTTGACTTAGCCAGAGGGTTAACTGACATGAGATGGAAAACACTTGTGGTCCTGAAGCTCAGACTTACAGAAAAATATGTTTACATACTATCTCCTTAACCAAAACGTTCATTGTCAGATGCTTAAAGTAAAGACCCTGAATCTATATTTAGACACTTAAATAAAGGACTGCAAACTATTAGTTTTATGAACCGTAACACATTTCGGTCAGTGAATTCTTCAGTCAAATTAGTTCTCTGTAGCATTAACTCATTTCTTTATCCTTCATTTATCTTTTCCTCACTAGGTATTATGCAACAGTGAACTGGTAACAGTTCACTATGTTTGCTGACGTGATGGCAGTATTCCTCCAATTAACTTTTCCCCTCGGAGCCTATGGTACAGCCATTATAGCTATGCACACTGAAATAAACTGGAAAATGCGCTTCAAGATCTGTGAACATCCACTCCATACATACAGCTGCTAAACAGGCAAATAGGCTAATAATTATCATCACACTAAAATGTAGCTGAAAAAGAATCACAAGCGTTGCAATTCAGACACCAGGAAATGTTGGAATGAATGCTGGTTGTGCCATTTAAACTGTTAAAACTTAGCATTTGCCTGTGCAATGTACTCTGCCTATATTTAATTTTACATGAGAGATTGCAGAAGAAAAGTATTTCAGTTTAGTTTCAAAAGTGAAATGTAAGCCTTGCAGTACAGCTGATTAGCAATGAACCTATGATTCCAACTGCTACAAAGCTGATGTGTTCTTTCTAGTTGTTCACTTACTAAATGTGGGCGGTTAACACTGGTTACTTGCTGTTGGATTCCTAAGCATTCATCAAGCCATCTGTCAAGGTTTAGTTCAGTTTTATTTTTCTTCTCAAGACTATTCCTCATGAGCTCACAATATTTGTCATACTAAGTCTCGTGGTGATCTTTTTGTCTCTATTTGTTTGGCAAACAGCATTTTAAACTTGATCCAAAGAACCTGGAGGTCATCAGTCAAGACTTTTTCACTGACATCTATAAGTCTCATAGCTCTAACTCAGGAAGAAGAATCTGAAATTCATACAGAATTTCAAACTTTGGTCTTCAAAGGGGGAAAAAAGCCCCTTATATCACTAAATTCCTTACTGCTCGATGACAAGAACAGTCATCCTATATGCAGTATCTCCAGTACCCGAAGGGGGCATATCAGAAAGCTGGGGAGGGACTTTGTAAAAAGGTATGTAGTGATAGGACTGGGAGGAATGGGTATAAATTGGAGATGGGAAGATTTAGACCAGACATTAGGAGGAACTTCTTCACAGTGAGGGTGGTGAGGCACTGGCACAGGTTGCCCAGGGAAGTTGTGGTTGTCCCATCCCTGCAGGGGTTCCAGGTCAGGTTGGATGGGGCCTTAGGTAGCCTGGTCGGGTGGAAGGTGTCCCTGCCCATGGCAGGAGTCTTGGAACAAAGTGACCTTTAAGGTCCCTTCCAACCCAAACTGTTCTATGATTCTATGATCTCAAATCTTTTAACTGGGATGGGAATTTCTGTATGAGAAGTAATGGGGCAGAGTTATGAGTCTGCATGATAAAAGGCTTTTGCTTGCTCTGATCCCTATCATTTCTTCTTTATTAACTTCCATGGAACACTTGCTAGGAAATATACACATTATTTGTGCAAGCTATCCTTTTTCAAACTTCATCTTCTAAAGATGCCTGAATTGAAGTTACTGTGGCCATGAGTTGCAAGACAAACAGGAATTGTCTTACTATAACATCAACAGTCTACATAACTGTCCTTTTATAGTAGAATATAATTAGTGCATAAATGTTAATCATAACCAAACAAACAGAAGGCCCACTGACACCTCCCATTAGTTCTGTCCCTTTCGGGAGAGGCAAGTTACAAGATGACAGACAAGGTCCAGTGCTCACCTTGGGAATAGCTAGTTTTTCTCCTTTCTCTGGACATTCCTCTGAGTCAGAGCAGGTGTAGTTCTCACTGAAGGACACCAAAGGGTTCACTCTTGGCTTGTGGATGGCTTGGAAGGTTAACTGCGTATTAAGCAGGTTGCTCACTGTCCTCAGTGAAGTACACACGTTGGGGGGCAGTGAAGGATCTGCCAGAAGATCGGTAATGAGCCCATGTGCTTCTCCCATGACAGCAATATCCACCGTTATACTGGTACCAGAAGACTAAAGAAGACAAAAATAATACATGTAAAACAATAGAAATTAACAACCTGATGAGCAGTATCTAATGCTGTGGTGAATTCTCTCCACAACTTTTCTTAAAGCAATTACTCACAGAGTGGAAAAATAAGAACATGAAATTATTCTTTAAATAAAGAATGAATGATTCTTTATGCTGAATAGATGGATCATCAGGCATAATGCTCACAGTCTGCAAAGAGTATAGGTTTTCATCATACCTGATTTTCCAGCTTTCAGCATCTGCACTTGACTTAATCCTTCAGAATTAATTGTTCAGGCTCCCTGCAGGGATATTGTAAACAGCAAAGGGCTATTTCCACAAATAATTTTGGAGACAGCTTAAGATGGGAGGAATTTCTCTTGAGAAATGCCTCTCTACTAACTCCAGAAATATCTAGAACAACTGATGTAATATTCTTATGCTTAGGTGAGCAAAGATCCCAAGCATATACTAAGATTTTAGAAATATCTCCATGCTATTAAAATAAGCATTCTGATACAGTGGCAAAAAAATTCTTCCCTAAGCAACTGCATATTGGGCAGCTATACCAAAACTTTAATAGAGCAAAAAGTGGATTTGCGAATACTTATTTTAATCAGACAGAAGTCATGAGAATAATTACTCTGCTTGTATAACCAGTTCAGATGGTCTTTACTTTGGTTTGAAAGATATACGTACTTTACATTAGCATACCTCAGGTATACATACCATATACATGAATACATATACCATTTAGGGAGATTTATTAACTAAAGTGATGCATAAGCAGAAATAATAGCAAGAAGCAACTCCTATCACTGGCAAATCTTATACACCCTATCCCATATATGTATATAAGTTATCTTTAAATGACACACTGCAAACCAACTGTGGCCCAGGCAAAATGTCTTCACACCTACTAGAAGAACAGTGAGACTGGATGCACACAGAAGTAGAACAACTACAAGGGGAGGAGGCATATGAATTTCAAATGCAGTAGATGCTCCAAGACTGATCATTTTCCCTTTACTGTTGTTTCTGACACATAAGGTTAATCCTACTGCTACCATTTGGGACTTTGCAGCAGGTGTATGAGCAGTTTGCCAGAGAGACCATTCCATGTTTTCATGTAGTTCTTAGAAAACAATAAGATATAGAGTTTTCCAAACAGGGAAGTTATGCCTGTGAAAAGAGCACACGTTTCATAGAGTGGCAAGTACATAGCATGGAGAACTGGACAGTCTGCTTAGCAAGAGAGTGATCAGAGCCTTGGCCAGGAGTGAATCACCAGTGATAGCATTTATGGACCTCATAATATACCAAATAACAGTGTAACAGAGCTTGACATTGCTTTGTCCTCACAAAAGGCTTTACAAGCTACAGCAAAGTATTTCTGAAGAAAGTGATACATTAGCTAATTATAGCTAAACGTCTCAACTACATAGTGTGGACATCAGGCCCTTGGCAACAGCTGTTTCACTCTACTGATCCACTCCTCATGTCCTGTTTCTTGCAAACACAGAGGTTAAACTGCAGGACCAGAAGACAGGCCTTCTCACTCACCACCCTCTCCAACAACCCACTGCTGCTTCTTATGCAAGATAGAAGATTGCTAAAAGTTTTAGATTGATGTAATTGCATATATGCATATACACATGTACACACACATATATACACAGGGAGTCTTTTTTAGGGTAAAAGTGCATAGGAAATCCATGTTCAGACTTTGTTAAGTAGTTTTCCACGAGCGTGCATAGCCTCTGCGTGAACTGATCTGGATTCTTTCCAAACCACTTTAGTCATTGAAACTCAAAGGTTGGATACTTGGGAATAATGAATAACATGTTTGCAATCAACACTAATGAACAATTAACTTCATAGAACAAAATGAAATAAAACTCAAAAAAAGCTGAGCAGGGGGGATTTTAGTTTCACAGTGGTCAGTATTCATTTACCAGTCTATGCTAATAATTGTGAATGCAGTTTCCTCCCATGAATTTTGGAGAGGACTGGCTTACTGATCACTTTGTGGCTTCATTCCCACTCTGATTTAAGTGATGTCATGTAGTAACTAAAACTGAAGTGCTCTAGGGCATGAGAATGAGAAACCAAACAGGCTGGAAACAAAAGCAAAACCAGATAAATGGAATAAGCTCAATGATAACTAAGGTAAGTTGCAAAAGAAATTCCTTACAATGTCGAAAATCAACTGGTTTTGTGCTTCCTCCCCTCACTCCTCTTTTATTTTAAACTGGCATTCAGGTAGGTGTTCTAGGCTGTGGTACCCTCTGGAACTCTAACTGGGTCCAAAGACAATAGGAGTTGCTGTTACGTTTTGGGGCTTCTTTTTCAAGTATAGAAATAAAATAAAGAGTTTTCTCCCTAAGAAATGATATGAAAAATAAGATAACCAGATCACAGCAGGATGCATTAAAGACCAGATACAGACACGCACAGTTCACAGCACCAACTGTGCAATCGGCTGAGTTTGCATGGGTGGTAGTTTACCGGGAATTTGAAAGAAAGCTTTCACATACCATGAAGTACACATACTGCTTCAGCCACTGGATCAAACCACAAGTAGCATGTCCCACTGCACACAGACAATTTTTGTCAGGGCAGGAAATTTATCTTCAAGGAACGCTTTTAAATGCAATATGAAAACAATATTCTGGTAAATTTTACAATTTTTAGGTTTGAATAGTTTGTTTTGGATTCAGTAACATGGCTGGAAAAAAAACTTTCAAAATTTCCATAGACTTCTGGAAGTCTTTATATTGCATTTCACAAAATCCCATTAGTTTTCATCTTTTACATTATGTTATGCATAAAAATCTGAGAATTGCTTTTTAGTCACTAGGGTGAAAAATAGAAACACTGTAGGAAAAGTGAATTTAGGAAATTATGAATTACAAATTCTTTACCCATAAGAACCGAGAAATAAATTTAGTTTATAAATTGTTACTGGCTAAGAAACAGCTGACCCACCAGTGAAGCAGATTTGATATCCTTATAGTTAACAGATGCCTTACTACAAATAAAAGCCTGCCTTCCCCACATAGGTGTTTTGCATATGATTCTCACAAGACTGAACTCATCCAGCTTTACTAAGAAATACTGCTCTTTCTCCCTACAAGAAAGAATAATCAACAAAACAATATAAAACAAATCAAAACTTCAGCAAAATAAAATAAAATAAAATAAAATAAGAAATAAAAACCCCAACAGTCATTAAAGACAAACCACAATCCATTTTACACAGCCTCATGTTAAGGAGGGGGAACAAAATTCATTTGCTGTGACTTGTACAAGGAAAAGCACTGAAGGCAGAGATGCTGGCATTTCACCATGTTACACTCAAGAATGCTGTAAGTGAAAGAATTGAGGAGGTGAAGAGGAAAAAGGGGAAAAAAGCAGCTTCTAGCATATCTTCAATCTTCACACAATTACGAGCATCAGTAAATCACAATTTGATACAGTTTCCAAGTCACATCATGAACACTCAGGCCAAGCTGTCTGGAAACAAAATTAAAAGCAAATATAATTCTCCATTATTGTAATGTCCACAGAGTGATTTGAAGGATAAACATGAATTGGCTTCTATGGAAATAATGAATCATGTTAAAGGCGCCACAGACTTAACTACTCCACCTTTCACTGAGTGACTAAGGAGAAAAGAAAACCATGCGTACAATTCTTTCACAGTTCACTTTTCTGTATTTAAAGCTGCAGAATGGAAATCTTATCCAGACTTCTTATTTTATTTTACTCTGTACTAATCCAAGAGTTTTGTGTTTTCTCTTTTATAGCAAGCAAACAGGATGTTGATGAGAATCTTTTCTCCACTTCAATAAAGCAACAGCAATTCCACTGCTGTCTGGAGGTGGGCAAGCCACAAGCTCTGTAAGACATATTCTGTGTTGGGACTGAATATAGCACCTTCCTTATCACATCGATCAAAGAAAACCCTTCCTAATCATCAATGTAATCACTGGTTATGCTGTTGATTCTTTAAAGCACCTAAAGCCATCTAACTTTAAACCGGACACTGAAGGACAAAAGATGAGCCCATAGTGAGAGAAGACTCTAGATCTCGTACGAGCCATGGCAATCACAGTCTTGACCCTAGTTGCACAGTGCTTGTGATGGCACTACCATAACTAAGCAGACCTTCCTGCTAACAATAACACTGGACTCTGATCTACAGGACAGAAAACATCACAACTGCCATATGCAGTGTATCTGTAGCCTGAGCACTTGCCGGCATGATGCCAGAGTCCAAGGATCACAGTGCAGACAGAGGAAATTTTCAGAAGTAGTTCTGCAAACAGATGATCTAATGAAATGAGGTTCATGGAGGAGTTATAATTTCTGTCCCTTCAGCATTCCCTATATGGTAATGACTCCTTTCCTCGTAGTCAGCAGGAGGCAGCCATGTTTGGGACTGCGAGCATGCTGTTAAGCAGGCTAATACAGGGCTCTCTCCATAATCTCACACTATGTTAAACTGCCAGCCATCTACTACCAAGCAAGGCCACCGTTCTGGACCTCCCAGATTAGAATAGTCTTGTATCCCATCATACGTTCTCATAAAATATATAGGAAGTGAATAATTTCTGATGCTCCCTCCTATCTGCCATGTTTGCTTGAAACCATCATACAGCATGATCATTTAAGCCCACTTAGCCTACTTTCTTTACAAAACAAGAGGGAAAACAACATAATTCTTCAATGCCTCTAACATTTAATCTGTTCAAAAACTTTGCATATATTGAAATTGGAACTTTTAAGAAAGAGGCACTGATTTGAGGAGGAAATGCTTTTTTTTTTTTTTTTCTGTTAAGATCTGTGGAATGTTTCACCATTTATAGAAAACTTTGTCTTGGTCTGCCTCTGCCATCACCACATCCTGCATCTCTGCCTTAGGTGACACCATTCACAAAGCTCACGGTTACAGCTGACTAAACTTCTTCCATTACAGGACCTTTCAGTTCGTGATAGCTTGTTCAGCCAAAGAGCTCAGATTTAAACAGTCAGTGCCAGATATTTGTCTAGGGTGAATTATTTTAGCATTTAAGAAAAATTTCTCAGACACTTACAAGAACACTATTCTAGTGTTTTAACCACATAAAAAAATTTTAATAAACTGACACCATTTGACCTGCAGCAGGCACTGGAGGTGCAGTAATCCATTTTGATTTCCCTCTCCTGATATGCCCAGATTTAGTTATATAGCCCCTAGGAAAAACAAAACCAAAGCTAGCACTGCATTACCTCTGTGGGCTGTCAGAAACAAGCCACCAAACTTCCTGAGGATGCTGTCTGACTCAAGTGTGTGTGCCTCCACGTGTTGCCCATGTGGCCTTGTTCATGACTCTCAGTGCACATGTGTAATCCAAACTGCACTGTCAATCTGCAACTCAGACTTACACCACAATTATTCTTCCCTCTTGTTGAGTGAGGATGTCACAGTAATCATTAGCACTGATAACACCTCGATGATTACTCCTTTCCTCAATGCCTAGGCTTGGGTGAGCATCAAACTGGATTGCCCACAGCTACTCAGACAGAAGTTTGTCTTGCAGTTTTAGCAAAGACATCTATATTTAAAAAAAAAAAAGTATAATATAATGGTTTTCCACAGATAAGCATTACAAATTTAAAGAAAAAAGAAGAGGGAGAGTGAGAAACAGAGAACACATTTTGGATCTAAGCAATTTTTGTGCCATCTGTAACTATCAAGGGGAACTATCAGTTCTTGCTTTCAGGTCACTTAGTAAGCTTCCCCCAGATTAGTAATGTGCACCAAAAGAAAACTTCTTTGTGGCCACCAAGCAAATACAACGACAAAAAGATAGATGCAGAAATCACCTGAAGGAATGGGATGATAAGATTTGATAAGATTCAAGGCCTAGAAAACAGGAAAGTCTGCACCCACATGGATGCAAGTACTGGACATAACCCAATGCAAGAGAATGCTCCACCACTTACATCTGACAGAAAGGACTTAAATTAACTAGTTCCACTAGTACTGATATAAAGTAGTTCCCAATTCTCCACATTTTCTCATGTCACAGTATAGCACAAGTATCTCAACTGCTGTGGGTAAACCCCAGGAAGCATAGGGAAAAGGGGCACAGGCTTTGTTGACCAGAGCATGTGCTATGGGTAGCACCACCACCACTCTGCAGCACACAAGATCAATGGTGGGCAAGCTGGAACCAGCCATACACAGGCTTTGCATCTTGCTCCTGAGGAAATCCCAGTTCATATCAAAATGCTCAGAGGGTTTTTGTGACCTACTGTGTAAGGCATTCTGTGTGGAGGATCCAGGGAAAGCAGCTCCTGGAAGGAGGTGAGTGCATGGGGCAACCTTCTGGCTAAAGTCCTCTGGTTGTAGCTTGGAAACCTTGTGTTAACTCTGACGCTGGCATTTGATGTTCTGGGCAGAGCCCTGGGGACTCTGTCACCCAGTTCCAAGGAGCTTTCCATGCAATTTGGCTGCCTAAAAACCTTAAATTATCTTAACTATCACAACCTGAAGAACTACTTGACAACACAGAACATATCACAGTTAGTCACAATCATAGTTTATTATTTAAAAAGTAGACACTGCTCCAACTAAACTCAGAACTTAAAAAACCATTACTTTAAAACACAGATGGGAAAAATTAAATTTCTAAATGGAACTCAAATCTGCTTTGAATAACACAGACTGAGGAAAACAATTCTGTACTTCAGACTGTCCTCAATCATCTTAAATTATTGTTCTTCAATTTGTACATGAGATGATCATGAATTGGTAGCTTGATGCTGATAGCTTGCATTCATGCACAGAAAACAGTGACAACCGTCTCCAGTCTCAACTTGAGATGCTTTTACAGCTGGGACCCAGCAGGAACAGGATGTGGGGTGCACACATAGCAGAGGATATAGCAGCTATTAATACCTGGTGATCTTACCTATTTGAGTTTACAGCTCCAGTATCCCAACTGCCTGCTTAGCCTGGGAAGCTATTTTAATTCTACGTAAACCAAACAGAGCAGCCAAATACACAGCATGAGTTAAAAAAAGATCCATTGAAAGCAATAATCACCATTCTACCTCCTGCGTACTAACTAATCCTCCCACATTTTCAACTTGAGTGTCTCTCAGTTACTTACTCTAGAACAAAGCCAAAGGAGCCATATACTTCAAAATATCTCAGACTCTTATGGTAGGTAACTTGACAAGTGATACTGCAATTAGCAGCAAGTTGTAGAAATACTTATGAAAATTTTTCCATCTAAAGTTTTGCATTAACTTCAGTCCTTCGGTAAGAACTGTTTAAGGTATTAAGTAGAACAGCATTACTAAATACCACTAAAAGCATAATGCAAATAACTGCAGCCTCTAAATTAAGACAAAAGATTGAGGGGAATAAAGAATTGCTACAGAGACAGTGAAGCATGTTTAATAGTAAAAGGACGTTGCCATCAGGGGAATAAACTGAAAAAAAATCCCCAAACTTTGACACTTTGAAAACTATTTACTGAGTCCTGAAAAACAGAATAAAACAATATAAGAATCTAGGAAATAATCATGAGCAAAACTGCAGACACAGAGTGTTTAAAGTTCAGCCTGTTCTTACTGAAATTATGACACGGATTTGGAAATGACAGCAGAAGCCAGATGTATATCTTGGGCCATGTTTTGCATATGCCATAGCAACAGGAGTAGGAAGATCTCATGAAACTCTCCAGGCGACCAAGAACACTAATGACATTTAGTGTCCCACTTTTTAGAACATGCTTTTACTGAAGCCAAAGGCAAGAACAGATATGCTACAGTTTTTTGAAAAGGATATATACTGTGCTTATGAAAGTTAAGTGATTACCTCACTGCAATCAAATTGGGCAAATGTTAACACTTCTATTCTTCTCCATCAGACATTGTGGTTTGCATTATTTTAGTTCTCCTGATTTAGAGCATTCACGCTAATAGCAGTTAATAACCATCTAGTGTTACAGATGCCTCGTCCTCTTTCTTATGGCTTTGTGTCACTAATGAACTCCTCTGTGAACAGATGCAATCATTTTTCTTTAAGATTTGGCTTTGGATTCTTCTGTTATTACTCACTAAAGAAAAGGAACTGCAACCTCAGGGAGCTGCAGCTCCCAAAATCTTCATCATCAGTGCTGCAGAGCTGTAATTTCTCTAAATTACAAGCTTCTTCAACATCTAAAGACCTGAAAAAGGCATACTAAGCATGCATTATATCTGAAAATCCCCCACTTCTCCTAGATTACATGTAGGCATATGCTTCTGTGAAGAGCAAACTAGAAATAAACAGTAATTCATACACAAGAAAAATCAAACACTCTCCTCTACATGACTTCTATGATATTAAAATATTTTTTTCACTTTGCACAGATATAAGCTGACAGACCGGCAAGCCCTGAGGACTGCCTCCAACCTACTTCATCCTTGACCTGCAAGGATCAACTTAAAGACGTATTAGGTTAGTCTATATTATAGGCTTCTTTTGCTTTTGTTGCCACAAATGAGAAAAAAATGTTTCCCTACTGAAATATAAACTATACAGCTGATCACAGCAGTAGGTCAATGCCTGCATAAGATGGTCATTTTCAGCCAGTACTGTTCTGGTCTATAATCTATTGACTGCATGTCAAAGGCTCTAGGACTTTTCAAGCAACCTCAGCAATCACTAATTTCTTTCATGAAGATGGTGACTGACTTGTCCTGCATAGAGTTTTAATCTAAAAAATGTCTTCTTTTCAAGTTGTAGCTATTAGGGTTGTGAGCAGTTTCTTACTTTGCTTTTAGAAAAAGAAAAACGTCTACAATATTCCTAATTATGATATGCTGGTTGCTTCTCAATTCTAACTAGACATTGATCCAATTCCTGCTTCTGCATTAGAAATATCTTACCATACTGAACTTTGACCAACTTCGCTCAGGGTTTGCACTTTTAGATGAGGACCAAACATTTCCATGTTTTCTGAAAGCCTGGATTCATATTCAAATCTAAATTTAACAGGATCAACTTCTTATTTACAAAAGGCAACAGAACCATAGAGACCAAACAACAGACACAGATCATGAAGCATTGGTGCTTACGCTAGCAACCCTTCTAGACAATTATTTTTATTTCTACAGTGACTTAATGTTTTCTACTTGGATGTGGGTATTAAGATAAGAAAAAAAAAAACAACTGTAGGTTACACGTTTATTTAAAATGTTACATCCTCTTGTGAAGCTGAACTTCAGTGGTTCATCTGAATGTACTCCAGCAAGAAATGAGTGATGATGTACCAGTGAGTGCAATAGAATCCCTTACTACTACTGAGTGGAGTAGGTAGGTTGACAAGGAGGGACAAGATGACCCACTGAAACTCTATCATTAAGAGTATTACTCAACTGTCACAAAAGAAAGACTGAAATCACATTTAGAAGCAAGTAAGTGAATGCAGTACACTACAATCATCACTTCTTTCTTAGCACACAAGTCATCTGACATAGCAGACACAGCACTGCTACTGGTACTCTGGACTTTTAAGGCTAAAGTACCAAAGTGCTACTACCTCTGCCAACAATTAGAAAAACATATGCTGTAACAGAGCTGCTATAAAATAACTATGAAGTCCTACATGACCACAGGATCAATGCAAACCAAGCAGCACTGTACGATTGATAAGTCATCTCTCATGCTGACAGTTACTGCTTTTCATACAAGTAATAAGGTACCTCTGCCTAGGTATGTGCATGTGCAGGTATATAAACAACTACAGATTCCATTTTTTAACAACAAAGTCATCAATTACAGACCAGACAAGCTTTGCCAAGAGGGTCAACGACACACAGAGTGCCCTGAGCTACCCAGCCAGCTGGCATGTTACATATAACCCTGGCATCAGCTTCTCATGAGTGAAGCCTGCCAGTGTCAGAAGAAAGGTACACTGCACAACCCAGCCACCACTCACCATCAGGTATTATCAGTATCAGGACAGGGTTTGAGTTGTCCTTGAAAGCAAGAAAAGCACAGATAAGTATGTAGCTGTATGGAAATGTATGGAAGCATGGAGAAATACAGGAATGTACAGAGAATGCAGAAATGTGGGACCAGAGTTGGGAGAAGAGAAAAATGTACTGAGAAGTTGAAGTGAAAAAGGATGACATGATGATAGGCAGTTTCAAAACAGCTGGAAACAGTGCATTAAAACCATACAGAAGTTCACATTTCCTGGCAGATTGGTTAAAAGGCTGCTCTGAATTTGTAATATGAAGTATAAAAAAAGCAACATCAACATGCAAGTCTCTCTTTCAACACTGAAAATCAACCACTTCAAAAGATACATCAGTACAAAGGCTTCATATTTTAATATCAGAGGACTCCCATTAATCAGTGGGCATGCTATTGATCTGTTTGCTGATGACACTTCACTTCAAATCACATGAATTTGCCATAGAGCTCTCATGTAGAAAACAGCAGTGTCCTCACAAACAAGAAACAGTAGTTCAAACCAGGCAGCTCAAGGATTCTCACTGTATTGACGACTTCAGATGAACACCAAAACCACTTTGTACCCTGACAGAAAAATTACTGGAGTTGGAATTTCTGGCAACAAAAAGGGCTTGTTTTGGCCTTATTTCAGCAAATTTCAAGCATTTTTATTAAAACATAGGAACGAGAATTTATGTCAACTTTGCAGAACTTTAGATCTTCCCTTGAAAATGCTGAAACAAAGCTACATAGTTTTTTTCAGAACGGTTACGATTTCTTGTCTGCAGAACAGCCTGGTGCCTCCATTTGCATTTTCTGCTGCAGAGGCTTAGTGCATCTCCTGCAGTCAGAGGCTTGTTGTTTACTTAAATGGGTAACATTTAATAATGGGTAACATTTACATACAGTAAGGTATTAGAACCTGGAGATGACTTCAATATTGAGGTTTGCTAATACTGATGACCTAATTGAAGTTAAAGGTCTCCCCATAGTTTAACTTTGGGAGGTTAAACTCAGAACAACAAAGATAAAAGACCACTTTAATCACAAGGAAGCACTTGACTTCATGCCACTAACCTTGCTGAAGTGTCATGCACATCTCTCATTGCAATGTTTTACGTAAACATATTTGTTAACAAATTGAAACAGACCACAAACAAAATTGTTTGCCATATGGTGGTCTGACAAATCAGCTGATGAAACATATGGATTCAGACTCCTTACTTCTGCATTATCTCCCTGACTGCTTACATCTCAGTGTTATGAGTGGACCCCAATACCCCATTTATCCAATTAAAGATTAAAAAAAAATAAATCTACTAATCAATTTTCACTTTGTACATCCCTCCCCTGCCCCTGATGCACTTGGTGAGATTTTTAGCAATAACATTAGGAATCAACCTTCTCTAGAAGGAAGAACTACTCCATTAAATTATTTGTTCTTTTAATGACTATCATTCCTAAAAAAATGCTAACACAGAGCAGAAAACGTTTATTGGTAATGCCCACTCTGTGTAACGCGCTGGCATTTTGCCAGGAATGTGAAGATTGTGCTTAATCTGAGTATAATTTTTTTTTTTATCCATTTCATCTTTTATTGCAAGCTACAATTGTGGCAAAGAGTAAAAATGAAACATTCTATATGATATTACTGCAAAATGAAATACCCCATCAAATTAAACATGCACGCCACGTTATCCACTTGCCCTTTTTATCTTCACTAACAGATCAAAGAACTGTATTTGATTTCCTGTCAATAAAATCAAGGTGGCACAAGAAGGCAGCATGATGAGGTTCCATTTTGTTCTGCTATTTAGGAAAGATGCCTACAATTAGGGTGGGATTTCTCTGGCAGGATAGAAATATGCCTTAAAGCCATAACTAACTATATAATGATCCAATTTATACAGAGCCATAGTAATATACCTCACACTTAAACATACTAATAGCTCAATTTAAATAGGGGGAGACAAATTAATTGAAAAAAATGAATTAATATTTAATTAGCCTTTGTTTTAAATAGAGAAGAAAAGGCAAATCAAATGATGTCTCTAAAGACTAGCTAATCCTTTGTGTATATGAGCCCTTGCCAGTTAAAAACAAACAGACAAGTTACAAATAGGACTTCATACTTAACTCTGAAGTCTGATACGTGTGGATTTGGGTGTATTTAGTAAGCAGACAAATGATAAAATCATGTTCTGACTCTGCATATAATTCAGGGGTTTCTGCTCTGATTTAAGGGCTTGCTTGTATGATCAGCCTAAATGAGAACCAGTTTAAAGGTGATTCACTGAGTGCACTGAATAAATTATTTTAAATACAATCTGTCAATTGGCAGACCTCTAACCAGACACACTATTTTTGATTGTAAAAATTATTTTCATTTAGCTCTGTATAAACAATTGATGAATCCACCTTTAACATAACACAACCTTTTCTCCCTGCACCAAGCTGACAGTCATGCAAAACCCCACATGGCTCTGAACTCTGTCTTCCCCTCAGGCAGCAGGAGCATCGATGATGATCCAGATGCCAGCTTTTCACTACTGATGAGAACATAAAGAGAAAGATCAGAGCACATGTCTTCTGCTGGAATGGAGCCACTGCCTCGCAAACCAAGTGATGCAGAGTTCCCAGCGGGATGGAGCAAGGAAGCCTAAAATGTCACTGAATGTCTCCTGGATGGCTTGCTAGTGTCTTACAGGGTCAATGGTACAGGAAAAGGGTAGAGGGCAGGGGGCGGTGAGAGGGTGGTGGGTGTACGCAGAACAGCTAAGAGGACATCCAGCTGCAGAAGTGAAAATCACAACAGGAAAGGGGGATGAGAGCTTCATAGTGGGGATGCCAGCGAGGATATTATGGAACTGCTGGTTTGAATACATATTCAAGGCTAGAGGACAAATACTTCCATAAATGAGCATGCTACCTAAGGTACCTAATGCTAGGTAACTGGTTAAAGTGAGCCAGGGCTTCAGGAAAGGGTATAATATAGCAGCAATGGTACAACTGAGCAGAACTTTTAGTATAGCGCGTTACAATCCTCCAACTTTAAGTGAGGAGAAGTCTTTCCCAGGGATCACCAGATGGCACCATTCTTCCTTCAAATCAAGACAGTAACTCTGCTGTGCACATAAAATGCTCTATCAGTTGGGAGGTAAAAAGATCTTCATCCATGCTTTTTATATACTGACCCAGTAGTCTCTAATGGTTTGCATTCTTTCCAATGATCTTGAAAATCTTGTACAAACAAAAAAGAAATTACTATATCTGGGGGAGGTGGAGGGAATTTTGTAACATTTTGAACTGACTCTTTTACTAAAATATTCCCTAGCAGAATGATTATAGGCATTTATATAGGAACACAAAATTTCCCAGTAACACGTGCAGTGCTTGACAACTCTATAAAGAAAGCAGAATTTCTTTCAGAGAAATAAGTCAAACACAAGGGATATCATACACATACCCTTCTCCATGTTTTTCATTTGCCTGCTACCAGAGTTTGAAGATGCTGAAGTCCATCTACTATTGTGCAGTGTTTAGTTTGAAAGTATTCCCTACAATTTTGAAGATTATTGCATTTTTTTTAACAAAGTTTCTGAGAGTATCCACATAGAAAATAATAATGGAAGAGAGAAAATGAAAGAGCATTGCAAAAAATGCTAATAATGAAATATCAGCACACACACACACAAACCACAATGTTTACATGTGTGTGTTGATGTATGCATGTTTAATTTCATTTTGTTGATGTGATTTGCAAAAGGATGCAAAGTATTCAGCAACACATTTGCAATTAGCTCAGCTGTGAAAGTAAATCCACAATGGGCACATTCAAACTGAAGTCTCAGAAAACTTTCTGCGTAGACGGAAGTATTGTTTCTGTTTGTTTGTTTGTTTGTTTGTTTGTGGTTTTTTTGTTTCATTTTGCTAAATTCACCAAAGGACTCATGTGTACTCAAGACTCTACAAATTGACAAACTGAGAGGCAAATTATTCTTCAGAGTGACTCCCCTAACTTCAGCAGGAGTCACAGCAAAACTGAAACCTGTCTGCTGTGCTGATGAGCCCAATTCTCTCACAAATCAGATTTTTGTTTTTCTCTAAGCAGCTCTCCCCCTTCTCAGTTCCCTAGAAGTTGACAAGCTGCTTCCTGTTCCATGATCTGTGAATCACAATGTGAATGCCAATAGCTACTCCCCTGTGAAATTAAATTAGGTACTGGATCACAGCATAAGTAATAAGTTTCTCTGAAACTACCAGCCCTAAAGAAACTATGCTCTTTCTTCCCCATGCTAAAGAATGAAGTTATGAAAGCAGGGTTAAGATGGTTATTACTCTTCATACTCCACAGCATCAACCAGTCTGCTCTGAGGCAGTTTAAACTAATTTCTCTGCTTCCTAGTACTGAATAAAATGGTACCAAATTTAGAGTCCAATAATTCATTGTATTTATTTGTGTGTTCTTCTGTAACCACTTAACACCATGTGAATTGCAGCAATGCTTAACATATACAGAATACCACAATAAATCACCAGAACTTAGTGCATGTTATACAGCTGGAAAATCGGTAAGATGAGAGGAAGCAGTATTAACACATGGCTTATCAAGCAGGAAAGGGGAGCGTGTGATGATGCTTGTTTCATGCATTTCAATAGCACTTTGTTAAGCCATAAAATATTCACACTCGGAAAGATCACAGGGTCATGTTGCCCCCTATTTTTTTTTTCAGACAGATGGTCCTTGGTAACATGCACATCTTTTGTCACTGCAGTGTACTCTGAGTAAGGAGGTATCATAGGGGCACATTTGAAAACTGAAATTTGTGCAAAATATAATGATAATGTACTAATAGTTAGTTTGTGCACAAAGATTACTGCTCATTCTGGAGCCTGTGGTAATCTCATATAGATTTAGAAGAGTACTGATATTAAATTTCAATGAAGGAATCAAAGCCAGAATATTTAGCCTCCTTTCTGCAACACCACAGACCCCATATGTTCCAGCCAAGGTACCTTGTGTTTGCTTCGGGGGAAAATAAAAGCGTTCCTGCCTTCCATCCTCAGACCGAAATGTATTTCTCTTCTTTTTTTTGACCTAATAAATTAGTCCAAGGAACAACTTCAGAATCTGCAGGAAGAAGTAGGCTTCCACTGCCTCATGATCCCCAAAATTAAGTCTGTCCTTCCATTCTCCAGCATCCCTTGCATTTTGCAAGTTCGTCCAGGATCACTTCTCCAAGGTCTCAGTTCACTGAAAATCTAATCACAAGCTCTTTGTCTTCTAGGTTAGTTGCCAGATAAAGGCTACTGTCAGAGATACTACGTCAGTAAGAGATTGTTCTGGCCTTCAGGTATTGCCATGTCCCCTATCCAGCTGCTGCAGAAATGTCTCAAGCAGAGCAAAGTATATTGGTCTAATGTTGTACATCTGGTAGTGAGTTCCCAGTCATCTGTTTAGGCGTATAAAGGGACTATGTTCCATTACAATGCATCAATCACATCACAGTTCAGCTCTGGTGTGAGAGCCTGAAACCATCAAAATTTAAACCCAGATAGCTCCTCTTCCCTGACAATGTTTAGGACAGTGTTGGACTTGCATCTTTGTTCTGCAAGCTACTAAGTCACCTGAATCTGAGAAACTACAAGTAACTTTCTCTGAGCCAAGTTGTAGGCCTGTTTATTACCCTAAATCTGCAAAAGTATTCCTCTGTCATTTGAAAAAGAATCCCACAAAACCTCTGCAAACCACAACCATCTGGAGGTTTTCAATATTTAGTAGCCAAATGAATATGAAGCAAAACCTTCATCTGTGCATGCCTCTTAAAGGATTCACTTAAGGTAACAATATCTCACAGAAGGCCCTCTGGGTCTCTGAAAGGTGCAGAGCACTCTTTGCCTAATACAGTGAGCAAAAGCTTTAGACCACTTCTGGGAATGCAAATGAATGGGATCCACGTGACTCTGGTAATAAAAGGCTCCTGTCTCTTTGCAAAGCATTGAAATGCCATCTGGCAATTTTGTTGACGTCAGCAGGCACAGAAAAACAACCACCACCTCCCCCAAAAAAGCAAAAGCCTTGGGCGGGAGGGGGAGGAATCCAGCTTCCACGGTGTGTGTGCTAGTGTTACTAAAAACCTGCAGCAGTGCTGTCAGCCCATAATTCTGTGGGAAGCAGTGCAGGCAAGCTCACTGTCCTCTCCCACTCTTACCTAAGCAGATCTTCTTGAAAAAAAAAGAGGTCTCCCTTGCTCTCGTTAAGCTACTTAAAGTTTCCAAAGTAACCATTTAAGTCTCTTTGAGAAAAAGTTTTCAGTTACCTTAGGGAAGGAGAACAATAGTGAGCACACAGGGAAGAACACTGTGCATCTAATTTCTGATCTGGCAGAAGGCGGGAGTCTGTCTGTCACCTTGCGGTTCTCTCTCTCAGCTGACAAGCTCCAAAGCACACAGAGAAAGCAATTGTAATCTCTTACTTGTATTTATACTGCTGAGCAACCATGGCTTCCCTTGTACCCCAGTGCCAGAGACACTGCTTGATGCTACCAAGCATCAAGCAACATGCACTATATCCTCTCTGTTACTTTGTCTTGCCACTGTCAGATTGCTGAAACTTTGTATAAGAAGAGCAAATCTCAGTGTAGACTACAGGGAAAGACAACAAACTTTCAGCAATACACTGGTACCTTTGAAGGGTACAGAAGATGCACCGCACGTGTGGGCTACTCTGACTAGATTTCTTGTACGTTGACGTGAAACTCAATGAAAGATGTTCTGCACTGCTTAAGTAAAATCTCACACAAATATTTTATGATGACAAGACATAAAAGACCTATAAAAATTACATTCAAATCCTGCAGGGACAATATTATAAGCTGTAGCTACTAATTTTCTATTATATTTAATAGAAAGTACAATATTGTTGCCATGCATTATATATATTGTCATGTATTATATTATATACTGGACACAGAAAGACCCTCAAATATTAATGCAAAATCCCAACCCTTAATGTCCATAATATAACTTACCTTTTCTGTGATGAGCTAAAATAGCACTATCAACACACATGCACGCAGACTAAGCAGACATCTTTTTATATTAAAATAGAATTCGCTGTTAGCAAAGACCTCTTCAGCTATTTCTGATCTCTGTTAACAATTCATATAAAAAACCAGAAAAGAGCAACAGTACCCCACCCTAAAACAAACATTAAAATGATGGACGTGTCTTCCATGTGCTACATTTAAGCCCCAAAGTGGAGAGCTTCTGAGTCACTTTCAGTAAGGGATGAGACATTTTGTGGTAGCTTTTAGAAAGAAACTAAATCCCTTCAATACAATTTCACAACAGATCAGTACCAAGAACCATGCAAGATGAACCACAAAGGGAAAAGGTTGATCTGCTATCTAGGGCCGCATATGTAACATGCTCTAAGTTGTCTTACTGAAGTGGTATAAAGCATATTCCGGAGCCTCTACCGGATCAATGTCCCACTGACTGATACATGCAAACCTGCCTGAACTGAGTCCTTTTTCCTACCCCTGCTCTCTCCCCCGCCTTTCTTCCTCCTTCACCACATCTTCTCTCACTGAATCAAGCTGAGGTATTTTTGCTTACAAAACCACTCTTTGAATTCCTAATCTCTGCCTCTGTAACAGCAAGTCAAAGTAGCACTGTGTAAATAACTGCAATGAGACAGCTGTGCCTGGAAACTGGAAAGTTTTCCTTGCTCACATCTTAAGCATGAAAGCTTAAGCTCAATTCAATTAAGAAAATTTATGGGTAATTCCACAGTTTCTCCCCAAATCCTTATGTTCTCAGGCAGCCAACCCAGAAATGAACAAAACCCCTGACAAGTGACTACTTTCTGCTGGCACATGGGCAGTTACGAGAAAAGTGTGTGCTGAATTGAGTTAGTCATAAATCCTGACAGAGGAATGAATCAGAGAATGGAGAAGAGATACAGCTATTTTCCTGCTGCTATTTCAGGTATAATCATGTCTGCTTAAAGTATCTTTATTGACTTCATAAAATACATAAATAAAAAATCAAATCCTTCCATAATATTTTGGGTATTAAACTTCCACTTGAAGCTATAGCAGAATAAACTTAAAGTTACAAAGGTGACAGATGAGATAGAGATTTCCAAATTCTCCTCCTATCTCTTAGGTCTGCATCATGTCACGTCTGTTTTAAATGTAAACAATTTTCAGACTTCACCACTAAAGCCTACTCAGTGATTCTGCTTAGTGCAATTTCCAGTAGAGCTTATGTTCAGCAATAAATAAGAAATTTTCATGCCTTCTTCCACTGGTCCTAGGCTTCAATGAACTCATGAGAAATACAACCCCTGTACCTAAATGGTCATCCAGAGGGTAACATTATCTTCAAAATCAGCAAGATGCCTCTTCATCCATTCCAATCTGCCACTCAAGAGAAAGTTATTCTCCCTGTATCCATAAGAGAAGTGCCTGAACCTCACCTTCTCAAGCTGCTGGAGATCTGCAGCTCCTCAGCTAAGACAAAAAATGACTGTTGTGACACTTCCCAGGAAGATCTTTGGAAACTCAATTCAAACAAACTTTCATCTCCTTATTAACACAAAGTCCAGATGCAGAACCAAAATTCTGGATTCTGAAGTGAATCTCATTTTCAAAGTTTGTGAGGATTATTCAGACACTGACATGCACTGCATTAAATGTAACTTAATCAAAGCAAACCTGTCACTTTGACAACAGTAATTAGCGTGGGAGAAAGTCAGTGACACTTGCAGATTCTCCTCTGCAAATATTTATTTATTCTTGTATGGACAGCATTTTGCTCCCACACCTATTGCTTTTCCTGTTTACAAGCAAGTCGTGTCCATCCTCCGTACCTCACCCCTCATCCCTCATCCCTCTCTCACTCTCTCTCTCTCTTGCACTGCTGAAACTTTATTTGGGACACTTCATCTACTGTTCAAACTACTTCAAGATGCAAAAAAAGTAGTCTTCTCACATGAAGTAAATACTCAGGTGTCAAGGATGTCACTTGTCTCTCCACTACCCTCCCGGAATGAAATTCTGCCTTGAAAATTTCTTGCCTTGAAATTTCTTGCCTTGAAATACTTTCATATTTCAGTTTGGAGACTAGAGCTGAGCAAGCAATAATTCCATGGAGGTCCAACCTGAGCTGGGAAGTCCCGGTCTGACCATTACTGGAAGAAATCCAGCACAGCAGGTTGACAGGTGACCAGCTACCTTGAAGGACTTCTCTAAGCTAGGAGGCCTCATGATTCAGCTCATCTGTCAGTATCAGCATACAAACACAGACCCAATTTTATTTTAATTGCTTTCATTTCTTAAGTAACCTCTATGCATTTGAGGTGATGAGGAGTCAGGCATTGTTTAAACCTATGTTCGTCTGATTCTTGCAAACTTGGAATCATTACATTAACTGAAGTTAAGGGGAAAATTAAGGTAAATGTAAAGGCTTTTAAAAATGTTTTTAGACCCCTGAATTTAATACTGAGTTGTTCATAAAAAAAATAATGCAAACCCAGGGATATCCATGCAATCACAGCATTTGGGATTATTTCTCTCCCTGTTTGTGCATCAGCCCCTTGCTGAGAGCTCTGTTTCCCAGTTCACAGCTGATAGCACCATAAACACCTCTGGCAGTGGAAAGAATGAGGCCTTGACACAATCTGGGCAGTCACTGCAGACACAGTGTTGGAAGGTAAAATGTGTAAGTCCTAGCATCATGCACCAACGGCTAAAATGCTTGCAAGGTCCCCTTCTACACAATCCTGGAGCACCAAGCACTATGCCTAACCACGTGTATACGAGAGTCCTACAGACCCCTCACCCACTTCCACCGAAGGGTGGGCATCCTCACCCCAGGACACTTTCAGAGAGTTTTTATGACACTGCTGTAAAGCACAGTCAGAAACTCAACCAAAGCTTTACAATGCAGCTGTTATGCTCACATTTTTAGAGGCCAAAAGCACACAAATTTACTAAACCTTTCCAACAGACTAAATGTGAAAAAATATTAATATCCTGGAAAGAATAAAAATGACAAAGGCTTTGGGTAAAATCTTTTTGCAGGATGAAAAATAGCAATAAATTACAGGTCATTTGAATACATTACTGACATTAATAGCCATGAAAATCTGTGGACCACTGAGAGACTATCAACTTAACCTCTCCAAAGAGACATTAGAGAGGAAAAAAAGAGTAACACAGGTTCCAATCCACCACATTTTTTTTTTCCAAAACAGGTGTTTACTTCATTACTGAGTTAATTTATAATGGTATAATCAAGTCTGCTTCTCATCCTAAAGTCCCTTAACATGTTTAGAGCATCCTTCAGAACCTAAACATGAGTGTGTACTATTACAGTTTTTTTTCAAAGGAACATACTTTTGACTGCTGGCAGTGTACCACAATAAGATAAGTGACTGAAACCTTAATTTAGCTAAATTTTCACTATCAACACAGTGACAGAAAGGCTTTCAAGGTAAATGGGAAACTACTGAGAAGCCAACTTCAAACTGTAACTGTGCTCACACTAAGATTTCTCACCCATTAGGGCTGCTGCAAGTAAGGGCTCTGTCAGCACATGTAGCATTAGCTTATGTAGAAACACACTGTTCGCACAGCTGAGCTCTGCCTTTACCACTTTAACTTTCCAATGTTATCAAGACAAAATTATTTCTGACAAAGGGTAGCTAATTCACATTTCTGAACTTGTCTTTTTGCTAACCTCTGCACTCTCGGCTGTGCTAGCCAATGTAGCACATATATCATTGTGATGCATTTTCAATTTAACTTTTCACTGTGTCGAAGTCTTTAATGTGGGGCAATATGACAAATTTTACCAACACTTGTTAAAAAATAAAAAAGAAGGAAGCAAGCCATATATAAAATAAAGCGCTGGCAATACCTGGAATGAAAGGAATACATCTGCACTTACAGCAGTGGCCATAGTGTTTTATCATGAAAACAAGCTTGAAATAACTTCCCAGTATAGTTGATATACGGTATTGCTTTTTTAAGACCAAGACTAGAACAAGTTTGGGAACTTCAAAGAGAAGCCATTTCCGGTGGGAGGTTTATTTTGTTACAGACCTGATGTACTATAGCTGTGACACTGAGCAGAGCTGGGATGCCAGGGTCAGAGTAGTTTACCCATACTGTGATGACAGAGATCACATCATGAGCCTGACTGCAAAAAATATCAGGTTGAGGGGTCTCTTCCAAATTTTAGTTTCCCAAGCAGTTCATCTTGCACAACTTGCACCCCCACCATAGTCAAATCTCCATGCAGAACAAAGTCTGAAACGAATGTTTGAATTTCTTTCTGTCTAGTGTATAATAAATCTAATTCATGTAAGGCAGTTTTGGCACTAAGCTATGTATTTGCACATTTCTGTTGGCTTAAGTCACACTTTCTGTTAGGAAAGCTGTTCAGAAAAGGTTTATTTCCTCCACTCTTATAAATTGTTGGCATAAACAACCATTCAAAAATTTAACCTCAGTTATTTGGCATTCTAATGATTTACATTAAAGCCCACAAACGCGAGTTTCTTGTTAAAGTCAGTGTGTGAATTTAAGTGTGCTAACCTTCAAAATATTTAAATTCAAGCTAAGAGAAAAAGAAGGGGGTGGAAGAGATCTGAGTTACACCACTCGCTTCCACTCCTGTCTCACTGGCGGGTGGCACAGGATAACCCACATAGACAAATCCTGAACTGGCAGGAGGATGAAATGGGGAGGTCTTTTTGGTTTTGCTTTTCTAACCAGGCTCCTCTGCAAAACAGCGTTTCCTGCGTCAGTATCATCTCCTTCCTGGTCTTAGTTGCTTTCTACTTCAGTCATTATTATTTTAACTTTTTTTTCTGGGGGAGGGTGTTGGAGGGAGCGGGTTGCGAAGCTCTACAAATACCATAAGCATTTTAAAAAACTAGCTAAACAGTAACTTTGAAGAGGAGTGTAGTCAGGTAGCACAAAGGGTTCAGTATGAAACACCAAAGTACTTTGACAGTGGCACAGATTCACCTGAGTCATACCTGCTGGATGCTGCAATAGTTCCAGTCTGAAAACGAGGAGATGAATAAAACATGCATTCAGTCACTGACTCGTACGCATGCAAGCATATAAACTCTTTGGCATTTCTCCCTCTCTGAAATAATGCATTAAAAAAATAATCTAAACAACACAAGGAAAATTATTTTATGCTTCACAAATTCTGTTATGGTAAAGAAGATTTATATAGAAGAAAAATATTTGTGCATGTAGGTGGAACTGAGCTTTTTGAGAAAAGTACTGAAGCACTGACTAAGTCTTCTCTGTCTTCTTTACCTAAAACTTGATTAGCACACTGACATGCAAAACACAGACACTTTCCAAAAAGGGTTACAACACATCTACCACGGGAAAAGTAGCAGTGCCAAAAGGACATCATACCATTCCTAGTTTGCTACAAACTCAAAAACTCTGGGCAGTTAAGAGGTCCTTAAATGATTTTCCTGACATGTTTGCTACGTCATCTGAGACTGGTAAATCAAAGGCAGCTTTCTTTCTGCTCCCACAGCTTCATTGGTGATAAACACACTGCAGCTGGCCATGGAGGCAATGTTGTTAATGGTTTACAGGCAGGATTAAATCTCGTTCACTCGACCAGAGGACTTTTTTGTATCTACACAAGAGAAAGGTTGGACCGCTGGGCAGAGACCAATAGAATGAGGTTTAACAAGGCCAAATGCTGGGGCCAATGGCATCTTGGCTTGTATCAGAAATGGTGTGACCAGTAGGTTTAGGGAGGTTATTCTCCCTCTGTACTGGGCACTGGTGTGACTGCTTCTGTGTTCTGTTCTGGGCACCTCACCACAAGAAGGATGTTGAGGCTCTGGAGTGTGTCCAGAGAAGAGCAACAAAGCTGGTGAAGGGGCTGGAAAACAAGTCTTACAAGGAGCAACTGAGAGAGCTGGGGGTGTTTAGCCTGGAGAAGAGGAGGCTGAGGGGAGACCTCATAGCTCTCTACAACTACCTGAAAGGAGATTGTGGAGAGGAGGGAGCTGGGCTCTTCTCCCAAGTGACAGGAGACAGTACAAGAGGGAATGGCCTCAAGCTCCGCCAGGGGCGGTTCAGGCTCAACATAAGGAAAAAATTCTTCACTGAAAGGATCATTAGGCAATGGAACGGTCTGCCCAGGGAGGTGCCTGGAGGTGTTTAAGGTGCAGGTGGATGAGGTACTGAGGGGCATGGTTTAGAGATTGGTGGGAATGGTTGGACTTGACGATCCAGTGGGTCTCTTCCAATCTGGTGACTCTATGATTCTATGAAAGCAGAAGGAGAAAGCAGTCCAGTTGGGTCAGGAATGCATTTCAAGAAGCCATCACTCCTCTGACATGAACTGCATGTTTAGCTAGTGCTGAGGCAGTAGCTGACTTTGCAGGAGAGCAGAAAAGCAAAGTACCCAGTGAACTACCCAGTGCCCAGACTGTTTAAAGACATAAAATCAGACATGGAGACATTGTGCAGTATCAACTATTTCATTACAGCACAAAGACAACAACTTTGATCTAAAGCAAGCGGGAAAGTGTTTTTACGTCAATCAGCACACGGATGGATTTGCCACCGTGTCCCAACCCTGGGCTTGAGGTGCTGGGGTAGGTTTACCTGTCAAAGTGGACTTGCCACCATCTCCCCATACCTCTCTGCTACCCGAGCTGCTCAGGAGTTCACATAGTGCTTTTGTTCTCAATGTGGCATGACAGAAAGAGCCTCATCTCTCTGTAGCCTCTGAGGCCTCTGAGGTTATTCTGCCAAACTATACTGCATTTTTGGTTTTATCTATGTTTGGCTGGGTTTTTTTCATTGTTTTTTAAAATGAAATTTGATCTACATCCTCTGAACTACATCCACCGTACCAGGTGTCTTCCTCACAGCAAAATAATTGTATCTTAGTCATCCTTTTCCAACTGACTCAGAGACAAAGGCAGGGTTTCAAAACATGAAAGGCAAATAAACAGTTGAGCAGTTAGATATAGTCAAGCCTACTGACACTTGTCATAAAACACAGATGCTTGGTGGTTTAACTGCAGTGTTTATAAAGCATTGTAGCATGGTACAGGAACACCAAAGTTAACTAGAAAAGGTCTTAGTTACTTG
Source organism: Coccyzus lansbergi (assembly GCA_033558105.1). Classification (NCBI taxonomy): domain Eukaryota; kingdom Metazoa; phylum Chordata; class Aves; order Cuculiformes; family Coccyzidae; genus Coccyzus; species Coccyzus lansbergi. The sequence continues at coordinate 1,502,043 of JAUMJK010000347.1, forward strand.
AAGCAGACAAGCCAGGTGGGCTGAGAAATGGGATCGGTATTTAAGAAATTTGCCTGAGTCAGTACAGGTTGAAACTTACCAATACCAAAGCCAATTTGTTTGTATTTACATATCAGTATACCACCAGAAATCAAGTCTTCACAAACTAGGTTGACTTTGGTAAGTCAGGAAAGTGTTTTGAAGATTTCGTCCTAGAAAAAAACTTTAATCTTACAATTACTAGTGTGCTAGCTTGATTCAAAGACATTTGTTTTGCTCCTTCTCCCCTATATTATTTATATTCACCATGAAATTTTACAGTATTTGGAAGTCTTTAACAAAAAACCAAAACAAAACAAAAACCAAAACCCACAAACAACAACCTAAATCCACATAAAAAACTCATGTGACTAGGCACTGTCATTTGTAGGTGGGCTAAGCAAATCTGACATGGGAGAGATCAAAACTGAGGCAAAAAGTAAGAGATTCTTCTGTACTACAGAAAAACTTTCCATTGCCCTCCACTGCCTCCCCAAAATACACAACACACCCCACAACAACAGTGCATGTTTAAGCATTCAGAACCTCTGTCACATCACAAACTCTCTTTGAAAAGAGTTAAAAAATATTTCATCTCCATTTCTAATAGAATAATTTAGATATGAAGACTTCTACTTTATCTTATAATTCAATATTTAATTCTAGGTTCACATGGAGTCCAGCAGCATTTAAGCAGCACGAAAGATGGTATCTGCTTTGAAATCTGTTTTGCCTCTTGCTATGGTCACATGCTTCTTTTGTTCTTTTTAATGTTAATGTAATTGTATTAATTTTATCAGAAAACAGAGGGAGGGAAAGTGATCTAATTTCAGTGGGAATGTCAAAGGAAATTTGTATCTGCATTAGCAGCAACTAATGATGTGCCTGCATCAAAGAGATGTATTCTTTCAGTTTCCTGCTGGGAAGTGCAAAACTTTAACTCAAGCGCAAAACTTCTGCTAGACCTATGATTTTGTTGTTTAATTTGTGTATTTTACGCAAATGCTACCAAGTATATTACTCATGCTATACTCCATCAGAGAAGTAATCAGGAGAATAATTACAGATATATGCTAATCCGCAATTAATGAGCACTTTTGGAAGGACTGTATGCTCCTATGTGTGTCAACAAACTCCAACACACAGGAACCAAAACAACTGTCCAACAGGCTAAGAAGTGCTCTAGTCCCAACAAAGCCTCTTTGGCTGGAAATATCATCGGTAATTTATAAGCCTTCCAGATACACGATGACTGGCATGTCACCTTCTGTTTTTATACACTGGGAGTATTTTACCAAATTAACGCTAATAATATACTATATCTCTTCCTGTCTATCCCTCAGAAATCTTCTACTACACGCTTGAAAATTCTTGGCTGCTCTCAACCAAGTCTGACAGCAAAATGAAAGCCAAATGTGTTTTAATTCTGGCAAGACTCCTACATGACCATGAGTTTTCATGAGAAGCAAAGCTGGGCATGGTCTCCAAAGTGAAGACAGTAAGGTTTCCATACAAGGTCAATAGTTTCCTGGCCTGGCCAGCCCACCTCTACCCTCAGCTGTCTAGGCGACTCTTAGCAGATAGAGAACTGGACTACATATAGGATGTGAAACATAGATTACTGACTAATTTGATTTAATCAGATTTTCTGCCTGTAAAGCCACTCAGTTAGCTTAAGCTGTAATTGCAAACCACCTCAACCTAAATGATTACATTTACACTAGAAGTGCGGAGTAGCTGCTCTCCTTCATCAGTACTCACTCCACACTCCAAAAGGGAACAGTTGTTCTTTCCTAGGATTAGTGTTTTCTACGTTGCATTCTAAAAGTTAGTAAGATGATTCAATCAATGGAAAATGAATCACTTAAAAAAAATTAAAAAATCATTACTCTGAAGAACACTCTTCAAACTGAGAGCCATATGACTAGCTGGAGAGCCAGAAGATCTGGAGCTGCATACCCATCTGCACTTTTCCAGAGGACTGATTATCACAGAGAAGCAAGTACGAATTTGTCTTAAAACTCTTCAGTGCAGACACATTTAATGATCGGGAAGTAGTTTCCAGAGATGACAATAAAGGCTCTAAACAGATGTAGCTTCTCCTTTCTCCAGGGCCTGTCCTGGAACCAAACTATGCAGGAAAACATGCACCAAAGCTTTAATTGGTTTCCCTGAGCAGATTTGGCTGATATATCAGATCCAAATAATAAAGAAAAGAAACAAGATTTTAGTAACAAAGACATGACACATTTCATCAGGTTTAAAACATTTTTAACAGTATGTAAGATCGCTTTTTAAATGTAGCATACACTCACATCTGTTCCACACACTTACATATATGGTCTGTCTGTTTACTTAGGGAGAAAATATTTAAGCATTTTTCACAGAACCTGGAAATCTGAAGAAACTCCACCTTTGCAGCAGAACAGGAAAAAAAAACGCTACACAAAACTTGTAGATTTGTTCCACAATACCTGACAAGCCACATATCCTAGGAACGGATGGGATATAACACCCTTTCTTAGATACATAAATTTTATGTTACGTACTGTTATAGTACAAGGTCATCTGACATCACAAGCATAAAGTGCTGACACTCCCTTGCTGAGTCCCTTCCAGAAATGCCTTGGAGAATGTCTGTCAAAAGGAGGACGTTCGACATCAACACCTCCAAAATCAGCACACACAGCTTGGTGGGAAACACTTCCTAACACAGGTTCGCAACTTGTTTCAGGTTACAAGACACTACAGTTATTTGACTGCAGTTATCATTTGTGCTATTCACAAGCTAAAATTTGAGTCAGCTCTCTTCCCTTTAAATACTAGGTAGAAAAAACCAAAGTACATCTCAGCAAAGCATCAGACAAAGCTCCTAATTTCAAGACTGACAGCAAGGTTGTAGTAAGAAAAAATAAATCAATAAACTCCAGTTTCTGATTGGATTTAACCAGTAGATTAACTGCTCCACCATAGCAGGTAAGCTAGGGGAGAGAAACAGATGACTGGCATTTTAATCCATCTGCTATGGCTATTTTCCCTGGAGAAGGCTTCTGTTTTTCTCTCCCTTGGTGCAAGATTAAATATTCCTCCTGTCTTTTTCTTCAAATATTTTTTTTCCTATAACTAAATGAAATACTGCTTCTGGGGTGGAGAAGAAAACTCAGTTCTTGCTCTCTAGGACTGGGATTCCTCCTGCTCCTTTTTTCTCTGGATTCAAATTACAGAACAGGAACATGGTAAGCACAACACGACCTTCTTTTGCAGTTTTGTAAATTCTGTATCCTTTTTCTCTTTGCTAATTGTCATACAAAGATATATGTCTCCCATAATTAAGAGTACTTGATCTTAATATGCCCAAGAACACTACCCCTCTTCACCATTCATACATTACCCAATTATTCACTAAATATAGTTTGCTCAATCTCTGCATTGCTCTTTCCTCATCATATACACCACACACAGTAAGTTAACTTGCCAGTCTGGACTGCACATTTCTATTCTTAGTCCATAAAGAACTTAACTTGTCTGCAGTTGAATGACACTCCCTTCTATCACTACTGGCCTCCAGACAGCAGAGACAGACATTGTCAGAGTCCCCTCATCCTCTTCCCCACTGTTATCACACGTATTATTTTTTTTCAGTATTGTCATGCTTTTGTTATCTGCATCAGATGTGAAACTCTTAGTCTGGCAGCTGACCCTGCTGCTGAGGAAATCAGCAGCAAAAAATCTGAGGAACCACCTATTAAGATGTGTCAGTGTTGACTACAGATAGATAATTTCTTGAGTTTTTCAAAGGTCAGATCATTCATAGGAAAGATAATTAATTTTCCTTTCAGTGACACTTCACAAAAAGTATAAGCAGTAAATGATGTGTGCTGATGACAATCTTTAAAGACATTTCCAACATGACAGAGAACAAGGGCATCATAACAAAGAACTGGATGAGGGGTAGAGTGCTAGAAATGCACAAAATTCAGTAATGCAGCTAAAGGTCGTACTTCTGGGGACTAGCAATAAGAACTTTCAGTAAGCCCAAATTCAAAGATCCTCCAAGAGAAGTTGAACTCTACTTAAATGCAACAAATGCAGAAAAGAGCTTTCAGGATAGGACAATAAGAAATGGCCTCAAGTTGTACCAGGGGAGGCTTAGATTGAATATTAGGAAAAATTTCTTCACCAAAAGAGTTATTTTCAAGCATAGAAACAGACTACCCAGAGAAGCAGTTGAGTCACCATCCCTGCTGGTATTTGAAAGATGTGTAGATGTGGCACTTAGAGACACAGTTTACTTGGTGAACTTGGCACTATTAGGTTAAGGATTGGACTTGATAATCTTAAAGGTCTTTTCCTACCTAAATGATATGAATCTATGATTCTATGAAGCAATAAAATAACCTACAAGAAGACTAGAAAATGGAAACCCTATCAAATCCAATAGATGGTGGTTGACAGGGGGTGTGATTGCTCTTTACAATACTTTATAAAGGGGGCTGATTTATGCTACAGAGCAATGTTGGACTGTAACAAATGAGATGGACATAAGTATAGGTAGGAAATGAAAAGACTTTTCTTCACCACTAGAGAAGATACCCTCCCCACCTCCATAACATATTCAGTCCACAAAAGAAATCTGTATACAATAGTACTGACCATATGTTCTCAATGCTGGCAGAAAATAGAAGGCATTGAGTCATTTTCTTGCACTTAGGCAAAAATCTCACTTTATGTTAATATAATATCTTCACACAGACATAACAAATTAAGACATCACCTGGACAGTGGTTCTCACTGAGCAATACTTCCAGCTGCCAGGAATTTAGAAATCAGGTTACACCACACTAGGGCATCCAGAGCACATTATACACAGATCAACCTATTCCATACACCCTGTCACAGTGGCCAACCTACATCAAATTTTCAGTTTTCACCATTTAGTCCTATTTAAAATTGCACAACCCCCCCAGTTCTTTGAAATTGTTTATCCTCATTAATGAATTATAATATAATAAAATAAATATCCACTGATTAGTGGCTTTTTAATGGAAAGAACACAAAGAAAATCAAACTACATGAAATAGAGAGAGTATTTTTTATAACTGAAATAGCATCAACAAATTGATTTTGGTCTCTGGGTGGCAAGCCAAAACATGCAGAAAACAGTAAAAACATGATCGGATCACATCATCTGTTATGATGTTTCTGTGAAAGTACTTTCGCAGAGATAGGCACATTCTGTCACCTGAGTAAAAAAAAAAAAAAAAAAAAGTCATAGTACTATGAGAGACAATCTTTTGTCTGTAAATTATCACTGTTCTCACATATGATAAAGATGTAGTAGTATACAAAAGGTCATAGGATTTGGTTTATAAAACATAATATGAAAAAATGTTCTGAATAGAAAAAAATGCAAAAAAATAAAGAGCAGTGCTTGAGAGAGTCATCTTTTGATTTCCTGGGTTAGAGAGGGTTACTAGTGTATGATACTGTGAAAAAGCACAATGAAAGAGAGAAGTTTAGATATAGGATAAAAACTGAAAAGTACAGATAGGCTCTGATAAGAACGGATCAAATCATTAGAAGTAATAATAGATGGACATGAATAAGGAAAACAATTTGAAGATTTTTGTCCTTAACTGAAAGGAGTATATTTTAAGCAATGGACATTACAGGCATTAAGTTTAAATATTAAGAACCTAGGCTGCATTTTGTGGATGGGTAAAGTTCCATATCAGAAAAGTTGCAAAAGAATAAAAATGTTGGCAAGGCTAAGGCAACTTTGCTTGGATTCAATGGCCTACACAAAGGAGGACTGAGAGGAATCTAGAATTGAATTAGTAGGTAAGCATAGATCTGAGGTCTCTAGGCTTCTGATGAATCAAAAAGTAAAACTGAGGCACTTGAACTTTTCTGAAATAAAAAAAAATGGATATAAGCCATAATACCGAAAATTAAGTACACAGAGGAATATCTTCAAATGTAGGAGTGAAGAGAAGTCACTAAGTGCTAACATGCACTCTGATCAGCTGAAAACATGTGTCTGGTATGCCAGTAGTACACAGCAATTCTCATAAAGGACTGGGCAGGCATTATAGTTGAATGGGAGAATTAGTCAGGCTAGGATCCCTTTAGTAATATGTGGGAAATGACAATCATGTATTACTGAGCTTAAAAATTGTATTTAAAACAGGCCCAGGATCAACGTGCATAGAAGATTTTATGGTAGTCTAAGAAATGTGAAGATTAGACAAAATCAGTTCCATGGTAATGGCCAAGAAGTTCTTTTGATGTCATCAATTTCACTCCAGCATAGCAGGGGATATGAGCAGAATAAATTTTAACTAGTTAGATTTTAACTGGGAGGGTTGGTAAGACAACTAAGAGGAAAACAGAGAAAAGTACTCCATATGATATCAAGCGCCATGAGGGGAAGAATCATACCAGTGAATATACTACTTATTATTTATCTACATAGCAAAAACAGTTGAAATCAAGACACCAATTTGTAATTAAAGATAAATAAGAGGTACACTTCCAAAAATCACCAGAAGAAAAGTCTAAACTGTGCCTTTATGTGACTATCATCTCAAGTAATTCCCTCTAGAGCACACAAAAGAGATGTTGACGAAGGAAGGTTCATCTACCCTACTGCAAGGAGTCCAAAAAGCCTGACTTGAAGGAATGAGCAGAGTGCAGGTTATATATCCATTACACAATAAACACCTCCCAAGCATTGAAAGACTGAGGTAGAGTTTTCATTGAAAGACACTGGCCACTAGAAACAGGACTGGGATCACCAGATCATTTCTCTCAAGTCAGCTATTGCTAACATTGTCTTTACATTTAAGTAGAGCACTTCCCTTTGGCAACAACAGAACTGTGTGCTATATTAAAATATCTTGGATTTGTTGCTTTCTGCTCCCATGGTGAGGACTTGCTAAAAATTCATGGACTTCAGAACTCCAGCAATAATTCCAAAACAAAATGTTGGAAGTACATTTTTCTAAATGCCTGCAGCAACAAAAATAGCACATCCTTAGGACCTCGAGCATCTCAGGAATCCACTGCTCGGTTGTATAACTTTTCCAGTATCTTCTTCCCAACTCTTAAGACTCAGTGTTGGAGGGGGTGGAGAAGGAGCATCACAATTCTGAAAGAAAGGTGCTGTCTGTGCAGTCTCAAAGCCAACAGGATCAATAGGATACCTCATGTCAAGAGATTATGATATTTACTCCGGAAAATGTGTGGTATAGAACAAGATAGCATGCCTTACTGATTCACATCCCTCTTAAAGTACTTCCATTTCAGTTTCTACTTTTCTTCCTCTTCCATGATCTACTTGTTCTTCAGCCAAAACCACCCATACACTGCATAGCATGCACTTTTCTGCTGTAGCCTAAGCATGCTGAGGTGCTATCACAACTGAGATGCTGATGTGCCACTGTCCATCTGCACTTTGTCCTTTGACAACAGTGTGCCCTGTGTTCCTCATCTGTCAACATCAAGCTGTACCCATCATTAGTGCTAATATCATTTATAGCTTAAAATAAGAAAGCTAGTGTCTGTTTTTAAGACAAGAGGTAACAGCTACACACAGAAACCGCATGTATAGTCATACTTCCTAACAACTCCTATCTGGGCAGAAATGAGTCAAAATCTACAATATGATTTTGTCCAGGGGCTGTTTCTGTGATGAGAATGAAATCATATAAAAAAACTAGCAACAACTGCCATCTTAAGACTGCATTGTCTCAAAGGCAACATTGATCCTTTAAAATTCTACTCATGGACTTCATCACTTTCACATCCCACAGAGTTGTTAGGAACAGAAAGTACTACTGCCGCTTCTCTTGTCAGCTACCTCTTTTCGGGTGTTGCATCTTAATGAATAACTTAATATAAAATAATTATTTGCAGATTGTTTACTCAACTCCAACTGTTAATTTAAAAGAAGCAGGCACACAACCCCTCCTTCCCTCAGGAGTCCTAAAACAAAATCCCTATATGCAGAGGGTTACTATCTTTAGACATCTATAAAAATTGGTCTGTGATAATATGACACATAAAAAGCTTATTGCTGTTCCTCATTTCTGTCGTAGCAATCATCTGACTTTGAAGATTCAGGTCCCCCTATCCTGGATGTGAAAACTAAAAATGCCATATGTGTGAAGTTTACCCTGAAACATGTACATGAGAACACCATATGAACTTCTGAAACCTTACATTACACAAAATTTTTAAAATTGTCTGTCAGATACCAGAATAATAGATGATATCAATAAATGACATTTGCTCATTTTTAGAGAAATGAACTCTTGTACTTCAGAATCAAAGTTACTGGAGACAGAAAGAAAAGCTATATGGGTTTCTTCCAAAATACTATTCATGTAATCTGAAAAGGGATTACATGTTTTAAATCACCACACTCATAACCAGTTTTTAATAAAGCTCTAGCTCTGTTTGGAAAGATTTTTTCTGTCTCTCCTTCTCCATCTACAGCTTTTTCCGCTCCTTTCAATTTTTGTGTGCACGTGGTGGGAGGTTTAGGGAAAATGAAAAGGCAAACATCTGCTACTGTCACATGTCTTCCAGCTACTGGGTGGGGTTGAGATGTAGAAAGAATGAATCTTCACAATGCTACAAGTGCACCTTCTGCTTCCACACCTCAAAAAGGACAGGATCACTAGCACTGTATACCTCACTCTCTCTATGAGCTCCAAAGAATTAGAAGAAAAAGACTTCATTTGCCTTCTCTCTGGACTTCTTCCATTCCTTTTACCAGCACCATCCAGAATCAAGAAGGACACCAGCTAGTGCTTTATAACCTGCAAGTGCCACAGAATAGTACGCTGTGGCACCTTACTCTCAGCGGGACATTCGTGGCAATTTTACTTTGTAGCAAATATGTGGATATTAGTAGAGATGAGTATATGGTAGCACTAATGCACCTCATCAGAGCTTTAAGCTGCTAAATTTAGAGAAAAAAACGCCAAACCTTCCTGTGGTTCATGGGAAAAAACAGTGCCCCATGGAAGCCTGTCTTCACAACACAGGACACAACCACAGAAAGGTTGAGGTTAGGAAGGGGCCTCTGGAGATGGTCCAGTTCAACTCTTGTGATCAAAGCAGTGTCAGCTAAAGCCAGTTGCTCAGGACTGTATCCAGTTGGGTTTTGAGTATCTCCAGGGCTTCACAACCTTTCTTGGTAATTTGTTCAAGTGCTCAGTCACCCTCACAGTTAACAAGCTCCTTCTTATTTTTAAATGGGAATTCCTGATTTCGTTTTGTATCTATTGCCTCTTGTCTGGACACTAGGCACCCATGAGAAAAGTCCTCCTCCATTTCCTTTACTTCCTCCCATCAGGTTTTTAAATACATTGGCAAGATTCCCCTGAGCCTTCTCTCTTCCTGGTTGCACATCTTGTATGACAGATGTTGCAGTCCCTTAATCACCTTTGCGATCCTTTGTTGGACGCATTCCAGTATATCTGTACCTCTCTCATACTGGGGAGCACTTGGAACTCCACATGTCTTACCAGTGCTGTGCTGAGGAGAATGATCACCGTTCTTCATCTGTTGGCAATGATTTGCCCAATGCAGTCCAGGATACAGTCAGCTTTCTTTGCCACAAGGACACATTGCTGGCTAACATCAATTTGGACCATACTAGGACTGCCAAGGTACCTCTCTGCCAAGGTGCCAGTGCTCCTCAGACACTCTGAACCTAGTCTGTATTGCTCTCTGCAGTTATTTCTCTCCAGGTGTGGGTCTTGTCTGCTCACCATAACAAGTAACTTTTTCATTCTTGCATAAAGCCTAATAACTCAATAATTATGAACTCTAGATTCAGGTCTGATAATCTCCAGATTTCCTTTATGGGCTGCAAGAATTCATACTGCTCTTGTAACATTCAAGGTTATTCAGGAATTGAAAATTGAGCAATGCAAGCCCATTACACAATGAACCTTTGATCTGTAAAATCCAACCTAACATAAAATTTTCTTTTTATGACTTGACTTTAAGATTTATTCCAGCTCTGGCTTATTTGAAAATCTCATGAGGCTGCTCCAATAATTCATTTTGAAATTTGAACAGTGATCCATCAGACACAGAACAAAATTATGCCTCACTACTAAAGTCAAGCAGAAAAAGAACATCTGCTGTTGAGAACAGAGAAGATCAGCTGTGAGCTTTTCCACTGGGAAACTCATAAAATGAGCTACTAGAGAGTTCAGCGTGTGTTCTTGTAAGGAAAGAACAATAGGAAATACTTGCACTTATTTAGTCTTCAAAACTATCCCAGAGAGCAGTAATTACAGCATAGATGTCTTCCCCGTTATGGACATGAAGCACAGGGAAAGAATACAAATATATTAATATAAACGTTTTAAATTGAAGTTTCCATTATAAAGTGAAATAAGTCTGTTTTGTCCTCATTAGTGAAGATATCTCTGACACTAATGGCATTGTGGAAACTCTGTAAGGAAGGTTAGAGCAGCCCACATCATCTAGCAGTGCTACTATTAGCATACCAGTAGAAGTATACTGGTCGAAGACCAGGCAGAATCATGGTTTGATTTGGAAGGGACCTTAAAGACCATCTAATTTCAATTCTCCTGCCATGGGCAGGGACACCTCCTGCTAGATCAGGCTGTCCAAAGCCTCATCCAGCCTGGCCTTGAACACCTAAAGGGATGGAGCATCCACAGCTTCCCTGGGCAACCTGTGTCAGTGCCTCACCACCCTCATAATGAAGAATTTCCTCCTAACATCTAGTCTAAATCTTCCCCCCTCCAATTTATACCCATCCCCTCTAGTCCTATCACTGCATGCCTTTGTAAAAGGTGTGGGTGTGGGGGTGTGTGTGTGTCTCCCAGCTTTCTTGTAGCCCCTTCAGGTACTGGAAGGTTGCTATAAGGTCTCCTCGAAGCCTTTTCTTCCCCAGGCTGAACAAGCCCTACTCTCTCAGACTGTCCCCCTATGGGAGGAGCTCCAGCCCTGTGATCATCTTTGTAGCCCTCCTCAGGACCTGTTCCAGAAGTTCGATATTCTTCTTGTGTTGAGGGTTTCAGAACTGGAAACAGTACTCTAGGTGAGGTCCCACAAAAGAGGAATAAAGGGGCAGAACTGCCTCCCCCGACCTGCTGGCCTCGCTTTTTTTGATACAGTCCAGGGTATGATTGGCCTTCTGGACTACGAGCACACACTGCCATTTCATATCAACCTTCTCATCAATCAGTACCTCCAAGTCCTTTTCTGCAGGGCCATTCTCAATCACATTATGCCCCATCTTTTATCAAAATCAGGGATTGCCGTGACCCAGGTGTAGGACCTAGCACTTGGCCTTCTTGAACCTCACAAGATTCACACAGGCTCACTTCTCCAGCTTGTCCAGTTCCCTATGGGTGATGTCTCATCCTTTCAGTGTGGCAACTGCACCACTCAGCTTGACGTCATCTGCAAACCTGCTGAGGGTGCACTTGATCTTGCTGTCAATATCATTAATGAAGATATTAAACAACACTGGTCCTAGTATGGACCTCTGAGGGACCACTAGTCATGGATCTCCATCTAGACTCCAAGCCATTGACCACTACTCTCTGAATATGACCATCCAGCTAGTTTCTTATCCAACAAACAGTCCACCCATCAAATCCATATCTCTCCAATTTAGAGAGGATATTGTAGGGGACCATGTCAAAGGCTTTACAGAAGTCCAGACAGGTTACACTTTTTGGTTTTCCTGTATCCACTGCTTTGGTTACCCCATCATAGAAAGCCACTAGATTGGTCAGGCAGGACTTGCCCCTGGTGAAACCATGCTGGCAGCCACTGATCACCTCCCCTTCCTCCATGTGCTTTAGCATAGCTTCTACGCAGATCTGTTCCATGATCATCCCAGGCATAGAGGTGAAGTTGACTGGTTGGTAGTTCCCAGGGTCATCTTTTCTACCCTTTTTAAAAATGGGGACAATGTTACCTTTTTTCCAGTCACCAGGGACTTCTGACTACCATGAGTTTTCAATACCATGGAGAGTGGCTTGGCCACATCAGTCAATTCTCTCAGGACTCTGGGAGGCATCTCATCAGGACCCATAGACTTATATCTATTCAGGTTCTTTGGGTGGTCAGTCTGTCCTCGGGTGGTTAATACTCACTGATCAGTAAAAAGTTAAGCACATTAATAATGATTGTTCCATCTCTGAAAACAGGAAGCAAAACATTTATAATTATTGTGTTCAACAATTTGTCTTGGAAGTTGACAAACACCTGAAACACATACATGCAATAAGTGAAATTAATAGAACACCTTGTGGCACAGTTCTCAGCTTTTAATAGTTGTGAGGATCCAAAAAGTTAGTGTTTGATCACCACAAAAGCTACAGTGCTACATTGTTTTCATGTGTTAGTTCATTACAAGGAAGATAGCTGTATTGCCCATTATTATCTTAGCCATAAATTCCTTTCAGAAGACCTTATTTTCAGTTGATTAGACTTTTGTGCTATTTCCCCTTGCAACTGTTAGCCTGTACTCAGAAAATTATTTCCAGTGTAGTCATTTCTACAAGACTATGGGACACTGTTTTATTCATCATTTACTACTAACCTCTTTCAGATGCACCACTCTGGACACAAAACATTCTCAGTGTAGTTTCAGTTCCAGAGAGTAGCATATGGATGCTCAAATTTTTGACATTCAAAAAATTTGCAGTCTAAAGACTTGCAGATAGCTTTAGCTTGTGCTAAAGCACAGGACATGAATTTCAGCAAGTTAAACTCTTTGAAAGTTTATAAGTTTCTCTATAGGTACTTAAAAGTAAGGAACAACTTTGTCAAATGCTAACACATTCCAACTCCTCCTAAGCCCAAGAAGAAAGTATAACTGATACCCTAAGCATTTTTCTTAACAGTTTGTAACTAGAACACTGAATGAGAAGAGCGCATGAATATCTCTTAATCAATGTTCTTTTAAAATGAAGACCTATGAACTATTTCAAAGGAATTTATAAAGAAGCAATTGAGAAATATAAGCTGTAGTCAGTAAACTTGCCTTTAACAAAGAACAGGGATCTGAAAATAAACAAACAAAGAAAAGGGTAAAAACTGCTAGACCAGAAAGATACATTGTGATGATGAGAGAAATATAGGGAGATAAAGGGATATTTCAGGACTGTGATCACCCCAGAGAGAAAACGATCCACTTGCTGTGCTCCAAATGATGGTGGTTCACAATCTTTTCCTCTAAGTTCAATTGCCATAATCAATTTATATCTGCATCACAGAAGTGGATATGCACTCTCCCATCTAAAGCAATGCTTGGGGCGGGGTAGGGGGAGATGAGATAGCACATCAGTTTCTTCAACTCTCTGCTTTTCAAAATAATAAGTCAGATGTAATGTTGCCTAACTGCTTGTTCTCTCAACATGCTGCTTCAAGGAATTATTTCACCAGGATACTACTTCAGATTACTGCTTGCATTTCAGTGCTCATTCCTTTTGCAAATTGCTCTGGACTGCAGCATGGCTACAATTCTACAAATTGCAACCTTCCTAAACTGGAACTTATTCACTAAATAAAGTGTCATCAGCAAGATTCTGGTCTGTTCCACTCAACTGGACTACCTGACTAGCAGCAGGATTTGTACTATGAACCTGAGACAATTAGCAGTAGAGGGAGATTTTCAAGAAGAAAGGCAGTATTTCCAGAAATATGTGTTTAGATCCTGCTTAACTGTGAAGAATATTGACATCACAGAATGACTGACTCCTAAGAGTCTGCCACTATTAAACTTCCAACCCACTACTCCCATCCCACTGCCAGGCATTTTGGGACATAGTAGTTGACAGAGAAGGTTGTTCAAAGAGTGGCTGGCAACATTTAAAAGGTATTTCTCCACCTCACGAGTGATGGATATGGGAGGCTACAGGTGGTTTGTCTGCACTATCTGTGTCAACTGCTAGTGAGACTCACCCTGTCTTTCGTTCTGCCAGGTTCCAGCCTCTTGCACTTCAACACCAACACTAAGTGCCATTTCTCTATCACACCTGAGGCTCTTGTGAATCACTATGGACATTTTATTGCCATTTGTCAGTATGGAAGCATGTCTAGTGCTAAGGTTTCCCCTGCAGCTCTTGCCTGGCCAAAAGCATGCAAGATGGCATATATTTTTCTGGTGCTGATCCATCTGAAATGAACTGGTCTCTGTTTTACTTTCTAAACATTGGCTCCCTCATATAAATGCACATCCAGACAGTCCTGACTACCTGAAGAACCTCTCTGGTCATCTCCTGAATCATGGTGGCGATACATGAGCAAGCAAGAATGGTGTCTTTGAGTTTCCAACCTCATTGCCACCTGATTCTCCCCCTGGCAGGGTAGAAAGCCTGGGGGACAAACAGATAGTGCCACAGTCAAAGCTAGTTTCTGTGCTTCAGCAACTCACTTTGAAGAGAAGCAAGGCCAAATCTGAGGCAAATAAATTGTTTGATGTAGATTTCTGCATTACGTCATTTGTTTTCTGCATTAGAAAGCAAGGAAGTATTTTATAGATCATTTCTTAATCCAAATCTCAGGTTTCTTCACCTTTCCTGCTGTGTAAAAGCAGCTCTCCTCCCTCAGCCCCAGCTCCATATTCCAAACAACAAAAAATCCTCCCATGAGGCCTTTCTCATAACATCTCAAACTCCACAAATCTCTGCTCTGCCATTAAACCTTTGAAACACTTGTCTGCTGAATGAAAGGATAATGTAAGGTTTTATTAACAATGAATAACTGTGGAAAACAACAAGAACATACTTAACAGGAAACTTTTTTCCAACTGTTTTCAGGTGAGGGATTGGGTTAGATGCAAGGATCACTGTTGTGACGTGTTGCAGCAGGAACTCTGCTTCAGGCATGTATTCCCCATGGGCCTTTGCTAATGCAAAGATGAGGGGAAGTCATGAACTATGAATGAAAAGGCTGTAACACCTGGCTTTACAGATTTTAATAATCTGGGAAATACAAAGAGGCAGAGGGCTTCTGCTGAGCTCCTGTGGTGACTTGCATTGCTGCTCCTGCAGCCTGTCTGACTGCTGGCACGCAATTCTTCTAAGTAAATGCAAGGTAGTCCATTACCTCTACCTTGGCTTGCATTGCCTCTCCATGGTTTTGTTTGTGTTTATTATGTGTGTTGGAAAATGAACTGGCGGGGAAGAAAACCAGCTTGGCTGAGCAGATAGATCTGTGTGGATATCAGAAAAAAAGAGGAAAGCATATGAGCTTTGCAAGAAGGGGCAGGCATCTCAGGAGGACTACAGGAATGAAGTGAGATCATGTAGAGAGAAAATCAGAAGGGCTAAAGCCCAACTAGAAATCAGACTAGCCAATTCTGTGAAAGATAATAAGTTTCTACAACTATATCAACAACAAAAAGAAAGCCAAGGAGAATCTCCATCCTTTAGCTGATGCAGGGGGAACAATAGAAACAAAGGATAAGACTAAGGTGCTTAATGTCTTCTTTGACTCACTCTTAAATATTCAGGTAAGATGTTCCCTGGATACTCAAGCTCATGAGCCAGAAGACAGGGAAGAAAACAGAACAAAGCTCCCTTGATCCATGAGGAAATGATAAGAGACATGTTCAGCCAGTTAGTCATTCACAGGTCCATAAGGCTGGATAGGATGCACCTGAGGGTATTAAGGGAGCTGGCAGATGTGCCTGCCAAACCCCTTTCCATCATCTATCAGCATTTCTGGCTGACTGGGGAAGTTGCATTGGACTGGAGGTTGGCTGATGTTACACCTATTTACAAGAAGGGTTGGAGGGATGATCTGAGAAGCTACAGGTCTGTCAGTCTGACCTCAGTGCAAGGGAAGGTCATGGAGCAGGTCATCTCGGCTGCCATCTCACAGCACACACAGGACAACCAAGTGATCGGGTCCACTCTATAGGTTTATGAAAGGCAAGTCCTGCTAAACTAACCTCATCACCTTCTATGACAAGGTGACCTGCTTGAGGGATGAGGGAAAGGCTGTGGATGTGGTCTTCCTGGACTTCAGTAAAGCCTTTGACACAGTTTCTCACAGCATTCTGCTGTGGAAACTGTCAGCCTCTGGCCTGGACAGGTGCACACTCTGCTAGGTAAAAATCTGGCTGGATAGCTGGGCCCAGAGAGTGGTGGAAAATGGTGTTAAATCCAGCTGGAGGCCAGTTACAAGTGTTTTTCCCCAGGGCTCAGTGCTGGGTCCAGTCCTGTTAAACGTCTTCATCAATGACCTGGATGAGTACACTCTTAGCAAGTTTGCAGATGACACTAAGCTGTGTGGAAGTGTCATTCTGCTGGAGGGTCAGGAGTTCTGCAAAGGGATCTGAACAGGTTGGACTGCTGGGCTGAGACCAGTAGCATGAGGTTTTAAAAGGCCAAATGCAGAATCCTGCACTTGGGACACAACAACCCTGTGCACAAATATGATTAGAGGGATGGAGCACCTTTCCTACAGGTGAAGGTTGAGAGAGCTGAGCCTAGAGAAGAGAAGGCTCCAAGTAGAACATATTGAAACCTTTCAGTACTTAAAAGGGGCTTATAAGAAAGATGAAAGATGGGGACAAACTTCTTAGCATGGCCAGTTGCTACAGGACAAGGGGCAATGGTTTAAAACTAGAACAGGGTAGATTCAGGCAATATATAAGGAAGAAACTTTTTATACTGAGGACGGTGAGACACTGTAACAGGTTGTCCAGAGAGGTGGTAAAAGCCCCATTCCAGGAAACATTCAAGGTCAGAGCCGAGGGGCCTCTGAGCAGCTTGATCTAATTGAAGATGTCCCTGCTCACTACAGGGGGGCTGAACTAGGTGACTTTTAAAGGTCCCTTCCAATTCAAACCATTCTATGTTAATTCTGACAGGGGACAGGATGAGAGGGAATGGCGTCAACCTCTGCCATGGGATATTTAGGCTAGATATCAGGAAAAAAAAAAATTCAGAATTTTTCACTGGGCAGTGAAAGAGGCTGCCCAGGGAGAGGGTTGAGTCACCTTCCCTGGAGGGGTTTAAGGAACGGGTGGACAAGGTGCTGAGGAACATGGTTTAGGGATTCATGGGAATGGTTGGACTTGATGATCCTGTGGGTCTCTTCCAACCTGGTTGTTCTATGATTCTATGAAAGACTTTCAGGCAATCTGAACTGCTGGGAAGACAAAAAAGAAAAGCATTCACAAATTCTTTTCATAGATATATGAAGGTAGTTCCTTCTGCAATTATTGAGATATATAAAGACAATCAAGATTCAAGCACTAAGAGATACTATAATTTGTTGAATAGAAGTTACTATATAATGTAAAGTTCATCACCACAATATATTAAATAAGGCATAGCTAGGTAAAACATATCTCATCAGCTGAACCTCAAAGGATCTAATTCAGTGTTCACATTCAAACCCACTTTCCTCAGTCTTTCGCACACACAAAAAGCCATCAACCAATCAAAAATTTTCCTTGTCATATCAGACCCCAGAAACCATGGGGACTTCTGGGCAGTGCTCTATGTGAGTGTAAATAATGCTGAAAGATAAAATAAAACAATACAATCCCCTCCTGCACAAATATTTGGGTAGAAAACTGTCTGGATGGCCAGGCCCAGAAAGTGGTGCTAAATGGTGTTAAATCCAGCTGGACGCCAGTTACAAATGCGGTTCCCCAGGGCTTAGTGCTGGGTCCAGCCCTGTTCAATGTCTTCATCAATGACCTGGATGAGGGCATTGAGGGTACCCTTAGCAAGTTTGCAGATGACACAAAGCTGTGTGCAAGTGTCGATCTGCTGGAGGGTAGGGAGGCTCTGCAAAGGGACCTGAAAAGGCTGGACCGCTGGGCAGAGTCTAATGGCATGAGGTTTAACACGGCCAAATGCCGGGTCCTGCACTTGGGGCACAACAACCCTATGCAGAGCTACAGACTGGGAGAAGTCTGGCTGGAAAACTGCCAGGAGGAGAGGGATCTGGGGGTGTTGGTCAACAGCCGACTGAACATGAGCCAGCAGTATGCCCAGGTAGCCAAGAAGGCCTATGGCATCCTGGCTTGTATCAGAAATGGTGTGACCAGCAGGTCCAGGGAGGTTATTCTCCCTCTGTATTCAGCACTGGTGAGACCACTCCTTGAATCCTGTGTGCGGTTCTGGGCCCCTCACCACAAGAAGGATGCTGAGGCTCTGGAGTGAGTCCAGAGAAGAGCAACAAAGCTGGTGAAGGGGCTGGAGAACAAGCCGTATGAGGAGCATCTGAGAGAGCTGGGGTTGTTTAGCCTAGAGAAGAGGAGGCTGAGAGGAGACCTCATTACCCTCAGCAACTTCCTGAAAGGAGGTTGTGGAGAGGAGGGAGCTGGGCTCTTCTCCCAAGTGACAGGGGACAGGACAAGAGGGAATGGCCTCAAGCTCCGCCAGGGGAGATTTAGGCTAGACATTAGGAGGCGGTTTTTCATGGAAACGGTCATTGTGCATTGGAACAGGCTACCCAGGGAGGTGGTTGATTCACCTTCCCTGGAGGTGTTTAAAGCACGGGTGGATGAGGTCCTGAGGGACTTGGTTTAGTGTTTGATAGGAATGGTTGGACTAGATGATCCAATGGGTCTCTTCCAACCTGGTTGTTCTATGATTCTATAGCCCTTGTAACTTCTCTTGTTTTTTCTCTGCCTCTGCTTCTCAGCCTGGTCATGGTTCTGCAATTCAGGTATAAACTACCTAAGATGAGGAGTATGAATCACTTAATGACTTTTATCAGATACGAAGTGTATTCAAATGGAGTAACAGACTTCACTGTGGATTTACAACTCCCATGTTCTTAAAACAGCAGAACTGCTATATCTTTTCAAACTAGAAACAATACCGAAACAAAAATTAATTTTTTCAGATTGCCATTTTACTTCTTTCCTTTAAAAAAAAAGGAAAAAAAAAGTAGTAATACAGTAAATCAGTTAAAATAAATATCATTCCTCTCATCTGAATGGAGAAATAGCCTACAATGCTACTGTTTCCATATAAAATGTAATATATTTTCCTTAAGGTTATCCTAGAGCTTACAAAGCCAGCTGTAAGCTGTACCCTTTAAGGACTAAATAATGAATTTGCACCAAAAGGCAAAGCTATTATTTTTATATGGTTCTACGAACAGGATCAGCCTAAAATGCTCAAAAACCTGCTTCTTGGTAGTTGTCATCGTGCACAGTAACTGCATTTTCCTATAAAACACTGCTGAGCAAGAGGAAGAAGAATCAGAGCAGACTCACTCCACCTGTGCCACCCAGCGTTAAGGAGCAGTATGAAAAGCTAGAGAATGATCTATACATTTGAACCTGACCATCATCTTCTTTCCCTTAGTTTACCTTCAAACTACCCTTACAGATACACACTATGCTCAAGTCTACTCCATCTACATCCATCACTTACTAAGTCTCACTTCTCCCAAAGTGGTAGATGGGTCAGGGAAATTTTCTTTTCTCTTTTATAACCCTCCAGAGCCATTGAGAGGCTGATGATGAAAACAATACACAACTCAATGCATTTAAGCATACCTCAAACATCTGTACGGAATACTTATTTTTCCCAGACAGATCATACTGTAAGACAGTACAATGCAATGCAACATCAGGGTTAGTGTGATTAAAAAGAAAAGGAAATACTGGAAAAGTGAACTGGTTAGCAACCTAAATGCAACAACAGGGATCACTTACTCATCAAATATTTATTCATAATAGGCTAAGGATCTGCATTGATGTCACAGGAAGAAGGAAGCCAAGAGGCTGAAATACAGCTTTCCTTTGAAATTACACTAGTCTGCCTATATCTTCCTAATAGAAACAAGATGACAAATGACTCACTTCATAGCAGAGTATTTCTTTTACCAGGAGATTTAAGAATGCTTGATTGAACTGGATCTATTAAATTCAATTTCAAAACAATGAAATTGTGTTGATCAACAGTACCTTATTATTTTTACTATGTTTTTTTATTGTGAATTAACAGAGAATCTGATTTCTTTGAAATATAATATTTCAGCTAGTTTAAATGCTAGCAAGCCAAAGTAGAAGAATAATCTAGGTATATATTCAGGAAGTAAATGTAGTGTAGCAAATAGATATAGGAGAACATTTAAATTAGAAAAAGTGTAACATGAAGGCATTATATTAAAATAGACAACATTTAAAAAACAGAAAAGCTTGATCAGAAAATATGATGGGTTATTATTCTTTTCAAGTCTTTAAATTAAAACTGGATATTATTTAAAAGGCATATTCTTGTTTAACCTAAAACCATGTGATAGCATGCTATTTTTTGACTAGTAATATGTCTGAGATCTATAGATGTTCAGAGTGGTCCAATTTGGCTTTACAAATCTACAACTCCATTAAAAATGGCATGTAATCTGCTTTTTCCTTTTCAATGGAAAGGGAACAGGGGGATCTTTCTTAAAACCTGGGAAGTATTTCTGTAGTCCAGTCTTCATTCTGTTGAATTTTCCCTA
The DNA here is from genome assembly GCA_033558105.1 of Coccyzus lansbergi. Lineage (NCBI taxonomy): Eukaryota > Metazoa > Chordata > Aves > Cuculiformes > Coccyzidae > Coccyzus > Coccyzus lansbergi. Next base: position 1,522,554 of record JAUMJK010000347.1, read on the forward strand.
GACTGCCTCTTTCCCATTGATAAAGGCATCCCTTTATAGCCAACTGCTTCATAAAGAGACAACTTAGCTGGAATATGTAATAAGCTACTACCTCCACTTTCCTCTTAATGTTATTTCTAGAATTATTTCTTGTAGTGTCTTTACATCCCAAATAATATATTGAAAGCATTTTATAGAACCCTGAAATGCCTGGAGCAAGAAGCATGAAATGTACTAATCATACTCCCATTCATCACACCTTAGTCCTACTTCTGGTGATCATCCCTGCTCCAAACAGCATCCCACAATCTTCCTGTTACATCTGGTCCATATCACTTACATGTGCTTTACTCTCACCTTTGTTAATGTACTTGCAATTATGCATCAACCAAGACGAAGAAAAATATGAGGTTCTGCCAGTGCATTACAACTACTTGTAACCAGTGATTTCATACACAGACACACACACACGTACATACATGTAAGAGATAAAATGCATAAAGACATGCATTGAGGAAACCATCAGCAGCAGGCTACACTTTTCCTTACCACTCACTTTAAAATACTCCTAAAATCTTTAGAAAAGTCTCATTTTTGATACAGGGAAATTCTGTCGGTTACTTAAGTCTGCATTAGTGGGCTGACATGGCATCTACACATTCACAAGCACATGCTCTTGCAAAATCGCCTTTACCAACATTCTGCACTATTCACCATGGAAATCACAAGTAATGACCAGATGGTTCCCTGTATACACAGAGGAACCCAACAACCACCATTAAATCACCATAAACCTCTTTACAGTGCATTGTGAAGGAAGACAATGACACAACAGATTCACCAGAGTACAGTACCTGGTCAGTAGCGGGAATTGATTCCCATCTACGCTTCAGCAAGTACAGAGATTTCCGGCTCATGATTTTGAATCTGCTAAAGAGGTTTTCCACACTCGAGAAAAAGGCTTCTTCCAAACCAGTGCCAAGAACCTTATTTCTGACTCCTGCGCTTCATTGCTGTAGATAACAGAGCTCCCCGATGTACACAAGTTTTTCCAAGCTGCAAGGTCGAGACCTGTTACACCCAATTTTCTTCCGTTTCTCTAAAGCATCCGTCTCCTTACTGTTCCACAACAAAAGGAATCAGGTGAGGTACTGAAAAGCCTAGCTTTCAGTGATGAATTACCTCGCAAAAGCATGAAGTAGGTAGACAACACCAGACGCACTCAATCTGAAAATAGCTGTTGCTTAGGAACTGGAGGGGTAAAATGCAGCACCTCAGATATATAATTGAGAGCTTTTATACTTGAAGAGAATTAAAAACACTGGACCTCTGTGTTTCTCTCCTGATCAGCAAGCTTTTAGAATGTTGGAAGAGCAGTTGCTCAATTCCACTGGCTACTGGGGCTATGCCTGCATCTTCAGCAAGCCAAACATGTATCGATGACAGAGCAACAAAACTCCCACACATTCAAAGTCCCTCCTAAAAACGTGTGCACAAAGCGTGCTGTGGCTTCTACCTGAAATATCTTGGAAGTATCAAGTACTATGCTTTCGTATCATAATTAAAATACAGTTTGATTGCTTTTATGCAGAGGGATAATATTCCAAGGATGAACTTTGCTAATCACATTTTCTTGCAACATGTAATGATATTAGAAATGGTACAAATATTTTGCCCTCACAAAAGTGAGATCGTGTAGTTTTACAGAGTACATGCACATCATTGTGGGAGATATCTTTAGGTGGGTTAAACATTCCTAAGCATTTAGTTATTTCTTTAACCTGGAACTCTGTTTCAAAGTTTCATTCCTAAATCTTATTCTGTATTAATTTTAAAAAATAAGCATGGAACATAATGGATGCTTTGCACTTTCTGCATGATTTCAAATCCAGAGAGCAAATTCTCTGCATAAAGCATTTACAGTAGGAAGTGTTACCTTCAGAGACTAAAAAAAAAAAGAAGGAAAAAAAAAAAGCAGTTGTAGCCAGGAACATACTGGTCTTTGTAAGGTAACCTATAATTTACTCTAATTAAAGCAGCCTTAATAGTATAATTATTCTAAAAGAGAATGGATCCTACAACATACACACATACATACACATATATGTATGTGTAATATATAAAACAGTGATGTGGTGGTGTTGTGGGAGTCAGGAGCAAGTTAAATATTGTAAAGACAGCTTTTTACTTGTCTCATTTGCATTCTATTGAATTGCAGATGCTTATAAGGAGACAAACTCCTGCAAACAGAAATTCCCATAAGCGTCAGTGTATTTCATTTGACATCCTTCACTACCTGCTTCTACATCACTTTGCATTTAACTGCCACATGCAGAGAGGGAAGATATTTTTCAAGTGGGTCACTAAGCATGACATGCACTGTAGTAGTTTCCTCTCACGTTTTAACACATACCGTAGAAAACCTACCAGTTCTTACAAAAAAAAAAACAAAAAAAAAAAACAGAAAAATCATAACAGAGTTAGAGTTTTGTTTGATGAGTCTTGGAAGAATAATTTTATGAGTATGTAAGTGGATTTGGGGTTGATGTTATGCTAAACCAGTGGTTTCACTTCTTTTTCTTCCAATTGACATTGCTAACATTCACACATGTGGGCGGTTTCTTAAGATCTATCTTCCCACTTTCTTCACTTTACTCCATAAGAATTAAAAGATCATGGAAGACTAATAAATTGGCTCCTTATAATAGAAGCTTCAACCCCTTCCTTCCCTCTTGCTACTTGCCTGGGACAAGAGAGATCTCTTCTCGCAAGTCCCATTTCTGTGCTCTCCACAGACCTAGGGAAACACCCTAAGCAACCTCGTGGCAGACCCTGCAGGAAATGGCCAGTCTATCTTTAAGCACGTGATGTGTTAAATTTGAAGTATACCTAACAGATAACTCAACTTAAATTGTAAGCAAGATCTTGTTTAACAAATGGTACATTTATTAAGGACACAAACAACACACACAGAAAGAATAAAACCATTCTCGGGAAGATAGCAACATTTTTTAAAATTTACATAGAGTTATCATCTCACAATTATCTCATTCTCAACCTCTACTGAAATCCAGAGAACCTCATCTATATGTTTAGTAATGTGTTATGTCATCTTACCCTAACAGCACAACTTCCCCTAACAGCGCCCAATAAATGCTATTACTTGACTTCATATAGATTGGCATTTGAGGCCTACAAGACCTCTTCCTCTGAAATTAGGTCATGCTATATGCTTATTCTCGGGAAGGTATGAAAGGGAGAAACCAGGTAATATATTAATTTCTCTGGAATTTTCCTTGGGAGAAACTAGCCTCATGAGAACAAATAATTAAAAAAAAACTTCAGCAACTATTTCATCCTGTGAGTTCACTTTTTCAGAAAACACAAAAGGGATCTATTAAACAAGACAAGTACAATTTCCTGTAGCAAGATACATTTTGATAGTCAACTCGATCCATCTTACCTTTTAATTTAGAACTTATTTGGACCAAAACATTTACCTTCCACCTAAATACCTTTCTTTAAAGTTCTGGATTGGCTAGCTGTAAACATTCAAAAGTGTCTACCTGACAACAAAAAATCCTTCAAGGATGGTGGAACATAGCCAACAGGATGTATCAGGCATGAAGACTTAGACAGAACTTAGACTTCATGTGTACCCCAGCCAGCAGTTTCTAAATATTTTTCTGCCACAGGCAAAGCATCAGGACTGTAGGTTGCAGTTCAGAGCATACGAAAGTCTACCCATATTTTTATTTGCATACAAAATTTAGATGAAGATTTGCAATAACACTAGAAAAATTAAGAAGTCTAAGTCACTTATGAGTCCATCAAGTGACTGCTTTCCTCTCAACAGCAGTTTAGAGGAATCCAATTTGCCTTCCAGTCATTGCAGCAGAAGAACATATCATGATCAACTAACACATCAAGATGAATCAGGAGAGATTACGTACCGAACAGATTTCATCTTACATAGCAGGATTTCCCCAGTTTCTACTGAGAAACAGTTGGTTTTTTGGGTTTTGTCTGGTTTTTTTCTTATCTTTTTTAAATGACAGACTGTCACCTGAAAAACTCAGATCTGCAACCTTAAGCTGTTTAATGAAATACTGAGTTTCCTGCAAATTTCAAGAAATTTGAAATGAGATGCAAGACAGAAGCTTAGAAAACTTCAGAAAAAAATACTTAGAATTCTACAAGAATAAGTTTATAAGAGTAAAACATAGTAAATCAATTTTGCATTAAAAATAGTAAATCTCATCTTTTAAAATAAGCATCATCTTCCTGATTAATATATAATATTTTCTCATTAAATGCAAGTACACCAGTGATTTTTGCAAGCGGCACTATGAAGGTTAGGCTAGGAACTACCCTGCTGAGATTAAGCTTGCAAACATGTAGCTTCACAGCAGCAGAGACCATTTATTACAGATTTAGGCATAGATGTTTTTATTCATACAAAAATCCTTCACCTGAAGAGAAAACAATTCTAAAATACCAGAGTCCTAAAAATGTATTTTTATAGTTTAAATACCAGATGGGAAAGACATCTTTACCCAAGAAGGAAAAATTCCTGAACATCACTATTGGTAGCAATGTCTCCTATGCAGCAATTCTAATTCTGTGGATAATTTAAAAATACATCAGCATGATGCCATTAATACTGCTAGCATAATTTCCTATCAATGATATGTCAAGAGCAAAACAGTAGCAACATGTGGCACCTCCCCAAACAGTTCTAACACTGTCTTTATTATTGAACAAGGTGAGACGCCCATTGAAGTTTTATATGTTTGCCAGCTTTAAAAAAACACTCACCACAAAACACACACACATTATCTGAAATCACACTCCTTTAATACCTTGATAGAGACAGTTAAGTAATAAATGCTTTCTCAATACATCTAATCCATTTTTCTGTCACCAAAAGAAACCTTCTGTTGCATGATTCAGGTCTGTCTGCATCACTCATTTGCATCACGACTCAAAAATTATATTAATGAAACCTGTCATGGTTTTATGGTTTTTTTTCCATAGATTCAACATGCAAATATTAACAAAACGAACAAATTTGCCAATCTCAGATGGAAAATTTGCTTGAATACCTAAAATTTACAAAACCCCCAAACAAAACACAGAATACTAAGCAACTGACCTGTGAGCCTCTGGGTCCTCGTTTGTGATCCCATTCAGAATGCCCCATTAGCTGAAAAATAAGGAAAAATAAGGTAAGTGAAAAATCTCACTCATTAGCTTTAACTGAAGTAGTCATGCTTTTATATCCATTAAAATTCTCTTTGAAAAAACAGATTTATATTTACAATTTATTTTATAGAAATTTTAGCTTCATAAGGAGGGTAAGAAGACTTTGCAGTTGTTACTATAACTTTGTACCTTTACTTTCAGAGCCAACACACATCTACCATCACAACACTGCTCATGCTAATAAAATTCCCACTGCTACAGATTCAGCTTTAGTCAAATGTTTAGTAATTATCTATCTGATATATCAACAAGGAGATTATGAAAAGCAGGAGATATTTCATGAAATAGCAATGCACATTTTACACTAGACATGAAAGTTAATGATAACTATAATACTGCCTCACCACTGAATTATTCTCAACATAAAAAGTAGAGGCACATCCTCTAAAGGAATACAGGTTGGAGCCATTATACTGCAGAAGAAAGCAATGAAAGAAAGGGTTTAAAGATAATTGGTTCTTGTGGAAATTAAGATTTGTGATGATATGCAGCTCCTCAAATTAAAGAAAAGGCAAGCATTAATTACATCCCAAATTCAACTCTCAAATCCTCTGTGCAACCCTACAGGAAATTGTGTTGCAAGACAAGTGGACAGACACTGGATGGTGAAAACGGATTCCAGAAAAAATATTTTGTCTTCTCCCATCTTTTTTCTATTGTACTTGTCTGCTAACACAGGCACTCAGTCTCTTCCTTTAAGCAACATACAATTTGCATGCAGCAGCTCTTCTCATGGTGGGGGACAAAGAGAAAGGCAAGAGAATACCCAGTAGGCTTTATTACTGCTTTATGTATGCATAGATTATAGGCAAATGTGGACTGCTGACAATAAAGCTATCCTCACACCTGCCAAAAGAAACCTGCAAAGTACCAGGGAGTGCCCAGGAATGGCTCTGATGTAGCTGGAGCTGTGCAGCACACAAGGTTGCTGCCTCTGCTAATCCTGCCTCTGAACACTTGGCCAGCATGTATTACATACAGCCTGGGAGCTGGCTTTTTTTTTAACTATAGTTACTCAGGGATCTCTTCTATGTAATGCTTTTTATTACTCATATAAGCCCAGCTTAATGCAAAAAATAAAAATATATGAATGAAAGATAGGAGGGTTCACGTGACATGTAAAGACTTAGTCACAAGCATTTTCTTGTTTCCCCCCCCCCCTCACATTCTTTCCCAAAGGAAATGCCTTCTCTCAGATCAGAGATAGGCAACAAGATTTACAACCTATGCTTATTGCAGATCATGTTTTTGAAACACTCATCTCAGGACAAGGGATGAAAACTACTTTGAAAAATGAAGAAAGCCACATACATCTCATATGAAATCTTTATTTTCTCCATCAGCTGTTCCTACTTATCCTTTTTTTTTTTTTTTGTCCAAGGGTCCCTTCATCTATTTCTTACAATTATCTGCCCCCATAACTGGAGACAAAGCACATATGCAGAGAGCTATCAAAGATCAAAAATGTCAGACTATTTTTTTTACCTGATACGGTCTCACTAGTGACCCCTTTCTTTTACTCTAATTATTTCCTTTTTCCAATTACTGTAGGTGGAAACACTAGCGGTGCCAGATTTCCCTGTTTGTCCATACTATTAGGTTTGCTCATTACCGTATAAAATGTAACTTTGCTGTTTATGAAAGCTAGTCTCAGTAAATAACCAGTATGCAAAGGTAGTAGGAGATGCATCTACCAAAGGTTATGTGCTTCACAGAACTTCAGCTAAAACCCTCATATCCGTGCTTCCTCCCTGGCTCCTGCCACTCTGGAGGAAGAAAACCTCTTCAGTTTTAACTCCTTAGCCCCTATGTCTTGTGGGGAAGTGGTGTATACTTTCTTAATTCACTTGGCTACAGAAAAAATAATATACCAAGGGTCTGGCAACCTGTAATTCCCAGCATGATAAGGCATATCTTCACCTACAGTTTCCTACCAGTGAAATTAGTATCAAAAATATGCCTGTTATTTCACAGTTATGACAAAAGGATGAATGTTAAAGACCTGGCTATGGTTACTGTGGTCCTCCAGGCTCTATAGACATTTGGCAGCACATACTACACCCTCAAAACTAAGTGTAGCCTGAGAGGCCGCTTCCAGGTTTTTTGTTCTGCTACTCTCAGTGAATACACACAATTCACTGACAAGTAAAGGGTTGCTTTACTATTGCCACCAAAAATAAGCAACACAGTTAAGAGTCAAGCTTGGAGTTATTATTCCAAATAGAGGAGGCACACTGAATGTAGTGATGCCCCCAGTCCATCCAGTTCCAGGAAACTAGACTGATGTATGCCAGGGGTGGCTACTTGTGAACACCACCAATCCTCAAGCCCAAATGTTCATTCTTTAGGCATGGTTTGCTCACTCTGTTGCCTAGTTACTGTCTGGTGCTTCACACCTCCACACAGAGTTTTTCAGCCCCTGGAGTGCTCTCCTGTGTTTCTCCAGCCCCACAGCACGCCCTGCTCTGCTCCACTGCCACTCCTCCTCCACAGCTTGCAGGTGTGTTTTGGCCCAAGTCCCTCATCTCTGGCCCTGCAACTCTACCAGGTGTGGGTAATCCCAAGGTGCTCCACAGACTCAATATCGCAGCAGAAGCTAATGTTACACTGAAAAATGAGCCTGAAGGCTATAACAACTACCCCTTGCTTAATTTCTCAGCATCCAACCATCAAAATCACTTACAGAACTGAGGCCAAAATCGCCAATGAAGTAACCAGTCATAAACACATTGGAACCAACAGAGTCATCCCTTGCTTATTCTGGCACTGTTTTATTACCAAGCTCCTAACTCTTCATAGCAAATTACACAACCTCCATTTTATTTAATTTCCCTACAAATGTTCCTTTGTGGAACCAGCTGTTTTTGCTGATAGATCCATTGCCCCTAGTGTAAAACACCATCCAACATCATTGTCTCTTTCTTTGTATTTCATGTACTATGCTAGGATGCTCTACTAAGTTAACCTTGCGGTTATCACTGGTAAAATGGTGAGCATGAGGAAGCAAAGGAAAAGGTCTAAGAGACCTTGCCAATTCTAGGTAGTTTTCAAGGATGGCAGTAAAATCCATGACCCTATGAAGCCAAAACTTTTCCTCTCATGTTTTTTATAAGCTAAGAAATCTTACTTGGCTTTAAAATGTATTTCTTCTCAAAATCTAGAAAACAGTTTCCATCTCATTCTAGAATGTTCTTGGCATATCTACAAGGATCCATAGTAACAAAGGAGTGAAGGAGTCAAAAATGAAATAAAAAGTACATCACACTTACAAAAGAGTGTCAAGTTTAAGATAGAAAACAGTAAACTAATCAAATAAACAGCTATAACAAGATCTCTGTCAAACAGACATTCTACAGAGGGATGATTGCCTCAGTATGACACCCTTTAGCTCAACAAGTCAGGCTGTGCTAGATTACTTCTGAAGCTGGGAAAGATTTTCTTTGACAGGACAAACAGTAAGTGTTGGACTAGGATATGCAGGCAAGAAGGAAAACAAGTGTGCTTGACCTTTAAGGCTACGTGAAAATCACAATTTCCACAAACTTTACAGAAATCAAAAGATTAAGAAAACAGCATTTAACAAACAAATAAAAACCAAATGAAAATAACACAATCAACGAGCACTCAGAAACACACAGAGTCTGCATAAATCTATTTGAATCTGAGTCAACTCTGAAATCAGAAAAAGAGAAGAATTACAATTGTTTCATTGGTACATGCATGAAAACAGAGATATGCACAAAAAAATTTATTTGGAAGTAGCAATATTTATGTTTATCACTAACAGAAGGGTTTGTTCCAGAATCCACCACCTTCTGTAAAAATTATTGTTAACTGGTTTGGTCCAGAGAGACGGTAAACAGCCTCACACCATCCCTTTACTTTTATTTATCATTCTTACTGACCAGGCTGCTGAGACTGAGTGTACCAGCAGCAGAATAGGAGAGATAAAACCAAAATCAAACTCCTACACAGCTCATATGCTTGCAGTCTCTTTCAGAAGGAAAGTATTTTACATTTCATCTAAAACTGTCCTGGAAACCTGGCTCTGATAGTTTTAACATTTAAAGATGAAGGTAGCTTTCAGCAACAAGAACAACTCTTGCATGATCAAGAATGCACAAGAATATGGGCTTAGCTGAAGTCAACTGGCTCGCTCTACGCTACTGACTAGCAGGTCTGTGGGGAAAACAGCCTCCCCAAGCCCAGCTGAGAGAAGCTGGAAGAGGAAGCGGGCATGAAGAAGATCCTAATACCAAAGTCACAGTCCCAAAGAGACGTGAAACATAAGATGGTAGCCCATGCTCTAAAACTCAGGTTTTCACTATAAACGGGACTCAGAACTCTGCTCAAGCATTCGAACAGGCTGCATGGGGAAGTGTTAGAGTCAACATTCCTTGAGGTGTTCAAAAAATGTGTAGACATGATGCTTCGAGACAGGGTTCAGTAGGCATGGTGATGGTAGGCTGACAGTTGGACTTGATGGTCTTAGAGGTCTTTTCCAGCCTTAATGATTCTATGAAACACTACGAAGGCTCTAGGCTTCATGGCCATAAACCCAATTTTTAAATATAAACTAAATGTTCGCTAATGCAATTATATTTTCGAAGGAGAAAGGAATAATACACATGACTGTCTGTATTAGATATCTGAGATACCTGTGCCAAAGCAGAACAAAGACATTTAAAAATTATCTTCAGCTCTCACCTCTCCAAATGCAGTTGAACTACTATTGGGGGATTTAATTAAAGCTGCAGTATGCGATTACATAATAATCTCAAATTTCATTAAAATTCATAAGTCACAAATCTGAGCCTCCTTAATATTAGCGAACTGCAGGAAGATGTGACCCACACATACTGTAAAATATCTACACAAATAAAAAGATAGAAAGTAAAGAACGATAATTCAAACCTTATCAGCTGTTTCTAGGTCTTGTTTCCCCCCTTAAATAATCTTTTCTATCTTATGCTGTTGATTTTGGCACCACTGAACCAGTAATATTGCTAACTATGCCATGGCTGACAAAAAACCCGAACCAACCCAAAAATACAACTCACAGAAATAGAAAAGGCATACTGTTATTAGAAGGACCTCTGCAACCAGGCACAAGTGAGAAAAACCTTCATCATTCAGAACAGAAGCAGTCCCATGTAGATTCTTAGGAAGGGGAACAAGTCCTCTGTAGCAGAGTTCAACAGTATTTTGAAACCACAGGATTTGATTGGTTTTTTCTTTTTTTTTTTTTTTTTTTTTTAAGTAAGTATAACACTCAGCACAGTTTCATTAGTGGGAATGAGGAGATCTTTTCTGGGTAAGTACATAAGAAGACCAAGAAGCAGTTATACTTAGTGTTTAATAAAGGACTTTAAATCAATTCAGAGCCTATACTAATTCTATTCAGATTACAGTCTTCTACTTTTCAATTTTATTTAGATATATATTTACATTTTTACAGTTATAAAAATAATTAGATGGTGATGACAAAGGTGAGTTAAATCACCCATAACTCACCAAAGATGGTAAATGAGATTCAAACAGAACAAAACAGATTTACATAGTCCAAATATAAGTGTTAGGACCTTGTCCCCGCACACTGGCTTACTCCCCTGGACTCTGAAGATTTCAGATGATCGCTGGATACCATATTTCCGTTACAGTGAGCATCAGTCTTGCTCTCCCCTAGTGAATCAATGAAAGGTAAGCATAAAGCAAAGCACAGAAGTGCTAGAGAAACAGTTCCTCTGTCCCATCTGAAATTGGGAAATAAACACTTAGCATCCAATATTCTTGATTGAACTGGCTGTGATACTAGAATAGGATACCCTGAGCGTCCCCAAACAGCTGAGAACCTGTAAAAATGCCTTTTTGCCACTCCTGTAAGGATTTAGAGCATTTAGTAGCAGCAAAAATTAATTACCAAAGTGACTCTGAAAAGTTTTTGTTGGGCAGGTGCCAGTAGTTTTAAAAATGATTTGTATTTGGGAATAAGTGTCCAGCAGAGGAACATCGAATCCATCTGGCGCCTGGTTTCAACCTTCATCAAAATAGCAAAGCCTGTATTTAAACATGAGCATAACATCTTCCCTCTTTGGAAGAGATTTTGTTGAATGAGCATGCTGAGGATGTGGAACAGTGCCTCACTGTTGAGTTCTTTGACACTGCATCCTTGCAGCTTGCACTGAATGGGACACAGTATGGTACATATTCTCTAACTGGATAGGTATTAGCTATGTTTCAGCATGGATCATATTTCCACTGGTAAAAAGAAACTGTTTGTTATCAGCACGTAGGCACAAAATGTTCCTGATATATTTCTTTTTTCAGTAACAAAAAGGCACAAGTTATTTCCTTGACTGCATTTTAGAAAAAACAGTTATTTTTACAAATACGCAGAAGTCAGGTCATATGGAAACTCACAGGGGTCTTTTGCACATGCTATTTTGAGTAGGATTCCTTCTATTTGATATACTGTTCCCTGCATTTTCATGGTAATCAAGATAAACATGGTGACTGATGGACTTAGGGAGTGCACTTTTCTTGTGAACACTACTAGTAAGAGAACCTAAGCAGGCTGTAGGTGCTGAGATTCAGCACTGCCAGATCCTGATAACATAATGGGTAGCAACTGCATGGCTGCACTGATCACTTTCTCCATCAAATGGCACAGCTGCAGTTTGCCCTGTGGACATCCAAAGCATCAGAGATGTCTTCCTTGCTGTGTGGTAAGTGTAGTCATACACAGGCACGTGTAGGTTATGACACACAGATAGCAAATTGCTCCAGCGCTTGGAAAAAATAATTACTTTTCCACCACCACTCGCCAACTTCCAGGGTCAGCTTAAAGTATGAGATGTCAGAGCTGTGCTGTTAAGCCAGATACGTAAGCTGCATGCTCACCCCATCATGGCCTCTGGCTGTGCAATTAGAGGGGAGGAAACTCCCCACCCAAATGCTTCCAATGCATTGGAGCCCCACAAATCATTAAGGTCAACCCCTGTTTTGAGACTGATTAAATAAAAAAAAAAACAAAACCCAAACCCCTACACTACACTAAATGAACTAAATAAATAAATTGGGTCAGGTGGGGGATGTAAAATCTTTTCAGCTGCTTCTGAATCAAATAAGTTGTTTCAACAGTTTGTGGTCTGCTGGACAACAGCTGGAAGCAGAGATAAGATTTTTAAAGTGAGGCATAGGCAGAAATGCTTTGCAAATTGGCATTACTTTGCACTGGAGACAGAGACATCAGGGTAAAACGATGTGTCTGGAGAGGAGTTGCAGTAAATGGTTTTCCTGCAGGCTGAGCCCCATGCAGGGATGGAGTTAAGCCCTCTGAGGCCAGTACCCTGGTGAAGCTGGAAGCCCCAGATGCCTCCTTGACTCCTGTAGCCCTGTCTGTCTGGCAGGTCAAGCAATGAACAACAGCAACACCAGAAGCAGAAGAAAAACATATATATCAGCTAGATACTCTGTTGAGACAGTGCACATGATACTAAGTGGTTGCAGCAGAAAAGAATGGAGAAAATAGGGCACTTGGTGAGGTAAGGCTGAGGGGAAGCAAATGGGTGCTGTGGCACAGGAGGACAACCTGAAAGGCACTAGCAGTGCCCGTCCCACAGGCATGGCGAAGAAACCATCCCCAGCACTTAACCAGGGACTCACTGCCAAAGGAATAAAAGGAATGAGATCATATCTGGCACTGGGCGAGACGGCAAGAGAGAGACTACATTTTTGAGGACTTTTCTCATGGCAGCATATGACCTTTAAGAATATTTCCAGACAATAATCTGCATCTAACTTCTTCAGAGATCCTGGCTCCCTTGCATGGGGGCAGGAGTCTTGAAGACGTATGACACAGCAAACTGGCAGTGGTGGGTTCATGCGCAACGGTCATGCCCCTTGTTCCACACCACTTTTTGAAATGAGCAGGTTTAACCTTAGATAGTGTGAAGGTACTGTGAAATAACAAAAAAAAAAAAAAAAGTAGGTGGGAAAAACCAAAGGCAAGGGAATAACCACCTCCAGTCCCTGTATCTGGATTTATATAAATTTTTGTTGCAATTACTTAAACAGATGACAGCAGTAAAACAAAACCCTACAGGTTTCTATTATTTGTGGACCTACTGCTGAATTTCTCAGGTGCTTATTAATCTTCCACACATCAAACAGGATTTTAAACCATGGGTTTTGGAAGCAGTGTTGTAGTAACATGCAGAAAAGGATTGTTTGTTTTAAAAGAAAAGCAACTCATAGTCTTTATTGATCATCAAGGATAGACACAGCAAAAAGAGCTACCTGCAAATGCGGAGCAGATTTTTTTTTTAGCAAAGGTTTCCAAAGTCTTATCTGGATTTCCAGAATAAATGAATAAAAGAATTAAATTTATCATAAGTATATTTCTTATTCCCTTAAATTGATCTGGTGGACTAGCATTCGACAAGCAAAAGTGATCACCAAATTTTCCATGTACACAACTTCCCATTCAGAGCATAATCATGAAAACCAAAGCCCTAGAAAACAATATTCATACTGGTGAGATAAAAAAATGTAGGCACTGATACTCTGATAGACTCCCACATTAGCCCTGGCCACAATTTACAGACAGTAACCTTTATAAGATGAATCCTTGGTATGGGGATGCCAGGGCAACATAGTAATATCAAGACTCCTATATGTAACAGAAAGCTGACAAAAGAACAAAAATGGATTGTTAAAAAGTAGAAAATCACTATTTAAACCTTGCCTGTCATAAGAAACACTTTAAGTTCCTGGATTTCAAAGCTACAGAGTCAAATCTATTCTGGTGTAATTAAGTTCCTAGAAAAAGTCAGAAAGCTTATTTACTTCTTTTCCATTGGGAATCATTAACTATGCATTGAGAACTCCAGTCACATTAACAGGTCTGGCACAGGCTTGATAATCTAGCTAAGCTACTGCAACAGAAAAAGTCAGCATGGTCTGAAAGCACGTTTAGGTATATAAAGCCTATTTATTTATTTATTTTAGGGGGTCTAAAGACTTCTGCTGCAATGTACTACCAATAATGTTCTCTCTTCAGTCACAGTTTTGCTCTCACTTGCCATGTCTTTAGAGACTGTAGTTTCATATATGGTATTTACACTTTCTGCTGTTACTCAACACTTGAAGAAAACGTGCTCTTTTCAGCTGGTTAGCAGTGCTTGGGAGGGTCTCCGCTTCCAAAGTAATTAGTTCTCTGAAGATACAGGGGACATATTTTCACAAAGAAAATAAAAACCACACTTGAAAGAGTAGGAGAAGTTTTAAGGGATTTTTTTAGTGAAGCTCTGATTTTGGCTGAATCATCCACAATGCTAACAGAAAACATGAAAGGTCACATGGAAGGCAACTTAGTACAAGTAGTCTACTAAGTGCATCAATCTAACAGCTGAGCAGTCTCTGGTAGTCTGAAAAAAAAAAATCAGAATTTCCTAATTCAATTCCCAGTGCATAAGTGTCTACCTCACAGGGAAAAAAAACAAAACCAAAACCAAACAACAAAAAACACCCAAAACACCCTAAACCTTGTCAAACTGACTGACTTACTAGCAGTCACAGTAGAAAAAAAAAAATCTTAGGACTAAGTAAGCATGGAGGCTGCACCAGACTTTTAACCTTCAGAAGTGGTTCCCTTGCAAGAGAACTGAGCCACAGCAGCAGTGTGCTAGGTATAAGCCTGAGTTGCTTGTGTCCCCATTGTATTATACTTCCCTTGTGCACACAGAATGGCATTTCATCATAGCTGTGAACTCAAAATCTCTCACCAGAGCAAAAAGCCACTTATAAAATGGAAGGGGGTAGAAGGTAAGAGAACAAACCCACAAACCCCAACCACCTGGTCAGAAAAGTCAAATAAAGGTTGGGTCACAACACAGTACCATTACCCCCAAAACCTGGAAATCGTGTAAGCAACAGAATCCAATAGTTCGAACAAATCAGATCTCATCTGCTATCATATGCACTCACTGAAAACCAAACTTTGCTTTTTTTTAATGTGACAACTTAATGTCCACCTGGTGTGAACACAAACCACAATGATTACAGGAATCGACCCCTGGAAGTGAGGCAAAAAGCCAGAAACATTATTTCTTGCAGTTTCAGCAGCTCATTTTCCTCAAACATATTAACTTTAATGGTAGCACTCTGAGGGACAGTAAGATTTAGCAATGAAAATTTTAAGAATCTGAGAATTAGGCCTCGCTTAAGCTAGTTCACAGAGCAGACTGCCCCACAGGACTTTGTCCCACTGCAAGAGTAGCACTGTGTCTGTTCAGGTGAAGTCATGGCTTCCAGTCCTAGCCAGGAAAAGAAAAATGTATTGCTTTGCTAAAGCTCACTCCAGCCCAGTGTCCACACAAGCAAGCTACTTCTTTCATTATCTCCTTATTTTCCTGCTTTTCAGGTTTCACAATGCAGACAAATAGCACTGACATTTCAACAGCTATATTCCAGCTAGCAAACGTCCTAAAATTACGCTGTGGAGCCTGGTAGCTGACTCAATGTCAAAACTCAAAGTACATTCAGTTTAAACATACCCTTGGGGGGATTTTATACTAACTACTTTTTATTACATACTATTCACTTTAAGCTCAACCAGCAATGCCTCATCACTCATCCAGGAAAACTCCTCTCTCTGCCACCCAATCTCAATCAACCTGCCAAATTAATTATCACCCAGCATTTGTCTATTGCTAAGAGGCGGGAGAAAAGCAAATGGATGAACATAGCAGTGACCCGAGCGAAAATGAATCCTCTGAAACAGAACTAATTAAATCAGTTCAGTGATCATCTCCTATCACGATGCATTTCACCCACACCTTCCCCCTTCCACAAGCAGCCCAGTTCCTGCACGTTCCCTAACAATCCTCAATAGCACTTGCATGGTGCTCACATGTCTATCCAGCAACAAAGTAGGTATATTTTCTACTTATCCTAGTAACCTCATGGTTTTAAATAAAGAAAAAAAGCAACTGTCATAGAAAATTCACTATAATATTTTCACACTGACATTTACATGCAAATTCCTGGCCACAGAATATGTGTTTCAGCCAGACAGTGGTAGGATTTGATTATCTACCTCAGATTTCTGGGACCACAGGCACCAAATTTTGGTGCTTTGCTGGTTCTTTGAAACAAGCAGAGCTCAGAGTGGCTCCCCCTGTTGTACCCCAGTCAAGCCTTAGAGCAGAGCTGGGAGGCCTAAGGTAGAGAAATTACAGAATCTGTGGATTTTAAATCACTGCCCTGAGGCAGACACCAAACCTTGTGTGAACTGCATCCCCAACCTTGCAAGTAAATGTGCACGCACAACTACAACCATGACCCTACCGACAGGAAAGGGACTAGTTCAAGGAAGCAACGTACACACACATTTTGGACTTCTCTGTTCTACAATTTCAAGTGACAGTTCAGTCAAAACCCATTAAAAATATATATTTGGTCCATAAATTTGCCCACAACTAGAAATGGCATCATTTTCATTGCAGTCATGCTGTTGGACAAAGTGTGAAATTCTGTACCAGCTGATAACAGCATGCCCTTGCAGTGAGAATATTGAAAGCTAAAGGTGTAGGACTGCAACAGAAACACTGACCTCTCCTCTCTCAGTGCACTTCACTTTCCATTACCTTTCTCTTTACAGAGAACACATTTAGAGCAGAAAAGGGAAAGGCAACTTAAATAGGTCAGGAAATGCACCGTGACAGGCTGGCTTGGAGAACAAAAAGACACTGAAGCAAGATCTCCTCTTTATCAGAGAGTTCAAATAGAGTCAATCCCACCTTGCATTTCATCCTAAATGATTTTTAATATGGTCAGTGCTTCCTTAGGTAGAAGGTGCACTATGAACGGACTTTAACACTGAAAGTATACTGAAATCTGGATGCCTGCACAGAATTCCTGCCAAGTCAGGTAAAGCTTCAGATGCAAGAGCCCTGACAGTACCCTCTTTGATAACGATGCATAGGAACAGAACAACAACACACAGAAGCAGGACTCTGAGTAATCTCTAGGTAGGTGCCTACACAGGCAACAGTTTGTCATTCACACCCATCTGCTGCTCCAAATCACACACATAGGCTATCACATGCGCTTTTCCCCATCTGGATTGCAGAGATGCTGGATATAAACAGACAAAAGTCAGGAAGATGAATGCTGCGTCTGTGCTATTCAGGGGGAAATCAACAATCAGATTCACCCCCTCTAACAAGAGTAATTTCAGTGGAGATTTCTAGAAGGCAAAGTAAAAATGGATTTTTCACAATGGCTGCAGGTTTTTCCATGATTTGAAATCCTGTCTTTCAAACCAGGATGAGTCTTTAAAAGCTCTTCTTCTGAGATTTTATTTTGCATTGTCTTAGAGGGATATCATATAATACATTCCCCTGCAACGCTGTCTGCCAGCATTTAATTCCACATAGTCACCCAAGTCATATTTCCATAGCATCACAGTACTGCTAACAGCAAAACCAGAGCCCACAAAAGGTGGCGTAGATTATGCACAGAATATATGCCGTTTAGGGGTGTTATGGTGCAAACTAATATACCAGGTAGCATTTTAGAGTGAGAAGGAGAAAGGCAGAGCAGGACAGAGGGAAGAGGACTCCATTCTGGAAGGGCTGACTTCAAAAGAGTGGGCTTGAGAGACATGTGGCAGCTCTGTCCCCTCTCTTTCAGGGCTCAATTGAGTCGAACTGAGTCACAGGAAAGCTGCTGAAATATTCTTTGGCAGAAAGATCTTCCATTGAAAATATGTCATTTCTGAAATTTGCTTTCTTATATATAAGCAACTATTTCCTCCTCCACCATTAGTCCTTTTCTCTCCAGAATTTTATTCGTTGTGTAGTCTAACTTTGCGTATTGCTGAAATACTTGACCAAAACAAACCTGACCAAAAAAAGCGATATTTCCTTTTCTTATGACAAGCTGTTCAGCACTCCCTTAGAAATAAGAGCTTTTCCTTCTATTAATCTCATTATGATATCTTCAGCTCTCTCCATGTTTCTGAAAAAGTAATTTAAGTTTCTTTTTCCTGTGTCCCAAATATTTTTCTTGCATCTTCTTATGTTCAAGTTGTGCAAAAATGCTATTTTGATTGACCAGAGGCATTATTTTAGTGGATGCTAGTATACATCACTTTATCCTAACCAAGAGAGTCCAGATGGAAAAGTATTTACATTTCTAACTACTACCACAACAAAAAAAAAAAAAAAAAAAAAAAAGGAAGAAAACAAAAAAGCACTGCTAGGTGGTGAACAGCTATGCAGATCTGGTCCTGTGGCTATGCAAGAGAGATATCTAGATCTGTATTGATTACAGATAAAATCCCAGTGCCCTAATGCTAACATTTTCATCAATTCAGCATGGCCTGGATGTTGTCCTTTCATTTTCCTCTTAAAACTTTCCTTCTAGCAGACACAGTTAAACACAATTAGACTAAGTCTTTCCAGGACAGCTTGAGTCTCTCTCTCTGTTCTTATATATCAGATGCAAATCAGAGAAATCATAGTAGCAACCACTTCTAAAGCACTTATTTCCAGACCACCATACAAACTTGATAACTCAGACAAGACTTCCATGAGGAAAAATAAAAATTCTCTATTTCACAGATGGAGAACTGAGGCACTTATCCAGCACAACACTGCAAAACTGGGAATAGAATCTAAATATCTTTAGTTCATGGGATCAGATCATAGACTTCATTTTGATCAACTATTTATGTTTAAGCTCATTTTTGGGGAAGTTGAGGGCATACACCAGGGAACAGAATTATTCTCGTTTTCAGCTGCCAGGAGATCTTATCACTGTTTCTGAAAACGAACTGTTCAGTCTTCTAAATAGCAAAAAGATGACAGGCTTCAAATATTGTATCAACAACCTTCCTTTTTAAGAAAGCATTAAAGTGAAACAGGAAAGACAGGAAACCTCAGAGAATCATAAATAGGAGAAGATTTTTCCCTGATATCTGTGGCCAAACACCCAGGCATCTGCAATCCTCTTCACTCAGATAGAAAGACTTTAGCTAGAGAAGATGACTTGAACAAAATGAAAAACAACAGCTGTGCTGCAGACCTGAACTGAACCTTCCTTGAGCTTTAAAGACATTGAATCCACTTCAGCTCCACACATGGATGCAGAGATGAACAGCAAGAGGAAGGGATGAAGAGCTGAAATGCCAGGAGGAAAGAAGAGTTCTCTTTAAGCTTCCTGTTTTATTCATCAAGATCAAGTGATTGAGATACATGAGGCACCTCTGGCATGAATGTGTTCACCACAAGAGCTCCACAAATTGGACAGGACTTTTTTTCTCTTCCACAATTCCTTTCTCAGATAGAAAAATCATAGACAATTGCAGTTTACCTAGTTTGTTCGTATTGGGACCCATATTACCACCAGTTTATCATCAGGAGATACGAAGCTGCAGGCTGAATGTTGGGTGCCTGTCCCTGCATGCCTTTGGCCCTCTCAATGAGTCCTTTTATGAAAACAAAGTCTCCTTGAATGGGAACCAAGGCTACCAATAACCTAAGTTATTGGCAAGAGCAGGCAAGAGCAACAAATGCTTTATGAGCTGCAGAAGAAAAAAAAAGTAACTTCTCTTTTCATACCTAAATATAGACCATAAACAAAAATGTATATATCCCAAATATTTTTCCTAACTTAATACCTTCTTTCCCACACGTCTGCTCCATTCCCTCCATTCCTTAGAGAGTGGTCCCGGAACCAGCATTTTCATTTGTTTTCAGAGAAAGACCAGTGATGTTAAAACACCCCTGCTGGTTAATGAGAAAGTCAGAAAGACTGAGGTGGACTGATGAGCTGCCTATATGCAGTTTGTCCAATGAGAAGAAGTTCAGTACCTACCAAGGAGCCACACAAAAGTGAATATTCGTGGTGGAGAGAAAATGCCTTTCTTGGTGGCAGTCTGGAGGGCAACACTGAAGATGAGATGGCCAACAGAGGACAAAAGGAGCTCCCAGGTAACACTCCACTAAAAGGTTGTAATGCCACATTTTCTTGGTCTTGTGACTAAAAGGCAGGGTTCAGCCTCCACATGTGTACCACTACCAACATCTTCCATGATATTAAATACACAGAATGAAGAAATAAGTGAAAGGAAATACAGGTAAAGCCAACCCCCCCCCCCCCCCCCCCAATTAATGATAAGCTGAAACATCTGGAATCTTTCAAAACAACAGTACTAAGCATGCTTTCTGTAATTTACAAAAAGACATACATGCTGATTTTCTGCAGTTGTACAGATTATATGTAAAGTGACAATACTTTTCAAGGCATTTCAAGTTTTCATAGCAATTGCAGTTCACAGAATCTGAACTGTAGGAAAAGAAAAAGGAAAGAAAAAGGAAAAAGAAAAGAAGAATAAAAGAAAGAGAAAATGAAAATAAAAAGAAAAAAAATTCCTCTGTGAGAGATAAAAAGGCTTCTAACAACTGAGACTGCAAAGGGTGAAGGTAGGAACACAGAATTAAACACAAGGACTGAAAACTGAGGATTCTTGGCTGATCTGTGATCTCCACAACGCAGAGGGCTGTGTCGGTGGGAAAGTTGCCGAAGGGCAAACCTCAGCTCTGCCTGATATCAAAATCCAGCAGAGTAGATACGGTAAAACATAATAAACAAGCTGGATCCATCCACTCTGTGAGGAGGATGGGTAGGACAGAACAAAATGCCAAAACTAAAACAAGTGATTGCTAAAAATAACTTTATCTCTCCTTCTTTATCTCAAGGGCCAAATTATCTCACTTGCTACATGAGAAGACTAGGCAATGCCAACATCAGAAAGGTCAGAAAGCATGTGAAAATTTACCCAGTAGCTTATCCACTGCCTAAATATCTGCTATTGCAACATTACAGATTAGCACAAAAATTCCTACTGTCTTGCTGCACAAATATATGCTAAGTCTTTATTTGAAAAGCATGAGAGTTAAAAAATGCACTATATTGATACCATGTCTCTAATGTCATCGCATACTAATACATGAGGGTTTTGAATTACTTATTTTCATTTTATTCAATGAAATAGTCTTCTGATTACTTTTAAAAAAGTGCTTTCAGATGGATATGAAGCATTATGTAGAAGTACAGACTAATTCCTTATCCCCAGAATGCAAAGAGCCCCTGCACAGAAGCAAATAACACAACCAGGTGACCTGACTGCAAGTATTAAAAACAAGTTTCTTCAAAGTGGAAACGTTTCATAAGCTGAATTCACTAAAGATTTTGTTATGGATGCAAGTACTGGAAGAGAGAAAATTATAAGACACCAGAATCTCCTGTTTCAGTATCTAGGGACAACAGCATTTCAGTTTTCTTTTACTATAGTGGTGAAATTAAAATTTGAAAATGGAAAAAAAACACAACCCAAAACAAAACCCAGGGGAAAAAAATCCCACTATTGCTTCAAGCCCTTACAGGATTGGTGGCCCAAAGCAGTTTTTCTACTGTTGTGGTACAGAAACTTCATTCATAGAATTTCTCAAAATATTGAGGCTGCTTTCACTTAGGAAAAAAAAAAATGTATTTAGAAATCTGGCCTTAAAGGCCTCCATAGTCCTCCTTGCAAATCTGGTCATTGAGTGGTGCTTAATTTAGAAAGAGTGGCCAAATTTTCTGACCTTCAAGGCCAGTCAATCTTTCTAAGGTCAAGAGGTACGAGATGCATGCATGGGAGAGCACAAGTAATAGGAGCCAGGAGAGGTTCGTAAGCAGGAGATGACAGCAGCTCAGCAGGCAGCCTGATGCCCCGCTGGGGCATGCCCCACAAGGTTATGAGCATTCAGGCTCTAGGAAGACTTCTAGCACTGAAGCCTAGTTTCCTTCCTCCCCCAGCTTTCAAGTAGCTCAGATGTCCCGGAGACAGGTTACACAGAAGCAAGTCAAGTTCCTTCTGACCTGATCAAGAGCCATGGTTATGCCATGGTGAGTGCCAAGCAGACTGGCTCCCTGGGTGCAAGGTGGTGAAGAAATACTTAGAGCAAAGCTGTAAGCACAAAGGACCCAGAAGATTTCATAGGATGTAGACGTCAGAGAGCAAAGACAGAATGAGGTCAGAGTCTGATCTACAACCCGGGAGCACAGCAAGCTATATCTAGGCCAACAATTTTCTGTAGTCTTATTAGTTAATGGGAGGCAGAGGGAGAAGAGAGAAAATCCTCGGAGCTCTTGAAAGCACCAAGTAATGTGTGCTTAAAAGCATGCTAGACCAGGAGTACAAACTTAAACCACTCTAAACCATAGCACAGACATTTGGGCTTACTACCTGATGCCGCATGTCACACAGTCATGACAGAGTGCAAAACAACTTTGGAATTACAACTATGTATTCTCCTATTTGTTATTCCCACCTTCCCAGCCATCTTCTGCCAGGGCAGTATCAGCTGCATGTCCTCTGCACAGACTCACCTCTAGGGACCCAGATCTAAACCAGATTCCTTTCCTTTCATCCTTACAGCTGGGACAGGGCAGAAAGAATATAGCTGTGTTTATTCCTGTAGGAGCCTTTAAGTTTCATTAGCATCTAAGTTAATTTCCTAGTAGGAGGAGGTTGGAAGCAGGATGTCAGCTTTCTTGGAAGGAAGAAGGAAAACATCCCAACCAAACAAAAAATCCAAACCAGAAATGTGCTAAGAACATGGCAAACAGATGGCTGGTTTTGTTTTGCTCTGTGTGGGGGAGTCATAGGTCCAGGATTTCACATCGGGGAGGAATATAACTTTTAAAGATATCAGCAGAAAGCCTTTCTAATGCTGCTTATATACTGACTTTGGGCCAAACATGTCCTGTGTACATCACACAGTTTTGGTACCCTAGCTGTTCTGCTCAGTGCCAGCCCAGTCTTTGCAGCTATGTGTGTGCCTCACCTGGCTGGACACAACAACAACTCTAATACATATATGCGGATATGAACCGCATTGTAAAGACTTGTCCAATAAAAATCACGGGCTCCCTCTCTGTTAAAGGTGGAGCATGGGGATGAAGCATTTAGGCAGGGAGGTAAAGTCACCAGGGAGGAAACACATTTCATCTCCAGCTCATAATAAGAAGATGACTCTCTCTTCTGACTCTCAAAGTATTCATTGACACATTTCTTATATATATCAATCTGTATTTAATCACAATGAAGGGCCTCTCTGCAGAAGGGGATGATTACTAAATAATACTTATGGAAAAGCTTGGGCTCAACTCAATCTCCATGATCCAAGAGGGATAATATTGGTCATATCAGGTCATGGTCAGCTTTTTGCTTTTGTTCCAAAGAAGGCAGGAAAATAGCAGGAGGGACAGGGTATACAGCTCACCTTTTTGTCTAATTGATATACCTAACTGCTCAGTGAACAGGAAAGTGTTCACTATTTGTTTGTTTTTTAAAAGGCCACAGTGCTACCAAGGGATGCAAATTCCATGCCTAAATTGAGCAAGCAAGCAAGATACAATGATTAATTAGCCAATTTTAGCTGCTCCAGTCTTCATAAACAGTCTTCTCTAATTGTCTCAAATCCCTGTGGGAAGAACAGTAAGCAGTAACTTCACTTTAGCGAGCAGACCCATGGGACGAGCTGCACCGGGGCAGACTTAATTCATGTTTTTTGTCAGATCCTAGCTTAGACCAGAAGAAAAACTCTGTCCCACTGACTAGATTGAAAACAATAATGGCTCCTTAACAATGTGGTAAAATTACTCTTAAGAAAAATTCCAAGAAACAATTGCACCATGACTCAGTTGTGCATAATCACCTGGTTGGTTCATGTTGTACGTTAGGCATCGCTCACGCTTCACATACCCAGTTATTTTGCCTTTCGTTCCATGTGCTCCATTGCTTGCACAGGGTATCCCACTCCAAGAGAAAGAAGATGAAAAGCACCCTGTGTGTCACTTGTGATGCTCCAGCATTTGAAATAATATCCACAATAACTGAGCAACTTCACCAGCAAGCTAAAAAAATAATATTTTACTACTACAAAATTTTTTTTTATGACTAAAAAAGTTATTTTACTGCCTACAGGAAAGCCGGAGTGGGGCTCATTATATGGGAGTGCAGTGATAGGATGAGGAGTAACAGTTTGAAGAAGAAAAAGGAGAGATTTAGATTAGATAATAGGAAGAAATATTTTACTGTGAGGGTGGTAAGGCACTGGAAGAGGCTGCCCAGATAAGTTGTGCATGTCCAGTCCCCAGAGGTGTTCAAGGTCAGGTTGGATGAGGCTTTGAGCAGCCTGATGTAGTGGAAGCTGTCCCTGCCCATAGCTGAAGGGTTGGAACTGATGATCTTTAAGGTCCCCTCCAACCCAAACCTTTCTATGATTCCATCAAGGATTCTTACCAACACAGGTGTTATTTGTATTTTAGAAAGCTGTAGATTTATGTATGGGAAGCTGAGATACGATCAAGGTATTATAAGAGGTTAATTTATATCTTGAGTGGTCAGGGAAAAAAGTGAAAAGAAGAGTCTTGCTTGTTTTGGTTTGGGTTTATTTTTTTTTTATTAACATGTCTTTTAGGTTATAACTATTGATTTTTATGTTTTTCGTCACACGGTACACTGTCCAACAAACTTCTGACTGCTAAAAAAGATGCACCAAGGTAGTCGTGTACTGGTGGATAATTATTACAGCCCTAAGATGACACAGTCAGTACAGCACCAGCAGCTCAGCCTTCAGCAGCCAAAGTGTTGCTCTGTCACTGAATGCAGCTGCAAAAAGCCAGAAAACCAACTCACTGGATTTTAGGATATGAATTTCCCAATGTGGGGGCTAAGCTCTCACATTCTGCATATCACACAGGAGCCAGGAACACTGAAACAGTTCAAAGTAAAACCTTCCTGAAGCCAAAACTCAGTCTAACTGCAAGTTCTCTGGGGAAGAAGACAGTGTCTTTCTATCCTGGTTTCATGTACCTTCTATAACAATGGGATCTGATCTCCAACTGGAAATCCTAGGGGTTACTGCAAATAACAAACCCTCAAAACAGCAGTTATAGTTGACAAAAAAACCCCAAATCTCTCTTGTTACCACTGTAAATATGGATTTAGCTAAAGAATTGGCCTGAAAGACTAATAAAGATCAAGGATGAACATTAAAGTAGCCATTATCACAGTAACTGATAGACCAAAAGCATGATTTCATAGCTCTTAAACCAGAGGCTAGATGCCTAGGATCTAAGAAACACTTATTAATATTGTAAGGCTGCACAGGAAAGAGGTTTTAAAAACACACTCAAATAGCAACCCTCCTTGAAAACAACCATGCTTATACTATCCTGTAATAATAAACTAACATAGCGAAAAGCACGCAAGCAAGCAAACTTGAACATCTACATGAGGTAAAAAAAAAAAAACACAAAACAAAAAAATGAAACCAAAAAAGCTAGGCAATACTGAGTATATTCTGAGAATGTTCTCAAAAATAAAACTTCCTTCTCATAACAGAAACAAATTGGTCCAGGTAAACTAACTTTATATATGAAACAGATTAGATTCTAGGTAGTTGTAACAGAATTACTTCAGTCAGAGAAATGTAGGGAAAAACTAGTATCAAGTTTCTGCTTCTCAGACTACTCACACTAAGAGCTGATTAAGTTTAAAAAAAAAAAAAAGTTAAACAACAACATGATGAAAAAAGAGGCCATGCCCCTGGCATTTGGTATTATAAACATAGGGAAGTGCCAGTATAAACCTTTATCAGGAGACTGGGTTCTTTGTCAAGCTATGCCTTTCTTCCAAAACATGCTTGCTGCCATATGTCTGCATCTCGCCAGCTGCAGACCTAATAAGAGACTTCTTATTCGTGCTGTATAATGTTTTACAGGTTTGCCACAGGGGTCACTCACTGTGAGTCATTTACGTCACAACCTGAACAGTCTGGGAGCTGAGGGGAGCCAAGAAATGCAAACTGGCAGAGAGGAGAAAAGGGGGGTGAGAGGAAATGGCACATCAAGCTCAGAGCTCTGTGATTTTGTCTCTTCACAGACATGCTGAAAAAGCTGAGCTTTCTAATTTGTTCTTCTGCTCCAAGGGTCTCGGGGGACTTCCTGCGGGTTTGACACTTCAGAGAACAGGGGAAATTAACGACATGTATTTAGATGAAGATGGCCAAAAGATTTTATTCCCCCTACTCTTGTTCTGTGCCCCATTATTTGTGGTAATTCTGCAGTTCTAACAGTCCAACAATCAGTTTTTGCAACCTATTTAGAACATTTAATGCTTTTACAGAATGCATATGAAAGACATGCCATACATGCAGTGTAGTGGGTGCAGGCATTTATCTGTGCAGAAATGGAGCTAGCTGCCTGATGAAGTTCGTTTCTTAAAAGAAAACCTGTTACCCCACCCTCACAATGTATCACTCTGATCTGGCTTTCTATAGTGTATTTTGGTTTGATTTGTTTTTCAATTGGCATCCACTAACGGTAAGGAAAATGGCTTCTTTAAAACCTGCATGTTATTATGATGCTGGAGCCACAGAAAAGAGAGATACACTCACTACCATGAAATCTAAAAGGTCAAAGGACCAAATGTGGAGCTGTGATTGGAGTGACCACCGCATCTCTTCCATCTGCCTGAAATCCATGAGGCAGGGAAATATTTGCCTTTCCTTCTCACTTCCTTTCCCATAAACAGAGAATGACAGACATGGGTGGAAAAACGAGGGCAGGGTAGATATCTGTTCTTTTTGCTGCTGGAGTAATTAGCTCATTTAATGGCCAATGAACTGAATGTTGAATAATCTGGCCCTGCACACCCAATTCAGAGCGAAGCCATCAAATTCATGCACTGTAGGCAGCAGAGTTGCCATGTAATCGCCCAATAAGAGGTGAAAAAGAAAGGCTAAGGCTTTTAGTATTTTGTTTCCAAGCAGGTCAACATTTCAATTTCTTTTTGGTTTTAAACTCATGTATTCTGTAGATGCAAAACTTGAAGTGGAGGGGACACTCAAAACATTTTGAGTTTTGTTCCACTTCATAAAGTTAGGGCTTTTGCTTTCCTTTCTGTCTGACTGCTGATAGGAAGCTTTTTGCTTCAGTATTGCCCCATCCTTTTAAAGTTTTCGAACTCTGCAGAAACACAGAGTGCACAGCCTTGCTCAGATGCTCACCTTTTCTTCCTCTTTTTTTTTATTAATGCTAGCATTTGCCTAACTAAGCAGGACATTTTATTTAGTAAGGAAATGGCTGCAATGGAAAGTGGCTTGGAAAATCCGAGGCAGGTATTTCCATGGAAAATTTAATAGCTACAATAGTTACTTGTTAAAAGTTTCAACAATTAAATGTTTGGGGGGGGGGGGGGGGGTGTCTTTATTTTTTTTCCTCCAGACAAAAATCAGCAGGCCTCTATGTCTATGTTTCTCACCTGTTCCCTATATAGCCAGGATTTGAAAATATGCATCCAAATACAATGTGCTTTAAGAGCTGCAAGTCTTGGAGTCACATAGCCTTACTAGAACTGAGTTTTGCACTTCCAAAATACTATCCTTTCAAGCTAGAGACAATCATACCAAACAAAAGATCTGTATTCAAAATAATGAATGTCTAAAAGATACAGCACCATTGCTTGGGGGCTATAAAGTGCAACAGACCCTGTGTGTGTGTCCCCAGCTTCCACAGGAAGGGAGAGAAGTGGAGGAGAAAAGCACTCTGAACAAATCCAGAGAGACATTTATGAATTCAGGAAAGCCTCTCACTGGAGAAATTCAGATCTTTCAAGTCAGTAATCCCTAATCAAGGCTGCAAATAGCACTTCAGAGTTATGACGCATTCTAGAATGGCATGTCAAAATTAGTATTATGAACACTTAAACTACAGTAGCTCTGCCAGGAGTTCTGTTAATGAATGTACAGCAAGTGTAGTACTAAAGTCCTGTGGCACATACACATGCACACACTCCTGTCAACTAACCTATAAATGTTATGTGTGCTAAATCCAAAGTCATGGTCCTAGTCTATTTTTTGAAATTCTTCCCGTAAGAGAGACTAAAAATAGGTCCATGAGAACCATGCATGGGACTCTACTCTTTAAATGCTTCATGCTTGCAGAAAAAATTGCCTAGCACTGCTTTTGAAAGGATTCTTCAAGGACTTTGCATTATATATATATATATATATATATATGATCTATCTTTTTATATATGTATGCAGATATGCACATGCACAGAGTTAATGATAACCACCAAAAATTTGGCTGCACACTATTGCCTATTTACATATATCTCCAAAGTTGATTTATATATTGTTCATAAAAATAAAGACCTGGAGAAGGGGGGAGCATGAATTTATGTGGCTCTGATGTCCTACTCAGATACACAAAGGGAGGAAGATCAAAAAGCAAACCAAAAAAACCCAAGTCTATTGAAGAACAATTGCTATGCAATCCAGCAAGGTTAGGTAGCGGGGTGTCAAAAGAATCTTGTTGATACACTGGAAAACAGAAGAGTTGTTAGAATAAAAGATATGCCAGTAAGAAAAAAAAAAAAAAAAAAAATTACCTTGCATACGCAGCCCCTGCTGTGTCTGCCACAAGGCCTTTTCAATCTAGCATTCAAGACAGCCAAAATGCAGGAAGATTACCCTGAAATGCTCCAACAGGCACAGAAGTATGCTAAAACCAGAAACCCTTCATCTTTCTCCCTGAGAAATACTACCCAGTTATTAGGATAGATAATCTTCCTGTTGCTACGTCTCTGCCATTGGAAAGGGCATGTACAGTCTCTGGCTGCAGCAAGCTCAGGGGAGCAGATGGCAGCAGAGGCAGATGGCAGCATGCACAGGTTCTGCAGAGCTGGGAACGCACAGTACTGCATCTTGAAGGGAGGAAAACAAATGTTGGGAGACACCAAACTGAGGCGGAATTGATTTCCTCAAAGCCTATGATGTTTATTTTCAGGGGCCAACACTTCAAAGAAAAAAACTGCTGGATTTCTGCAGTGATGTTCAGCAGTGAAGTGGCTTGAAAGATTCCCTGCAACGTGGCAAACTGCCTGAGCATTTGCCTCAGCTGACCATCAAGAACTCCACTTCAGCTGTCTCATTTTATTAGTTAACAGTGGTGCTTTGTACTTAAAGGCTGCTGAACTGCTTCTTTAAATATCTTTAGATACTGTTGAGAGTGAGACTAAACAGCTGTATCTCCTTGGTAAAAAAAGGAAATAGTAAAAATTCCAGTTGTCTTCTGCTGTGAAGGCTGAGAGTCACCTCCAGGAAAAATGACTGTTTCATCTCCACAGTCACACTACACCCAACGCAAGTGACTGCAAAGTGATAAGGCCATGGGAAATTGGAGGGAAGAGGGAATGATCCCAAGAAGAAATCTGCAGTATCAATGAATAAGGGCATGAGGGAGTTAGAGATTCATGGTGCAACTCATTAAGGAGCTGAAATTAACCAGGTCTTGGTGGGAACGGATGGAGTGAAAGAGATGGGGAGTCAGTGTGGTACAGAGGGAGACAACAGGACAGAGTAAGAATATGTAGACTAGGATCTTCAACAAAACATGTGAATGGCAAATTGCCTAATGCTGAGAATAGACCAGGGACCATGAACATGGATTAGAAATCTGAGCCAGAAAAAGACTTCTAAGATGCATCAAGAATGGTAAAAAGTAGTGAAACTTGGGAGTTTCAAAATATCCACCTAACAGAACAAACACACATTTTCAAACTTGGACTAGGACACACAGCCCTCTTATAGCAAGAAGGTAGTCAGAAATCCAGTTCCTGTGAACTACTGGTTCACCTGAAAAATGAAAATGTTTGGAATGAAAAAAGAAAAAAACAACCCAAAACACCAAAATAAAAGGCTTCAAATGAACAAAAATTCACAGGGAGAGCTTTAACTCAAAAGTCAGTTTTACTTGATTCTTTCTTTTACTGCATAGCATTAAGTTTAATGAAATGACTCCAAAACATTTCACTGCAGAGGCCCATCTCATTTGGCACACAGAATGGGGTGCTGACTAGAAATGCTTTTGAGTAAGCAGCTGCATATTCTTCAGTGTATGTAGCACTAAAATTTCTTAACTCCAAGCTATGGAAATACTCCTAAGTGTTCTTTTTTTGCCTAAGCGCTTTTAACATTCATCACCACAGTATCTGAAAGCTTCAGAAATACTTATTTGACTATGACTTCCATAAGGAAGAAAGAGTTAAGACAAATTAATTGAGTTTCTAGTTTTCTGTACAACTGTAATGCCAGGTGGATATACTGATCAAGAAATACTGCTGTTGCTTTTATTGCTCTTTAAAATAAGCTTGGAGAAACAGTTAAAGCAAATACCTTTGACAGATTTTTCAGTGCCTTTTTGTAGAACTTCTGATAAGCATAAAAGACTGGGATGCAAAGGTAAATTAATAAATCATTTTCTTGTATTCTATTTATGAAACTGCACCTTAATTTTCAACTCTTTTTAAGTATTTCTTTTTTCCTGTGTTCAGTTCTGGGCCCCTCACCACAAGAAGGATGTTGAGGCTCTGGAGAGAGTCCAGAGAAGGGCAACGAAGCTGATGAAGGGGCTGGAGAACAAGAGCAGCTGAGAGAGCTGGGAGTGTTTAGCCTGGAGAAGAGGAGGCTGAGGAGAGACCTCATTGCTCTCTGCAACTACATGAAGGGAGGTTGTAGAGAGGAGGGAGCTGGCCTCTTCTCCCAAGTGACAGGGGACAGGACAAGAGGGAATGGCCTCAAGCTCTGCCAGGGGAGGTTTAAGCTGGACATCAGGAGGAAGTTGTTCACACAAAGGGTCATTGGGCATCGGAATAGGCTGCCCAGGTTGATGGTTGAGTCACCTTCCCTGGAGGGGTTTAAGGGACGGGAGGACGAGGTGCTTAGGGGCATGTTTGAGTGTTTGATAGGAATGGTTGGACTTGATGATCCAGTGGATCTCTTCCAACCTGATTATTCTATGATTCTATGATTCTATGAAAGACTGTCAGGTCAAATACATCTATTAATTTGAAAGGTATAGTACAAGAAAACCAAGACCTATTTCTGAGAACTTTTCTTATCATACTTTCCATATTCAAAACAGTTCCCATTGATCTCTGGAAGCCTTCAGTAAATAAGATTAGGAGTCAAGCAGTCATAAAAACAGGAGCTCATAAGAATCAGGATTTTAAAAAAAACCCTAGTACTGCACAAAAAGTCAGCACTCTAGGGTATCAGTCACCTATCTTAACCCTGAAAGTTTTCCCTATGCAATCTCCTGACTCATTCTCTAAATACATTCTGGCATCTTTAAATACATAATCAAAGAAAATACTACATCCTTCAGCACAGACTTCCACCCAGCACAGGTTTCTTCTGTGAAATGACTGGATCAAAGAATCTATAATAAAGGAAACATACAGAGATGCATAGGAGATATATATTATTTTAAAGACTTAGGATGTGAGGTGAATGTGAAGGAGACAATGGGACATAAGCTAGTTAAGCTCATGCAGGCTTTTATAATTTCAGCCTCCTGATCTCTAAAAGCCAAATAAATGATTTTAAAATGTTTTTCAGTGGAGTTTTATGAGGTACACAATCAGAAAAGTGAGACTTGTCTTCATTTCTGCTTCAAGTTTCATGAATATTTAAAAGATGCAGCAAGTGAAATTATCCAGTGCGAATGAGCTCAGAAATTGTGTCTCATTATAATCAAAAATAATTTTAGGCTCAGATATATTTTTTTTTTTCAGTTATGCAAGACTGCTTCCATTTACCTGATTCAGAAGAAACATTAATCTCTATCTGAAAGAAGAAACCAAGCCTCCAATCATAAATTTGGGTAACCACATGCTGTCTTTAAAAAGAAAAAAAAAAGGTTAAACACCTCTCCTAGCTTCTAAATGTATTTTTCATTTAAGACCAATACTGCTTTGCTAGAAAACTGTTTCCCAGGGATAATATTCTTTAACCTAATAATTTGTAAACTAGAGCTTTCCATAGTGTTCTTTCAGATTGCTTTTTGACATGCACTGTTATTTAGTTATTGGTACTTCTATGTAATTTACTTCATTTTGGAGGAAAGAAAAATATAAGAAACAACAAGCCAAGCTAAGGATGAACAGGCACTTGCATTTTAGGCTTCTGCTTTATCAGATGTCCAGTTTAATGGAGGATGTCGATATTTGTGCTCAGATTAGGGTAAAGACAGAGGGAATGAACATTTGAAGTTCAATTGGTGCAGCAGTGATTACATGAACTCATAGAGCCTGCAAAAAAAAAAAAAAGTTCCAAGTTCCAAGAAGGAAAGCTGTAAAGTATCAAGATAACCAATTACAAAGAATATGGTTATACTGAAACATAAAACCTTCCTGCAAGAGCCCTACTGCATACAGTAGCTCTAGTGACCTAGATAACATGAAGAAATTAATTTTATTAAAATATTAACATTTTTATATATACTTTACCTTACCATAAAATCAGCTGGACTTGAGTTTAAAACAGATTTTATTTTGTACTGAGTTTCAAATACTAAGTTTATACACCTGAGTTTCAAATGCTAAACATATACATATACATGCATTTAGCACAAAAGATATGCTCAGTATAAGTGTGTTTCAAAAAGCCTAGGCTTCTTCAGAAACACAGATAATTGGCTTCATATGCCCTAGTGCCCACAATAACCTATGTCTAAAAAATTAAACTCTATTTTTTAAAAAAAAAGAGTTTTAAAAGAACCAGCAAACCAAAGGAAAAAAAAAAATCCAAGCCTTTCTCTCCTCTTTCTAGAACAAAATAGTTAAATTAAACTCTATATAATTTTGCTGGCTCACTCAAGGCTGTAAATACAGAAGCATTAGTGCTCCACACTATATCAATCTCTTCCTCTGCCAAAGAGAAATGGGTACCTCATGGGTCCCTCTGGTCACACACCAGCATCTTTCCTGAGCTGCTCAACACACATCTTGATATCACAGGCATGACAACTCCATGTCACAGTTCCTCTGATGCAGATGCTGCTAGAACCATTGCATTCTGGTCTATGAAAGTTGGCAGGTCTAAAAACCTCAGCGGGGGGACAAAACTTTGAGTAGTATCAATAAATAAAGAGGTTGGATTTTAAAATCAGAAAAAGCATATGAGAAAGATAAGTGTCATAAGGACAGTAGTAAGTGCTTTTGGACCAGAAGGGCACATATCAAACATGGTTAATGCAGTGTATGATCAGGTTGTAATGAGACATAGGGAAGACTTAGGAAATCCAAAACATGATTGTTTTCACCTTTTCTGTCCATAAGGGTGACCCCATGTTCAAATTTTAGCTGCGTTTCCACCTCCTTCTCCTAAAGAAGTAAGGGAACGAGCAGAAATTACAAGAAAGACATTGAGGTCCTGGAGTGTATCCAGAGAAGAGCAACAAAGCTGGTGAAGGGGCCAGAGAACAGGTCTTACAAGGAGCAGCTGAGGGAACTGGGGTTGTTTAGCCTGGAGAACAGGACGCTGAGGAGAGACCTTATCAATGTCTACAACTATCTGTAAGGAGCCTGTAGAGAGGTAGGTGTTGGTCTCTTCAACCAAGTGGTAGAACAAGAGGGAATGGCCTCAACCTGCACTAAGGAAGGTTCAGATTGGACATAAGGAAACGCTTCTTCACAGAAGGGGTAACTGGGCATTGGCAGAAGCTGCCCAGGGAGGTGACTAAGTCACCATCTATGGAGGTATTTGAAAGACAGGTAGATGAAATGCTGAGGGATATGATTTAGTAGTGGACAGGTATCGTTTGGCTTGATAATCTCAAAGATCTAACCTAGGGATTCTCTGATTCTGTGAACTGCTAGAGCTGGACAAAGGACAGACAGCTCCATGTCAGAAGCCTGGAGAACAGGCATCACCTTTTCCTGATTTGAGAAGATTCTTTGGTGGCTCTTTGATGCATCCCTGAGTAAGCTGACAACCACGAGGAGGAAGGCCACTCACCTCACCTGAGCTGCAGCACTTCACAGGGGACAGAGAAATGGCCACAAGGAGAGGGAGAAAGCTCTGCTTTAGAGCCAACGAGCTGAGGAATGGCTGGTCAAGCAAACTGCTTGGTCTTCACTGAAGCTTCCAGCTCCCCTCTTGCAGGTGAATCCAGGGCAGAAGCAGGCCTTGAAAGGGGAGGAAAGGCAGTGGTGACTGCCTGTCCCTCCCCTGGCCCCCAGGGCCATATTCCACCAAGAAGCAAAGAATGGGAACCCCAAATTATCTCCCTCTTCTGAGTACTGCCATGGGCAGGGTGATGCCACAAAAGTCACATCTAGGTACCACAGTCAGCTTGCACATTTTAACTGAATTTTGCAATCTGAAAAAACTAAGAAGTTGCTCAGGAGAGGCCACCCAGAATTATTTCCTTACACAGGACAGTGACAAGACTGCGTAAAAGATACAAAAGTTCTTGACTCCTGATATTTATGAATTAGCTGGAGAGGCACGAAAATTCTTAAAGGCAGGGAAATCTGTTGATGCTGAAGATACACAGCATTATATTTTCCTGCATCTGTCCCACAGAAAAGGCTGCATTACATACGTGAGTACTGCAGGGCTGCCAGTACAGTAATGTTCTAAATACTGTTTTAAGGTTTTCCCAATGAATTGCCTTGTGCAGGGGGGTGGGAAAGGAACCAAAACCCAGAAAAGAATCCAAAGCAGCCAACCGCACATCAGTACCTCTCCTGTGAGGAGAGTTCATACTTTCCAAAGTCAACATTCTTCTTCCCTCTCTGGTTTGAGGGGGAAGCCTGGGGGGGGGGGGAAAGAGAATTTATGAAGAGTTTACTAACACACCTGAGATAAAGCTGAATATTTTTTAACTTCCACCTACACAGTAAATAAATATGGACTATAGAAAGTCCTTCATTTCTTTTGTCCAGGCCTGAAACTGGTCGAGTGTCAGATTTGAAAGATACCACTTCCACATTTTTTTCATGACATCACTAAATATGACTCTACATGCAAAGGAGCCTACATGATGCAAGCTAAACCTCTTTGGAGTGAAAGACTGTTTCTTTTGGACATCCTTACAAGCTTGAGGTCAACAACACAGTGGAAATTCAAGTATTTGAAAATCCAAATATGGTATTTTCTTCCTCAAATGCTCTGTTTAGGACCCGTCTCCAGAGAAGCAGAAAAAAGAGATTCTTTCTATCCTTCTCTCATTTTGCACCTTCCATTTCTTTCTCTTTATTTCCCCCTCAACACAAGAACAGGAGATACCTTCTCCCTTCCCTCCTTTTTGTGGGCAGGGATTGGAAAACAGGAACTTGTAGCAGTTTCCCAGGTTGTTCTAAACATGTGGGCAGCCTGTTCACTTCTCCAGCTTTCTCGCTGGCTCCTTTCCACAATGAGCTCAGAAAACACAGGGCCATCCCCAGATATTACAAGCACCAGATTGTTCTGCTTTTGCAGACTCCATCAATGAAAATGATGAAGCAAGAGAGGAAAATTTCCCTCTTTCCCCTACCTTTCATTTACAATTGACCTCTTTGATCCTCTCCCTGGAAGGGTCTGAACTTTTCCTTGAGGTAGGCCAGCCTACCGACAGGAAAAACAAAATTTCAATATTCACTTCGGGAAATGTCAGGGGTAAAAGAATGAAGTCCCTGAGAGAAAAGTGAAGAGGAAACTGAAGAGTGGCAAGACCACCATCCTCCTGAAAGAGGACAAACCCATGACAATGTTGTCTTTCTTGCAAACAAGCAAATATAATGGCATGTTTCTAGATTACTAGTGCTTCCAAGTACTACTTGCTAGGAATAAAAAAGACCCTAAAGGGTAGTACACTTTTAAAATTATTACTAAATGTAACTTGTAATTTTTGTCAGAAGGAAAAACATCTGGTATCCATGAGAGAAAAACCTGAGACATAATGGCACCTGAAACAGAAGGCACTAGAAAAATATAGTTATTGTTTTGAGTTTCATAGTGCCTGAGAAATCGGATACATTTGTCTAATAAATTTTATCATCTGTGTTATTACAATAACAAACATTCTGGAGAGACACAGAGCTATTCCCTTCTCATGTTGGCCTTCTGAGAGCACATTTCCACCACTGCTAAAAACATGGATCCAAAAAGGCCTACAGGCTAGCTACAAATTTGGGGTTACCATAAATGATGATGAAGGATCAAAGTAGAGCCGGTATACCACCGCCATCAATGTTAAAATGCCCAGAGTTCTTTAAGAAACCAGTACAATTAAAACATTATGGATAAATCACAGTTTGGATTAATTATGAGGTTAAAAAATTGTGCCCGAGAACTAACATAAACATCTAATTTTCTGAATAATGGATAATTTTGGACCTTTAGAGTCCAAGTGCCGGCTTAAAGCAAGGTTCGTATCAATGTCAGATTAACTCAGGGTGTTGGTTTAGGTGAGCTTTCCATCCCTAGGTAGATGTGCCACAGCCTTTCTGGGCACCGTTCTGGTGTTTAACTACCCTCACTGTGAAAAATTCTTGTATTTTATCTGTCTTTCTCTTGCTCTAATGATTGCCCCTGGAGCTTACTATATGCATCTTAGAAAAACCTGCCTCCACTTTCCTTATAATCCCCTTTTATGTAATCTAAAAAGAGCAAAGAGATCACAGCCAACTCCTCAGCATCTCCTCTCGGCCTTGGTGCACCTACACTTGCACTCCTTCTTGGCATAGGAGCGAAGTGTACACAGTGCATTACAGGATTGCCTTAGGATCCCTGGAGAGAAGGCAAGGATCACTTCCATCAGCTGGCCAGCTATGCTATGCTCTTGGAAGGAATCACAGTGAGCGCCATGGCTGGGTGGATGTAGTGCTGACTCAGGGTCTGGCCTGCCTCATTGCTGACTCATTTCCCTGGAACCATGTTTGTCTTCCGAGCTAATCAGTCAAGAGTGCAAATGGACTGCTGAAAAGACGAAATTGCTACTTTTGTCCTCATTAAGGTGTCATGATTCACTGTATTCTGCCTCCTGCTGACACCCAGAGTGCTTTGACTGAGTGCACCATGACTGATTAATAATGTATTTGTGACAACTGCCAAATAATTTTCTTGAAACGGAAAAAAAAAAAGTCTCAGTTTCTGACTTAATAGTGTCACCTGTACAACAAAATGACTTTGCATGGAAGAACAAGTATCCATAAGGCTGACAGCTGTTTAACAGATACTGGACTAAAGCCATAGTCCTGTGAGACTCCATCCTTATCAATTCAAGCATTTCATAGTGCTACAAAGTAAAAGACAACCACCATCCCTAAACAAATCTCTTTCCACCCAACTCCCAATATACAACAAAACAAGAAAACTGCAGCAACTATTTATCAAAGAAAACACCTGTTTTCCAGCAAACAGCTCTCAGCTCATCAGTCAATCACAGTTTTGGACTTGTCATACCAGGAATTAGGAAGAAATACTTTCTTTTGAAGATCAAATGCAATTACAGTAAAGAAAGGAGACAAGCATTCAATTTGCTGGCATCATAGCTCCATCTACCTTCCTAGCTTCCAGAGCACACCCAGCTCAAGCTAAACTAGCTTTCCAGAACAAACTAATGCATTTATGGTCCCAGGGGTTTCTTCTGAGAATAGAGCAATACTGCTTTAGTAGCACTCAAGCAAGTACCTGTTTGTGCTACGTAGAGAATGTACATCCAAAGCTTCTGCATGCACCCAAAAGTGCTTCTCTTACAGCAGGTACGGTATAACACTTAACACTTAATTGTTGTAAGTCCTTCCCTCCAGCATGCAAAAAAAATCTTTTGAGGTTCTGCCAAGAATATTTAATGAAGTTCTTCCTTAAAGAAGCCTAATAAAGCAAAAAAAAAAAAAATCTAAGGAGTTTAAAGGGAAGGTCTTTCCTTTTCCCCATCTCATAAGACAGAAAATACCTAGGTCTGACGCAGGAAAAAAGTGACCGAATAAGAAGAAAAGCACTGCTGTGCTTTGATTTTTTTTATAATGACAAAGACTTGAGCTACAGTTATTGCTATTGTCTTTCTTCAAATTGTGTTACACATAGAGAGACCTGTAGGATGATAATGGCCCATAATTTCCATATTGATATAATACAAGTGAAGTTTTCTATATCTACTTACAATTATATGCATTTCCCACTAACAGAATCTACTTCAGCTTAATTTCATCCAGGTTTTTACTCTCACATTACCCGAGATCAACTATGAGTGATACATCACGTTTCAAATCTACACTATCAAGAGAAATAAAACCCTGTCTTTCTGGTTTCCCCCTTTGCAAAGTCCAGGCCAAGTAACTGTCCATGGCTTTCTTGGCATAAAATACTTTCAAGCTT
The DNA here is from genome assembly GCA_033558105.1 of Coccyzus lansbergi. Classification (NCBI taxonomy): domain Eukaryota; kingdom Metazoa; phylum Chordata; class Aves; order Cuculiformes; family Coccyzidae; genus Coccyzus; species Coccyzus lansbergi. The sequence continues at coordinate 1,561,070 of JAUMJK010000347.1, forward strand.
CAGTGCAATATAGACCATTTAACAGCCAATAAAATCAGTGATTAGTCATTAAATAGAACACTAGAAGAAGTTAAAATGATATTTTGCAGACAGATAGAAGCTACTTCGCTCATGCCTCAAGGCAAAGGAAAGACAAATGCAGTTTCTTTTAGTGTAATCTCAAACCCAAGTAAAAAGTGTCTTAAATTAATTTGGTTTTCTTTATACTAAAATGAAATAGAGATCTCTCACACTTTGTGTCTCAGTTGAGGGAGATACAAAGAACAGCTGAGTAGTGGTAACTGTAAACTTAGCATCACTGAACAGCAAGCAAACATCACACTATGTCCCAGTCTCAAAAGAACTCCTAAACATCTTTGGTATCTAATTACTGTTTGGTCTTCTGGACTGGATAGTAAAGAGAAGTGCATGGTGGATACCACTGGGCTGCATGACTGTCATGTAAAGCAAATCCTCAGAGTAGTGGAATCCACGTGAGGCATGCTAATTCAACTTTTAGTCAGGCACAGTGACTGGATTCCTTCTGCAGAAGACAGAAGAAGGGGGGGGGGGGGGCTGCAAATTTATCAGCTGTATTCACCTTATATAGCAAAATACCTGGCAAACTTAAAAGAAAGAACCGATCATATATTTAAAGTAAGCAATGGCAACGTAGCTATGTCCTGAGCCTATCATGTCCTTGGACCATGCTGCATGGATGCTTATTTGCTTCACATTTTATCCTTAAATGAAAATTCTACTTGGCAGATATTGCCCCCCTGGGTGTCTCCATCATAAAACAGTGTTTTCTTATAATATAGCAAGACAACCTGATAAAGTATTTCTTTCTTCATCGTGAAGAAAAAAGTAGAGCTTCTGAAATTATTCATTTAAACGATGTGTCAAGAATCTCAAATCATTCTTAAAGCCTTTTTTGTGATGCCACTGTTGCTTTTAAATACAATGCATGACACCATAATGGTACACTCACTGATTTGGTACAGATTTTTTTCTTTTTTCAAATATAGCACATGCATCTCAGCTTCCTGGAAACAATGTGACGACATAGTATACTTCCGACTTCAAGTAAAGTTGAGAGATCACCACTCATCAAGAAACTTATTTTACTGCTAATTAAACACCAGCAGGAATTGGCTCTTAGCACAGATCCGTATTACCTTTCTTGCAGAAAGACTCTACAGGCTGACAGTAACGTCCAGCTTAGATTTTGAGACATTTTAGGTACTCCAAACATAAATAAATTATCATCTTGGATATTAGGAACAATACCCTGATTTGATGCTCTAATGAAAGCCAGTGTAAAGAGGGTAAAAATGTTCTAATAACTTTATGGCACTGCATGTTGTTGACAAGATAAGACTGTTGTTGTTTAAACCATTTAAACTTTCCAAAACATAAGATATTTGTTTCCAAGACTAACTGCAGCAGTGCAGCACAGCTGAGAGGTCAGAGAGTGAATAACTGAAGCCAAATTATGATGTGACCAGACAGGACTAGAGAAACTTAGGTCAATAGGATGTAATATGTTATCTATACATGCTTATTGATCAGTAACTCTGGGAGGAGTTAATATTTTCTACCTCTAGACATGAATACTGCAGACATCCAGATGCAAGCTACTTTCTGAGACGTTGCCTTCGTAAGTCAAAGGGAGAGCATCAGGCATGTTTCCACATCATCTCTAAAAGTAAGCAGGGAGCCAGTCACTATTAAAGAGAAGGCTTAGAACATTATATGGATCACTACTACTTCCCCTTTCTGACAGCATACAAGAATATAATGTAATTATGTAGTTACTCTACCATTCATTAATTACTCTACTATTCAGTCTATTGTTTGGAATGGCATAAAGTTTGTAAGTGGCCAGGTAAGGGTTGTCACATAGCTGATGAAGCTCAGTGACAGACAAAAGTGTCTGACAGGTAGCAATAAATACTCATCATCCTTGATTTCCAGTACTGATAAGTCTACAAATACACTAACTCTTCTAAATGAAATAATGCCAAGAGAAACCAACTTCTCTAGAAGTCTAGTCTATAAGGGAAAAAGAGAAGTTAGAAAATGAGTAGTTTTTTAATCTGACTAACACTTTAATGTCATTTTAATCTGGTTGACATTTTAATACTGGCCTGAGGTGCCAACAAACTTTGGTATCTAAGATTTGTTAGATGAACAAATTGTATTACATCACACAGAAAAGAAAGAAATGCTTTAACATAACTGTCCATCAGCGTTTTACTGCACACAGCTAGATGATCAGAGGGTCTTCTGTGTGTATACACTTTCATAGACAAGCGCATAATGGTTAGACTCGATGATTCTGTGGGTCTCTTCCAACCTGGTTGTTCTATGATTCTATGATATGGACTAGCAGAGGCTTAGGAACAGAAAAGCACTCATACCTATATATGGCTCTCTTATACAGCAGTGCAAATAAGTGCAAATGCAGTAGAATATATGGAAGGATTCATGTACATTGAACAAGATAAAAGCATAGACAGATTGGAGCATTTCTCACTAAAACAGAACCCATTCCTGAGGTAATAATTTCAATGGAAATACGTCTTTTCTCTCATTGAATTTAATAAGGAGATCTGCCAGTTATTACAAATGCAGAAGAAACAGTTACCTTGAAAGACTGAGCCAACTGAGAAATTTAAACCCTGCAAGTCTGAAAAGGTTTGTCATTCTTAATAAAAGGCTAGACGGTGTATTAGTAATCAAATCAATTCATAATAAGTATTATGCAATGCATCTAAGTATGCTAAACCTCAGGAAATGGCATATGGAGCTTGTCATCTCACACCTATCAGGTCATATCTACCCCAGGTCAACAGCAGTCAAAATTGTTACCTATCTGATAAATATTTGTCAGCTTCTGCAAAACAAGTTAGGTAAGTCTACACCACAGGATTACGACACTGTGCAAGGCTACAGGAGCCAGCTCAGGTACGGGAAGCTGCCTTACCACGTCACTGTGGTAGTGTCCAGGCTAATTAGTGGCTGGTTGAGGCACAGCTATGCTGCTTCCAAGACCACAGCTGTACTCCTGCATGACACTTCACCGTCTAGACACACCAGCCTATTCAAAGCCAGCGTTCCTTGCCAACCCTGTGCAGCTCGGAATGAAAGGCCTCCAGGAGAGAAAAAAACACTCACAGCACTCATGCTGGCTTTAGTCAGGAGCCCTGACCTAAGAAGAAGTATCAAGAGTGAAGCAGATAGGAACCCAGCCCATGATAGTTCCCAAAAATGCCCTGTACCCCACATGTACAGGACAAAGCAAAGAAAATTTGCTTCCATTTCCCCAGTCTCTTCAATGCTGAAAATTTTAAAAAATGTTACTGTTCAACTTTACATTATAAAAGACATTAAATAGTTGGGGATACAATGGATATACAAGAGTGCTTCAGGCACTTTCAATTAACCTATGCATTGTGATACCTACATGAGAAAAATAATTCTGCCAACTGCAAAATTAGTGAGAAACTGAACATCATAGTATGTAACTGGTAGAAGAACCCTGGTCATGTTTTGCTCTGGCCAATTTATTATACGTTTGATTTCAAATAAAACAGCAATCTTCTTTCTCTTCTGTGGGTAAAGCAAATGTGGTAATGAATACAGTGCTGACCATTTCAAATAACAGGCTCTAAAACCTGCAGAAGTGCAGAAGTATTTGCTTGCTCTACTGAGCTGTGAAGTAAAGCAACAGATGACAACCTTATGCTTCAGCATCTTGTGGCACTTCTCTCAATATTGAGGATCAAGAAGACACTCAAAGAGATAGCACATATTTGGGCCATTAAAATCTCACATCTGATGCTCTCTAAATAGAGTAAAAAACCCAACATAATTCCAAATGATAAGTACAGCAAGAGTCAGAGAGTAATGATGCCTCCTGTCCTAATAATAGAAATGCATTTCAAAATTAAAGTCTAAAATTCAATACATATTGTAGCCATATTTTAATAACTGCTTTCTACAAAGTTTTAAATTCATAGCACACGTTTAAATTTTTTAAGGTGTTAAGCTATCATTTTAAATACATACTTAACTGCTTCTACACTCAGTGGAATTACTCACATTTACATTCACATTTGCAGAATTTTAGCTAAATGAAAATGCATAAATGCCTAATGTTCAGTAATAAAACTAAAGCAGCAAATAAGGTTCAGAAAGAAAAAAGAGATAAGGATCCTGTAGAGGCTTGTAAAGGACTACTGTTTCAGATGTTTTAATTGGAAATCCTAGTTATGTTTTCATCCCTCAGTATTGCTACATTACTTTTTCTCACTTTTTCTCCCTTCTCCCTCTTGAAGTTGAACAGCTGCTTTTAAAACACCACCAGGCTGTTTGGGTTTGTTGTTGTCTTTTTATTTTTGATTGTCTGCATCCCTTTTACAAATTTGTAGCTCCACTACAGAAACAAGGTTTCCTACCTCAAGTTCTAGTTAAAGTCAGAACATTTATCTCTGCATTTCTTACCAGAATGGCTATGGCAAACTTCACCCTAAAGCAAATTTCAAAAGGGTCTAATGACAAGTCATTTACATTGATGCGATCAAAATGAAAACCAAAATGACGTACACTTATGGATTTGACAAGTTGCATGTGTACATACAAGAGTACTGTTCCCAAATTCGCTTTGATCTGGAGAGGAAAATCCCAATATATTTAGACTTTGGTCATCAGAACCTCTATGTGCATAATTATTCTAAGAGACCAAACTAAGTTACAGATTGTCAGTAATGTAGTAGTGAAGGGCACAAGGCTGTCATCATTCTTTCAGCCATCATCCCCTGCCCTGTATATCTCTCCAGCAAAACTTAGGATCCATTTATTCATTAAAAAGAGAAAAAGTAAGCTACGAACTATCATTGCAAATTGGATTCAGTGGTCATGATTGCCAAAAGTTACGCTGGGGGTCAGAGTATGGCCACTGCTGAATAAAATGAAGGCTGGAAGGAATCCTTAAGTTATCCATAGCCACACCCCTTGCCCTGAGTCATGACCACTTAAGGTGTTAACAATCCTGACAGGCACCGAGTTACCTTTGACAGCACTGCTTGCAGTGCCAGTGCAAGTAATCCTATTCTCTAGTAATTCATACGATAGATGATTAGTTACTCTTTGTGAGAGCCTTTTAAAGACTCGTGTTACTCCTCCGGCTGCTTTTGACTCAGCTCAAATTCTGTCAATCTTACTTCAGAGGTCATGTTTTCTTTATCTCTAGTCATTTTAAGTACTCTCCTCTGGACTTGGGTTCATATCTTTCCTGGAGCATGAGGCCTAAAATTAGAAACAGCCCAATCTGAAGCCAAAGAATTTCAGAGCAAAATAGAAAAGTTATGTGATTCATCTTGCTGACACAATAGTTTAGTTTAGGTATTTTTTATGGCACTAACCTTTTTCACAACCACTTAACATTATTTTTCCAAGTGTGAGCTCTGATCCACAACAAAACCAGATCTTTTTCTAAATAGTTACTTCAAGCAAGTTTTTCCCAGTCCTCCATAGGCTTGCCTAGCTACAGTAATCTGCATTTATCAAATTGAGCTACAGTTCATTTCCCACACTGCAAACACAACTTCCCAGGTAAAGTTTGAAATTTAAATTTGTACTGCAAAGTTGTGACAGTCTGTCTTAGCTCCATGTGGTCTTCATATTTAACAAATATTCCCTGAAGTCCATTAATCAGCTTGCTAGTAAAATTACTGAATAGCAACATCAGCTGTTATTTTCTTCCTTTGGTTTTTCTAAGTACTTAAACATAATTTAACTACTTTGCTTCAGTCGTTTCTTGAGGACTGAATGTCTAAAATTTCCTACCTCATCTACTTTAACCCTCTTCAAAAATAGATTCAAACACTAATCTTCATGTCTGTCTCACATGCTCTCAAATACGGCTAATAAGAGCTTCAAGATATTAGCCACGAACTCTTTACATGTCCTAACACAAAATTCATCAAGTTAAGATTACACTAAAATATCTGAAAGTTCTCTAACCTTCCTCATATAAAGCTGCTGTTTGTGGTCGCATCACATTAGTTGTGTCTGCCATCTTCCACACAACTGACCTTTTCCAGAAAGACAGCTACTAGATTGTAAATTTCAAAACTATTGGAGTCTACCATACGCTCTCCCATTCCTTGAAGAAGTAGATTGACTCTTTAGTCTTCCTCTGTACACTTACATAGCATGACATATTATTATTTTGGGTGTATTTTGCTAGTTTCCTCTTACATTTTGTCTTAGTTTTTCTGATTTTCTCCATGGGTACTTCTAGCATGTTGCCCTACTTGTCCTTAGATCCTTGACTCAGGTTTCATGTCCTGTGTATATGCATATAGCCATATGCACACACACACACACATACAAAATCCAACATTTTGACTTTGCTATCGTTCCTCTTCACTCATGTTGCTTTCCCACTTGGACATACTCAATCCATTTCTTCCTACTCACTGGAATCAACTTGAGAAGCACGCATTCTAGTTGTGTTCTCCATCTCCTGAAATAAAAGCCACAGTAACTTCTTGTGTGTCCCTCTTAGGGGCCTAGGTAAAACAGAGCTGGCATTCAGCATAATGTATCCTATATTCTTTTCTTCTTTAGTTGTTACATAAAGACTTTGGGTAAAGATGCTCTCTTTAAATACAGGATCTCAGAACAAGCACATAATGGTTATACAACGACGTAGCCTTACTCCCTGCTTGCTCTTCTTGAGCCAAAAGAACACTCTAAAATTACATACTGGGTCAGGTGTCTGTTCCAGGCAAAATTGCTTATACTCATCCATGGTTTCTTTTATGGTACCCCTCTCATTATATTAATACACTCATGTGCAAATAAGCTCTTCTCGTTTTTCTCCCCTTCCATTTTTTTCCCTTCTGTTTTCTCTCTCTTTTTTTTCCTTAATACTGAAATATGCACTTAATTTTTGTCCAACAAGTCAGAGCTCATCTGGGAATTTTGGTTAAACTGATTCCCTTTCTTTATGTTCATGAGAAAAATGATGCTTTATCAAGATCAGTGTGTGCCACTTACACAGCTATCATAACAGTTATTTCAAAGTCAGAAATTAATTGAGAATAAGTACAAAAGACAATGTGCAGTGAAGAAACAAAATCAAAATGCTACAGAGAATGAAGACAACGAGAAGAACACATCAGTTTAGAAGTCAGGCATGGAGACTAAGGCTCATCATAACAGTGATGTTCTTTTTCTGTTCTCTATAGTAATGATGAGCACTACCTACATTGTCAATAGGATTGCAAGCCAATTGTATAATTTGTCAACTATAGCTGTTTGGAATGGGCCTTTGAGATTTCACTGCAACATTGTGCTTTTGATAACATGAATTTAAATTGGGAAAGATTGAAGCTTCTTTATTATCCAAGTTGCCACTGCTCTCAATATGTAACTAATGGCTGTTCTTCCCATAGTATCTAGTTTATATTACATTCTACTATATCATACCTTTGAAGGAATGGTAGGTAAAATGACATCCAAATTACCACATAGATATCAGTGTAATGTCTATAGTCTGAAAAATGATTAGACCATCATTTGCCTAAGTCCACGATACGGATGTAATACACAGCTCTGCTCCTAAAAGTTTATATTTCAGATAGTTCCCTTCTTGCATTGTGAGTCAGTCAGCAGTTCCACAACATCAGAATAATAAGCCACAGCTTTTTCTTCTTTGATGAAGATAAACAGGCTAACAGCTTGATTCTAATTTCCCACTGGAACAAGTAACTAATTGTGACCTGCATTAAAAGCTAGCTCCAATAATTTAAAGGGTTATTTCAGAGATACGGCAGATCTCTAAATTCTTGGTAAACAGATTGTTATGAATGGTTGAGAAATTAGATTATAAATTTAAAAGCATCCTACAGAGCAAAATGAAGACCAGCTATGCACATGAATCCCTTACTACAGCAATTTCAGAAATCCCCATCAATGGCTCTCCATAGCTTCTGACCCAAAGATATTATTAGCTATCCAGACACAAATACAACCCTTCTGAATGGAAAATGGTCAGACATAAAAAAAAAAAATCAAATGAAATGAAGCTTTTCCAGTCCCAGACATGTCACTTTTCCTGAGTTTTATCACAGAAATATTTCTATTCCTTTTCTATCTTTCCCACACATCTCTTGGACCTGTTTTGAACTTTTTCTGCTTCCTTGGTATTTCAGAGACAATTGTGTGTGCCACAGGAAGCACATTTGAGACCTCTTGGTCTGAAAGGCACAACCACCACAAGCCATCCTTTTGAAGAGCTGAGCAAGGAGCATCCCCTGAGCTCTGGAGGCTCCCCAGCTGCTCTGCTTGTAGAACTGATGATTCTAACACCAATGAAAACCAGAACAGTATTCCCCAGTTTTCAGCAAAAAAAAGGCAAAGGCAAATTAAGTTCACACAACTTAATCCAAGAATGGAAAAACTAATTGCATGCATGGTACAAAAAAATAATTATTATAAAAGGAACTGACATAGCTACTTTATCAATGAATATGACTGCTAATATTTTAGATACTTATAATACAGCATTTTCACTTTAGTAGTTATTCAGACATTCAGTATGCATCCTTCAGAACAAAACATATACTGAAGCACCAGACTTCTACGTTTGCTTTCACAACATGATGAAGTGATGTTTTTTTCCTGTACTATTGTGGACTTAGGCAAGTTGTAATATGAATCTTGCCAATGTTTGCAACTCTGCAACTAGAAAATCTTTTCATTTTTAGAACAATCTTGCCCCTTTAGCACTCCCCCCGAATTTGAAACTTGAATGCTGTATGTCATAACACAGTTGGACAATGTATATGCTAACCAACATAACTGCCAATGGGAACAAAAGAAAAAAAAAGAAAGAAAAATCACTATCAGTTCCACATGAGTTTTTTTATTAAACTTCAGCAGTTCAGGAATGAACCATTTCCTTAAAACTTCCACTGTACTATAATCCTTTCATGTTCACATGCACTGGTGTAAGGATACCTAAAGTTCCTTTTGTGAAGAACTACATGGATTTGGTGGATATGGTTTAACAAGGCAAACCAAACACTTCATCAAGTACCTTACAGAGATTTTTTTGGGGCTATTATGACTTGAAAAATAAGTGTTTGAAAAATATTTAAGTTCATGGAACATAATTGTTTTGCAAGGCTTGATTAATGTAACTCATGCCTAAACCAAAATGAATTGACATTAAAGGGGACAGTACCATACATTCACTGACAGGTGCCCAATGCAGTGGAGTTTCTGCCATTCTTTGGAAGCTTTGTCTGGGTTGGAGGTCAGCAGTGCCTCAGATAGAAAGACACTAGAGAGGGCTCTCAACAAAGCTGTCCCCTGAATAATCTGACAGAATTACTTGCTGGGCAGACCCAGAGCTACTTTCCAAGGTCCACATTTGAGTAACAGGCAGCATAATTCTCTGTAAGGTGAAACCTGAGTTGGTAAACTAAACAGATTACAGGTGAGTCAAGATGGAACTGCTCCTGCACCCAGTACAGGACACCAGCACCTCTGGAACCATCAAGGTATGGAAACTCATCCACTGGGAACACAGGAGCAGGCTACAGGCCTACAATTTGCCTACAATTCCTGTGCTGCATCCATGTGGCCCTCACAACTTCCCCGGGCAACCCAAGGAGCAAATCTAGGTCATGTTCTTGCTACCAGCCCCTTTTCCCTAGCCTCCCAACCCCTCAGGCTACAAAATCACACATCATGCTCAGTGATGGAGAACTGGCCCTCCCCTTCAACCAACATTGGAAAGATGGAAAAAATAAGACACCCCTGTTCTCTCCTGTCCTGTCACTAGGGCCTGTCACAAGACACTGATGTAGCAGTGTACTCCTGGAAAGTGCTTTAAAAAAGTGCTTAAAATCCCTCCAGGTATGTGCAAAATGATCTCGGACAGCACAAGTAAGGAAAACTGCAACTTAGAAAGATTCCAAACCAAATACAAGACTAAACCTAGAGGGGAAAGGAAGTTGTTACTGATAAGCTGCTTTTTATCTCCTGCACACACAAATTGGTGTTTCTACTGCGGAAATGTCTTACATAGGAGAATAAGCTTCAGGTGGGATATATATCTAAATAAGGTCATCTGCTTTCAGGCTTTTTTCACCAGATGTTAAACTTAAATAAAGACACTTTGCTACTAGAAGTCAGTCTAGTTGCCGTATGTATCACTGGTCACAGACTTCCTAGAAGGTTACACCTAGACATACTAAACTCCATTGGACCTAGTGGCTACTCTTACACACAGACACAGGGTACTGATACTGATGCAGAAAGAGAAGAACACAGCACAGTATGCTCATGATACCTCATGGAAATCTCAGAAATGCAGTTTCTTTTGTAACTGTTAAAAAACTGCATTCTTGAAGCTAGGTATAAGCAATTATTCTCATCCATCAAAATTGCAGTCCCTAGAAACCATTCAACCCATTATGTGTAGCTTAAGGCCAATTACTGTGTGCACAACTGAAAATAAGATTTAGGTATCCTTCAGCCTCTTGAAAGGATGTTTTTTTTAAAAATCCCTAGCTTATTTAAATAAAGTGGATTTCAAAAAATATCACCCCAGAGCACTATTCGGAAATAACTTGTACCAAAAACTGTGGTTAGATTGGCTCAGATTACTTTCTGAAAAAAAAAAATCCATATTTAATTAAGCATATAAATCAGACTGATGAGAAATAAAATTTGTTCCCTAAAGATACAGCCTACATTATCAAATTTTAGCCAGGAGTTAACAATGTGCTATTTTATTTCATTTCACTCAGCTTTCTCCATCTCTGATTGTTACTGAATTATCAAAACATATGCACTACACATCACAACTTCCTATATCTCTCTGAGTCAACTCCTTCGCTCTTTCTAAACACATGCAGATGCAAATTCCCACATATGTAAAAATCATCCAGACTCTTCCTGTCATAACTTTTTACACATCAGAGCATCTTTCTGTACTATGTTCTGGTACATTCTGGTTTTAGGGTCAACCTTAGATGCTCAACTATAAATGGCAGAGGTTATATTTCTTTTAAGGTTTATAACTCCAGTTAGGGTTTGTAATCCAAGTAATCCCAGTGGAACATGGGACAGGCAGATGTATCTGCTACCACGATATTCTTAGAAGGGCTGGGAAATTAGTGCTGGCCACTGATCTCAGTCATTTCCTCTCAACAAAGGAGTCCAGGGAAGATCATACAACTCATGAATTTGTCACTAACTTTGTTCTTTCATGCTGAAAAGTCATCTTTGTTCTGTTCTGCTGGTATGCAGTTATTCCAGGCCACCTTACCTCACCTGTACATAAGTGATTTTATTCACTTTTATCTCAGACTCAGTTAGTAAACCCCAAACAAATTCCATCTAATCAGCTTCCCAAGGTTAAGTTACTTTTTATGTTGTTTTTCATTATTTGATTTAACTTGTAAAAATACCCCCTGGAATGTTTTTAATACTGGTCTATGGAGACACAGCTTCCCTTTTGCTGCCTCCTTCTACCTGCACAAAGCAAACCTCAGCACTCAGACTGTGCTCCTCCCATGTGCTGACCTTAGCATGCTCAAGTGAACCAAGTGAAAGGAGAAAGCTTTTCCTTCACACATGCCAGAAGCCGCTGCATGAAGAATGAAAAAAGGTACTTGTCCTGCAACTGGCAGCACTAGAGAGATAAGGGCATGGTCAGGCAGAATCCATAATGGTGCAACTGATAAACCGGCTATCTATTATAGTTACCAGATAATACATGAATCCAGCCTTTCAACCTCTCAGAAAAAATACGCAGGCTCTGCCTATTGAATTTAACATATTCCAGAAATTATTCAGTCTCCTGTTTCTTTACAGATTCCTGAACACTCACCAGGCTTTGAACAATGATTTGCTACCATTAGGTTATCAGCAAGCACTCCACCCCTGGCTTTCTCTCAAGTTGGCTAACATCTCTGAAGCTCGGTAAACTTGAACAAGCTTTACAAGGAATGGAGATTTTCTTGAAGGATCAAAACTACCAAATTAACATTTCCACAACAGTATTCCTTGATCAAGATCAATACTGCCACAACTTGAATGCTGTGTGCCATTATGGAACACTTGCTACAAGAAAGACAATAAGGTGCTGGAGCATGTCCAAAGAACTGCAACAGGTGGAGGGTCTAGAGAACAAGTCTTATGGGAAGCAGCTGAGGGAATTGGGGTTGTTTGGCCCAGAGAAGAGGACAACGAGGGAAGACCTTATCACTCTTTACAACAACAAAAAAGGGGATTGTAGCAAGATGGGTGCCAGCCTCTTTGCCTAAGTAACAAGTAATAGAACAAAAGAAAATGGCTTCAAGTTATGCCAGGGGAGGTTGAGGTTGAATGTCAGGAAATGTTGCTTCACAAAAAAGGGTTGTCAGACATTGGACCAGGCTACACGGGGAAGTCATTGAGTCACCATCCTTGGAGGCATTTAAAAGAAGTGTAGATGTGCCACTTAGGAACATGGTTTAGTGGTTGACTTGGCAGTGTTAGGTTAAGGGTTGGACTCCATGATCTTAAAACGTCTTTTCCAACTTAGATGATTCTATGATTCATCAGACAAAAAACTCCCTGGAGTTAAGCAACATAATGTTTTATTTTACCAAACTTGAAATTGTCCTGTGCAATACATAGTGAAAATACAAGAAAGACTTGTGGTGTAATCCCATGATGGGAAATTGTCTTCACTGAATTAAGATACTATATCAAGCTTTTGAGGTACGAAATAGAAATAAATAAAATAGAAATAAATTTTATTTCAGCATTGTATAGGGGGCCATTAATACTGACATGTGAGGAAACTTCTTCTAAATAAACTTCATTTTACCTTCTATAATATCCCTCCACTAGTGTGTAATCACTGTAGCCCAGGCTGCCTCCAATCTTGATGTCACTGATGGCCTCACTTATACTAGTGACCATCAGGTCCAGTATTATATCCCCTTGGGTGCAGGTCTCTACTAGCTGAATTAAGAAATTTAGATTCAATGCACTCCAGGAGTCTCCTGGATTACCTATAGCCTGCCGTGCTACTTTTCCAGAATATGTCAGGGTGGCTTAAGTCCCTGAGTAGGATGAGAGCTCACAAGCATGAAGCCTCCTGTAGAAAGTATCTCCATCTTAAGCATGTTTCTCCTGCTTTCATGAGATTACAGGAAATCACATTAATTTATGATGAAGAAGGAGCCTCCTCACACTACTCATGGGTTTCAGTAATGGCTGTGATGCCACCCTACACCTTCCCCTTCTCAATTCTCTAGTCACCTGACTTGAAGGTAAACCAAAGGGAAAGATAATCTGTACAGCAATTTGTTAAGCATAAGCCTGAGGATTTAGAAGATTTCCTACAGAGCGTTAAGGTACAGTTTCCATATCCTCAAGCAGGTTTGTTGTCAATGCACAGCTAAGCCTTTAAAGAGAGGGACGGATGTTAATGAGCAAGTAGGAAGCCAAAAGCATACGACTGAAAAAGGCTGAGACCTAATAGTATCTCACCAGTAAAGGTGATGGTAGTGTCTTGCATTTCCCAAACTTGTTCCAGCTATCTTACAATATTAACATCCCTTAAATTTATACTCAGACTTCAGTGTCTTCTGGTGCTGCATCCTCAGCCTCAGCACTGTTAATAACATGACTTCTAACTTGTCTCAGAAATAAGGTAGGGAAAAAGAAATGGAAAAAGAAATGGAAAAAGGACTGCCTAGCTCACAAAGCTCTCATTCCAGCTATCAATAAGCTAAGCCATAACAATGACAAGTAGCAGGAGATCTGGTGAAAGACTGCTGTGTGTAGAAAGCTGAAGAACAGAAATAGTATCATGGTAACTCAAGCACAGGTTGTTTCAAAAGACAGTGAAAGAAAGTGATTCATAGAACGAGGTTTCAAGCATTTGCACATTTCAGGCCAAGCATGTCACCCCTTACTGCTGCAAATCTCTTCATTAACATGAACAAAGCCATACATCATCCATATACATATGGAACACTTTGTCTGTTTAAAACAATTTTTGTTTTCTCCTTAAGGGAATTCAATCATAGCTGACACTTCAGAGCTGCTACTAGATGACCTTACATACCATCTATGTCGCAATGCCTAAATGTGTTGCTAGGGTGAGTTAAGGATATGAGTTAAGCCTCAGTTCTAAATTTCCTGGCTTTTTTCAGTTCATGCCAGCCCTTATTGTTATTTCCACATAGGGAGAGGAAGGTGTGATTAGGAGAAAGAATACTATTGCTCTGCTTGACTGTTTCTTGGCAGCTGGTGAATTTTGCTAAAACCTTATCAGAATCTTCTGTGGAACACAGTGGAAGCATTTTCATCTACAGAAAAAGATATGTTGTAACTGAACCATTCCCCACCCCAACATTAGAGGCAACCTCCCTGTCAGCACGGGCTTGATCCCTCTAGCCTGCACACAGGAAAGGAATGGGAGACCAAAGTTGAATCTCTTTGAAGCAGCCCTTTATCTCAAGTTCAAGTACATACTGGGAAACAAAACAAACTAGCACACTCAGAAAGACAGATGATTCACTCGAAGCTCTTCCACTACCTCATTTTACCTTTCCTGGAAACACAACCAGTGTTCTTCTTTCCATTCTCCCAGAAGCCCAGCTAATGCTTGTTCAATTGCAGATGCCTGTATCCCACAACAACAATAAGCACAAGATGTATTATGAACAATTTCAAAGTCTGCAGATGATGCTTGTTATTACTGTGGTAAAGAATATTAGCAATTAATAACTCTCTGTTATCTGCACTTGAAAAGTGGTGATTACTGATATATCTGTCCCCACTTCAAGCACATCGCTGAGAAATGCAGCTGGTGAGAACTCCGGACTACTATAAAACCTGAAAATATTAACTGATCAAATAGCTCTTGAGGCCAGAGCACAAATACCAGCTTCACTAATTGAAAAGATGACGTCATTGGACTGATTTATGAAAGGCACTGCTGATGTTTAGATTAGGAAAATTTATTTGAGATGGCCAAAGTAAACTTCATGGCCTTTGTTTTGGATACTTCAGTTTATGAAGCTGTCATTTAAAAGAGCCATTAGAAATAAACAGATATGTGGTGATATAACCTATTGAAGAGGTCAAGGCAGGGGGGGAATTGTTCTGTTTTTAAACTCACATAAAACTGGCACAACAGCGCTTCCTCCAGACTCTCACTGTTGTCCCCTCCCTAAAGAAAAGAGTCTCCAATATAGTTTTGTGCCTGAAGTAACATTAATGATAGCAGCATACGTTTACAATATGGGTCCACTCAGTGATTCAACAACTAAAAAGCAGAGAATATTCTATATTCCCAAGAGCAACAGGCTGAAAACATTGTCTCCGACTCACTAATATTCCCTAGACCACACTTTAGGTAGTTTCTACAGACTTCAAGCTGTAGCTGAAAAGATTTATAGTCAAATCAGTGAATTAAAACATTTGTGATGCTTGGAATAATTATTGGTTTATCAAATTTAATTATAAGTTGTTTTCTTTTCTCAGCAATTTTATTTTTGACTATTTAATGTACTTGGCATTTACTATTTGATCCCATCTGGAGACGAGACAGCAAGCATGCTTAAAGGCACTCTACCCCAAAACCATGAAGCCTTCCTTGTTTTCTCACATGACAACACCACACGTGCCTGCCCATACACTGCAGAACAGACGACTTTGAAAAAGATCCAGGAACAGAAGCAACCAAGCGGCATCCATCTACACAAGAAAGAGCAGAAAACTACTTCAACATCTGAATGCCATACACCAGTGTGCATAAATGAAGACAGAAAATAATATAGTGAACTCAGGGTTTTTTCTGTATTTACATAGGGTTACCTGTTTAACACAGAGACATGATGTTACCATCTAAAGGCTGTTGTCCAGCTGAATGGGGTCTGCTGTAATCCACTAGCAATGTCAGTGTATCCAAAACATTTATTATAAAGAACAGATGAGGTATCAAGCTCAGTGGCTTAACACAAAGCAAGAACAAAAGAAATTTTTAAAAATACTTGATCATGAAATAGCGAAAGCAGCTGAAGGAAGACATCTATTTCAATCATTTCATAGGACAGCAGAAAGAGAAATTACCTAAATACTCATTTGGGAGCAAGAAGGTCTCGCATATGGTAGGATCCATGATCGTGGTAGTCATGACAGAGTAAAAATTAGTTGAACTATATGTCTGATAAGTATCACATGATTAGATTTAACCTGGAATATTGTATTAATATTGCAACATTAAAACCAAAGCAATTCTGTGAAAATGGACAGTTTTAATTATGTTATGTACCACTCCAACAGCTTCAGGAAAAAGTCTCAGGTCTATGAAACTCACACTCACTCCTTGTCTAAAATAATTAGATACATATTTAAATGGTCCCTAATATACAGACAACTATAAAATAATAGATGTGGTACAGTTTTATAGCTTTGTATTTTCTACAATGAGCCACCATATAGCTGCACGCACAATCTCTGTTTACATCACTGAAATACGCATCCCCTCTTTATAAGCTCACTTGTGGATCTCGACACTGTGGTAGCTTACTGAGCAAGTGTATGTTGTAGTCACTCATATTTACCAACACCACTGTGTATAGTGTGCACTCAATATTCAAAGGTATTCAAAGTATCCAGAGGTTGGTACATAAACTGGGATGTTACTGTTCAACAAAAAAAGGAACCAATCAAACAACCCAAATCATACCAAGATGCTCACAAACCCATTAGAACAGTGCACTCTTTTGACAGGCGTATCAAATTATGTCTGCCCTCTAGATGTTGCACTTTTTAAAATCTGAGCTGCCCTAAGAGAGTGTTGCTTGTAAGGCATATTCATGAATACATTGTTGGTCACAAAAAGATCAAACTTTTTTTTTCATATTATCAAAAAAGGGTCACTATTTTGAATTTCCAAAGACAATCATTCATCTGTCCTTGGTGGGGGGTTCTCTTCAGGCAAAAGGCAGAAGGGACTATTTGTGTAAGGGAAAATTCCCACTTTGTTATAAATGCAATCAAAAAGCAAGCAGACCTCAAAATTTCCAGCTTTTATAAACCTTAGTAGAATTTAAATCACCACACAAGTAATTCCTGGAAATTTTAGATAAGTTAAGCATTAACTGCTGAGAGTAAAATAAACTTATGTTCTCTACCCACTGAACCACAATAATGCAGACACTGCCCTGTAAAAAAATAACAATAACTCCAGTTGGCTTTAGTGGTTTTACACTGAATTTTCAATTGATATATCTATATTAATCAATTAGTAAGCAGTTTGCCAAGTCCTAGTACAGTAGAAGAAATTTCATACAATTTATTCCTAATAGGAATTAAATGAAAGTCTCAAAATTTAAAGAAATCCACACCAACAGAAAAACCTTGACAACTTCCTAAAAGTCAGGTCTAAGGGAATAAACAAAAGAAACTTCAAATATTCAAAAATACCCCAACCCATACTATAACATGCCCCCCAAACAAACTAAAAGTTCCCCAAGAACCAGGTAGAGCCCTCAATTGGGAAGAGGCCATGTACCCTAAGCCTTTTTTTCTTTCAGTACTAAAATCCATGTGGCTCTGACAGTAAACATTACCAAACACAAAATGATTCCCCAGCTACCAAAAGCACTGGCCAGGTTATGCTGCTGGTAGTTGCTATGCAGTGACAGCTCAAAAGCCTCTCTCAAGACCACCATAAACTGAAAGGTTTGTCAGCCCCAGCACCCATGAGTAAGCAACAGCCCACATAGCAAATCATGGTGTAGTTCAATTTTCTTCTTTGAAACTAAGAGCTCCAACACGCAAAAAATGAGACAATACCTATATCTGGGGGAGAGGAGAGACAAAAAGATGGTTATAGAACATGTCCTAACCTGTCACAGTGACAGAAGGCTCAACTCAATCGCTTCACTCAGTATGAGTGGATGTGTATTCAAACATAGATGTTTTCTTATCCTCTACTGGAAAATGTCAGTGTGCAAGAGTGAACAATGAGTTACCATCAAATTTCTTGTGAAACTGAAGAAATTCATGATGGAAACTTTTCAGTTATTGACTGCAGCTTACAGTGAAGAGATCCCAAAGATCAAGTTGGTGGTCAAAGGAACTCATGGATCTACCAATCAAACCCCCATGAGAATGTACAAGGTTAAGAAATCTGGAATTCCGTTAATTCTTTCATTTAACACAATTCTTTAAATCAGACTCAAAAATCTAAATCTAAGTTAACTTAAACTTTAGTTCGATATAAGTGTCATAAAAAGGAAAAAAAAACCACAAAATCAACAAAAAAAAAAAAAAAAATGAAAAGGTATCACAAAACCACCAAGCAGCTGTAGCATTTCCTGAGCTCAAAGGAACAAATTAGCATTTCAAAGCACCTGAGGAATGCAGCAAGTCCCTTCCATTAAAAAATTCTGAGATTAAACATTTTTTAAAGAAGCACTGATGCTCGGAAGCCTGATGGATCATGAAGTGCAATCACAGGTCAAACCTGGCTGAGTCCCACTGAACAAGGCAGGTTCCCCTGGTATTTGGCTAACAAAAGCCTACTGCCTTTGCTGCCAATGGTAATCCAAATGCTTACTGAAGTTTGTGCCATGGAGCCATTAGAACAACATTCACCTGTGGACTCTCTGTTCTCTGATACATAGTATACTCCCAAAGCTCCTTCTTATCCATTGTCTTCAAAGTCCAAACTTAGCATGTATTTCCATCCTTTACTTAGCCACCTGGATATAAGAAGCTGATGGAAATCTATGACCATTACCTTTCTCTCCAGGGCAACTAAAACTGCCAAACAGACTAATAGATGGGCTTTTGTTTGATTTTTGGATGAGGAAAGGGAAAAATCATAGAATCATAGAATGGTTTGGGTCAGAAGGCATCTTCAAGATCATCTAGTTCCAACCTCTCTGCTACGGGCAGGGACACCCCCCACTAGATTAACTCAAAACCCCACTAAGATGCTCAAAGTCTCATCTAACCTGGCCTTGAACATCTCTAGGGATAGGGCATCCATGACTTCTCTGTGCAAGCTGTTCGAGTACCTCACCACTCTCACAGTAAAAAATTTCTTTCTAATAGATGGTAAAGGGGATGGAGTACAAATCTTAAGAGGAGCAACTGAGAGAGCTGGGGTTGTTTACCCTGGAGAAGAGGAGGCTGAGGAGAGACTTTATTGCTCACTACAACTACCTAAAGGGAGGTTGTGGAGAGGATGGAGCTGGGTTCTTCTCCCAAGTGATAGGGGACAGGACAAGAGGGAATGGCCTCAAGCTCTGCCAGGGGAGGTTAAGGCTTGACATAAGGAAAATATTCTTCACAGAAAGCGTCATTAGGCACTGGAATGGTCTGCCAGGTTGATGGTTGACTCTCCTTCCCTGGAGGTGTTTAAGGTGTGGGTGGATGAGGTACTGAGGGGCATGGTTTAGAGATTGGTCGGAATGGTTGGACTCGATGATCTGGTGGTCTCCTCTAACCTGGTGATTCTATGATCTAATCTAAATCTCCCCTCTTTCAGCTTAAAACTGTTGCCCCTCATCCTATCAATACACTCCTTGATAAAGAGCCCTTATCCTGCTTTCCTGTATAATAATTGGGCATCTTCATTCATGTAAAATGGTGCAATCGCACAGCTTTATTTGGAGTGACATTATCTGTATTATTGATACAAAAAAAAATACATATTTAAAAAGTACTACACAAAATAAATGACACGCAGAATTAGAGTAGTTACATATCTTCTAGAAACTGTAGTAATTTATATGAAAAAGCAGTCTCTCTCAATGAACTCCACCTCCTGATATTTCACCTCTATTTTGACAGAAGCTGAATAGCAGCAATGTCTTCCTGAATTTTACTTTTATAAGAAGTCCTTAAGATGATTATTTAAGCTCCAGTATTATCTATAAAAGATTAAACTGCATATGCTTATAAAACTGTTCTGCAGACATTTGATAATTTATTCCTACAACAGGAAGACAGAGGCCTACTCAGCAAATCATCAGCAGAGGTAGTATTAAAACTTTCACTCTCCTAATGCTGTGAATTTCCTAAATTGACTCAGAACTGCATGATTTAATAAAAAAATAAATGAAACAACAAAGGCTACTTCAAGTCAGACACACACTCACCCTCATCAAAAAATGCCAAACAGCACTTCATTAAACTTTCAAAAAAAGTCTTCTGGAGTGAGAATGAGGAAAAAATTCAGCTCTGCAAGTTCACAGCTTCTGTTTTCACATGCTTTTAACAAATAAACTTCATTACATAACTGCAGTGTTGCTCTTGCCATAAGAAATCTTTCAAATGACTTCCATGTTGCATGTGGTAGGTCATGCCCTCGCCTGGAACAGAGACAGCTCCAGCAAAGCTGTGCTTCAGTTAACAGCAAAGGACTCCCATGTCCCTCTGAAGCTACTTTCTCAGTAACATCCCAAATACGCTGCAGTTGTGCCTAAGCCAGTCTTACAGACTTCAGCTATTTCAAAAGATATTCCTCCCTTCCCTGTAAAAAAAAAAGCCAACCCTCTCTACTTGATTTACTACATTTACCCACTACAACCAATCCACTAAATCATGAAGCAATTGGTGTCAATGGACACTGCAGTACAGCTGCACCCATTTAAAAGCACAGCTGCGCAAGAAATAAAAGCACATTCTTTTCATCTAGCCACAAAGCTTTCAGAAACATGAGCAACAAATCTGCCTAAGTTGATATTTATTAGCAACACTAAGGGCTCCTTCCTTAGATCTTCTCGCAGCATAAAACGACTCATTTTTGTGACTGTCCCAGCTTCTACAAGCTTCTGCTTTTGCTAAACATTAGCAATAATTATTTGTATTCAAATTCATCATATACTAAGTGTTGACCATACATGTGAGCATGCTGTATAAGGCCCTCAAGTGCCAGCTGCTCTTTATATCTGCTCTTGCTCCTACATGGAGACCACCCCATCAAAGCTTGCAATGCTACAAGTGTCTGAAAGCCTAGCTTTAGCATGAGCATCTGGGCTTGTGGCAAAGGAGATTGTACTTTTTCCCATGGCCTCTGTGTCATATCCTGTTTCTCAGAGCCCTCCCATTCCTCTAAACATGACTTATCTCTCCAGCACTTCTCTTTCTCAGACTCCAGGCTGACTATCCCGCTGACGGCAGAGAAGCAAGAACATCAGCTTTGCATATAATTAGATAAAGATTACAAACCATGTTCCACTGTCCCTTGGCTTCTGAGTACCGTTCTAAAAAATAAAAACCTGAGAATTTAAGGTTTGCCAAGTGTTTTGCCATCGCAAGGTGAAAATATTATGCAGAAGTGCTATTTATATTTATTTGTTATAATAGAATTCAGTTGAACTTGAACTTGTAAGTGATGGAAGTAAAAGAGTATTTGTTTGCAAGACTACATTCTAAAATGACTTAAATACGTTTCCAAATTAAAAGTTGCAGATGCACAAACATATGCCAAGACAAAAATTCTGCTATCGTTAATCAAGCAAGCTGACCTTAAAGCTACTTCAAGTCTTGAAATGGTTTAGAAGAGGAAGAAAATGGAGCTTTGACATGTCAGTTTATGGAAACTGTATGGCAATCACCCCATATAAAGGTACTTACATCCCAGTCTGAGAGCAGATTCTGCAACAGTTTCAAAGCTGGGGTGATCTAGTGGTTTTAGACTGAAGACTTTTTGGTAGTTTCTTTTCTTCCATGGAAATATTCCAGGGACAGCATTTGGAAAACAGAACAGAGATTACAAAAAGGAAGGATTGTTCCTGAGAAAAACAGTATTCTCGATAGAGCTATGCATGGCTCATGAAATGGACAACTGACCCCTGCTCGGGAAAGATTTTATCAATGAATAGCTTTTTGGTTTTATAATCAACATTATTGCAGAAGGGTGGAGGAAGGCAATGCAGATTACCATATCTGCTCTATTATTTCTGAACTTTACACAAAAGATTTAAAATACCACAATTTAAATGCTGGCTATTAGTATGCAAAAACGTCTTAAGGAGGAACACAGAGCAGGGGTGAGTATCTGCTAAGCAGTTTCATATGCCGAAGCAGTCTCTGTGTAATCCGAACCCTTTTCCAAATACATTTTGCCTCACTAGCCAGAAAATAGATACAAGATGTGTTCACATTTGGCAAAAATTAGAGCTTAGAAATTATTAAGGGTTGTAGTAAATACCAGTAAAACCAATCTTTTTCTCCCCCCCAAAAAAGCCATGCTCCACCAAACACCTCTCAGGAAAAAACGCTAGAGCAAAAATTCTCTCAGTATTTATTCAGCACCATACAAACTTGGTTAAGCTTGCCAAAACCAGGTGATCAGGTGCTCCCAGACCAAGGGAGCCCAAAAGCACTTCTGGGGAAACTCCTGGGATAGAGAAGATAAGGTAGGCCACCATGAGGATAAGGAGCATAAGCAACTAAAATCGGAGCTCAATTCTGCTCTCTGGTATGTAGGCAGATGGACCACTGCATTTACATATCAGAGTAGCAGTAACTACCTTCAGGATATTCACTAATAAAAATGCCAGAAGATGCATGCAAATTCAATATTACACAAAGCTCTTTCTTGACTCAAGGGTGAAGTGAACAACTTGCTTTCCACCAAAACAGCTACATCAGAACTTCACAGACAGTACACAGAATAGTGGTTCCATATTTTTCTATTCTGAACTGACTGAATAAGGTGTTGGGCACAAACTTAAAGCTCACATTAATTGGCTCAGTTCAATTCTTCGCCAAGTTCAGCCCAGTGACCTCAGAAATGGGTCTCCTCATTTTCCTTTTCCTTCTTTTTGAAAACACAAAGCAGTAAGTCAGACATGAAATGTAAGAACTAGTGCAGTTTTTAAAGTATTGTTCATACCACAAGGTACCACAAGAGGTTTGAAACTGCTTTTCCAACACACATCATTATGAGCTTTCAAAGTGTACTGTTTTCACAGTGCTCCAGATACAGAGATAGGAGATGACACACAGTTTTTAGATTGGATGATCTGATGCAGTGCATTGAGTAAAGAAACAAGCAAGTCTACAAACTGGTCTCTCTTTAGGACATTCAATTCCTTTTACAACCTTAAATCACCACAGTTACTGCTCCAACCACTCTGGGATCTCTTTGAAATACACAGATCCACTTTAAACACATTTGTTATTTTTGCTAATTAAATGAACTCCATTTGCAAAACCAAACTCCAACAACTAAGAACTCAAATGCTGACAACAGAGACTGGATGGATGGATGGATGGATAGCACGTACACTCAGAAGCAATTGCTTATCTAATCAATAACTTCAAAAGTGAATTTTTTGTACATACTGCAAAAAATTAGTATTTCAATGGGATTGTGAAAGATGAGCTAGAGTTTAGCCTTCTTGAACAACAATAAATCCTTTTTGTAAAGAAAAATACTAAGAAACAGTCTTTGCCTAGAAGATGGATCTAGGAGGCATCTAAAACCAGGCTGAACAAAGCAGTTAAGAAGTAAACAGTAAAATGTCTAGTACATATGACCTCACCTAACTCTCTGAGTCAGTGAACAGACACAAACCATTACTGTCACTGGCACATTATCTATGAATATTGTTGTCAACTTTGTCTATCAGATCTAATATCAAATCATCTCTTAAGGATACTTCCCTTCTCCTGCACTGCAGCTCCACATAGGTAGAACTGGGTTCAATCATCCCTAGCAAAGTGAAAAGGTAGTGGATCTTTATCATCGGCCCACTTTACCCAACACGCCTTACAGTGGTAGCAATCCCCTGAAGGTTTAAAATTCTCAGTTCCAATTAAATTACATCAACAGTACATTTGGAACAATATGCAAACCATCTGAAAACTCTTAGGGAAGATTTTCAAGCTCTTTATAACATTTACTTGGGTGATGGGCATTTTTTAAATTCAATCTTCAAGGCTTTGGCACATCAGGGACTCAGTGGAGTCTGACACGGCATCACTCCTGCTGAAAGACACTGTAACACACTCACTGTAACACACTCACTGCAAGCCAGAGAGCTGTTCAGAGAGAGGCAAAGAGCTGAAACCTGTACAAGCTCATTAATACACTGCAAGGTCAACCTAGTCAGATGCCATTTTTTGGTGTTGTTTTAGAACAGGACTGACTTTTTAATGGTTTTACCAAAATAAAAGCTAAAAGCTGTTAGTCACGTTTGAAACCACCAGTGTCACAATCTGAGACCATGTACTTCATTAATTCTGCAATTTGACACGTTTTCCCTTTGCCCCGAGACATTCTTTCCATTGAATTTGCAGCAGAATGAACATAAAACAGACCTTAAAAAAACCCCAATTACTCTCAAATAATAACAAACAGACAAAGCCATAGTAATTTCTGTTGGCATAAGACAAGTAGGTGCAATTTAACACATAGACCAATGAGTAGTAGCTCCCACTGAAGAATTAACCATACACAGATGAAAAGATAAGGACTAAGTATTGCCAGATAAAAACTCTTATTGAAGCTAAAAGAAACCAAGTTTCAAGGCAAGTTTCAAGCAAATACTAGAAGCATTACAACGCCTGCAGAGTTCCACTTTTTTCAGTAAGTCAGGAAGTAGAAATTTGTTTGGTTTATGAAAAGGAATGCATAACATGCTTGACCATGACAGGGAAGAATTGGAACAGATCACACCATATGTCCCATACAGACCTAAGATTTTAAGACAACTGAATACTGAAAGTAAGATGATCCAGATGGTTATTTGACAGCCTGCTATCCTGCCCTCATGATTCCTCCTTTCCTTGGCCACTTAGTGTATTTCCTCCCAGCTTCTATTGTTCTTTCAATTTCAAATGAAACATGGTCTCAGGAAACAGTAAATTATCTCAGAGCTCTAACTTTGATAACATTTGTTAGTAAAACAGGATAATAATTTTAGTTATCAATTAATCTGCTTAGCATTCTGCAGTGGCCAATTATATGATTAACATAAGCACGTTAAGAGCTTGAAAGCAGAGCAAAATGAGTAATGAAATTCTCCGGTTTGGTGGCTCAATTAAAATAAAGAGGGGAAAGGGTGGGGAGCAGAAATCACCCTAGCCCAAGAAACAGCAATATTTCAAATTAACCCCAAGAGTAGGTTCATCTCAAAATAAAGATTTTTATGTAATTTTTGGTTAGAATATTTCTTTGTTAATCTTTAAAAAGTGAAACATAATTTAACATCTAAGCTAAGATGACAAATTCTCTTCCAAAATAAGCTTGACAAGCTCTTTAGCTAGCTTAGTTTGATATTCCTTCTGTTCTAATTCTTTGGTTGAAACTATTTGAATAATGTTAGTTCTTTTACTTTTTTAAATATTTGCAGCAATAAAGAAGCACTTTCATAATGAATGTGCCACTTGGTAACAATCATTTCAGTTTCACAGAACATAACACGTAATATCAAACTTAAAAGTACTGAATACTGGACAGAAGAATAATTTGGGAAGCTTCTGAGAATTTGCTACTACAAGCTATAGATCCATTTTACAGAATAAAGAAATGAGTTGTTTAATAGGGTTACAGAAACGATGTGCTACTTTGCTGACCATACTTCTTTTTTTTTTTTTTTTTGCATAAGTCAGCACATGCTACTAAGATGACCTAGGAGTCTTAAAAGATTTCACTCCCATAACTATGCACACACAGCTGATTATGCCAATGTACAAAAAACCAGGGGAACACAAAAAGACAGCTCATGTTGTGTTCCAACATGGCTTCATGCAAAAGTGCTGCATGAGGAAACTACATAGAGTGAAGCTCAAAAGAAAACACAAATCTTTACTTACAATGCTATATAACCACAGAATAACTTAGGTTGGAAGAGTCCTTTGGAGGTCATCTGGTTCAACTCCACCCAGAGCACAGCCAACTTAGTAACCTGATATTTTTTTTTTACTTTTCTTCCAAAGAGATAACAAGAATGAGCACAACCACAATAATTTCTTAAGAGATGTCAAAAGTCTTTGTGACTTACATAAAAACTTAATACACACGAATCAACCAAATTAAACAGAAGAAGGAATAAAATGCAAACCATTTGAAGTGGCTTCTAGGGTACCTGCTGTTGATTTAACAATCTCCTTTGCAAAGCACATTTCAAGTCCAAGAGAAGGCATGATATAGAACAGGAATATAAGATGGTGACACATGAATGAAAGTGCCTCAAAATCTGTATTTTCTCTTCATATTTTTTTTCACTATATTGAAGTTCAAAAATTGAGACATTTTTCATCATTCTTTGACAACTGATAAAACAAACCAAAAAGGGAATACCTTTAAATGCTAGATTCCTCCATGCTGGAGTCTCAGGAAGCTATACTTCTGGCATAGCAAGACACCGAGTAGTTCATTTGTGCTTCAGTTTAATGTTCCTCACCCAGCTTGTATCACACGTCTAAGAGAGTGCTGCAAGAACTCCCTGACAGGCAGATATGATACTCTCTGGCCTATGAGAAGGCTTTCTACTAAGCCCTAGGATGTACTTCCTAAGAACACTATTTGGTTTTAGGTTTTTTTTTTTAAACTAAACATTATTTTTTCCTGTTAGACCACCATGGTTGAGAGAGACCAGAAAGCTTACATACATCATGATGAATTTATCTGTACATCACAGGGTTAACAAAAGTATAAATAGGCTTTAGTCTGAAATGCACACACCTGGGCTTTTGTCAGTTCACTGTGTCTGTGAGTGAACCATGGCAAAATCACAGTCCTGCTGTGTGACGTTTAACAGGAATCTCAAGTGAGATCCTTTCATACAAGCTGAGCTGACTAAGCATTAGGATTAGATTAAGTCAGATAGCCAACACTCTTCTATAATAAGTAAAGAAAGACAGGGAAGTCCAGAAAGTAAGTCATAATAATGTAAAACAAGGAGAGAATTGAGAGGAGAGGAAAGTGAAGGAGCCTAACAAAAGTTTTCCAGATAGTATTTAGGAAAATAACAAACCTCATTTACCCTGCAGCCTTCTAAACTCTTTAAAAGCAACATGACTAAAACATGTGTATATTGAAGGAACCATGAGAACAAAGAAAATACAGCCTTAAGGAAACAGTAAAGTTAGGTCTCAAGAACTGTTGTTTGTGAAAAATTCTATCTGCTGTAAATGATGTATATTTTATTGAAAATAAAAAAAATAATACTTCATATTCTGTACAATTACAGACTGTATTGTTAAACACTTATTTCCAGTGTAATTACTTTTAGATAATGGAGAACAAAAAACTTGGAATGTGAATGGCAGCCGGGTACACTTTACACTGTTTCTGCTTTTCAAACGTATCTTTACACTTCACTTAGAAGTTTCGAATGGGAGCATAATACCTCATTCATTGCTAACAGTACTATGAATGAAAGGCTCTCTGAACAGCTGTTCTATGATATTTAATGCATGGTCTAATAAGCACTGGCATTTCCCACTCACAGATTTGTAGAAATTACATATGGGCTACAATTCTGTTGACAGATCCTTGCTCTTCTAGAAAAACTCTCTGCCCAGTCCTCAAGGCTTTAGTTTAATTCCTTGTGGACATTACCATATGCTTACAACAGTAGTTATGCTAAGCCAGGTTTGATCATGGCATTGGATACACATTGTCTAAATGCCATGCAGCATCAAAACCCACTTCCCAAATTAGCTGTTGCTAGGAGAAAAAGGAACCACAGAGAAATACAGAAATGGAAGAAAAATCAGAATGAACCAGACTGTTTTTCAAAGGAAGCAGAAATGTTGGCATTTCTTTACAAGGCCGGTATTTATGAGGCATTATCATACAGTTTATACAGTCACTTATAACAGCCTCTTCCCAGCCACAGGCCCTTTAACTTATAGAAGATTTAAAGCAGCTTTCACAGACAAAAAGCAAGAAAGCTCAGAAATCACTTTTGTTATCGTTATCAGACAATAAAGCATAAAAACCACTTTGACTTTGTACAGTTCTGTACTTGGAACTGCAAAGCATGGAAATTACTTTTGATTTGTAACTTGAAGTATACTCACTCCCCTTTTAACTTCTTAAAATCCAGTAGGGGAAATTATTTCAAAGTTTTACTTTAGGGGAGAACAAGCAAGAGAGAAAGTTTTCAAGTTTTATTACCTCTTTTTGAGCACACAAGGAGACAAAAAGAAGAACTGAAATTTGTGCAGTATTAGTCACACTGAAGAGGTCCAAGATAATGACAATGTGAGAGCTAACACAACATCTGCGTGGAAAGAAACCTGACCTGGCATAAGTAACATCTTTCTTGCTTTGTAAAGCTCATCCAACATACTTTGTAGATCTGCTCTCTCCCTATTCCCCTGCTACAAACTTGCAATCATCTCAAGTTGGCCTTTCTCCACATAACCTCAGCACTTCTGCTACACAAGCCAACTCCTCTGCAGTTGTTACTATCTTGAATAATTTTCCTGTTTATCTACACCTGTACAGTTCTTCTCCTCCCCCGTCCTCCTCCTCTCCAATTATTCAACTTCATCAATGCTATTAGAGTCTTGCAGTTTTGAAACACAATTCAAACCAAGAAAAAAGAAAACCTTCAGTGAATATAAAGCCATTGGAAACAATGTGGTATTATCCAGCATACACAGCTGTATGTGGAAATGAGCAAACAAGAAAAATACAAGCATGACAGCCTAAGTGCATGCAACTTTCAGGATGAGGAAAAACCAGGAAATGAGCCAACTAAAAGTCCCTACCAGACACAGAGGCTGTTGCCTTAATCCAGGCTCCTCAATGCCTGTTATCCTGCATATATATTGTTATCCCTGCATGTCATTTCTAGAAAAGACCCTTAGATACTCTCACTAGATAAAAACACCGTTTGCATCTCAGCGAACTATTCAGCATACTTAATACATAAAATTTATTTTGACAGTGACTGGCTGCCTGAACAGTCTGGTACAAGATCATTCTGTTGCTTGCTGTGATTTGCAAATGATATGTCTGTCACTTTACAGATGCACCACCCATATTTACTGGCTACTGACCAAATGTGGTTGGCCATTCTAATGCAGATAAATTGTTGAGCACAAGAGCAATGGAGAGTATATTACCTTTTGAGAAACAGGCACACTACACTTAGGTCAAGCATGAAGCACAAGGAGAAAGCTTTGCACATCACTTGTCTGTTAATACCACCCCTGCTAAAAGGGGTGAGGTAGGACATGTATTTCAACACTGCCTAGCAAAGCCACTCCCAGACCATGTACTTTCTAAAGAGAAATATTAATTCTTTGTATCTTCAGGAAAATTATAACAACTTTTTTTTTCTTTTTTTTTTTTTTCCAAAAGGGGGGTAATTAAAACAGTGGAAGTTACCTTTTAGTTAAATATCTAAGGAGAATGCTAAAGTTGCATAATTAAACAAATCAGAAAATGATAGGCTGAATTATACTCCTCAAAACAAGGTTTATGTAAATACCACATACCATTCCTCAAATAGTAAAATATTGTTCATTTTTTCTACCGCATCTTGTAGCCCTGTGCATTTGTTAAATAAAGAGATCACACAGAAATTACCCATCGGGATACTTAAACTCAGTCTTCCATTTACAGTAAAAAGTAACAGATAATTCTCTTACACAATTAGTCACTTCAAACCTCTTGCCTCTGTTAATCAAAACTCTGTAAGTGAAAAAAAAATCTAGTTCTTAAGTCCTTCCTAAGGAGCCAGTATTGCTGCAGAACATGAAATAATGCACCAAATAACAGAGAACTGACAGTGCAGGAAAAGCTGCAACACTGTGAGGTGTACAGCCAACTCAGTAAAGACCTTAGGAACTCAGCTGAGGTACTAGACTATGTATGTATACTGATCTTGAACAAGGCTAAGGAAATGTTAACAAACATCACCCCAGTTCTGTCTACTCAGAAGAAGTCTGTATTTCCCTGCTGTTGAGAAGCTTTTCACTACACAGCAAAAGACATTAATAAAAATGTGCCTTCCAGGAAACATCTAGATTATGAAACACTTCAGACAACTAACCTTGGTAAGAACAGTAGATTTTTAGCTTTGAATTCAAAAAAATCATGCCAACAAACTTACCTAGTTTATTCCAAGCCACCAGCTATGAAAGGAATGGTAGAAACCTTAAATATTTGGTCATCAGATCCTGTATATTTTGTAAGCAGTAGGCATTTCCAAAAAGCCTATTAACCTCTTGACACAAAGGATCACTTATGGCATGTAGGAAGCCTTTCCAATCCATTTTTCCTTTCAAATTAAATTATAAAATAAAAACTAACAAATCAAAAGAAAGTGACACAGCAATCTTTTCCCTTTACACTTAATATTCATGTGGTGAATAGGATACATTAAATGATGTTTTGCTTCACAGAGGCTGAGAAATTGGATGCCTTACAAGAACAGGTAAAACATCAAGCCATTCATACCAAAAAGACCAAAATAAAGACTACAGCTCTGATAATAAAATCTGAGAAATGGAAAACCACAAGCACTTGCTGAATATTTCAAAGAAAGGGGATAGGAAAAAAATCAAATTAAAATACACATTGGAAAGCAAACGGTACTGTACAACAATCAAAATACTTCATTAAGCATTCTAACATTATTCAGCCTGTTCTGATTGCTATTATGAAACAGAAATATGGTTATTAAACAATCTAGAGCTTCATCACAGCTAAAATGAAGTGAAAAGAATTCCCCTCAGTCAGCACGACAACAGACACCTCACCAGACTCTCATCTGCCCTGCAGTATGAACATTCCATCAAGACCTTGATCTTCTAAGAACCTATAAATATCCTGAAGCCATAAGTTTAAGAAAATGTTCTCATGATAGCCTGGAAAACTGAAGCTAACTTAGAAAATCAAATACACTGTTCTTGCTAGTTGAGTAGTAAGGAAATGCTTGTTTCATTACAATTCACATGACTTTCCTCCTCAAAAAAAATTGTCTTGCTCGTGTCAAGATCCAAAGTTTCTGACAAAAGAAAGAGAAGTCATAATCTCCCTAAAGACAAAATCTTGATGCTGTTAAAAAGGCAAGAACAATTCAGAATGCAAGGCAAAAATACCCATTCAGTGAGGAATAAGGATATGAACAGGACTGAATATGCATCAGGTAAATTTAAATACTATTTAGAAAATTAGAAAATTGTAGAAAGGAATGACGTGTAAGGCGGTTGTGTTCACAAATAAAGAAGATGAAAACTTTCTCAGTATTCATATTAGAGATGTGAATGTTAACCCCAAAACATGTAGAACCTCACAGAAGCAGAATGGTTCCTGGCGACAAGGATGACTGAAGCAGCCCATGACACTGCTACTGTGTGTCTGGTATTTGCTAAGACACCTCTACATGATCACTGTCAACTCTTGCTGCAAATACTGCCACAAGGCAAAGAGGAAAAGCAGGCAGCAGGATGTACAGTCATGGCTGCTATTAAAAAATGTGAACAGGCTGAAACTGTATATAAAGTGAAACAAAAAAATTAAAACTGACAGCATTTTTAAATAGAAAGCATTTTAAAATTATATCAACAGCATAAAGAGTGAACATTCATTCAAAGGTTTTTATTTTAAACCATCTGTGATTTAACTGTTATTATTTTATAGTCATCTATCACTTATCACTATGTACTGTGAGGAGTAGGTGAGGACTGCTGGGGGAAAGACACTAAGTGACAGTAAGGGTACTTCCTAAATAACTCCCAGAAATACTTTTATCTACTGAACAAATGTTCCAGTGTTTTAATTAAGTCAAGCAGACAGAGATCAGATCAACATACATGCAGCAATTTAGGAGTAACTCACTGCAGTGTAAGATGCGCTTTTGTTCCTGAGACCAAGCCGAGCCTTTGAGTCTTTTTCCCTCCTTTAGGACATGGGGAAAAACATTGGAGAAAATATGTTGCATGGGGGCTCTTTAAGCTACTTTGCTACTTCCTCTAAAATTAAAGCTTTCAGCATGTAGCTGAGTAGATAAATTATTAGTAACACTACTACTTAAAAATAAATTTGCCCCTAGGGAGGTACAGCATTCAGTATTACACATTTCAAAGATTTAGCCAGAAATATCAACAAATCATAGAATCATAGAACAACCAGGTTGGAAGGGACCCATCGGATCTTCTAGTCCAACCGTTCCTATCAAACACTAAACCAAGTCCCTCAAGGCCTCATCCACCCGTGCCTTAAACACCTCCAGGGAAGGTGACTCAACCACCTCCCTGGGCAGCCTATTCCAATGCCCAATGACCCTTTCTGTGAAAGCCCAATGACCCTTTCTGTGAAATGATCAAAAGGAAGGGTTAACATCCTGGGAATCAACACCTATGGACATATCTCCCGTCCTCTAGTGCAACTTGGGAGAGCAGGTTGAGCTTCTCCCACAAATTTCACAATACCTTTGAGCACACATCATCAGGCTTTTGTAGGAAGGAGACACAACAATTTGTTTGCTCATCACCTGTCACTGCTACACATCCAACACTAGAAACATCCATGGCTGTAAAATCTAAGGCTCAGATGGGCCACCAAATGGCTCCATTAGTCTGCCTACACAGCAGTTGAGGAGGCAAGGCGATCATGCCGAAGTTCAGTCCTTCCTTACTGCGCTTTTGTGCTTAAAGAAAGATAAAGCAGTTTGGATATGAAGACAGTGTGGGCTTAAGAACAAGTAAGACTGATGAGCAGGTCCATGCAGTTACCAGACAGTGGGTCACTTCATTAGAATAGGGCAGAGAGAGGAGGAATATTTGTTTCTGATATACGAGGTACAAAGACATGACTCGGGTCTCCTGGACTTCATCCCAAACTATACTTCTGCCTTATGAGCAAGACACAAACTACTAAAGGCAATCCCCAAGTAAACGCCACAGCCCTGGATTGTTTAAGTATCCCTAAACACGCTTGATCTTCTACATGAAATTGCTGACTTTGAAAAACTTATTTCTATTGGATTTTTTAAGAGAAAAGGTTTACCTTTAGAAAACACAAATGTAGTAAAAACACCATTGGTC
Source organism: Coccyzus lansbergi (assembly GCA_033558105.1). Lineage (NCBI taxonomy): Eukaryota > Metazoa > Chordata > Aves > Cuculiformes > Coccyzidae > Coccyzus > Coccyzus lansbergi. The sequence continues at coordinate 1,594,127 of JAUMJK010000347.1, forward strand.
ACAACCTCTCATGCCACCTTGAGCCTCAAGTCAAACTGAATCAACAAGGAAAGCAGTACAGAAGATAACTGGTTGGGTAGGTGCATCTTAGGGCAACTATTTCTCTATTGTATGGAAAACCAAATTGACAGGCATTCTGAAACATGAGCAAAGAGTTGAATGTGCAAAGAGATTGCAGCAAGATCACAGTCACATGAAACTGGAACAATGCCCTTCAATGACAAAATAAGGAAATGACAGAACATGACTAGGTATGGAAATATTTTTTTTTTAAGTAACCTTCCAAGTGATCTGGTCCTCATGATGTAGAGGAATGAAAGAATTTTCCATCCCAAATGAATATAAAAATACACTTCAGAAACTGACTTCAGCAAGAAATCAAGACAGGATAAAGAATTATGGTTTTCTTTCATTATTTGACAGCAGAGTTCTTTACCCTCCAGAGCAACAAAGGCAGTTTTGCAAAACTTCCCCTTAACATCACAAAACTGTCATGGAATACTCCACTTCTTAGAGATATGTCTGCTCTCCCACATCAGCATAATAATTTCAGTTGAAATCAATGTAGACAACCCAGAACCAGCAGATTTATGTATTAAAACTGCCTTTAGCTTATCACCAATCAAGTAACTATCTGGGGCCTTTATTTCAATACACATTTGAAACACTTAAACTAATCAGAAATTTATAGAAAAATTCTCACTATATTTAGACAATTTTAAAACCCATAGCTCTAGACAAATTGCACTGTGATTACTTAGAAAGAAATGAAGTGCTGTAGAATCACTTGGTTGTATACATCCAGTGAACAGGAGTCAAAGTAGTACAGAATACATCTGAAAAATGGAGATCGGTGACTCATGAAAAAACTTCATGTTTATGTTTAAGACTCAGGAATAAAGAATAAGAACCCAAACTCTTTGCATTTAAGCCTAGGTTTAGGTAAAGGATTTGGAACAGGGGTGCAGGACCTCAGCAACAAAGAAAACACCCACTGATGCCAAACAGTTTTCCCTCAGTCTCTGAACTCAGGTTGGCATCAGCAAGAAATGCTAAATGCTCACTCTCTTTGATGTTGACTCTCATTTCGTACTGGTCCTTCATTTAAGCCAACGTATACTTTTTAAGTCCCTAAAATAAAGTGTTCACATATTTCCCCCTTCTCAAGATCTCAAGAAAAAAGCAAGCATGAATATAACTGTTAAAAAAATCTAAATTACACATAAAACTTCTTTTTAAGTAACGTATCCAATTGATCATCTTTTAAGGTTTGAAACAAAAAAACCTGTATCACTTCCACTCCTAATAAGTATTTAGAAGACTAAAATATACATATATATAAAATATATAAATATACATAAAAATATATACATCATCTTCATGATGGTTTTTGCCTTTTGGCTAGATAACTTGTCTAATTTGTCTACAATTTTAATCCTTTATCCTTCAGTCATCACCATCAAACAACATATTGCTACTGGGAAAATAAGCTAATAGATTATATATCTCAACAGGATCCCTGTAGTAGAAAGGACAAATCAGGAATGAGGTAAGAGAAGTATGCAAATACGCATGGAGACAACTTTGTGAAAGAAAATTTTCAGATAGTCAGAAAAAAGTGGTAGGAAAAGGGCAGAAACATCTTTTGGAAGAAAAAGAGAAAAGAAGAACAGCTTTTATTGAGTAAGAAAAAGAGATGAGGTGGAAAATGAGTATTTTGAAGATCAAGGGATAAAATTGGCAGTTTACAAGAAGCATAGAGAAAGTTAGGAAACAGCTATATGAGAAAACAGTAGTAGGAAATGACGCAACTCCTTCTGTCTAACCACCCAAAAGAGTAAGCTACATGCTACAGTATTAAGTCATAAAACAACTTTAAAGAGTTCAACAGGTTCTAGCCTCTCACATGTAAAGCATTATTTTTATGATGGGGAACAGGTTTAACAATGGGGGCTAAAGAGAAAAAAAATTGTAATGGTGCTCAATATTTCTGTGCTGAAGATACAGAAATCACTAAATAGAAAAGGAACTAGAAAGCTCCTGGGAAAACATTTGGAGTACAGCAAGAAGAAATTGCTTCAAGCGTAACAGGTCCTTCAGACAAAAATATAACAACACCTTCAGACAACAGAAATACCCAAGGCATGCTAAGAGCAATCCCTACATGGAGAACCTAGTAATGTCTATAGAGCTATCTACAAAAGCACTTCAGCACCCTTGTAAATCTCATCCTGAACACCTGTCCCACTGTCCCACCTAAGTCTTGTCAGGGCTGAAAACAAACCAGATTTCCCCAATGCAAAGAACGAGTCATTAGTTTCTGGAATAGTATTCGTTCTTCTTCCTCTTCTTTCTCCCTCTGTATTCTGTGCCTAGGAGGCTTTTTTTTAATTCTAATTTTATTTTTCTCCATGAAAATAAAAGAACTACCACTTGTATGAGACAGATGAGTGAAGAAAAAAAGGAGTAAAGTCTTTGCTGTTTTGTGTTGTATGAGAATAAATACAAATACAAATGTTAAACTGCAGTGCAAGTTTGCAAACTTAACATTCCCCAGTTACCTCAGACTTAAAACAGACGAAGCATGGTCTCTCCAGGGGACAGAAAGATCCTGTCCCAGCCAAATCAAATGTTCACAAGCCAGAAGCTCCCAATTCGTGTGCTAAATTATATGTAAAGATTTTATAACGTGAGTTGACAGGGTAAGAGCTGAAACCAAAACACATTATCTCCCAAAGAGGAGATAATGACGTATTTCCCCCATCACCTCCAACACACACATATTTCTCATTGCTTCCATAGAATTTCTTTTCCAAATACACCCCTGAAAACAATCCTAAACTGAAGTGTCTTTTGCTGCTACAGTATCTTTTGCCCACAGTATCTAAAGGCCATCATCAATTCAAATTCCACTAACTGGTAATTCCCTTTATCATTTATTAAATTAGTCCTAAATCCACATATTGGCTATGGTCCGCCAATCCTATTCAGATACTCTATCCTCATAATTTTTTATCAAGGAGTCAGAAATGCAATATATCTGGCGACGCCAGTATCAACTCAATTACAATAGCTGCAACACTTAACCCAAAAGATAGATAAAAACAGTAACACCGAGGAATAAAAATTAATGACTGGCAAGGTTGATAGTCCCATATCATATTTCAATAATATTGGTTTCAAACTCATTTATTTCTAGAGACTTGCTCTATAATCCCAGTTCCACTGTTCTGATGATTCCACTCCATGCTTTTCCATATGACTATAGCAAACTTGGGGCTGAACCGAAAAGCAAACATGCCTCAGTACACAATCCTTCTCATATTATCCTGCTTTTAGAACATACAAATTCACTGCAGATGTTAGTATGCATAATATGTGTAGGGAAGTAACTAGTGTATTAGGAAATACAAAAATGGAAAAATTACCAAACTGAATGGCTTATTTCAAATCACTCTGGAGGCAGCAGTGCTCCAACAGCAGACAGCCAGCAGCCTCCTGGACCATACCAAAGGGGACAAGGCCAGTAGCTCATGGCATGAGAAGGATCATCCTCTCTGCTCAGCACTGCTTAAGTCATATTTGGAAGACCTTGTTCAGTTTTACTGCTCCTCAGCCTAAGAGAAAAGTTGATAAACTGTCACAAATTCAGCAGAGAACAATGAAGAAAGTCAGGGGCTGGAGCACCTGTCTGTAAGGAGAGGCTGAGGGAGCATGACTGGCTCAGGGGGCCTAACAGCAGCCCATCTGTAATGACAAGGAGAGTATCAAGAAAATGAAGTCAAGTTCTTCACAGCGAAGTATGGCCAGAAGCTGAGAGACAATACACATGAATGGAAAACAGAGAGGTTCAGAGTGGACATCTCTGGAATTTCATTCCTCCAATATGGGAGGTGCCACAAAGGAGAAGAAACGGCATCCTTTCTGTGGGGGAAGGGGGTCACTAACCAACTCAACTCTAGAGAAAAGAGGTATGCAGGACCTAAATAAACTGCCTTGCTGACTAGAAATACAGCAGTTTTGAAAAGAGCTGAAAAAGCAATAACATCTTTTAAGAGCTTTTAAGATCACCACCTTATCGTTGGGCTTGAGTTTGGACATTGTCCTAAAATTCCACTAAACTAAATTATTTTCTGATTGCTAGAAGGAGCACTAAAGTTTATTTGTTTTTATGGAGGAGGAGTGATTTGATCTTTGTTTTTACTAAGCTAATTATGTAGGTAAGCAGCTAGCAACTAGGCTTTTCAAATATAATTCCTCCCTCCATTAGCATGTGTTAACATTAATATGACATGAGATGCATCACTCAGTGTACCTAGTACCTCACTCATTTTTCCTCTGATCAACAAGCCAGTTGGCATCAGCCTATTTAAGTCTTCATTAAGACCAACACATTAATCTTACCAGTTCTCAGGAAATCCTGAATCAAAAAGGACAGCTTACTGATTGGCTCCAATTAGAGGGAAGAAAAGAAAAAAGAAAAGAAAAGAAAAGAAAAGAAAAGAAAAGAAAAGAAAAGAAAAGAAAAGAAAAGAAAAGAAAAGAAAAGAAAAGAAAAGAAAAGAAAAGAAAAGAAAAGAAAAGAAAAGAAAAGAAAAGAAAAGAAAAGAAAAGAAAAGAAAAGAAAAGAAAAGAAAAGAAAAGAAAAGAAAAGAAAAGAAAAGAAAAGAAAAGAAAAGGAGGGAGGGAGGAAGGGAGGAAGGGAGGAAGGGAGGGAGGGAGGGAGGGAGGGAGGGAGGGAGGAAGGGAGGAAGGGAGGAAGGGAGGAAGGGAGGAAGGAAGGAAGGAAGGAAGGAAGGAAGGAAGGAAGGAAGGAAGGAAGGAAGGAAGGAAGGAAGGAAGGAAGGAAGGAAGGAAGGAAGGAAGGAAGGAAGGAAGGAAGGAAGGAAGGAAGGAAGAAAGGAAGGAAGAAAGGAAGAAAGAAAGGAAGAAAGAAAGGAAGAAAGAAAGGAAGAAAGAAAGGAAGAAAGAAAGGAAGGAAGAAAGAAAGGAAGGAAGAAAGAAAGGAAGGAAGAAAGAAAGGAAGGAAGAAAGGAAGAAAGGAAGAAAGGAAGAAAGGAAGAAAGGAAGAAAGGAAGAAAGGAAGAAAGGAAGAAAGGAAGAAAGGAAGAAAGGAAGAAAGGAAGAAAGGAAGGAAGGAAGGAAGGAAGGAAGAAAGGAAGAAAGGAAGAAAGGAAGAAAGGAAGGAAGGAAGGAAGGAAGGAAGGAAGGAAGGAAGGAAGGAAGGAAGAAAGGAAGAAAGGAAGAAAGGAAGAAAGGAAGAAAGGAAGAAAGGAAGAAAGGAAGAAAGGAAGAAAGGAAGAAAGGAAGAAAGGAAGAAAGGAAGAAAGGAAGAAAGGAAGAAAGGAAGAAAGAAAGAAAGAAAGAAAGAAAGAAAGAAAGAAAGAAAGAAAGAAAGAAAGAAAGAAAGAAAGAAAGAAAGAAAGAAAGAAAGAAAGAAAGAAAGAAAGAAAGAAAGAACAGTAACAAATACTTCATACCAACCCCCCGCAGAGCAGTCAACTTTCAGAGGGATATGTTCACTAACAGCTAGAATGATAGGAAAAGCAAAGCAACACCACCCTGACCCTCTGACATCCAGGTTGATGTCTGCTAAGGAACAGCGTGCAGATGCTTTTCAAAAGCCACGTTGCACAACTGTGTAGGGCTCAGCACCAGACAAAAGGGTGGGACTGGGAGCTCACAGGGAGTATTTGGACATAATCTGAAAAAACAGATTTTCAAATAGGCCTTATTAAAGATGCTTCCAAACTTTATCAGCCTCTGGAGCACCCATTATTTTATCTGGTCTAAACCAGAAGAACTTATTGATTGCATTTTTTTGTTTGTTTTGTTTACTGGGAAGCAAAGGAATAAGTCTGGCACACTGACTCATGGTGTTTCTGCACTGGTTTCATCAGCTAGAACATTCCTTCAGCATCCCATCAAAGACTATTAAAATAAGTAAATCACAAGAACTATCTGTCCTCTGCAGAGAGAAGGGAATGGGGAACTGCAGTGGGTTTCCTTCTTTCTGTACTTTGTTGACCCCTTCCTGCTTGTGATCCCATGTTATCCTGAGAACTGAATGCCTACATCCAATATACAATATTTTGTCTGTTTAGTTACACTTTAAGTGGCGGAAAAGGAGGGACTAGACCTAGGGACACATGGGACAAAAGACAGCATAACAGTATGCTAAGAGAAGAACATCATCCCACACAAAACAGGGGAACCGTTCCCAAGAAAACCTTCATCAGTTGGGGCTTAACTTCCACTTTAGCTGACATCCTTCCTTTAGGCTAAAAGCCACTGTATGCAAATGAATATATACATTTAAAATAAAAAGCCAAAAACAAAAAACCCCCACCCTTATAACTGTTCTTATAAGAAGAGAAGAAATACGTTTTCCATGAAAGTATACTCCTTACAACAGTGTCTGCTTTCAATTTTTCGCTAAAATAACATTGTACTGAATTTTCATTCACATCAGTAGAATATTTTTCTGCCCTCTGAGCAAAACTCTTTTCTGCTGTCATCAAAGCAGAGAAGAGAAAGAGAAGGATCAATTAAGCAATTAAGCAGAGGTGTGATGTAATATACACCTTTAAATGAAAGTGAATAAAAAAGAAAAAAATAGGCATTTTTAAAAGTATGTTTTAAGAACGGTATGTCTTTGCTATTAGATAAGCATCTAATCCTCTGTGCCTCATCAGTAGGAAACACTACTTGTCATCAAAGGAAGTTATTGTTCCCAGTTAATTAACAACTGTAATATGGCTTGGGATCTTGGAATGTTAACATATCATCACTATTACACAACGCTGAGCTCTTTTTTCAATCAGTTAAATATTTCTATTAATGTGTATAACCCAAGTGTGTTGCACTGTTTACTTTGAGTGCATTCTTTCTAAACACTTTCACAATCTTCACCCGATCCTGCAAAGCATGGTTTGCAAAATCTGCAAATAGCTATAAAAATATCAACCCTTTTTTATCCTCAAGTGAGATCTACATCCTACAAATGTTTTGAACATGCCACTGCTTACTCCAGCCATTCCTGCTAAAGGTGGGATTATCCAAAAGGACAAAAAGTATACAACGTTACAGTGTTTTGCGGACAGAAAATGTTTTTGTGATCCTCTGTCCTGAACACTGTTCTGGTGAACTTGCAGAAATGCATAGAGCAACTTCCTTTCCAAGTGCTGCTCGTGCAACAGCCATTATCTGTGTGCAGCTCTACTTAATACAAACAACTCCTCCTGACTTAATGGAGCAACATGCTGCACACAAGTGACTTTGCAAATCCGAAATCTGATGGGGTCCCAGTCATTAAGCCAGATAATATTAGTTCTTTTTTACATCAAAAAAATCCAGCAGTGAAGATCCAATTCTGTTTTACTTAAGATCAAAGGACATCATGGAAGATACCATCTTTTCTGATTTACAGTGTTGTCCTCATAGAAAAGAAGTATTATATGCTGCAACACTTTCCTAATATAGATATAGCCTTTACCTCATCAACCTCTTTACAATTTCACCTTTTCTTTGATAATCATCCTTCTCTACCTCAGGGTTTTAAAGTGGATTGTATAACTACTCTTTTAAGAACAAATGGAGTTTAAATAAAAAAAAAATTATGCTTGTCATTGCTAGTTTCTGATCCCAAAGAAATACCACAAGCAAAAGTCCTGGCAGGAAGAATATAAAAGAGTGGCACTGAGGAGTTGCCACTCTCCCCTACATGTCATGGTCACAGAATACAAAATAGTTATCAAGTTGAATGTGCACTAGAAGTAAGGTTTGGAAGTTAAATTCTTTGAGAAGTAACAAGTTGATTCATTTCATCTGGTCCCAGAGATGTAGCCAAATGGATCCCACCACTAGTGGGCTTTTAGACTATGAATCTCAACCCTGCTACCTCAGGGAAACCAAAAGGTAAACTAATGCTGCTGGGCACTAAGACTCATCTTTTGGATCATGTATCGAAAAAAAACCCTCTAGCTAGTCAGCTTGCTTCTTAGTTTAATTTTCACTGATCTCACAAAAACTGCACTGCCTACACATGTAGTTGGGGATCTGTTGGAATCTTTTCACTCATACAAGGAAAGAATTTACCAAATCATGTCTCCACACCTCATCAAAGCCTATGGCTTAAAAGGGCAAGCCACCCAAATTAAGAGCAGCACTTAAAATTGTAAGATGATATATTGCTTCTTCAACTGTTTTCCTTCAGGAGAAATTGTGCTCAAGCAGGAATAAAAAGGTCTCTGGAGCCCTGCTCTGATCCCACTGGGAAAGAGCACAAATCATGAGGAGTATCACCAAGGACCACCTATGCCACCTTGTTCAGCAAGTCATTCCCTTAGAGACCATCAAGGTTTATGAATTGTTCCAAGCAATCACATATAGCAAAAGCACATTTACAAAACTAATTAAAAAGTCACTAAGTGGATAACCAGGATGACAATGTCAAAAAGTAGTGCAAGAGACATGCAACTCTAAATGTTACCAAACTCTTAGTGTCACTATATAAGGAAGCATATTTTCAGTAGATAATCTGAAGATGTTTAACCTTCTTAAAATTCAACATTTATCTTCATCTATAGCATTCTATAATTGCCTATATTTCTTGTAGAGATTTAATATGCTGACAGTTACATGTACTTGTATTCCACAGATCTGGTGTCAATATTCTGTCTGTTTAATACAGTGACACACTGATACAGTACTCAAGAATCAGCACTGAAAAAGCCATCCTATTCACTTTAATGAATAAATCTGTAGTAAAGCTTACATGAATTCATTTACTGCTCACTGGCATGAAAATTGATTTCTTCTGAATAGCTGCTCTAATACAAAAAATACTGCCAAAATAGAAGCAGGAACAACTTTAAAATACACTACAAACTATCTAGTTGAATTAATCTCTCCGAAGTACCTTCTAGCTATGCAATGGAAAATCCTTATGTACAGCTTTTTCCTAAGCTGAAATATTATTCACAAGCTTGCTTAGTTATCAGGTATTTGTTTGAAAGAAGAATTGTTTATAATAAAAACATAAAATGAAGTACAACCCTTTTGACTACTAAGAAGTTGCATTTTAACCAAGCTAGTAAGTAAAAAAAAAAAAAAAACCAAAACCAATTATGTGTTGATGTCTACTTCCATAAAATGTCCTTCTATGGAATTTGTTGTAATACAGAATTTTTAAACATATCCTCACATACCCAAAAGGACATGACAGTGTAATGTGATGTTATTTTCTCACATAATACTGGCTGTAGGACACATGACCTAAAAACTAGAGTGTGTCACTTAGTGGCTACAGATCTGGATCCTCCTGAAAAATGGACCCACTCACTTACTAAAACATTTTCCTGAACTAATCTTTTTAAGATTTCCTACTCCTAACATTTTCCTAAACTAAATTAATCCGTTTAAGGGCATTAAACAATTTTTTGATATACATTTTTTCATGCATTGGGATTATTTTCCATTCTTCAGGACAGAAAAGAAAATAGAAGAAAATACAAAGTAGGCATAGAATATTGAAATCTAGTAACTTTCATCCTACCAAAAAAAACAGAACAGGTTCTAGTAAAAACCTGCATATCTTGGACTTTTTTGTTATAACAATCACAAAATAAAACAATCTAGTTGATTTAGGATATACTACTTAGTAAGATTTTGAGTATTTCTTTTAAATAAACACATCCATCAAGTCACAGCTTAAAACAATTACAGACCCTTGTGAAACGGTAAACTTAAAGCTGGCAGGGTCAGATAAAAAATACAACTGCAGCAAATGTCTAGTCAACTCCAAGCCAAAATAAGCTCAGTTTTGTTTTACTGTATGCCTTTGTTGGTTTTATTGTTGCTACTACACCAAATAACCTGAAAAAATGCAAACACAGGCACTGAGTCAGATTATGGTAGCTCCTCATTACCAAGGTTCTTCCAGGCAAACCAGAACTCCCCTTAAACTTTAAAGCTTGCTTCTCTTGACCAAATAAAATCTTACTTTTATTTCTGTTTATAAAGCAAGATAACAGAATTAGCATAATTTTGGAAACCCATAAAACAACAGACAGAGTCTACTTAACAGGTCTTAATTCAGTTGACAGTGTCTCTCAACAGCCTAATGTAAATACCTAGAGTAGTTTCTAACCACACCAGTCAGGTCTCCTGTATGTCGTTACTTGCAACACTCAAGCCATAATACAAGTATTAGCTATGAGAAGGAGAATACATTCACAGAATCACAGAACAGAACAGAATCACAGAACAACCAGGTTGGAAGGGACCCATCGGATCTTCTAGTCCAACCATTCCTATCTAACACTAAACCAAGTCCCTCAAGACCTCATCCACCCGTGCCTTAAACACCTCCAGGGAAGGTGAATCAACCACCTCCCTGGGAAGCCTATTCCAATGACCCTCTGCGTGAAAAACCTCCTCCTAATCTCCAGCCTAAATCTACCCTAGCGGAGCTTGAGGCCATTCCCTCTTGTCCTGTCCCCTGGCACTTGGGAGAAGAGGACAGCTCCCTCCTCTCTACAACCTCCTTTCAGGTACTTGTAGAGAGTAATGAGGTCTCCTCTCAGCCTCCTCTTCTCCAGGCTAAACAACCCCAACTCTCTCAGCCGCTCCTCATAGGTTCTGTTCTCCAGCCTCTTCACCAGCCTCATCGCTCTTCTCTGGACTCGCTCCAGAGCCTCAACATCCTTCTTGTGGTGAGGGGCCCAGAACTGGACACAGTATCCAAGCAGCGGTCTCACCAGTGTGGAGTACAGAGGGAGAATAACCTCCCTGGACCTGCTGGTCACACCATTTCTGATACAAGCCAGGATGCCATTGGCCTTCTTGGCCACCTGGGCACACTGCTGGCTCATGTTCAGTCGGCTGTCGACCAACACTCCCAAGTCCCTCTCCTCCTGGCAGTTTTCCAGTCAGGCTTCTCCCAGTCTGTAGTTCTGCATAGGGTTGTTGTGCCCGAAGTGCAGGACCCGGCATTTGGTCGTGTTAAATCTCATGCCGCTGGACACTGCCCAGCAGTCCAGCCTGTTTAGGTCCCTTTGCAGAGCCTCCCTACCCTCCAGCAGATCGACACTTCCACACAGCTTTGTGTCATCTGCAAACTTGCTAAGGATGCACTCAATGCCTTCAACCAGGTCATTGATGAAGACATTGAACAGGACTGGACCTAGCACTGAGCCCTGGGGAACACCACTTGTCACTGGCCTCCAGCTGGACTTAACACCATTTACCACCACTCTCTGGGCCCGGCCATCCAGCCACTTTTCTACCCAGGGGAGTGTGCGTCTGTCCAGGCCAGAGGCTGACAGTTTCCGTAGCAGAATGCTGTGAGAAACTGTCAAAGGCTTTACTGAAGTCCAGAAAGACCACATCCACAGCCTTTCCCTCATCCAGCAGCCGAGTCACTTTGTCATAGAAGGCGATCTGGTTGGTTTGGCAGGACCTGCCTTTGGTAAACCCATGTTGACTGGGCCTGATCACCCGGTTCTCTTGCAAGTGCTTCATGATAGCACTCAAGATCACCTGTTCCATGACTTTCCCTGGCACTGAGGTCAGACTGACAGGCCTGTAGTTCCCCGGATCCTCCCTGCTACCCTTCTTGTAAATGGGCACTACATCAGCCAGCCTCCAGTCCAGAGGTACCTCCCCAGTCTTCCAGGACTGCTGGAAGATGATGGAAAGGGGTTTGGCCAATACATCTGCCAGCTCCTTCAATACACACTTAGATTATTTGTTATTTAGCTATCATAAAGAAAAAATACCCTTTTTACGACTTATCTTCCAGAGTAGAATAGAATGTAAATCTGCTCATGACTAAGAAAATTTAGTAATGAATATGGATGTATCTAGTTTTAAATGATCTAATTTTAAAGAATAAAACTAATTTAAATCAAGCAAGAAATTCCTCCATATTTAGCCCTAGTAACTGAAAACCAACTGCCAAGTTCCATTATTTTAGAAAAATATTCCATAAATTACATCCCTTAACTTTGTAAAGATTTATTGAAACACTTTCATTGTTTTTCTTTAATACTGTATACTATTATCGAATTTCTGTGAAAAGAACAAGCAGTTAAAGATTACACATTTCAAACTGTGGTTTCTTGAGAAGGCATGAAATACTGAAAGGCTATGAACACCTCATCAGTTAACTTCTACAGTACTTTGATGTAATCCATGCAATCTTGGAAGATGATACGGGAAAGAACCTGGGTAATACGGACGAGAGTAAAAGAAAGCCTTTTTCTTCCTTTATCTACAATATCCCTCTTGTTTCATTGTTATTAAGTTAGTCAAAGTAACCAGAGTCAATGCGAGGTGGTACATGACAGTTGTGGCTTTTTCTGAATGCAGAAAACATAGGTGCTCTACTCAAGAGCAGGAAAGGGAAGACTCAAGTCTACATCTGGTTTTGTATCTGTATTTTCCTTCAGGATTCAACTTCATGTGAATTACATGTCAGTATCCCAGAGGCTGGAAAGACTTTAGAGTAAAGCATCATCATTTGTCACCTGAAAAGGCAGACAAAATCTTCAGCACCAGTGAAAAGGGATGAGCATGCAGTACAAGCTGAGGGACAGCCATTCAAGCTCTAGCCCTTGTTTAGTTACGAAGCCTCTCTTTATGTTTTCATGTAGAAATAAAAAAAATGTTCTTCCAGGAAGATAGGTGGTTCAGTATAAAAGATGCCTGAAGAAACAAAACTGGGCTTGTCTTCCTGGAGGAAAAGAAATGAGTTTGTTTTCTTTGTCCTATATGGTTCTCTGTATGCAGACATCGTGATGGGAGACCCATAAGAGCTGAGTGACTGGGAGAAGTGGCTGACAGGACATGGTTTCACAGCTGCTTCCACTTATTCTTCTGGCTTGGCGGAGGTTTCTCTCTTACCAGACTGCTGCCTGGGAGCACATGGCTCTCCCCAGGACCCTAGCCAAAGCAGTGCTCCCTGAGAAGCGTCATACTGGCTGCAGTAGGACTATGGGTTCCCACCTTTTGCACCCACTTATAAATACTCTGTACTATTAGCAAACTAAACCAACTAAAAGTCTTCTTCCATTGGCCACCCATTTCTAAATACAGTAGTGACATCTAGATGACTTGCTGGGTTTTGCTAAAATAGAAACAAACACAGTAGTTTCCTGCAACCACTAAGCCAAGTTCCAGTGCAGTAACCAACTCATGACATGGTAAATCAGTCTTGAATATATCAACACTCAAGTGCTCTCTTCAAGATAGTAAATGGGGAGACAAAAAGGCACCTCATCTCACATTGCTTCATTCACAATTTCTCATGCACTTTCTTAGGATCTCTGGACTGTCTAGAATTCTTTATGAGCTTCCAAGACTAAGTCTTTGCAAATCTCCTAAAATACCATGATTACAAGTGATGTGTAAAACAGTCAAATGGAAATAAAAGAGTATGAGACTTGATTCAGCAACACATTAAACTAGTGATTCTAAACGTGCTTTTCCATAGTGTTCATGGTTCTGTCCTCATGTTTCTGCTTTGATTTCAACACTGCACAGAGCAGCATTTTTACCCTTTATAGCCTGAAATGCCAGGTTCATGAAAAATCAAAAGAATCATGCTGAGTATGACAGTGAGGAAGCAGTAGGCATGAAAATCTAAACATAAGCCTTTATGTGATACTACTTCAACAGGAACGCAGTACCAGAATTGTTTTTTCCATCTCAGTTATAAACAAAGGACTTCAGCCAAAGCAAAAAAAAAAAAAAAAAAAAAAAAAGAGTAGAAATAAAAATCGGACCCCCTGAGGTCCAAACGTGAAAGCAACAAGAGCTAAAAACACTATTCATACAGGTTTTCTGAATGACCATGGTCTTAGGTTAGAAAAATAGATTGCACCTCATGGCATCCAAAATTTGACCTGCAGCATATTAAAATTCAGGTATCATTCAAGTATAAGCAAGCCTGTTCATGAACGCTGAGCAGCCAACAGTATCCATTAGCGTCCCTGAAGGCCAGCAAGATTGGGAAGGGTGAAGAAACAAAGATGAACACAGCCACTAGTTCCTCATTAGCACCATATGTACCAACAGTGTGGCGTGTTATTTTCTTCCATAAAATCCAACTCATTCAGGGGACTTCTAACACTCAGTCCAATCCTCTGAGCACAGTCTATCAGCTCCCCTCTATCAACATATAACTCTTTGTCGAACCACAATGAAAACTGAACTGTTAAGATGATCTAGATGAAAAATACTTCAGTGAAGGAATGTTTATCTCAACTTCAAGGAATGACATAAAAACCAAGGCAGAAGCAAGTTTTAAATATAAAGGCCATGGGGCAAAGTCAGTGGTCTAGCACTAAAGAGTTTGATGTTGCTTGTGTAGCCAGAGCTTGCTGACGTACTGTAATGATAAAATGTGTCCAAATGCATAGATGTGCTGTCTTCTTAGGTATATAAATCTAATCTAGTTTCAGGTTAGTGACAGATTAAACCAACCAAGAGGTAGGGAAAAAAATCCACGTTTTCGGCAGGATCAGGTCCTGACATCTTACTGAGCAACTGATTTAACAGCAGTACTAGAATAAAATGTAGAAAAAGTGTGAGGAAGCAGTATTCCTCCATCAACAGCTACTTGCAGATTAATTTAGAGTAACTATGAAGCCACAGGCAGTTAAGCATTTTGAAAATCATGGTTTCAGAAACTGGGTTTCTAGATATTTCGTCTGAGAGTTGTAATGTGATTGTAATATGCAGGGGAGGAGGGGAAGCCCAAACCCACAAGACACCACCACAAAGTAGTAACAGAATGAAGCACCATGTTATCTTCATTGATCTTCATCTTCTATTTTATTACAAAGAAAGCCTGTTTATACATGTCTGTATAAATGCAGTAGCAGCTGCAAAGTCATTACGCTTCCTTTTGCTGCAGCATTTTATCTAATGCAGCTTTCAAAATTATTTTCACCCTCCAAAATAAAAGGAAGTTACATAGCTACTCCATTGGCTGGAAAAATTAGAACATGATTAAGCAAGAAATATATTCCTTTTAACAAGAAAAACTGTGTAGCTTGTATTGCAATGCAGACATAATAATTAGCAGATAAGTTAAGGTGAATCTGTTTATGACATGCTCTCCAAATTGCACCACTTTTTTGTTTATACAGTCAAAGCATTAGGAAAGACCATACTTGAATATCTGGAAAACGGATTCTGTGACTGTGAAATGCAATTTGTCGGAAGAAAAAACCTCCCTCCTGGAAGAGAAAAAAAAATGGATACCCAAAGTACTTCCAAAGGAGGAAGACAATGGGATTTTTTTTCCAGCCTTCAAACTCAACGTAGGTGAATGAGAACACTTTAAAAATCCATCCTTCTAGTGTACTTCAAAAAAACAACAGTAAAATCTCAGAACCATAACTGTCACCCACTGAAAGCCAAGCCACTTGTGTGTTCCTGACATGGTTTTCTTTCTAGATGGAGAAAGGTGCACGGCAAGATTTGAGAATTAAAATAAGTGCCCAGATTGAACATTGCAACCTTTTGTGTTGGCACTCAAGGGGAATAACAAAACATCAGCAGTCATTTCTACAAGACAAGAGGTACTTTTTTTTTTAGTTTCACAGGACTGACTGAATGACCCAGATATTCCAACTGCAGCTGCCATGGAGAAGCTCCATCAACAAAATGCGTGGTTCATTGTTTACCACTGCTATAACCACCTGCACACACAAACTCTTGAAATTGCAGTTCAAATCATACCTTATTGTGCAAATTTCCCAAGCAAGAAAGGATCATACCTCAAAGCCTAAGAAACTGCATATTACATAGCTTAAGGTTGTTAAAAGTAATATTATTAAAATCAGCAGGAATAAATTGAAAAAAAAAAAATAAAAGGGAAGCTTCAGAATCTCTGAAAATGCCACCAGTCTTCAAGTCTGTGCAAATACAGTAAAAAAAGGAGCAAGTTTGACCTGTAGATTCATTGAGGAAAATGTAAAGCCAAGGATTGGGTGATTTTCCAGTATGGCAAAAATTACGTGCAGAAACAGGTTTCTCACATAAACCAATGTGAATGCTTGGTTTGCTGTCTAAATGAAGTAGCTGTAGCATCACAGGAAGAGGAAAATATAAGGCGTCAGCTGTTGGAATGAGAAAAATCACAGGATCTACACAAGACAGGCTGGCTTGTGGTTTCCTTTGGGTTAGCAGAAATCATACTTTGCCAATTGTTTTAGCGCAAGTATTTGCCAGCAAATTACCACAATGGTTTCCTCTTAAGAATAAAGTGTACACTCAGGTTATGGTCCTACATGACTAAAATAGAGAAGTTCTGTTACTGATTTTGATGGTTGTTAGGAAAAGTACAAACAAAATCCTTTGTATCTGATCTCTCCTGGAGCAAAACCTTAACAGAACTTAAGAAGCAGACAGGGCTAAGCAGCATCAAGCTAAAGGAAGAGCAGTGTGATAACTTCTGGCAAATGCTATCATTATAAACAGTGACCATGGTAATGAGTAGGATTATTTTTTTTCCCTTCAAACCCTGAGGGACTGGGGAAATACATGGACATTTCTCTCTGTGTACATATATTAGTCTTTGTATGTCATTACAATGTTTGTGTCAAGATCTTGCTTTAGAACAGCTGCTTTTTTATTTAGGCTAATGTATATCCACATTGATTTCCTGCTAAAAAAAAAGGAAACTAGACAAGCACAACTTTTCTTTCTTTTTCTCCACTGATTGCTCAAAATGGCAGACCACTAAAAGGAGACCTTAAGATTTCAGTGGGAAAGGGAAAATTATGCTACCTAATAAACATAACAAAACAGCAACTTCCCTTTGATTTGTTATTCCTGGCCAAGTTTTTTTAGCAAGTATATCTGTTTAGAAACCATAACTAAATTACTTTTTCCTGGAGCTATTGGGGGGAGCAAGAAGTATGAAGGATATAAAAAAAAATCAACTACTAAAACTACTGATAGCTAAAAATGGCTTCTTTGGGAAAGTGAGAGTCAATTTAAAAAAACAAACAAACAAACAAAACCCAAAAAAACCCAAGGCTACAAGTACCTACACAAGTTACAAGTTCCTTTTCAAGTATACTGTGGCACAGGAAGATACTATGTGCGAAAACTAGTGTCTAGCTCAGGTACCAAAGAGGCATCACACTACTCAAAGGAACGCCTGCCATGTAAAACTGATGCCTTTGAAATCCCACATTCAATCTCCTGTCAGCAGATGCACCAGAACAGCCTGGCCCCCAGCTGGGTCTCAATCATTGGTTTTGAGCAACTCCTATTTACCTTCCTTAAAGATGCAAGTCACATGACTGCGCAAGATTTCCAGCTTTTAGTCTTGGGATGTAGGTTTCTGCACCACTGTACTTTATGTGTAAGTGCTTAATGTACACATATTGCTCCAACGCTATTTGGCCATCACTAGCTTACCTATATAAAAGCACTACAGAGTACCTGCAAATGGAAGGGATCTTCAGAGGTAATCTAGTCCAACACTCTGTTCGAAAAAGAATCAGATGCCAATGTGAAATACAGGAGAAAGCATTCATAGTGAAACAACTTCATTATGAAGTGCTCGCAAAAAGAGGTGTCAGGGTGATTTAATCTCTCACTTGGAGAAAAGCCAACAGAGTACTAGAACAGCCAATGCAGAGGTAGGGCCAGGAAAAAACCACAGACCTGTTTCTCTGGTCAATGGGGAGACTTACTAGGATACAACTAGTACCCATCAGCAAACCCAGTTCTCAGCAACCAAAGCCCCATCAACTACACTGGAATTACATGAGCATATCTGTGTTCTGATTGTATGAAATGAAATTTAATACCACAATTTCCTTGTGAAAAATTCATTTTGAATACAGCTCTACTATATACTCCTCATTCTTGTGTAATATCCTCCACACCCTTCAGTAAAACTTCGCAAGAACCACTACAGGAAAAAAAACAAATATTAAATAGACCCCTCAAACTCACTATCATTTATATACAAACCGCTCCTAAGAGTAAGCATATTTTTACTAAAATTAGGATATCTTCTAATTATGAATCATATTTATATTATTGTTATCTTGTAACCCACTGCCATCCTGCAACAGGGCAATATGTTCAGCTGCAAAAAAATCTGTATTCTTGAGCACTGTCACAATGTTTAACAAAAAGGTGTGTACGTAGGGGGAAGCTTTGTGACCTAGAAAGGAGATATACTGTATGAAAGATGCACAGAGCACAGTGAGTAAGACGTCATTATTTTAATCTGTGAGCAGAGGAAAAATTAGTCTAGTATAAAGATGCTATACTTCATGTACTGCAAAAATTTTTATTTATATGAATAGATTAAAACAAAATTATGAAGGAAAGCATCTCTGTGGTAAGAAGAATAAATTATCAAATGCTGATCAAATTTCATAGTTTTGGTCAATTCGTTCTCTTGGGCATTTAGTTTGCCAGATCTCCAGTTGCCCAACATGAAGCAATACTTTAAATCTGTGGTTTACAAGTATGCTATCGATGCCATAAAAACACCTGCGTGCAATCGTTTCTAGTAATCTCACCAAACATTTTGAAATACAGCTTTTAACAGCTTTTCTTCAAGGACTATATATTTTATTTCCTCTGCTGTGGTTGCATACTGAAACAAACATGTGAGCCAGATGCACCAGAACAGTTGAGAGGTGTCAGACCGAAACACCACCTGGAGAGTTTATGGAATGATTTTCAGAGTTTACATAAAACAATGACGATTTCACACCTCTGATTTTATTTCAGTTCAGGTTAGATAAAGGGCAAGGAGGAAGGACAAGGGAACCCATCCCTCGCAGGAAATAATATCAACAAATCTTACTGTAATGTGTCAGGTGCTTTTCCCGTTAATTCCCCCTCACACTGTCAACTCAAACAGGATTGACACTGAGTGGAGGAAAAGGCCTCAGAATTCATTATTTTACATCACTGGAGTCCATTTGTAAGAAGTAATAGTCATAACAAGAATCTCTCTCTTATCCCAGCTCTTCATTTAAGCCTTAATTCACACAACTGCCTCTCCCATTTTCATAATGTTCTGCAAAATCCCTGGCAAGCACAAAAGAGCTCAGGGACTCATTCAAATACATTTAACCTACGTACAAAAAGCTAAGGGAGCTATTTCAGCCCTGCCTTCCAAAAAAATAAAACCACATGCAAAATCAATTACCAGTTCTGCCTTTTTGAGACTCTGGAACTAACAGATGTAGTTTACAGACTCCTTCATATCACATGTTTATACGGCAGCCCTAAGAGTACGTATTTTAGTCATGGAAAAAACAAAACCCTTGATTGCCATTTCAGTTGTCATCAAAACAACTAGAATCTTGTCTGCTTTCATTCTACATTTCCTTCTTTGTACTCTCCACTGACTTGCAGTATACTCATGAAGATACACCCTTAAGCTACCTTTTCTGATTTGCAATACAAAGAGAAGCTGCAGTGATTTTCACAAGCAAGCTAGTTTTTATACAGATGCCTGCAACACATTCCCCCTGCATTATTCTTCTATGCAAGAGGAATATGTTCTTTTGGCAGCCTAAAGCTGACACTAGAGCTTAGACCTACTTACTAGTTAGAGAGAAGAGATCCACCAGTGACTAACCAGTCACAAAGCAGAAACACTTGCAGTATAAAGGCACTGACAGAGAAGGTACATAATTTTCAACTGTTTCACTATAATGCTAGTATATAGTCCTACTTACCTCTTTTAGCAGCCATCAAAAGACCTTCTTAATGCTTGCAAAGTTTCTATAGCTTCAAATATAAGCTTACAGGACCACAGAATAATTCAACTTAGAAGGGACCTCAGGAGGGTATATTGTTCACCCTCCTAGTATGTAGTTACTATCAACACCAGATCAATTGTACTGCAGTGGACTCAAATTCTAAATCCATTCATATTAATCAACATCAACTACCTAAACGCCAATGAAGGAATGCAGTACTGAACAAAGGAGTAAAACACCCAATTTCATAAGTGTCTCAGAGCAACAAAATCTGTTCCTCATCTATTTTTCTCACCTTTGCTTTGCCTGCACTTCTCCGTGGCAACTATTGTTTGCCTCACAAATTGGAAGAATCCTAGCTAGAGGCTGCCAGCTCTGCACCCAGCCATATGTTGTCTTCAGTGTGTTGAAAAATGTTTTGTACAGTCAGATCTAAGAGTGCCAACTCATGGCTATGGAAAAACATCAAATGATTACTGAGGAGAGAGCTTAGATAGATTACCAATTGGTCACTCAGATTTAGAGTTTTCTCCACTTTTTCATTGAGTGCCCTCTGTCTTCTCTTAGAAAACTGTAGCTTTAGAAGAAAGACAGTTTTTACTTTCCCTCTTATTACTCATTACTGTCACCAAGCCATAGAGAACTACCCAAAGTAAGTATTTCTTCTGTTTTTTTAATTCATCATATTCTTTGGTGGGTTAAAGTACTTCATTAAAAAAGACGTAAGTTATAACAGTTTCTTATATCTGGTTTATATATATACAAAAAAATCCAGACAGCGTGTTGCTCACGATACGTTTGCATTATTCAAGCAATGAAGTTTGCAAGTCCAACTTTATTTATTCTTTCAATTCATCAGGTTTTAAAGCCAAATAACTTCTTTCACTGAGAAGAAACTTAAGGCTACATGTAAACAGCAGCGTAAAAATAGGTCACATTTTGACAAGCCTTTGAGTTACCTCACAGAAAGTCTATGAGGAAATTGGAGATTTTCTGGGAAACTTACCCACATCATGTTTCCATTACTGAGCAAATAATAAAATTGTGAAAACAGGAAGAAAATTTTTCAGTGTAGCCTACTGTATTTGTTTCGTTGTCTCCCATTACATTTCCAATCCTCTGGACACTTCTGAGTCCATTTACTCTTAGAATAGGAAACTCCATACTTAATTTTTATTTCTTTTTATGATAGTAATAATCTGCTACTACTACAAACCCAAAGACAAGTCCACCAAGGAACTATAACTTATTTCTTTTCAATGAACCAACTAATAGATATATATTATATTTTTTATATATTTATAATATAAATATTTTACAAAATATTTTATTTTTCAAAGAGAAATAAGAGCAAAATCTAAATGTTCAATCACTTGTGCTTTTAAACTAAGAAAGCAGATAAAGGTAGGTATGAGGTCACAAATGACAGGAATGCTATTAAGAAAGTATGTGGGACTGAGTAACTTCGGTACAGATTGAGCACAGAAGAAGATTTCATTGACCTACCAGAAGGCCATGTTAGAAAACATCTGACAGAGGCTGAGAGGAGACATTGCTCTCTATAACTATCTGAGAGGAGGTTGTAGAGAGGAGGGTAATGGCTTCTTCTCCCAAGTGACAAGGGACAGGACAAGAGGAAATGGCCTCAAGCTCTGCCAGGGTAGATTTGGGCTGGACATCAGGAAAAAATTCTTCACAAAAAGCTTCATTGGGCACTGGAACAGGCTACCCAGGGAGGTGGTTGATTCACCTTCCCTGGAGGTGTTTAAAGCACGGGTGGATGAGGTGCTGAGGGGCATGGTTTAGTGTTTGACAGGAATGGTTGGACTCGATGATCTGGTGGGTCTCTTCTAATCTGGTTATTCTATGAACTGATTCTATGAATTCCATTGAAGCATGACCAGGAATGAGTCCCCATCTGCAAACATCAAATGGATTAATTCAAGTTAGGACACAGTGATAAAGTGAGAAGTCCATTTAGAATACGCAAAACAAAGGATAGCCAAACATCAGAAAGCCAGACAGATCTAAGAGCTGAGGAGACGTTTCCAGTTTCCCATCCTACACCTCCAAAAGCTCTACCCGGGGGCTATGTTCTACAAAGCCACACAAAGCAAGTGCTCACATTTCAGCAAGGAAGCAAATCTGACTGAAATCACTGAAGGTCTTCACTTTTTACTTTTGGGCTTGACACTCATAGTTAACAGCTATTTTGATTCAAGGCCAAAGTATTCAGTGTTTTACTCAATCCATAAAAAGGATTATCAATGACCTGCTTAAAACATTCTTTTGCTGTGTTTCCATCCTTCTGACTGCCCACCTATCTGTGTTGAAGATAATCTTTTTTACAATGTTTGCAAGTTAATAATTCTCAGTAGCGTACAAGGTGTACACCATGTGCTTGGCAGAGATAAAGACTTGGTGTGCCCCATGAAAACGTACCACCAAAGCCATCAAAAAAAAAAAAAAAAAAAAAAAAAGGAAATGTGGATACAGGAAGCAAAATTAGCATATTTTTGAGCCTTGTCTTAACATAAGACTTTAAGACCTCATCAGAAACATAAGGAGAAACAAAAGAAGCTGTTCTAACTCTTCTATACTGCCAATATTAATAAAATCCAGAATAAAAGCAAGCAAGATCTGAATCACAGTATTCCAAATGAGTGTCATTAGGGCAGACAGGGAAGAGAACTTTGCCATATGAACATGCCACGATATCCAGAAGCACGGCATATGTTCATTTTTGTACGACCTTCCCAGAGACTGCTATAGGCTCTACATCTTCAAAAACTAAACCAGTGCCTAAAGACAGAGCTGCCAGCATTCATGCTTCTTTTGTGCCTGGAAGACTGAATTAGATTTTTTAGGCACCCCATACATTTATGAACTTTGTTCAGTTTGAACGAAGCAGGATGCAATTTCTTTTAAAACTCTCAATTTCCTGACCTGCTGCCATTTGAAATAAGGCAGACAGGTCTCACCAGGTCTGCAACTCCTTAGTCCCAAAATGCAACATGAGATTAAGCTGAAAGTTTCTCATTTTGTTCAACTTTCAGTGCTTGGGAGTCCACAACAAGTCTGACCAATTGCTGAGACTCTCTCTCAAAAATAATCATCAGTGGCAATCTCAGAAGCACATCAAGATCTTCCTTTTCATTTGGAGGAGAAAAAAAATAACTAAAAAAAAAAAAACCCACCCTCCAAAAAAACCCCTGAAAACATTAGCCCCTAGCCCTGTGAAGACAGTTTGAAACACATGGACTCTGTATTTACTTAAATGAAATAAGTAACTTCAGAACATTAATTGTTATATGATTCTGAAAGTGCTCTCCCAGGCTTTAAGATGTAACACTGGCTTAGAGCTTTCTAGCTTTTAATACTGCAGCTTTGTAGCAGTAGATTTGAAGTCCTGTGCATGCAGATAGCATATGACTATTCATGCAATGGAAGCAAAATTTATCTGAGTTGCTCCAGTTAGAAGCTGTAATATCAGTAGAAGGAGAAGTCATTAAGTTCCAAATTCAAGGGCACCGCTTTGAGGAACTTCCATAAACTTTAACTGCAGGGGCAATAAACACAGAGTGCCAGCTCACATAAACAGGAATAATAAAACAGTGAGATGATTTCTCCACAACGCTTATCAAAATTTTATTTCAAGTGAATGATTTATAGTACCAGATTCAGTCAAGGTTGCTCCTCTTTCTAATTCACAGTCAGACTATCCTTCTCTTAAGAAAAGATACCTTTCAGAAAGAGGAAAAGACAATCTTCCCTCACTTTGTAAGATGACATTCTTCAACAGGATATAACAGCTGAAAATAGACAATGACTTTTTAAAAGTCTGTTTTCCCTCCTGATCCTAGACACAAAATAAATGAAGTGCCTGTTGATACTCCACTATCTGTGTCGATTTGCACGATGGTGTAAACATGCCTTTTCAGTGCTAAGCAGGTGTCAGGGCTTATTGGGTAACTGATCGCTTTCATTTGCACTTGAAAAGAAATGAGCCTTTGGAGTGTAACTCCATGTTTATTTACAACTTTCCCCTCTCTTTTCAATTTTGAGGGTTATAAAGGATGCAACGTGCTCCTCTTTTGCTCAACAGGCCAATAAACTTCTCGCTGCACTCCAGAAGACTGACAAAGGCAGGCCATAGGGGAGACAACTAAAAGACCTCTCATTGTCCATTGGATTTGGTTTCTTGCCAGAAGAGACTAAACTAAACCTCGGCTCCCCTCCACCACCACCTTTCTGCTTCCAACAGGATATAGTGGCAGCTCAGCCTTCATGCACTTATCTGAAAACATTTAAGGCATGAGAGGCTAATTCTGCATTTACAAGCATGTAGCAAAGGTACCATTTTCTCTCTTAAGAGAGTCAACATGTGCGCATCTACGTGAAAAAGTCGTGTTTGTTTTTTTCACCTTCTGCAATGGTCTGGTCACACTGAGATCAGAGCACAGCCTGCTCACCCTGCCTTGCACGCCTCCTGCACTGCTACAGTCTCTTCGAGAATTATTTCATTCAACACAGGGATGCTGGCTTTTAAGGTAGAGAAAGGGAAATTAAGCACAAGCAGTTTGTAAAGTACAAATTTCATCCCTGATTCTGAAAAAAACCCCTAAGGTATTTGTCTTGATATTCAAATGAACTGGGCTACTGACTTCAACTGCAACACTGAACCAGAAATCACAGAACAGAGGACTGCTTTCCTCACTTTCTACAATGCCTAAAGCTCCACATTATTTTGACAGGAATGTGGGGCTACCCAGGAATTATCACCCCCAGCAGCAGTTACATAAATTTACAAAGCATTAATCGGTTTTGTATATCATGAAGCCTGTCATATGATACTGCTTCCAAAGCTCCTTCTCCAAAGTAAACTGCAATTTTTCTAACAGTTTAGCTTCTTTACTTATGTTTTTCTTTAATGATTTCACCTACAATTCTACAGACAAAGGAATGAAAAAAACAGACAAGAAGAAAACCTTGAATTGCACCTCCTAATCTTCTCATCTCCATCCACTTCTGCACTGCAGGAGAAAGGGAAGTTCTAAGCACAATAGAGAGGAATATAGAGGTCAGAAGATATATCCATAGTTATGCCGTCATTGCAGAAAGCAGCATGAGAACCTGGATCTGAATATTGCTGCCCCCACTAATTAAAACATTGAAACGCCCACAGGTTTCCCGCCCCCCCACCCCGTGATGTTCTTCATTATTGACACTATATGTGAAGCTGCATTTAATAGCCCTTGTGGGTGGGCACAGGTCGTTTTCTGCTTCTGCGTATTCTGTTTTCCCCAGGAGAGGCTTATGCAATATCCTGATGTTCAAACAGTAATAGAGTCATGGAAAATGTGTTCTCGCATGAAAACTTAAGGAGGGGGATGGGAAGAGATGAGGAGCTGCCCTGTAATCCTCAAAAGTTTCAATTTAAACCAGCTGTAGAATAACTAACTTCCTGCACTTTGCCCTAAACACACTGAAAGGATACTCTCTGAAAACAAATATTTTGGGGTCAAGCGTGTATATCTACTATACTGATAACACGATGAGTACTTCCTGCTAACTCAACAATAGCCTCATGGGATTCTGCACAACTTCATTCTTTCCAACATTGTTCTGCTTCAGAACCAGGATCCAGTTTTCTGTCTCTCATCATACCATTTCAGTCTGGGCGAGTAGTTTTCCCCAGTGCTACAAGAGTGTGCTTCCCTAGGGAAACTCATCTGCAACCTCTTATATCTGTTCTGTGTCAGTGGTAAAGCCGAGGCTTTATTCCATGATCACTGCACACACACACATCCCTGCCCCACATGGACGTTCTCATGTGAAATTCAAGCTGAGGTCATCTTAAGTTTTTCCTCCAGCTGTGAAAGGGAGGAAACTGAATCAAGTCCCTTTATCTCTCCTTCACCCAGCCACCTTTTCTCATAACTTGTAGGAAATAAACTCCTTTCACTTCTGTATATTCTTCAAGAAATTTGGCTGCAAATAGGCAATGGGCTCAGAAGTTCTCAGAGGATACCACAAAACACACATACAGACAGGAAGAGGATTTGTGTGCCTGTAAGCAACTCAGCCAAGAATAAACACTTCACGATGCTTTATTATAAAATAAATGTGTTGCACCATACAAAGAAGGCCACCATCAAAATTCCCTATCAAGACACCAAAAAGTACATAAATTATGCAGAATTCATTTTGATAGGAATGGTTGGACTCGATGATCCGGTGGGTCTCTTCCAACCTGGTGATTCTATGATTCTATTTGCATATAATTTCAATAGTTAAGAATAAATCTAGAATAAATCTTGTTTAGAAAGCTGCCTGGAGGAGAAGGTCCTGGGGGTGTTGGTTGACAGCCAACTGAACATGAGCCAGCAGAGTGCCCAGGTGGCCAAGAAGGTCAATGGCATCCTGGCTTGTATCAGAAACCATCAGGTCCAGGGAGGTTATTCTACCTCTGTACTCCACACTGGTGAGACCGCTGCTTGAATACTGTGTCCAGTTCTGGGCCCCTCACCACAAGAAGGATGTTGAGGCTCTGGAGCGAGTCCAGAGAAGAGTGACAAAGCTGGTGAAGGGGCTGGAGAACAAGCCCTATGAGGAATGGCTGAGAGAACTGGGGGTGTTTAGCCTGGAGAAGAGGAGGCTGAGAGTAGACCTCATTGCTCTCTACAACTACCTGAGGGGAGGTTGTAGAGAGGAGGGAGCTGGGCTCTTCTCCCAAGTGACAGGGGACAGGATAAGAGGGAATGGCCTCAAGCTCTACCAGGGGAGATTTAGGCTAGAAATTAGGAGGAAGATTTTCACGGAAAGGGTCATTGGGCATTGGAATAGGCTGCCCAGGGAGGTGGCTGATTCACCTTCCCTGGAGGTGTTTAAGGCACGGGTAGATGAGGTCCTGAGGGACATGGTTTAGTGTTTGATAAGACTGGTTGGACTCGATGATCTGGTGGGTCTCTTCCAACCTGGTGATTCTATGATTCTATGAAATCCTACACATTTCCATTTTATCAAATAAGACAAACACGGTTTGGATTCCATATTTCTGCATGGAACTACTCAATCTATGGCTAGCTGTCACAGCCCTGCCCCAAATATTTTGAAATTTCCCATTTTCCCCTAGGAATACTAAATGTTCGTACCAATTGTCACCCTACCCTCCTTTGAAATCCAGCATTTAGATTACCCTCTTAAAGGCACAGGTCACTAGCCACCTTGCTGTGATCCTGCTGTAAAAGTCAGATACCTTGGGTTTTTTTTCTTTTAAGGAGACTCCATAAGTAGAAAGTAAATCAATGGCAGCTATAGAACTTGTCAGCATGAAGACTAGAACTGTCTTAACAGTATAGGGCTTTCATTAACCTCCTAAATGTAAATCTCCACCCTCTTGCTCAGCTCCTATTCTGCAACGCCATCATCAACATAAACAGTAAAACTGTTGATCCATCAATTTTTCAACATTCATCTTCTTGCAGTGCTATTGTAATGAGAAGAGCTATTGGAGATTTTTCTGTTAATTCATTAAGAATCATATCCCATCAGTTGGTAAGACGATTTGAAGCATCACAGTTTGGTGTTTTTCTCCTGTACACAAACCATTTCTCTTTTCTGTCAGGGGCAAAAAGTAAAAACAGTAAGGCTCATGTCAACATTACCAAAGACACAGGGAACAAAGCCACAAAAGTCTAGCTGCTTCAGTGCAATGAGATCAAAGCTCCTGCAGACCTACATCCTCTCAGATGTGATTCAGTGTGCTGGCACTTACAGTTCCTTGCCAGGAGTTTAGCACAATTATTGGGAATAAACTAGAGGTATCTCTGGACAATTGCCAAGGTTTGCTTCTGCCTTAGACCCAGCTGCCCAACCCCTCCTGGCCTCTCCCATCATCTGAGCCTCTCTGGCCGTGGGTCCTTGCACATCTGTACTGTCTGCACACGTACCATTCTGATGGCTTTCCCCTTCTGTCTGCTTTTCCCATCTGAGGGGAGTTTCCACTAGTAAGACCATTGAAACATTTACTTAACTTGATGAAATCCTGATGGGAAAATGACCAGGTTACTGGTAAAGCATGAGAAGATGAACAGACAAAATCATCAGCGTAAGAAAATGGTGCTTTTCTTTCCTGTTTGATAAAGTCTGCAAAATCAATATACCAAATGCTCAGCACAGTAAACACCTGCACACAAGCAGGAGGAGGAACACACGTGGCTTTTTGCAGAATTTACCTTAGACCATTGCCACAGAACTCACAATCATGACAGAAGTCACCTCAAGACTGGATATAAAAGATAATACATCCAACATGCTGGAAATAAAGCCACAATAAAAAGTTAATTTGACAAGTTTGGCATTCCCTCTGCCTGTGGTTTTTTTTCCCAATAGAATCCCCCCGAATTTTCTTCATTCATGCTTACAAAACCTAACCTTTAAAAACTCTATAATCTCAATGTATTTTTACCTCTTCCTTGATGAAACTAAATGCTGAGGTAAAGCAGAATGGAATAGTGATTATTAATTTACTGCTCCCCACACAGTAGGATCTATCAACATCTTTGGATAAGAAGACAGAGAGACGGAGTGTCAAGTACATATACATATATGCACATGCACAGATATATATGGTAACAACTGGTTTTTCACTGTTAAAATTATTTGCTTTGAAACTGGAACATTCTCATCCTGGCAAAATGACACAATTTATTAGGGGCAAGAAGTGACTCAGTGCTTTGCACTATTTTAGAAAGCCAGATGAGATGATAATTAAGTCTGCTACTTCAATTTCACACACACTTCCATATTCAAATTTTATTATGGGAAAAATGAAAAAAAAAGTAGAAGTATAATGAAAAGAAACTTCAAAATAAACCCATAAGGAAGTACAAAGGATGCTATGGAGATTTCAACTTGTTCTTCATAAAGTGAACAGGAAAGTGCAAGTGTCTGATCAACTAAATACTTTAATTAGCTCTTCTTTAAAAAACAGATTGCTAGACGTCAAAAAGAAAAAGCAGATTTTATGAAAAACCTCAAGTTCTTCTCCATCCATAGCTCTTCTAAGAGGAAAGTAAGAGAACAATTTGTATCTGTATTTCATACATAGTTATTTCCCTCTGCCAGATACCTCATCTCAGCATTACCTCTGGCACACCAGTAAAAGTGAATAAGTATCCTCAGAGGCTTATGATCCAGGATGCAGTTGTCCGAAGCCTGTGCTGCATCACTAGAAGAGCACACTCTACATCAGGCCAACTGGCTACTGTGTATGTGCAAAAGCTTTGTCCAGTCTTCAGTTCACTTTATTGTCAGTTTTGTTTCTCAGAGCCCATAAACAGGAATAGTTTTGTCTGGTTAAGCATCTCTTCAGAGGAAGCATTCTACGTATATATATATATACACACACACAAATATATAAAATACAGAAAATTTATACATGAAGACTGTGGTCACAGCATTTGACAGAGCTAGAAGACCCAGCTTCCATTTCAAGCAACATCATTTACATATACCAAAACCTGAATATATCGTATCCTCTCTGTCTGTTCATCTCTAAAGCACAACTCCCCATATCTGCTAGCTTTGAAAGTAAGTCTTGCAAAGTGCTAAGAAAGACCAGGTGGGATTGGATGCTCCAACTGCACCAGCCAAGCCTTCTAGTGCAGCTTCCAGGCACCAAAAGGTGATTTTCTTCATGCAGTTTACAACCAGTTTGTGCAGTGAAACAGACTATTTTAAAGAAAAGCTGTATCAGCTATATGTATATGAAGGTTTGCAAGCATAAATGAAGTTCCATTCCTAAATTCTGAAACTTTGTAACACAGATTTAGTGTAAATACTATTAAAACATTTTGTATCTTGTTTATTTAGAAAACAAAACAGAGAAGGGCTTAACATTAGACATTTGTTAGAGAATACAATAATGTCACACCAAGTTTGTGCCATACTGAGCCTCTCTGCCCTTATGCACCCATTCAACACAGATATGCAGGCATAGCATCCAAAGATGGGATACTCCTTTCCATACGAACCTTTCTGTAATAGCAATATCTAAAAAAATACAGCTAAGCATTTCTTTGACAACAATTTCCAAAACTGCCATTTCTATGTGGCTTTTAGAATGCAGTATAGGTGGTTTGTGGTTTTAAGCCAGAGCAGACTACATTATCCTGTAATTTTGTGTAGTGAATCCTTTGAGCTCATTACTGTGTTAATGTTATGTGCAAACTGTACTAGACCAAAGTTGCTAGTAATCATATTTGAGAATGGTTTCTGGAGAGATAGAAACAAAAGCATACCTAGAGAGCAGGAAAAATTAAGAGCAGGGGGATAAAGACAGAGATGGGAAAAAAACAAACCCAAGGTTTGAGGGGAAAACAAAACAAAACAAAAACAAAATCCAAGAGGATTATAGTTCTACGTAAGTCATCTTCTGTACTGAAAGGAGATTGCAATCAGAAATCCGCCACTTATCAACAAATTAGCCTGACGTTCAAAAGCATCCTTTAGCAGATGTGTGCCATGGAGTAATCAGTGCAGCATTACATGAAAAGCCATTTATCTCAGGAAGCAGGATTAGACTGAATTGAGGAAACAAAACCAACTGTCCCTCAAAAATAATTAATGAAAATCAGGCAATGTATTATTTCAGACAATATTATTTCCAATCTGAAGCATCATTGGCTACAAAATGTTGAGACTAACTGGAAGACTAGAATTCAGCGTTCTTTGTATCATTTTTTCCCCCTAGTTTAAGCCACAGTAAGCCGATACACCAGAAGAGACAAGAAGTGCGCTTTATACCACCTTCAATATGAGTCTCCCACTTCAGGGCTCCTGTGTAAACACACAAATTTATTAGGCACTGTAAAAATCGAGTTTCTCAGCAACATGGGAGGCTGAAGGGTTTACTCCACAATCAGCTTCGGCATATGACATGCCTTCCTGCTCCTCATATCTACCCTGGGAAGGTCATGGGCCAAGGGCTGCATGGGCCCTTCAATTGTGCTTGGTGAGCCAAATGTACACCCCAGAATAAAATTGAACAGCAGCAGGGAAAAGGACTGAAATGTGGCCGCAAGCCCTATAAGTTGTGGACCATATCCTGCCCATGAACCATAGATTTTTCACTCTGGCTTTACTGGACTGCAACCACCACCAAAGTTTTCCAGCACGTGTCACTTAACCTGTCACTTAACCACAAACTAGCTCAAATACAACATGACACTTAGGATTATAATAAAATAGGGAAGCTTTTTGTCACAGAGTCTATAGTCTCTGCTTTGGACCTACATTTTCTGTCACCTTCTTCCTTTTCTTTATCCACCCCTCTGCTGTCTGGCCTGGCAGCACAGCTTTTCTTTAGCTCCCTAAAACTGCTCTGGGGACTAAGAAGCCACAGACTAAGAATGCAGAAGCACCCATCATTACAGGAAAGAAGAAAAACAAAACCAGAACAGAAATACCAGGGACACACTTTTGATTGTAGTGTCTCATTTCATAGCTTAGCAGCAACAGCCTAATGGTTAGGAACAAATTTATGGGAAATACACCTCTTCCCTATTCCCAATCACAGCATTGATTCCCTGCAGAACCCCAACCAAGTCCCTTTGTTTTCATCAGCTGTAATGGAAGGATGAATATCTATACCACTTGAGGTTCGAAGAAGATTCTTTAAAGCAGAAGATACTTTGAAGAAGAAAACAACAGAAACAACACAAAACCATACATGCATGGTAGTGAATCAGCTGCTATATAATCAAATATTTTCAAGAGGAAAACAAAGATAAGATTTGAATGTCAGCTTTCTAGGGAGACAGCAAAAGAAAATTAAGTTTACCAAATAATGAGTTTACATCCTGAGGAAACTATTATTCCAAAAATTCAAAGTTTTATCAAAAATGTTCATCTATAACTATATGCAAATCTTCCAGGTTCATTAAGGTTTTAATTCTAGCTTCACTAGTATATGTGTGTTTTCAGCCACTCCCACTAATTCTTTGTGTTTACTTGCTCAAGAATTCAGCAAATACAAGAAGTGAACATGGGAACTCTTCTCCTGCATGCCAAATATGTCCTAAAAATCCTAAATGGTTAAGCACAGACAAGCAAATACACAAGACTATGTAATATGAGCTTTCATACATTTGTCCTGGTTTGGTAATAAACATCTCTTTTTTCAGCTGGTTTCTGTTCTTTCCATCAACACAGACAATGCCCTGTGATCCCAGCTTTTAGCAGAAACCTACACATACCCCCTTTTACTTAGCAATATATTTGAATGGAAGGATGAGCATAATGGATGAATGTCCTATCTATGCCACAGTGTTATTTTGGTGCTTCTAAAGACATTAAAGAACAAAGCTGTGGTCTTAGCAGTTACTGTATAGATAGTCTATTCATGACTCCCACAAAAAAGATAGATGAAATGCATCAGTAATCAATGGTTTCTTCTTTGCATTGCTGCTATTTTCTTGTAATTTTCAATGCCGATCATTCAACCATTGGCCACAAACCTTGTTCCAGAACATTTTGCTTACTCGTACACATATTCCACCAAGACCCCTTGTCTTTAAACTATACATATTGCAACTTGATT
The DNA here is from genome assembly GCA_033558105.1 of Coccyzus lansbergi. Classification (NCBI taxonomy): domain Eukaryota; kingdom Metazoa; phylum Chordata; class Aves; order Cuculiformes; family Coccyzidae; genus Coccyzus; species Coccyzus lansbergi. Next base: position 1,626,488 of record JAUMJK010000347.1, read on the forward strand.
TCTCAGAAAGAATGGATTTTGCACACTATCCTGGCTGATTATTTTTAATAATACCATTTCTCAGTCCCAGTTAAGACAGAAACATCATTATTTCAAGAGTCTTCTTGCACTGGCCTCTGCAAACAAGTGTCTAAAGCATCATCTGGCACTCTAAAATTACAACACTCCAAACTTTGGCCCTAATGTATACCTCTCTCCTAACAGCAAAGTAGCAATTGATCTAGACAAAAGCCTATCTAATCTGCTAGCACCAAGCCTCGGGTCAGGAGGAAAAAAAAGGGATTTTATTTTCTTGCTGTTCACTTTCGTAATGGCTGCCATTAATTGCCAAGGTCCACCTTTCAAAGTAAGCAGCTCTGGTGTTTAACAACATACACAATTAGCTGGCCCTGTTACTGTTTATCTCAGAGGCAGGCACGGAAATTTCCAAGCGTGCAGTGTCTGCCATGCCCATTAGAAGGAAGAGTGAGGACATTAGTCTTTGTGACATATGGTATTCACATGCACCCCACTGACACAGAACATAAATGGCCTTGAGGCACTGATGGTGAACACGTAACTCCTGAAGCCATCACGGTCCAACTGTCCACCAATTTATCATTGTATTACAAAAGCCATGTGTGGTCACTCACTTCTGTTAACTATCAGTTCAAAGGAGGCTGGCATGTCACTACGAAAGGGACAGTCAATAAAACTGTCAGTGCACTTCAAAGCTTTTTCCATGTTGAGCGCTTTGTTGCACATCGAGTTTTCATTAGGTGGAAATCCCAGAAGAAATTCTGTATGCTTGCCTCTCTCTCTCCACCCACAAACATATATCTGGGAACAAATAGTAAAATGAACTTATTCTTACCTCTCATTTTTCGTCCATGTTTGGCGAGTCCCCTCAGTTTTCTTGTAATGTTACGAAGGAAAATAGATTCAAATGCAAGCAGAAGTACTAGTAAATAATTGACTGTCTGATTACCGTTGTCAGCACCTATGTAGAGCTCATTTGATAATTATGGGGAATTGCAAATAAGCCATGTAACTCTATGAATGTATTTATAATATTTAAAATCAACACATTTGGGTGTGTGTGGCGGGAATAATGCACTGGATCACATTTTCTACACCACTGTCCTTTTGTGACTGCTTCTCTTACTTTGAGCTTAATAGAGGTATCCAAGTCAGAGATTAATGTTTTGGATGTGTTTAAGAAACACAAAAGTCTTTCAGTAATATCCTATTATGGTTTATAAAATACAGTGGTTTGCATTTCTTGTTTACCTTGATATACATCTGTATAAGACTGATGTCCTTTTAGCTACTTACAAATACAGGTAATGTAGTTGACATGGGAAAATGGTGTACTCTAAATTACTTAAAAGATGCATTTAACATTGTCCCTAAACCAAAACAAGTCTCCCTTGTTACTGACAACAAAAGAGAAATCAAACAGAGGAAGAAAAGACTAGAAAGTGAAAGCTGAAGATGACTTTATGCTCACCAAAATGTACAAATATTCTTTCTCTTTGTAAAGATGTGAAAACCTACTGGAAGGCCTTCTGCATCTTCCCTCCTACAAACCTCTCATTGAATTCAACAGAAATTAAACATGTGAGCTAAGGCCTCTTATGCAAGTGACTGATTACAACACCAAAAAAGAGTATGCCTCTGTCTCTAAATCCACTGGCCTTCTAAAGTTGCTAAACCTGTGCAAAGCAATTGAAAAATGGTTCCCAAGAGCTGCTTTCTGAATACAATTGAGTATTCTTAATATTGCTTTTATAAGACTAAAGAGAAGTATATTCATATAAATACAGAATAGAATAGCAGTATTTTTTAAACCCCCTCAGACCAATAAAGGCTGCCACAAGGAGGGTGAAAAAAACCCATATCAGTTGGAACATCATCCCTCTCATGACGAGTGTTCATGCAAGATGCAATACATTAATAATTAAAATACAAAGTAGTTCTGATTCATACTTATTTCTACCGCTCCTTTCTAGCTACTCCAAAAACCAGTCTCACATAGACAGGTAAGAATTCAGAAACAATTCCATAACCAGTCCACTAAGCCATCTCATTAGAGAGGCTGAAGGGCCAAGAGTCATAAGTTTTCAGTGGCCAAACAGCAAAGATGGGAGGGGTGGAGGTGGGAGGGGCATGGAGGGGAAATAATGCTGGTTACTTCTATGACAGTATTTGAACATTTTATATTAGGTAAAAAAAAACCAGCGTGGAACCCTAAGTTCTTGCCGATAAGTTTATCCAAGAGGAAAAAGCATACAAACAAACAACAAAAAAATCAGGAATTTAAATACCAAACATTGAAAGTAATGGAAAAAACAAATTTACCTAAAACAGAGAAAAACAAAAGCAAAGAAGTAAAGTTATTTTGAAAGCATGCACGAATGTAATTTAGATTTAAAAAGCAGGGCTTTCTAGCATTCAAATCCTCCCTCCTTCTATTAGATGAAACCTGAAGTTATGTTGAGTATTTAAAGGTCTGAATTTGGAAAAATACTATGCAAATGCTCAAGAGATAGGCGCAAACATAATCATTTGTGCTGGCTAGTGTAACACTGCTTTAATTCCTGAATAAAGGATATCACATCCATGACTAATACCAACTGCTTTTTTGCTGCAAGATACAAAGACTACCCCAAATGCCCATCACAATTAGCAATAGCATGTATGACCCTGCCCTTGGTGATGAAGACATAGCAACACAACATAGGTAACGTTAATTACAGTAAGATGTGCATTATGCTAAATTATCACATATAAACCTGAACAAAAAGTAACCAGCACCTAAATAAAACATCTTTGCAGATTGATTTACTTACTTCCAGCCCTTCACTCCTAACTCTCCTTCTCTCAGCATCCCAATCTATAACTGGACTGAAAAGAAATGATAACATTTCCCTACCACTCTCTTCTCTTAACTCTCTTCTTTCCTATATTTCTTTTTGAGATGGTGTGTCTGTGAGACAGTTTTCCTCCTTCTCCCACTCCCTTGCCTTTGGTTACCAATTTTTAACTGAAAATAATTCTCATGGTATTCTATGAAAAATCAAATCTGGGTATCAGTGCTACCTTCCGAATGTGACATTACTAGGACACAAACAGAGAACTGGGACACCTTAAGCCGAGTCTCCTCATAGCCTAAGAGCAGAGCTGAAATAAGACCATAAAAAAATACCTGCCAAGTAACTGAGAGGCTGCAATGACACCTTCTATAGCATACTTTTTCCAACTGTTGTCACACCTCAGCTATAGGATGGCATCTTACCAAAAGCTTAAGTTGCTTAGCAGTGTTAAACACAGTTTTCTAACTGACATATTATAAAGCTGTACCTGACCACAACTCAGCTGCCAAAAGGGAACACTCATGACAATCATGCCTACGTTAAACAGCATAAGGAATAAAAATCTCAGTGGTTTTGAAAGTCAGAAAATAAGTGTTCCTTTTCTTTGGAAGCCGCACAGACAATTGTACTGTAGTAATGTAGGTATCATTCAGAAAGAGGAACCTGTCAGAAGACGAGGAAGCAAGAGGAAAGGGAAAAGGTAAGAAACTTCTTCCTTCAGTGGGCTACTGGTATTTATTTAAAACCCCATAAAATGAACATTGCTTTAATTATACATTTAAAAATCATAATGTCTCAGAAAATAAAATTCAAATGTCTTTTTAGATTTGTTTAGAGCAAGTCTGAACTGCAAGCATAGGAACATTTTATCTACAAATCTAAGACCTCACCTTCTTCAGTGAGTGACTCAAGGGACCAGATTGCAGTATTACAGTCCGGATGCAGATCAAACATTTTCACAACTGGTGGACAAATCTTAATTTGTTCAAGATTTACTTATGCATTGGAAAGGTCTTTGGAGCAGCATTTTAAAGTTATTTAGAAATCATGGTCTTCAAAACAAATGGGTAAATCACTTACAAACTCAAAATGTACTTGTGCAGCTTTGCAGAATGAGGATATCCACCCTAAATGTCATGGCAAGTCTAGGGGGAAAAAAAAACCCTCTTGTGCTTTTACTGTTAACAAAATAGAGAGAGCATTACATAAAGCTGAACACAAAGTGGTAGGACTACAAATGCCTTTGGCTACTCAACTTCTAAAACCACTTCTGTTTCCTGAGCTTTTGTATATCCATTTTTTTTAAGTTTAAACAATTCTCAAGGTACTGAATTAATTTAATCCACTGATTTTACTGAGTTGGACTGAGCAGTTTTACTAAGTTCTCCTCATCTTTCATAGGGCAGCTTCACAGAGGACAAACGTAGCACAGCTGAGCTGCAGCAGCCAGCCAGATGCTGATGCATAAGGTGCCTGCACAGCTAGAAACCATGGCCTTGCACTCCAGTGGCACTCCAGATACACTGGAAATAGTTTTAAAAATAATAAATAGATAGATAGATAGATAGATAGACAGACAGACAGACAGACAGGCAGACAAATATGAAGACATCTCACAAGACAAGGTGCATGTCTACTATTTGTGCAGCCCCAGAGTACCACAGAGATGAAGTTGAAAGCTGCACATGGATAGCACTACCAGAGAAAAGTGGGATTGTGACTGACACAGTGACAACCCAGACTTAACAAAAAATGGAAAGCATATGTGTCCTTTCAGTACTCCACATTCAGTCATATTTAACAATGCCAACTGCAAAAACTAAAACCGCAAACAGTTTGTGTGGTGACGAATCAGCACCAAAGCCCTGGAAAACCCTATGAATAGTGGCAAGGTCTTTTTGTGTTTAAATAATAAGCCTGTAGTGGAGATTAATCCAGTTCATGGGTAATTAGAAGCAGGAAGTAACAAAGAAGGGAAGCCAGCAACTGACTTAGTAGAAAGTCTTTAACACACAATTATCATAACTATAAACAGTGGGGAAAAAAGTTTAAAAAATTATTGAAATCAGGCTGGATGGATGCATCCCATCCAGGTACCTTTTTTTCCTATGAAATTCCCTGGCATACTAATTAGCCTTAAAGGACTAATAAATTCTACTGTTGCTTCTGAAGTTTGCATTAAAACATTTTACAGCAGGAACTATTAGGTTTGATATTGATTTGCAACAATAAGGTTACAGAGTATTAATTATTTTATTATTTTGAAGACAGTACAACTGATAGGAAACAAGTATCAAAAAATATAATGAATAAATACTCAGTATACACCAGATAAACAAAGCTCCACTCCTCCTTGCAAAAGGAAGGAGTCCTAAGAATGTCTGAACTCAAATCCTCACTTCACTTGCCATTCTGGTTACAAGTGGATCATGTACCTCTTATCACCCTAAACTATAAGCAAGTATAAAAATTACATTATAAGACAAGACTTGTGAAAATATGCCAACATCACAATGCATTAAGCCAAGGTGCCACCTATCAAAATGAGAAACTGCAGAATTCAGAAATCGTTTTTGCATCACATTTACAGAGAAGGAAACCCATGAGTAAAAGCTTGCAGTGCTCTAGGACTGAACAGTAACTACAAATATGTGGGCTACCCAGGAACATTCAGATGACTGAAAAAGCTCCTGAGTACCCTTGTGAATCTTGCCCAAAAAGGTACTGTTATAAAGCAATCATACTACTCTAGTCTCCAGCTATGAAAACCGGGACATAAATCCGTTTTCCATCAAAGAAATCAACAAGTTTTATTACCAATAAAACTGTTAGTAGCAAGCATGTAAACATATTGCTTAACTATTTCCTTATTTTAAGTCAAGAGCTGCAAACTAGTTAGTTTGATGGCAATTATTCAATCCTAAATTCTGATTTTGCCTTGGCTGGAAAAATAAAGCTGGAGCTAAAAATACTATCTTAAATCCTAGACTCACAAAAAGTGTGGATCTGTTTTTTATTATAGTATGTGGGTTTTGCTTATGCAAGTACCACCAGAAGAAAAAGTTTTGACTCAATTCTGTACTTGACTCACAGGCAACTGTCGTATAGTCAGGGCTAGCAGCATCAGCTTTAAAGTGGTCAGCACTTCCCATAAAATCACAAGGTTGGAAAAGACCTTTGAGATGCATGATACACCTATGAAGTTCAGTTTAGACAATATAAATGAACAAATCCACAAACTTGGGATGGTCACATCAATCAACTTAGAAGTTAGTGGAGAAAGCAATAAATAGGTTGTGATTCAACGCATTAGGATATCTGAACTCTCTCCTATGCCTGCTGCCTGACCGCAGACAAGTAACACCACTTTTACTCCCAGTTAACTGTTTCCTTATGATTTCCTTATGATTTCCTCTCATGGAGGACGTATTTAGAACCTAGCATGAAAGAGTAGCACAAATGATACTGAATAGGACCTCATTCTTTAGGCTGATATTGAAACATGTGAAAAAAAAGTATTTGCATGACCAAGTGCTAAATAATCTGACTGAAGGGAGCTGAATGCAGTTCTTAAGTGTGAAGTCATTTAGTAAAAATTATGTTCAAAATGGGGCTAACTAACATATTTGATAGCACATAGACTCTAACTAGTATACATGTCAATTCTTCTGAGTGACAGAAAACTTGCAGCCCTATGTATCTTCCTTTGGGTTGTTGATTATTTCTTCCAACATTCACACAGTTTTATTTCCCTTTTGCACTGAAGAGGCACTTGTGTTTCTTCAGTCATTTATAATATTCAGATTGTGCTTTTGAACTCCCTTTTTCCCCAGTTTCTTGTCATCACTGCTTAGTTATCAGCACGGGGAAGCAAGCAAGTAGCTTGCTCTCTTCCCTCAGGCAATACCATTGCTGTGCTTTGATTTGCGTCACAAAGACAAAAAAAAGTAGAACAGCTGCAGCCCTTAATTACAGAAACCACGTATGCAAAGCTGCAGTTCTGTTTCACCGTTGCTCTTCCAGACAGGAAAATTTATTAAAGGCCCAGACCTGCTTCCCAAAAACAATGCTTGGCAGGCCATACACTAGAACAGTATGCAACTTTCAGAGATAGTGAAATATGATTAAAAACAAAAAAAAAGAAATATCAATACTTTTAAGTAGAAAAAAAGGCAAGTTTAAGAGTACTCCTATACCAGGTACATCACCTAAGCACTTCTCGCAAGTCTCTTAAGGTAGTAAACCCATCATTCCTGTTCTCCAGCCATCTCCTCCGAGAGGATGAATGGGCACAGGCAATTTCTGCTATTTGCTGAAGTGGGTTACTGTAGTGGGAAAGATTGAGTGCCTTGGTTGTTGGCGAGGTGTGGGTAGCACATTTCTGTTAGTAACTACAAGACCTGGCATTTGCAGGGAGGGAAAGACTAGCAGGTTTAGTAATACATACTGAGTTCCTGGAGACATCTTTCCCTAAATTTGAGCCATAGCTACCTCACACATGCATACCCTTCTTTACACATCCACTGGTACATTCCCACAACAAGACCTGGACTGGTTTCCATGACACCGTCATGGAACCGAGGAGCTTGTCTTGCTGGGAATTCCCAAAAAGTGAAAGCTGTCATTGTGATCCAACCCCAGCCAGGAAAATAATAACTATGGCCAGACCATGCTGGACTGGAAAATACACAAGTTTTTCACCTTACTTCAACATATAATACATTTCTTCTATTGAAACATTTTCTTTCAGATACATACCCCTCCCCCGCCACTGCTTTTGAATGGCTGTTTCTAAAGTTTTCACCAAGATGTTTGCACACTGTATGAGTTAGCACATTATATTAACAATTTTATATTGAGAAGCACCATCATCTAATGACTATGATCTTTTGCTTCTAAAGAAAAGAAAAAAGAAATCCTCACATGGATAATGCATCAATATTTGAGAAATAAGGAGTGAGGATAAGGTGGGGAGACTTCTTCTCTAAGCAATACTGGTTGCTCTTTTGATCAAACCTAAAAGAATGTTAAAAAATACTTTTCCATATAGAAGCAAAAAATGAGAAAGCAGCCAATGCACTAAGAAAGGCAGCACCATCAATGAGAATCATAAAAATCATAACTATTTGCTACATTAGAAAGAAGGCTTGCAGTACCTCAAGCCCTCAGCAGATCACTAGATAAATTCAGCAGATGCGTTCAGACTGTCCAGTCAAGAGTAAGTTAACACCTGCACTAGCCACATGCTGGTGATTCAACAGCTGGATAAATCCACTTCCCATTCAACCTCTACCAGCTGTTTCAAGAGCAGCAAGGAGTAAGAGAAATTTTTCATTAAATGGTAATCATATACATGTTACCAAAGCTTACATAGTCCTGCTTTCAAGAGGAAAAAAGCCTAAAATAAAACCATCCTAACTTCAGAATACCCTACTCTAGTTGTGTTTACAGTGCTGCAGAAGTGTAAGGTTTGGATTACACCACAAAATCCCCACCAAAATGCAAGCTGTAAAAGGTCTTGCTTCAACGTCTTGAGCAAAATATAAATTTCTTCTAGACAAATTTGCAGTCTCGTTTAAAAATTTTGCTGGAATTTCCATATTTTCTCTTCATTAGTTGTTTGTACTGAGTGAATATGCTGGATATTGTAGTCCTTACTGCCTTGTTTTCAGCAAGTCCAGCTCTCCCTTAGGAAGAGCTCAATTCTGCCACTAATGCATGACGGTCAGTGAGACATAAGGTTTTTTCCACATTCAAAGGAATTGTTTAAACATACCAAATAGGTTTGACTTAAAGCTTTGTCCATTTTTACAAGAACTCATTTTTGTGCCTTGTGATCTTGCTTTAAGGGGTTATAATGACTTCTAAGGGGTTATAATGACTTCTGCCCAAGAACATGCATTGTTCCTGAATCTGATTTCAGAAAATAGGAAGCAACAGCCAGACAGCAGAGAGGGAAAGTTGATGGCAGATACCTCTGTATCAGAGCTATTCTCACACATTTGCTACCGGATCTAGAATGTACTTTTGGGCTCAAAGTTGCTGACTTATTCTAATCACGTTTGTCATGGGAAACTTTGACAGACACAGAGGATAACAAAGTTTTCCACCTACTGTGAAATGTTCTTAAAGGCAAGATGCCTGGTGGTTAATTCTCTCCTTTCAGTAAATATGCATATAGCCTATCTTTTGTTTTTGACTCAGATGATATTTAAAGTATTTTTAGAGGTAACCACTGGCTAGACCAAACATTTTTCCTTCCCTGAAATAGTAGCTCTATTCTATGGTCTCTGAAGCATCCTTTCACCTTCAGAGAGGCTTACAATTCTACTCAACCCATCTCAGACTTTGACTACCAAAGCAATATTTCTGCGAGTAGTGCCACCTAGACGCTCCAGCTTCCAATCTTATCTGGATAGAAAAAGAAACAATATCATGGTATCACTACTCATCATAGATTTATGGAGAAGAGAGACGGTCCCAGAACAACGGGACCACACACAGAAAAATGGCTCTGTTCTCAAACACAATTAGGAAGAAGAGATATGTAACAGGACAAGTTCATTCTTCTATAAGCAGTGAGATTCTTACACCGAGGATGAACCTGATTTTATGAAGAGTGTTGGCCAAATTCCATGTCTGTCTTTCAGATGAGTACCTAATGTACCTTGACTTAGTTCAAGTTTAGCAAAAGCATCACAGAAGAACAAGGCGTGCATGCTGGAAAGGCACCAAATGGTAACATGTTTGTACTGCTGTTTGGCCAGAACAATGCAGCATTTATCAAAAGTTAAACATTTACTCAAAAGAAGGGCTTTTGAACACTTTCTGTCACAGTGTAAATTGTCGTTATACAGCATGAAGTTCCATACAGAGAAGCACACACAATAGAAGAGGTAAAACAATCCTGCTAGCCTGACCCAAGACTTGTCTTTGTTTTTTCTTCTTTTTTTTGTATGGAGAGAGTTAGACAGGACTATTCCATGTTTTCTTCAACTTGACAATAAATTATCACAGCATCTTTTCCTCTTTGATTTCACCTTGATCTAACTTAGTTAAGGAGAAAAAAGTAACAAAGATAGTGGTACAACAAAAAAAAGTAACTGACCTAGGCTTTGTTTACTTTGTGACTTTGTTGCAGTTTCAGCTTTTGTGTCTAGCTGCCTAACCAGAAAGGAAGAGCTAGAAAAAAATTACATAGTCAAACCAACAGATCACGCATGTATCCATACAGCTTCAATGTTCATATATTAATAGATGAAAACAATATAAAGGGATAAATCGTCTTAGATTTCTCCAGTGTGAAAAATTACATGAAAGCCCCCCCTACTCCCCAAACAGTACAACTTGCAGAGGAACAACTGTAACTGAGATGAGCATACAGCTGAAGAGTTTTTCCAAACATATGGGCTGTCCTGCCCTACTGCAAATAGTGCATTTCTCCCTTCAAACTGCCTGTTGAAGACTATGATGAATTAGTCTATCCACAGAACCCAAACAGTACAGAAATCATTTAAACAGGTGCTACAAAGGTATTTACATAATTACTTAACATGCAAGGTCAAAATGTGCTGCACTAAGCCTTCTGCAAATTGTAAACAGGCAATTTCTGCAGGAAAAAACACTAGCAACATTGTTTTTCTCACCTACTAGAGTGGTCTCATCAAGAGCGTCATTACAAGAACAGGATATGTGATTAGAGAGGAAAATAATATAAATTTTGCCCTCCCCTGGCATAATTAGAGGTATGGTCCTGCTTTTCATTACATTCAACAGGTCCTCCGTGGTTTTGGTCTGTTTCTATCACAACTGGTTGCTTTCAGAAAATGTTTTTGCTGTTCTTTCCCATACACTTTTTAGGACACCGGGCTTTCACTGCACTTCAGCATGTTATTCCCCCTCAAAGGCCATCGGCTCTCTGTCCCTCAACCCTTCTCATAGAGAGCACCATGGTTTCATTAACATAAGGCTTGTGTTTCTGCCATCTGCCCACCATGTTGGTGGTGAGGTTTGAAAAAGCACAGAACAAAGCAGAGCTTGTCTCCCTCCACCAGCCAATATGAAGCCCATACTGGCACCCAGCAGGCAGTCTCTATATCAACAACTAGTCAGTAGTTTGTGAAGGCTAAAAACAGCAAAAGATCTTCTCATTCCTAAGGAAGAATTTAAACAGAGTTGAGACTATATCTAGAGCTGGAAAAGGTCTTCTTGGAATTAAAAAAAAAATACCCCATCAAGAATATGCATGACAAAACTAAGGCAGCACAAAAATCCAACTGACATGGCAGAAATTGAAGACTTATTTCTCCCCCTTCTGCAAAGCTCCTTGACTCAGAGCTACTCCATAAGCCTCTCCTGTTTCTAGATATTTCCTAGCTGTGCTGCCACCACCCCTTATAGCAGACAATACATTTACTGGTCGCCATGTTTCTGGGATGGTTGCTCTACATGCTGCTAGAGCCAGCCCCAGTATTCAGATAAGCAGCTCCCAGTCCTGGACCACGCTTCTGCAGCTGCTGGGCTGTTCAGCCTGCCCTGAGGAGGGCATTGGACCCAGGCGCTCTGTGGGTCTGGGTTTGCAGTGTTTTAATAAATGTGCTGACTGATCAACTGTTTGTTCTTGACTGGTGCAACTCCATCATAGACCTGCTAATGACATTACAGTAGAAGTTGTGTCACGGTCATGCTTTCCTGTTACAACAAGCAGGAAGAAAAAGAGAGCTGCTGGGAAGAAACCATAATTAAAAAGCAAATATGTTTTTGTGAAATGAGTTAGCACAGGAAAAAACTACGTAAGAGGGGATGCATAACTTCACTATGGTCAAAAGTTTTTCCAGAAATGGAAATTCTTTGTTGGGCACTTGCAGGGAGGTACACATACAAATATTATCTCCCATTCAGTTTCAGATTTTGCAGAGCCAGGACTGAAAACACTAGTTACAGTTAGTAAAGCCAGTTGCTTCATGCTAGAAGTAGTTTCTGCAGTGATAATAGGTGAACACTACAACATTAGTGTAAAGTATGAACCTTTGAACAGACTAGAAGGAAATTTCCAAAACTAGACCTTATGTCAATGAAAACCAAAAATACCACGGTGTGCTCTGTCACTCGCTCAGCTTGGAGTCTACCTTCTTTTTCCAGTGAGGAGATCCATAAAACACTAAAAAAGCCAAAATCATGTCCCACAGAATGAAGCCTTTCTGAATAGGTGCTAACAATCTGGAGATGAGCCCCAGATGGATGCTTAGAAAACAGCTGCTGGAATAAAAATAATGTGTGACACAAACCAACCAGAATAGTTGCATTGATCTTGCCATCTCAAAGGGATCCATAGTCTACTGGGTCCTTGGGCATTGGAATAGGCTGCCCAGGGAGGTGGTTGAGTCACCTTCCCTGGAGGTGTTTAAGGCACGGGTGGATGAGGTCTTGAGGGACTTGGTTTAGTGTTAGATAGGAATGGTTGGACTAGAAGATCCGATGGGTCCCTTCCAACCTGGTTGTTCTGTGTTCTGTGTTCTGTGATTCTGTGATACTGCATTACACAGCTCCTTTATCAGTTATCAAGGATAGAAAAAGGAGATGTGACTACAGACAGGAAGGAGTTAACCGTTCGGAAAAAGTAACTAAGAAATATTAAAAGAAGTACTAAATTGGAGAACTGAAATGAATCTTGTAATTTTCAGATTAATATAAATTAACATGGTCTGAAAATTAAAAACATCCCAGATTAAAACTCAGTCAGTCACACCATTAGTACATTCCTCCCAGACCAAGTGGTCTGAGGAATTTGTACCTTTGGCACCATATAAAATGTGCTATTCCTGGCAGGATTTTGAAACGGGAAGTAAAAGGGCCAGCAAGACAGGCAGAGCAGTAGGGCCAAGGAGGAGAGGGAAGGAGCTGTAAGGCCACTGTGCCAGATTTTAATCACAGGCTGGCCACTGTCTTTCACCACTAAGAGTAAGTAAAAACACATTATGCTTAAATACAATGTTCATCTCCCCAAAGCAGCCTCCTTCTTAATCACTTGCTCTTTTCCCCTACATAGCTATCTAATCAGCTTTCCGTTATTTTTAAGGTTTTCAGTTATCATTAAAGACACAAGGATCATAGAATCATAGAATCACCAGCTTGGAAGAGACCCATCGGATCATCGAGTCCAACCATTCCTATCAAACACTAAACCATGTCTCTCAGGACCTCGTCTACCCATGCCTCAAACACCTCCAGGGAAGGTGAATCAGCCACCTCCCTGGGCAGCCTATTCCAATGCCCAATGACCCTTTCTGTGAAAAACCTCCTCCTAATCTCTAGCCTAAATCTCCCCTGGCAGAGCTTGAGGCCATTCCCTCTTGTCCTGTCCACTGTCACTTGGGAGAAGAGGCCAGCTCCCTCCTCTCTACAACCTCCCCTCAGGTAGTTGTAGAGAGCAATGAAGTCTCCTCTCAGCCTCCTCTTCTCCAGGCTAAACAACGCCAGCCCTCTCAGCCATTCCTCATAAGGTCTGTTCTCCAGCCCCTTCAGCAGCTTTGTCACTCTTCTCTGCACTCGCTCCAGAGCCTCAACATCCTTCCTGTGGTGAGGGGCCCAGAACTGGACACAGTATTCAAGGAGCGGTCTCACCAGTGTGGAGAACAGAGGGAGAATCACCTCCCTGGACCTGCTGGTTTCTGATACAAGCCAGGATGCCATTGGCCTTCTTGGCCACCTGGGCACACTGCTTGCTCATGTTCAGTCGGCTGTCGACCAACACCCCCAGGTCCCTCTCCTCCAGGCAGTTTTCTAGACAGACTTCTCCCAGGCTGTAGCTCTGCATAGGGTTGTTGTGCCCCAAGTGCAGGACCTGGCATTTGGTCATGTTAAACGTCATGCCATTGGACTCAGCCCAGTGGTCCAGCCTGTTTAGGTCCCTTTGCAGAGCGTCCCTACCCTCCAGCAGATTGACACTTGCACACAGCTTTGTGTCATCTGCAAACTTGCTAAGGGTACCCTCAATGCCCTCATCCAGGTCATTGATGATGGCACTGAACAGGGCTGGACTCAGCACTGAGCCCTGGGGAACCCCACTTGTAACTGGCCTCCAGCTGGACTTAATACCATTTACCACCACTCTCTGGGACTGGTCATCCAACCAGTTTTCTACCCAGTAGAGTGTGCGCCGGTCCAGGCCAGAGGCTGACAGTTTCTGTAGCAGAATGCTGTGAGAAACTGTGTCAAAGGCTTTACTGAAGTCCAGGAAAACCACATCCACAGCCTTTCCCTCATCCAGCAGCTGAGTCACTTTGTCATAGAAGGCGATCAGGTTAATTTGGCAAGACCTGCCTTTTGTGAAGCCATGTTGACTGGGCCTGATCACCTGGTTCTCTTGGATGTGCTTCATGATAACACTCAAGAAGCCACAAGAAGGATGTTGAGGCTCTGGAGCGAGTCCAGAGAAGAGTAACAAAGCTGGTGAAGGAGCTGGAGAACAGGCCCTATGAGGAATGGCTGAGAGAGCTGGGGGCGTTTAGCCTGGAGAAGAGGAGGCTGAGAGGAGGCCTCATTGCTCTCTACAGCTACCTGAAAGGAGGTTGTAGAGAGGAGGGAGCTGTCCTCTTCTCCCAAGTGACAGGGGACAGGACAAGAGGGAATGGCCTCAAGCTCCGCCAGAGGAGATTTAGGCTAGAGATTAGGAGGAAGTTTTTCACAGAAAGGGTCATTGGAATAGGCTGCCCAGGGAGGTGGTTGATTCACCTTCCCTGGAGGTGTTTAAGGCATGGGTAGACGAGGTCCTGAGAGACATGGTTTAATGTTTGATAGGAATGGTTGGACTCGATGATCCGATGGGTCTCTTCCAAGCTGGTGATTCTATGATTCTATGAAGATCACCTGTTCCATGACTTTCCCTGGCACTGAGGTCAGACTGACTGGCCTGTAGTTCCCCGGGTCCTCCCTGCAAACCTTCTTGTAGATGGGCACTACATCAGCCAGCCTCCAGTCCAGTGGAACCTTCCCAGTCTTCCAGGACTGCTGGAAGATGATGGAAAGGGGTTTGGCCAGTACATCCTCCAGCTCCTTCAATACCCTAGGGTGAATCCCATCTGGCCCCATAGACTTGTGGGTGTCCAGTTGGGCAAGCAAGGCTCTGACCAACTCCTCTTGGACCATGGGAGCCTCGTATTGCTCCTCTAGTTCTGGGGTTTGTACACAGAGGGAACAACTTTCTTTACCATTAAAGACTGAGGCAAAGAAGGCATTAAGTACCTCAGCCTTCTCCTCATCCCCTGTCACTGTTGTTCCCTCTGTGTCCAAAAGGGACTGCATGGTCTCCCTAGTTCTCCTTTTGTTATTTATATATTTATAGAAAGATTTTTTTATTATCTTTTGCGGACTTTGCCAACCTGATTTCTAGTTCAGCCTTAGCCCCTCTTATTTTTTCTCTACACAACCTCACTTCCCTCCTGTAGTCCACCCAAGAGGCCCATCCCCTCTTCCAGAGCCTATAAACATTCCTTTTTTTCCTAATGTCACTTAAGATCTCGCTACTCAACCAAGCTGGATGACATGATGCTCAGGAGTACAGGTGCTAATAAACTAACTACACCAGGCAATCCTCTACTATGAGTCCAGGCTGCAATTGCCGTTTCAGCCATCTACTATTGGGCTAACTGGGTCGGCAGTTAGTTAAGATTTTTCAGTCTCCCTTTGGGTATGTTAAGTATTTTACAACCCAAATCCAGAGCATCAAAGAAGGTTAACAAGTCGTGCTAATCAGACTGCCCCTCAATTAACCTACAACTCTGATACATGTTGCAGTTTGCAGGAAAACAACAGCAAGTTTAGTCATGTAGTGTTCCTGGGTAAGGACACAGTGACTTTTGTTGTTGTTGTTGTTGCTCATTTAATTAAAAGTACAAAATCCGTAAGTAGACAGAGATATCCCTTTCAAGAGTTTTAACATAGAGCAATTCTGTTCTACAGAACACTAAATCTTTTCCTTTTCCATTGCTAAGGCAACACTTATGGAGAGAACCACAACACTCCCCCCACCCCCCAACCCCCACCCCCCCAATTACTAAAACAAATAGAGAAATAAGAGGAAAAGCATGAGGAAAAGCAGCAGCTAAGCAGCTGGTCTTCCTCAGGGGGATGGAAGGACTTGGGTGGCATCTGTCACACACACAAGGAAAGAAGTAGAGGACAAGGAGAAACTGAAAGATGCACAGAAGTTAGAAACACCTAAACTACCAGGAGGGACTTGACAGAAGGATTCCTATGAATGGCCATATTTTCCCCACAGCAACAGCATATACGTAGGAAACACAAAGCATTTCTTGGTTGGGCATTATTTTTTTTTTTTATTTTCTGAGCATTCCTTACAAGCATCTCTCTTAGGAAGAACTCCCACATTTTAGAAAAACAAAGCAAATCACATCAAGTATACAAAATAAGTCCCTTACTGAATACCTAGGTGAAAGGAAAAGAAAGATTATGAAGTTACTGGCATCTGTTCAAACAACCTACACAGCAGGCGATATTAAATGTAGGATCTCCATCACGCAACTCCAGTAATTCAGTTTATTGCCATGGATCAATTTCCATCAACCCAAATGCTTAAGTCAGCCTGCATGAGTTAGTGTTAGACACTGATCTGTGCCACTGTGACAGAAGGTCATTATACCTGTCACTCATTAAGGCCTGGAGGAGTAAGAGTTTTGACTGCACAGAAATCATTCACTGTAGCAAAAAGGGGAGAAATGCCGTACTGTTTTTGGGAACAGGTTTGATCTGCTTCTCTACAATTAACTAGATTTTTACCCAAGATAACGTATGCCTAAAGCCTTTTTCTAATAGAAAAACACCTAAGGTGCTTGCATCTATTCCAAAATGTGCTTATAATTCCTGAGTCACCTCATGGCAGTGGCTCATGGTGGTACTGGCTGCAGTGAGGGAGGGAGAAGAGCTCAGGGGTTATGAATTAAGTGGAGATCTAGCTGCAGAAGTGTTCTCACCAGCTGCTTCCAACATAGACCAAAAAAAACCAAATAGAAACAAATAAAACACCTAGTTCAGAAGGCAAACAAAAGAACAGACACTGCTACAGCAAGAAACTATTCTCCAGTTTCTCCCTGTACTCCAACAACATTAGTTCTACAGACCCTTTTGGCATACCTGGCATCATGTCCCACCCCACTCCCACAATTCCCTGAAAATAGTAAGAACAACCTTGATTTGCAGAAGGCAGAACAGAGGTAGAAAGAAAAGATCCTTTAGGTTTAGAGGCTAAAGAATCTCTACATTTTTCTATTCCTAAAAGCAAGGAAAGGAAAATGCAAAATGATGAATCAGAGGTGCAACACTGATGTACAAGCAAAGACACTTAAGAAGAAAGGAAGGGAATGATAACAACCAAAGAATGAATTTCTTCAGACTTCACGTGACACAATGATACCCACTTCCTTTGCACTCCCTTAACCAAATTTTTGTGTATCTGAATAAGCGAGCATAATGGGAACTCAGTTTATGACCTTGCTCCCATTACCGTATCTTGGATTTAATTGAAATGTGTAATCTCACGGAAGTCCAGATGTTAACCCATTTGGGTGGGGTGACTATTATTACAAGCTTCATATTTTTCCTAAAACTCCAGCTGCTGGAACCATAAGACTCCATGAGAATCCAAGGGTCTCATTATATTTTTGGTTTGTTTATTTTAAAAAACATCTCAAGTTCTCATGCTTGTGGAGGGAGGGGGAAGGTTGGATAAAAATATACAAATAAATAAATTGAAAGCTTGAAAACATGGCTTCAAAGTTCCTTAAAGATTCAGAAACCAAAAGAGAAGGAAAAAAATACCATTTATAAAAGGTTCATGATTCTTTCAAACTACTTTCCTACCTGCTAACTCTTCGGTGGTTTTTATTCTGTGTTTTCTCTCCAAGAGTGATTTTTTGTAGAATCAAACTATCCCTGATGAAAGTGATAGATCATAGGGCCCATTCTTTCTGTAGCTTTACTGAAGGTGATTAGCCATTTAATGAGTCCAAAGTCATTTCTCTTCTACACATCTAACAAGACATAAAACTCTCTCATGGGTTATTTTAAGCCATAGTGTAGAAGCTTAGAAGGGGAGACATGGATCTGCTATCCCAAGAAATTTTTGACAGAGTATAAAAAAGGTAACAAAGCATTTACTTAGCCTCAGAAAAAAATGAACCAAGCCATATTTTATCTTCAGGTTTGTACCTGTCGCTTTATCAATATCAACAATAAATGAAGCCTGGAAAGGCACAGAATTAAGTTACTTTGACTCTCTCCATGGGCATCTCTGTGGGTATTCTCTTGAATGCATTGCCTGCAATACCAACACCATTTTTATCAAGGTAAAATACCCCAATGATTTGCCTTAAAAATTGTTTCATTACTTTTTAATGGCGATTTCAAATTATTTTCTGACTGTGCTTTAAGTCTCATCACCTGGTTCATAGTGTTTATGTGGTTTTCAAAATGCTCTTTAGAACTGGAATAGCCGTTTAATGATTCAGTGTCTTCCACATGGTAGCAGTCGATGACAATACAGGCACTATACCATGTACCATGCTAGCAAGATAGCTAGCTGCATTCTCTCCACCAGAAGACTAAAATGAGCTGTCAGAACTCATTTTCTTCTTAGTTGTTATGAAAGTTGAGGTATATTTTATCAAGTTCTCACGTTCGTTTTCATTGAGGGGAAAACCAAAACCAAATCTAAAGAGTTACCAGCTTCAGGATACTCATGTTACAGATTTGAAGCCCAATAATGATCCTGAAGTTGAGGATCATTGATAATAAAGCTGAGCGCGAGAGAGAATGAACTGGAAGCAAGAGAGAGTGTGTGTGCATATATGTATTAATATATTAAGCTATGCATAAGCAAAGCTTGGCCAAATTAATTTTTCAGTTAAATTCCCACTACTGAAACACATATTACATGCAGTTAATTAAAAAAATACCTTCTAATGATGCTCACTGAATAAAGCAAGCTACAGTTATAGAACAGTAATAGAAACATTTATTAAACTCCACTCAGACCACTGTGCTGACTATATAGGTTAACTGTCAGAGAAAAGAGCAGAGGGATGCACAAATGTATTGTCAACATCAGTCTTAGCCTAGAGCCAGTGATTACGCCCAGCTTCTTCTACATAGATTGCAATATTACAACATAATGCAAGAATCAGTTTAGAAAAATAAGAAGCACCTATTCTTGAAGCATCCTCCATTTTTTTATTATTTTTAACATGTCTAAGGAATTAATGATCAACTGATTTCATCTTCAAGGCAGTAACTTCTTAGACCAAAGGAAGGAAGGAATTGTTTCATTTGGTATTCTCTTGTATCAGAACATTTACTAAACAGCTTTTACGTAGAGCATGTCATGATGATTCATTTTATTGCACCCAAGCCCTTCATACTGCCCCAGTAGGTATTCCAGCTACCAATGAGTCACAGAACTACTGAATGTGGTGCTGCGTAGGGAAGGCAGAATTCTCCATCACAAGGGTTTCAGGAAAAAAAGAAAACCACAAAAAAAAAAGTGTATGCCACCATTACTCGGTGGAGGCAGGGCTGGAAAAAGAATACATTCATAAATAACATGGAAGTAAACAAAGTTGAGCACAGTTGTTCTGCAGCATTTACTAAGTCTCTACAGAGCCTGGTTCATTTCCCCAAGGAAAGGAATTCATTGCATTGCACAATATGGGAATATGTACACATAGGAAATATGCATTAAATTATTTGTGGTGGAAAAAAGTAAGAAAAAAAAATCAGCAATCTACAAAAATTCTAAGCACACAACCAACCTGGCACTATCAGAGGGTTCACATGATTACACTGGAATTAGGAGTCTTACAATGCAACCATTTAACTTACCATGTCAGACATGAACCTATGCACAACAAATTCTACCTCTCTGAAGCAGTTATGTTGATTAGACAACAGACTACTATAAATGGCATATAATGAGTAAATCATTGCCCTTGCTTAGTTCTAAAACAGAGAACAAACTGTTCCATTTTGCTCTAGACTTCTCGTTCACCTTCACCATGTGCTTTGACTTTGTGTACGTGTAATCTGTTGACCTATCCATTCCTACAGAGAGATGTGAAGACAAGGAGTTAAACAACAATTATGCTGGCATTAAGAGATGTTCAACAAAGCAAATACGTAGGAAATGAATAAGGCACACCATGCTGATGGAGCAGAGGGATAACATGGCCACACAGCTGTTCAAATTACATTAGGTCAGAGAGCACGATTTTCCACCGAGCTCAGAACAATCCATAGGTAGTGCGGTGCTCCGTTTGCTCAGGGCAACAACAATCAAAACAGCAGCAAACTAAGTGGGAAGCCATTTTTTCCAGCAACCAGGACAGCATTAGATACTGGCATCCATTTTCCACCTCAAAAGACAGGCATATGCGAACATAGCTAAAGGCATAATCTTCTAAGACGGAAGACTACATCTTCTCAATTTGATATAGTGCAGCACAGAGCTAGTTCAATTACCTAAAACAATATGGCTGAAGAGTGAGCAAGGGTTCATTTGCTCAGTCACAGAAAAGTCATATGGTTTCTGGTAAGGAAACCAGGTTAGATTTACCTGTGATTCACTGTACACATATATTTATTTGGCACTACGTATGCACAATCAACAACTATATTGCTCCTATGTTTAGTTACTTCAGATTTATTCACATCAGTCATTCCATCTGTTGCAAGAACAGGTTTTATGCCCAACCTTTAAGGCAGATCCCAAGCGTGACAACTTCAATCTGAAAATGAAAAAAAATCCCTGCTTTCCAGTTCAAGAAAGCAAACCATTAGTCAGAGCAATCTCCTGGCAGTAAGAAACCACTGATTTGAGTTTTTACTCCACCCAATTCAAAGGTCAGAGAGTAGTTTTCCATCCTACATTACTCTGTACTACACAGACCAGGAAACTGAATCATCTTCCACATCTCAAGCCAGTTCTTTGACTGCCTATCACACTTTGCATATATGCACACTCACATGCACACACTTTCTCTCTGAATTTCTTTAGAAATCTCTCTTCCAAACGTATTTCCCCCTTAAAAAACATTGCAAAAACTAGTGAGTCCTCAGAAAGAAAAAATATTTCAACAAAATTTAAAATTCAAGTTTTCAAAGTTATGCTACCATTGCCAGCAATTGCCAAGATAACAAAACTAAAGTGCTCTGGCAGAGTAAAGCTAATAAGACCATGAACTAATTAGAAGAGGAAATAGACTTCTGTGGTATTAAGCTTGTATTGTCCAATACTTCTGAGGTTTTATATGGTGTTAAATAGATCTGTAGTCTTCGCTGTTACACTGGCACATATCTAGAGCAAATGCTATGCACGTAATAAAGTTGCTTTAATATTTTCAGAGGTGCAAAGAAAATTTAATCAAAATTAGACAAATTTTAAAATAGCCTGGGTTTTACACACTCAAGAGAAAATAGCATCAAATATCATTCTGTTTAGAAAGCCACTTTACTCCCACTGACTGTGGAGAAGGAAAAAAGAAGGTAAAAAAAAAATAAATCTGAAGTTACATTCCTACTCCTTTGCCTTCTTGAATGAATCCATTATGAGGCTGTAAAGGAGAATTAATTAAATCAGTTCCACTTACCAACCAAACCCTACCTGTTTTTTTTGCCAGAGACACCATTCCTTCTTGTTCCCAAAGGGGTGTTGGGAGGAGAGGGAGAAGAGCAAAACTGGATTTTAAGAGCAAGAAAGCAGAAGATACTTTATTTTCAGCTACCCAACGAAAAAAAACAGTGGGGAAAAAACCCAAACAACAATATCAAGACGTTCACTAATGCCACGGCACCACTGCTACGACCCTTCTCAGGAGCATGCAAGTATACCACATGCAGAACTCCTGGATACTATAAATAAATAAATATTCTAAAAGGGGTTTTGCTGAATTGTACTTTCACAGCAAAAGCTGGACCAAGTCCAAAAGGAACCATGAAACATAAACTTTCTGTATATTGCTGCCATCAAAATATGCAGCACATTAAATGACTGCAAGGAAACCCTGTACTGTGGTAGCCCCTGCTAAGTCTCATAACCTCAGCTGTTGCATGAGGGGAGAAAAGTTATTACCCACTGAAAATTAAGAAACAACTTCTTTAAACAGATGAGTCAGCAGATGTAAACTTCAGCAAACCTAATTCCCCAAGCTGCTGACATCACCACACACATGCAGAGACCACCTAGGAATCACTGCAAGTGTGCTACCATCCTGAAAAACAGGAAATAAAGCAGAATGGTCTCTGTGATGTTAGGTGGTGTTTTAATGTGATTACCTAGAGTACCAGAGCCTTTGGCTTCCTCAGTTGTTCTGAGTATTATTGATTTTGTTCCTCAAAAGTTTTCAAGTAGCATCAGCTCACCTAGTTGCTTTTGACAACGTGTTTGACCTTGCTCCTGTATCCTGAGCAAACAACATGGGTGCTAGCACTCTCTGGGGCTCTGCAGTAGCAGCTGAGAGCAAAGAGGAATCCACTTGCAAAGAGGTAGAAGTCATCACAGCCCAGTAAGTCACTGCTGCCAGAGGCACGCTGTTGGCAACAGCCTTCACCCCCTGCTTTGAGGTGGCTCATGCGCTGCCAGTGATTGGCAGCTGGGGAACCTTAACTGTCAAATTACATTGCCCTCAATTCAGATTTTTGCACTAAACTAGAACAGCATTGTAGTCAGCCAGATGGATTAGGAGAAGAAAAACACAACGCTCTCAATATGCTTACTGTCGATGATATTAAAAACATACAACTGCGTCACTACGCACATACTACAAAAGAAAAATAATATTATGAAAATTATTTGCTGATAAAACACCTCTGGTGTAAACTGGGCTTGACTGCATCCACCTGCAGAGGCCCACTGGCATTGCAAGGCCATGGGCATTCCATGCCATGCCAGCTTCCCATGAGCTGCCCCAAGCAGCACCAGGCCATGACACAGAACCCTACAACCTGACTCTTCCCCTAGCTTTACTTCAGCAGGAGAAGAGGGCAACCTAAGGTCACCAATCCCTGAGCCTATGTGAGCTGCCTGAGCTTCACAAAGCTCAACAGTTGCCCAGTCTGACAATAAATCACGCTGCCATCTCAGCCCTGACATAACAATGCAGGTTCACTTTCTCTGCTGGACACAAACCATGCTACAGCAGGATGCCAATTCTCATGGACAAAAGATCCAGCTAGTTAAAAAGAAAAATAAAGCCCAGCTGATAATAGGAGAGAAGTAATTTTTCAGCCTAAATAGCTGCAACATTTCATAGGATTTTTTTTTTGGGGGGAAGGCATGTTTAAGGTTCAAATACATTCAGACCTAGAAGAGTCCTGTTGTGCCAAGCACAGTAAGTTAAACCCACAGCAACATTCGAAATATGCATCTGTCTTACTAATAAAAGACTCTGTATTTTGCACTCCATCTGTATGTCAGTTTAGAAGAAAAACTCACCATTGCAATACCAACAAGTTTCTTTGACTGTAAAAATTTAATACCACCTAGAAAAATGTTTGTAATACTGACAATAATATGGATAAACTCAGAAGAAACCCCAGCAAGCTGTTCTTTACTTTTTCTTGTATTTCTTTAAGCAAAGAGGAGAAAAAGGAGATGAAGGAGTTGCTGGCCATCCGTTTTATAGATTAAGGTGACACGGACAAATGAAAAGTCAATTTGCCAAAAATTCAAAGAATTAACTTCATAAAAGGAAACAGAGACCCTGATGGTATTTTAGCTTGTCTCTGACTTTATAATGCAAAGCACTGTGCCTAACCATGAAAAATCAGAAAGTCAATCTGACTTGAAAACAGATCAGTCTACATTTAACTATAAGCAGTAGACAGGAGAACAAGTTGTGGGTTATTGTTTTTTTTTTTTTAGAGTGTTGCGCAATGGATGAACAGCAATTTTTCCCACTTGCCACTGAACTGATTGCCTGCCTTTTGATCTTAGTGTCTTTTAAAGCAACTACACTATTATAATTTTCCTAAGAAGCATTTAGTGCATCCCCAATAGTTTTGTGGCCCATTTATATTTGAAGTACCTGTGCGATACATCCATTAACTGCCTGAGATAAAAGCTCATTCCTAATCAGACAGAGCTCAAATTAGAATTTGACTATTAAACTACATAAGCAAAAAAAAAGAAGATTCAGTATAGATAATTACACATTCTTAACAAAGGCTTAAAGCAATTTCAAGTCTCATGGTGTTTTAGGTTAGGACTCCGATCTTCATGGTTATATGGGAATTTGCAAACAGGATAAAAACAAAGAACAAAAAGATAGTACTTAGCTACTCTTGTAGAGTTATGTCGAAAGACCTATGCTGTATTTACCCGTAACTCACATTAACAGATGTTGTTGACCTTTCTAACTTTTCAAATAAATATGTATTCGCTTTCATAAGATTTCTACTAAATCAATGTGGTCAAAATTAAGAATATTACTCTCAATTTTTAGTGATCTATATAAAACCCTAGTCTGCTCTTCCCGATGTACTTTTGCATACTGTCCTGCCAAGGGATGAAAAAGGGCAAAGAAACACAAAGTTAATGTTACCTAAGTGCCTTTGAACAGAGAGTCTCTGTTCCATGTAAAAACCAGGAGTGTTTTTAAAATGTTGCAGGCTACCACGACAGCTGATGGGAGGAACAGAGAGACTCATACTGAATGTCGGTGTCACTTCTGAGCTGTCATACAGTGTACCGTGGAGATAAACAGTGTATATGTGAAGTAGTTGTCAATTACTTCAGGCTGTCAAACATTTCAATGGAACATTGTCATCTCAGCATCAGACAAGCAAAATAATTGTGTTTATGCAAGTCTACATTCATCCAAAACACACCTCATGAAATCCCAGGCTCTCAAGAGGGGGTGGAGGAAGGACAGATGGAAAACACCCTTCACTTGCCCTTACTGCACACTGAAGTTCATGACAAAGTCCTTAATGCCACCTTTTGTGTCCATTTGTGTACCTGCATAACACTGCTAAGGTAATCAAAATCCCCAAACCATAGTAGAACAATACAGTCACGTCTGTGAAGTCTTGTTATTTCAGCTGGCAAAGATTAAATGAAACGAGAAGAAATACTGCAGCAAACAGAGTCTCAGCTCTGCAGGCAGGCTAGGCTGGACCCACGTTTAAGTAATGGGATAGAGATTATTCAAAGACTACAGTGGAAAGGGATTTGATGCCAGTGTGGCACTACTCTGTTCATAACATGGAAATTGTGGGCACTTAAGTGGTCTACATGCAGTCTGGGGATTCCATCCAGTTGTATTCCCAGTGACAATTGCATGCTTGATGCTGTCTCAGGGACCCCTAACTATCCCTGCCGAGGACCATGACTGGCCCCTTTCAGACACCTCCCTCACTCTCTTCATCACAGATAAACGTATGAGTGCAGAGGTTTCATTAACTCTATTCAAGGCTAGGGGAGGGAAGCAAGTTCTGGGGATCCATTTGGCTCCTCAAGAATAGATGTCCTGTGACTACATGATGGTCTCCACAAGTTGAGACATTAGTGAGCTCTTCCCTGATTCTTAATGAAATAAATGTCTTAAATTTCACCACGCTACACCAGCCACTGCAGTCCAGCACATCACATTCATCCATCACCCTCATTAATTTTAATACCTACTTTATCTGTAGGATCGAGACTGTGTATCCTTAGAGAGAAAAATACATATGGGCCTTCGACATATCTCCTAGAGGTACAATCCTTCTCTTCAGATAGTTAAATCATGACAAACCTCATACAGATGCAGTTCTCTTGGTGTAAAACAGTCTTACCACAAATACACTTACCTTGCAAAAGAGCAGCTTAATTAACACAGCTATTTTTACACCTACATTAGGAAAAGGCATTGGTAAGAGAGGAGCTATTTATCTATAAAGGGAGAACTAAAGTAGTAAGGCATATGTGTATAGTCATTAGCTAAGCCCCTTCACTTCTTCTAAGCCTCCTTCCTGTTCATCTTCTTTCAATTTTTTTTGTCTACCCTCTTCCCCCCAAAATACTCATTCTTCTTTAAAAGGTTAAGAGAAAAACCAGAGAAAAGATCAATGATCGTGTTTTATATTGCTCTCATTGCTCTCTACAACTACCTGAAAGGAGAGGAGGGAGCTGGCCTCTTCTCCCAAGTGACAGTGGACAGGACAAGAGGGAATGGCCTCAAGCTCCACCAGGGGAGATTTAGGCTGGAGATTAGGAGGAAGTTTTTCACGGAAAGGGTCATTGGGCATTGGAATAGGCTGCCCAGGGAGGTGGCTGATTCGCCTTCCCTGGAGGTGTTTAAGGTACGGGTAGACGAGGTCCTGAGGGACATGGTTTAGTGTTTGATAGGAATAGTTGGACTTGATGATCCGATGGGTCTCTTCCAAGCTGGTGATTCTATGATTCTATGATTCATATGAGATACTCAGAAGCTGGTCATTGCAAACTCTGGCCACCAAGAGATTCAGTTTTTCAAAGAGCACGTGCCCAGGTAAGTACCACCTATCTGGATCATTTCAAACACAGGTATGTTAAGTATTGGCTAATCCTGAATGGACCCTAAATTACTAAAACAAAGTCAACTGATTTTAACTAGCTCTTCTCCTGAGAAAAACTGGTAATTTGGTAAGACAGTACAACTAATTCTGTTTGGGCAGCCTTTGAACTGTGAAGCTAATCAACTATAACTCGGGT
Source organism: Coccyzus lansbergi (assembly GCA_033558105.1). Taxonomy (NCBI): domain Eukaryota; kingdom Metazoa; phylum Chordata; class Aves; order Cuculiformes; family Coccyzidae; genus Coccyzus; species Coccyzus lansbergi. The sequence continues at coordinate 1,653,083 of JAUMJK010000347.1, forward strand.
ATTTCTGGAGTGATTTCAATGCCTTAAGCCTAAGCTGAACTCTCCAGGCCTTTTATGAGTTTCTAACTTTAACAGGATTCACCGCTCTGTCAGAGGCCATATAAATAAGGAAAAACCTCTCTATCGCTGCACAACCCAAATACAGTTGAAAAACAAGTAGTCACAGAACTGCAGCTCAGAAAGCCTTCTTGCTTATCATCCTTTGCTACAGTGAAGTGTAGTTATGGCCACACTAGTACACAAGACTGTGCCAAAAAGCAATGAAATGGCCTAAACTTCTGTAGTACCATTCTGCAAGCAACCTTCCCAAGACTCTTCTAAGAACTGAAAACATAAGCCTAGAAACTAGGAAAGCTAGGAGAACCTATCAAGAAAAGATGAGACCAAGGATAGACACGGCAACAGCATTTGCATACCTTAAACAGACAGAACAGACAGTCCTGGATGCCCACTGGAAGCTTGCAGGCTAAGAAATTTTGACTGACCATACAGAGAGCTTGGAGGAACACTAAAGTGCTAAAATAGGTTTCCCAGATGACACTCTCTGGGGGACCTTCCCCAGCATATCTCAGACAATCATCAGTTAGGAATCTGCTGGGTAGAGTCAGTTCTATCACTGGGATGAGAAAAGACTAAATAAGCTTTTGAAAGTCACTTCCATGCTGATTTTCTCTAACAAAGAACATAGTCTGTTTTACTAAATACTGCAAGATAAGGTTTTATCATGTCATGTCTCATAAAAGAGCTAATTAATGCTAACAGGGGAGGCAAAATGCTCTGCAGTTACTTTGGCAAGCCTGGATTTCCTGATTTAAGTACAGACAAATCACCTACTGCTCTACCTAAGAATTTGCTCATCTCTAAAAGGACAATTAGGTAATTTCAACCCTGCGCCATCTCCCTGCAGTACACTACAAAGCCATCAAGGCTGGGACTACTGACCACTACAAGTAGTGCAAACACCGACAAATGTTGCCTTGATCTGATCCAATAAGTCCAGAGTGTTTCTGATTATATCAGTATCTTATCATTGAGCGGAACAAGCACCATAACTGCATAGGTTAAGAGAGAAGTGATAAACAAGATGTGCCACAGAAACAGAGGAGGAAACCAGAGGCTTAGTGCAATGAAATCAGCCAAATGAAGACTTTTGGAGGAGCTCTCCTGCTCTGGAAAAGCTAAAAGATCTGCAATATCACCGCAAATGGCTAAAAGCTGCCTCCTCCCCATACTTAACTTCTAAACCACTACTACTAAAAAGGAAATATTTTTGTGAAATAGAATGTAGAAAACAGAATTATTTATTTAAAAAAAATAAGCTAGTCTCTGTTTCTGGAGGCCTGATTTTCATTAATGCAATATGTCTGTTAACAGCCTTGTCTACGTAAGGCATCTGTAGAAAGTTTTTATTGTTAACTTAATAGTGAAAATCTAATACAGGTTCTATTTGAATTTTCCTATTAAATTGACGTCAATGGCAGTCTGAGAATCAGATTGTTACAACCCAGACTATGAAATAAACATTCAAGTCAGATGCTATAAATGCAGCTGTTGCACACTGGTAAGTGTGTTTTAACATTTTTAATCAGGTCTCTGGGTAAAGCCAAGATACACTTGGCACAGAGAAGAGGGGAAAAATTATAAAAATGTAGACATTTTTACTTGGAAAGTCAATTATAATTTATTTGCAGGAAGACTGAAAGAAAATTGGAGTACACACACAAGTGCAATTCTGTGTATGTATAAATATTGGAATATGGTCAAGTCACTAGAGCTTGATGTATTAATCAGCACTTGCCATACAACAGACTAAAAGTGAGATGTTATCTTCCCTGTAGAGTTACCTCCCCAGGCAAGTATGTGTGGCACATGGAACCCAAAACGGAGGAGGAATGAGAGGTTCCTATGGCAGAGTTAGAGCAACAGAAGCGAGTGCATAGTGGTATAGAAGTAAGAAAAGGAAGAAGCCTATGTAGGGAGAGATTTTGGTTGGAGATCAGAAGAGCTTCCCAAGAAGAAGATTGAAGAATATCTGAAAATTCACCTGGGATTCCCATGAAAGCTATTCTGGGTTCCTAAACTTAATTGAAGCTCTTACACGCTTTGGAAGAGATTCACCCTCCTCAAAGTTTTAGATTTTTATAAGGAGAGCAGCAGAAAAGCATCTAAAATACACAAAATATGAAGTGGTAAGAAGGAGCTGTGCTAGAAGAATGATACCTGGGACAGCCTTCTCGACCTCTCCCATGCTGGTCTCTGGAAATCTGCCATTATCAACACAGGTTCCATGCAGTAGTCCCTGCACCAACGATGCTGCAGAAACACCCACCAAAGCAGGAATGCCAGAGCGTACTAAAAAACCCCTCCATACTCTACTACATGCTGACTGCTTCTCCTGTGAGAAGCTGTGATAAGATCAAACAGAGTTTAGAAGACTAAACAAAAAGTCAACACAGATACACATAGCTATATTATTTGCAACTCTTTACCACTACCAAAGAACACCTAAACCCTTATCAGACTTCAAAACCTTTCAGGTATGTGTGAAAGAAGGATGAATCAGAGTAGAAAACCCACAGTTTTATGTCATTTTTCCTGTACAGGTGGGTTGCACAGTCTCAGTTTCAACACAAACAGAAGTTAAAAGCACTGGAGCTTTGTGCTCATTATGAAATTACTTTGAACGTTACCTGAATCACAGATTATTTTGTTAACTAGAAAACCAGTTGGGTAGAAGTTTCCTACTCTTCCAACCCACAAGATATTTCTAGGGTCTGCAATAATAAGGTTTGAAAACAAGAAAAAATAAATTGCTTTTAAAAAAGTAAATAAATAACAGTTCACAGAACTTCAGGTTGGCTCTTATTTGATGTCAAAGAGGCTGTAAGTTACACATAGATATTATAAAACTGATATATGTTCTCAGAATATTTTCAATACTCTTGGCAATACTAAATAGCTTTGGTTTGAACGTTAGATTAAGGAGAGATGCAAAATGGAAGGGAAAGGAAACCTATGGCCCATACTGTATGTTAGAGTAAGATCAAGAAATGTCAATGGAGGCACAGGCCCTTGCTGCAGACTTGAGCTCTCTCTGGAAATTAGGGACATTACTCTTACACTGCACTGGAAAATGGAGAGATGCCAATATCACAGTAGAGGATGAAGATGCTTAAGTCCCCAACTCATCACTCTCCCTTCTAAATCCATATCTGTAAAATGCAAAGTCACAATATTCAGAAAGAAGTTATGTGCTCAATGCAAATACAAAAATATTCAACCAACTTCCAGGCAATAATCTGCTGAGATGCTCTAGGCACTGAACTTGTTACCCATCACAGCACACAGGAACAGAGCCTTGTTGTGATTACGTGTATGAACATTTGCCTTGTGCAGAGCACCAGGTTTCCTGTGCAAGGCTGGAAAGATCCTGAGTATGATTTATGATATATTGTTACACTACCGTCTAGACGTGACTAGCTAGCTCAGGAACCGATAACAGCAAACCCATGACAATACAAGCCTAACAGAGGCTATTATATCCTGCCAACCCTGTAGAGCCTGCATACCTCCCTGGGACAAAACTTCTCTCACATACAACCACCTCAGCAGGCTGGACTGCTATTCCAGAACTGCTTGGGGTGAGAGAAACTGAACTTTCAGAAGCTGTGACGCAGGTTCCACAATCTCCCGCAGATCAACTACAGGGTTTTTACAGCACCTTTGTGACACTTTGCCCAGCTGCAATTGGGAAGGGCAGTTCAAGTTATAGCTCCAGCTAACAAACTCAATCCAGTCAGGAGCTCAATTTTGCAGTCATCTCATCCACACACGGGGACAGTGTTGTGTGCCTACTTCAGTTTTGGCAAGGATGTGATGGCTTGCTTTTGCCATACCGGCAAATGCCATTGCCTAGCCAAGACACAGCTTACTTTGGCAGAAGGTTCTACAGGAGGATTAGCAACAGCACCGAGACTATGTTCGTGCTTGGAATAAGTGCAGCTACACCTGGAGTTCTGTTGACAGAATTATGCTGGTAAGAGTGGAGAGAGGGAAATGATTTCCTGACCAACCCAAATATGCCAGCAAAATCAGCAGTCAGAGTCAGGCTCCAGAAGAAACCACACTGCAATTCCTGGCATTCGTTGTTAATAGTGGAAATTTCAATCACAATAACCTGCAGTAATTAAATGGACCATGGAAGGACTTCTGCCCTGAGGGAAGGGATAAAAAGAATAATATTTCCTTCAATGAGCTGGAGTACATCCAGCACCGGCACAACTGTGCAAGACTGGGTGTAGCAGTTTCAACATCTCACGCGACAGCCACCAGCAAGGAAATCAGATACAGAAGTGTGGGAAATCTGAGTGCTTTTTATTTTCTCTTCAGTCACGTAGCTTTTCCTTGATATCTGAAGCTCCTAGTCCAAGGCAAAGCAAATGAGTAAGCACAGCTGATTTGGAAGTCAGCTGGTGTGCAATGCTGCATGAAGAGCCAGGTGTGAAGCCCAGTAGCAATTCTGAAGTGTTCCTGAAGGAGCACTCATCCATTCTTCCTTCCTTCCTTCCTGCAGCAAGCTCATTTAAAAATTCACTTCTTCAACCGCAGGTCCTGAAGAAGGCCTGGCCAGCCAGGACAACCCTCAAAGGAAATAAAGGATGGAAAATGGAAATAAGGAGAATAAGCTAGGTAGTCTCATAGAAGGAACCCATCAACTGTTGCAATCCACACTTGCATGCAGATAGCATACAATAGATGAGAAAAAAAAGAAAAAAAAATCTCCCACACTTTAAGATGCTAACATTTAAGGCTTTCTTCTCTGCCGTTATTATTTCTTCATTTTGCAGTAAAGGTGCTAACTGACAGAGTTCCAGAGCATACCAATGATGCTGTGACCAAATGAGCCCATTCAAAGCAAAGCCTCAATGGCCCAGCTGAGCACATGAGCAGCTGGCTCAAGAGAGCTGCTGGCAGGCAGCACTGGAGCTGGAGACTAGACCCAGAGCCCAACTAAACACCTAGATGTGTGAGGAAGAGCAGAGAACACTGGGTAAGCAACACTCCCTTCCCAGTATAGACACAGAACAGAGCAACTTCAGGAACAGCGCACCGACATTTAAAAGCTCAGTATTTTTAAATCAATCTTCATTCTGGGAAGCTGCAAAGGACTTCATAATTCATTCCAGCATGACATGCATTTATCAGCAAAAAATCATTATTCAACATGCAAGCTCCTAAATCTGCCAGGATGCATCTTTTCCTTTTCCACCATGATATCAGCTTTTATGAAAAGCATGTATCTAAAAAGACAAACAGTTTGCCAATTCCCCTAACAAGACCATCCATCCTTTTTTATGTCATTCACTTGCAGCCTTGTTTAAAGATATATGCAATTATAAATACGATTTACATCTTTCTGAGTGACTTAGCAAATCTTCCCCACACATACATACTGTAATGCTTAGTAACATCTAAAATACACTCATGCTAATAAATACCTAACACTTTCCTTTGATCAGCTGACACAAACATTACTCTGTCTAACTCCGGCCACTATGCCTACTCGAACTTCTTACCTAATGCATTTGCAAGTTTTTAAGAAGGAAAACATTTATTGTTAGCAATGGTTCATTCTTCTGGACAGTAAAATAATAATTACTTGATGTTTCGACTCATGTTAGATCGACTGTTAAAAAAAGTTAAAAAATAGCACACCACAGTTACATTTCACAGGTGAAAACTAAGATAGAGGATTACAAATGTAGTCATCAACATCAGGATTCAGAGTCACACAAAACATGCAGGAGCTCATTTTAGCCTTTTACCTCCCCACCCCAAAAAAATACCCAAAAAAATAAACCCAAACACATGGGCCTGCTACTGAGCCAGCAATTCTAGCATTGCCACCATGGGTTCACAACACTCTTCAATTCTTTACCCAGAAATTCATTAATTTAGATTACCAGGCACTGGGGAATCCTGGACAGATTAATGAACTACCTTGAAAGTGAATTCAACAAAGAGGGATATTCTACAGCCCAACAAACAGCCAAACACTGTCACTGATATTTCACGGGAAATACAAAACAAAGCAGACCTGTGGGAAGGAGGATGCTTTAGGAACAGGTGAGTGTTTTGCCCAATATTATTTTTGCTTGAAAGCTCACAGGCACAGAGATCATTAGCCACCCTGAACTATCATCCACATCCTCTCTTTCTCATAGTAAGAAGTGAGAGAAGAGGATGCTTGTAAACTAATAAGAGCTATAAGAGCTAATGAAATCTTCCACCATTACACTGAAGCATGCATGAAATTGATGTCTTTTCACCAGGTACATACGATACTGAAAAATAAAGCAGTTTGTATCAGCAGGAGCATAGCTGGAAACCTGAGTGTTCTTTGCTATTACGCTTTACCTCCCACTATGGCCTCTCCCAATGACCTCTTGTTTCTCAAGTACACAAGTCAGAATTTACAGGTCAGAAAGCAGAGGAAGAGAGTTAAAACCAGAAAGACATTTATTTACAACTTTGAATTTTATGAACTCTATTTATTCCCAACACAGCTATTCACATTTGGTCAGCTACTGTATGTGTGTGGGAAACTGCTCTGAAAACAGTAATTTGGCAAAGGCAGTAAAAATGCACAGCCAAGACATTTGCTGAACAGAAATATGCATAACCTCCACAAGGGGGATTAACACAAAGCCAGGAGGGGCAGTTTTCTAAACAGTAGTACTAGCAGCAGCAGCATAGCAATCTAGGCAACAAATAGCACATTCTTTCTCTGCTCTAGGAGCTTTCAACATACCTTTCCTCTAAGAGAGGAGAGACAAAAGCCATGGTAGAGTGCTAAGCAGCAGAAAGCTAAATTGTTGTTATTCTCTTACTTTTCACAACAGCCAGAGAGTGCAGGACCTTTCACATGGCTAAACTCATACATACGTATAATAAGATTCAGTGTGTCTGAAGTGTGCTAAGCAACAGATGAAATCAGAATGGAGGTAAGGACCTGCAACACCATGGACAAGAGAGTAAGGCCACTACAGCAGACTTGACCCTGACCAAGAGCTTCTATTTATGTCAACAACCCATAAAGGCACTGGACAGCACTGGACTGGTTGGTTCCAAAAGGCTTTTGCCACTTTTTCCTTTGGAAAAACTGCTGCGAACCTTGTCTGAGGGTTCACAGATGTCACAGCCACCACAGTAATATGTGGATATACAAACAGCAACATTCAAAAGCCTCCTCCAGTCCTAAAGTGTATTTTCTTCCTGTGTTGATATGTAACTGGGTAGTAAGATAAAACCACAATGCTGCAACAAACATATCCACTATACTGACACAGGAGGACATCCTTCATCAAGGCAGTGCAAAGCAATGGGCTGGCTGGAGTGAATAGTTTCAGGTCCAGTTGGAGGCAAGCACAGCACCAGGAAGCTATACGGAAGTCCACTCCAGATGCCTCTGCAGGAACAGAGAGGAGGGGATGCAGGTAAACAGTACCATAAACAGAGTTGGTTTCTAAGACAAGTAACATGAAAAATCCCAACTCATCTGACCTCAGACAAAGAGAAAACAACACACTAATGAAGGCAAAGCTGAATCATTCTAATAATCTATGACTTCTGTTGAGCAGGGAGGCTCCAACAATTTTTCTCAGTGAGGGGAGTAGGAAAGGTAGCACATAAGAAGGGACACCAATGACAGACACTGCCATCAACAGGCAATTCTATCACCTCCCACTCAGCACTGCTACCTTGAGTGACCCCTAGACAGATAACTTTGCAGGGACAGAAGCAGCCACAGAAGCTGGAGCACCTCCCACATGAGGACAGGCTGAGTTGGGGTTGTTCACCCTGGAAAAGACTCCAGAAAGACCTTATAACAACTTTCCTGTAGCTGAAGGGGGCTACAGGAGAGCTGTGGAGGGACTGTTTACATGGGCAAGTAGCGATAGGACTAGGGGCAATAGCTACACATCAGAGAGGGGAAGATGTAGACTAGACTTAAGAAGGAAATTCTTCACAATGGTTGTGCTGAGGCACTGGCACAGGTTGCCCAGGGAACCTGTGGCTGCCCCATCCCTAGAGGTGTTCAAGACCAGGTTGTAAGGGGCCTTGAGCAGCCTGGTCTGGTGGGAGGTGTCCCTGCCCATGGTAGGGGATGTTGGAACTGGATGATCTTAAAGGTTCCTTCCAACTCAAACTATTCTATCATTCTATGAAGAGGGAAAAGACACCCCCCCTTTCACAATATATAAGACTCAATACCCTCAACTGCCAGTATTGCAGGTATGCATATTTCTAGGTTAAAGACTGGCAAGAATAATCATGTTAGGAAGTTTGTTTAGGAGGAGTAAAACTGTTTAAGAAACGAGCAATCAGAAACAGCAAGCAGGAGAGCATACACATGTGCTTTCTGCAGGAAGCCTAACCATCTTGAATACGGGTTTCGCAAAGAATAAGATCAGCTTGCAGTTGGATGCCACTTTTGAATAGATGTGTGAGGTGTCACATAAGAGAGTTACACACAAACAACCCCCTGAGGCAAAACCAACTGAAGGCTACAGTTGGTTTATTTTGATGCCGAGGTACACATAGCTTCAAGAAAGCAGTAGACAGGAAAGGCAGGGATAATCCGGCACTCATGATTCCTTCAAGCAATTTGCTGTTGCCATTAAACTTAAAACATGCAATCAACAGATTAAACCTAAACATTAAAAAGCTTTCACATCCACATTTAGTTCAGAACTTTTTGCACTGAGAATTGTAAATGATACACATCCTGTTTCTGCTAACAATAGTATTTCATTACACTAAATACTATGGAAACACCATAAACCAGGACATCTTTATTTCAATTAGAAGACCATCACAATTTAAGCTCTTCTTATTTCCAACAAGGTTTCTTAAGATAAAAATATTGTAAATCCCTTAAAGCCAGTTAATTTCTGTTTTAATGGAAAAAGTAACTTTTTTTCATCTGTGAAGCAACCCTAAACTCCCACTGCCAGATTTGACTTGAGAGCATTTTCAGGCTTAAAAAAAATATTTTAGCTCAGGGTGTACTGTTAGACTACAATAAAAGGAAAACAAATACAATATGCTGGAAATACAAATACTAGTCACATTAAAAAAACCCACTTTCTGACAGTGATAAGAGTGGGAGGCACAGTGTCATAATTACCTGGCACAACCCTTTCACAGCAACTCTACAGAACCCCACCCTCAGCCACCCCAGGCATGAAACAACACAACAAGCCTTCTGGAGAATGGAGTTACTGTTAGTCCAAGCCCACAGAAAGCACTTGCTTTCACCAGTCCTTTTCATCTGTTTCTCAGTGTTCTTTGTTTCATAGAAACCTCTGCATCTATCTTTGTAGAAAAAGGTGAAGGAGGGCAGGAAAGAAGGGACAAGCACTGGAAAACCACAGAAACTTCATTGAGTTCATGTTTAGAAAAAAAAAAAGAAAATTATTTAACATATTTCCACTGAAATAGTTTTTCCTATCAGGAACAACAAAAAAAAAAAGGAAAAAAAAAAAAAAAAGAAAGTGTTTCAAAAACTTTTCTGAACACTCTATTAGCCACCCAAGGCTCCAACATGATCTCTGCCAGAGCATCCTTGAGCTTGTGACCCGAACAGCCAAGTTATCTTTTCTTTTGTGCTGCAAATGCACAAATGAGAAACTAGTACCAAAATCACACTGCACACATGACAATCTTCTGGACCACAGCTGAAAAGCAGCTAGTCAGTGATGCACCAGCCTAATCATGCATCCCCAGCCCAGGTATGTGGCCATCGGGTCTGAGTGCCAGGCAAAGCCAGGCTGCCTAGGCGCAAGCAGAATCACACAGACGTCTGTCATCCCCACTAGGGACCAGCAGCAATCAAGATGGGCAAAGAGGTGGAAAAAACATTGTGACAAATAAAAAAGCAGCGCTGCACAATGGGATAAAGAGATGCAGACTGGAAACAAGGTTACAATCAAAGTCCCGTTTACCCCGAGCTCTCTTCCAATACACAAACTACCTACACAACCTCCTGCCTTAGTGAGACTCTGCTGTAACCTGTTCATTTTCAGACAGAAAAGATCCATCACTTTCTGACTTGCCCACATGCACTGGTCTATACAACAGAAAATGCAAAATAAACACAACCAGCGCAATACATGGCCAAACGGCAGAGCAGCCCTGTAGGAAGCAGCATTAATGGCCTCCCCAGTAACAAGTTAAATGAGAAAAACTGGGTCCCTAATTTTTTTGCCGTAATTCAGACAGTAGTAAAACCAGCATTTAATGCTATGGCAGCAAGACCAAGGAAAACATCAACAACCACGTGCTCAAAGACAGAATGAACAGATTTACTGCTCTTATGCAGAGGGCAACACATATCCCTGTGCTTTATCACAAAACAGCTTGAGAAACAAACACGTCTCCTATACAGAGGTATTCCTTCCTGTGAGACAATAAGTATAGGGAAATGTAAAGCTGCAGGATCAATGACCAATAAAAGGTGGGCAGCAACTGCCTGTATCTTGCTGGGCTGGTATTTGAGGTAAACACACAAACTATCCTTTATGGCTTCAATTGTTTTCATTGGGGATGTCAAACAACACTGGCACAATAACCATCTTTAAAATGTGGAGAGCCTAAGTTACACATAGGGCCATAATGAAAACAAGTTTTGCTGTAGATATAGAATTTTTTTTATTCCTACAAAATTTTGATCAAATTGTGTACTCTATCAGGCCATTCCTTTCCTTGATAGTAAACAACATCCTACTTGCACAACAAATTACTGCCCTACAGAGTAACACTCCCTATTAACTGAATCCACATGTGTGGCAGCCCTTTAAAAACACTTGTTTTAAAGAAATAGCCCCCAGGCACACCTCCCATTCCCCTAACAAAGCACCCAAATTATAAATTTTAGAAGTGAAGTTAAAAATTAGCAGCATATGTACAAGCATATTTATTCCAACTGTGTTAAAAAGATTAAACAATTACACAATTCGGTGTCCAAGATCATTTAATTCTAAAAATATCCAGTGCATCTGAGTGCCTAGAAACAACCTGCCACCATGAGAATGACATAGATAATGTTGCCGATTCATTTTCTGGGAGTTGTTATATCTACTCCTGTTCAAACGTCCGCTTTCTGGACTCTGCATGACTACCCTGCACTGCCCGGCCTTGGTAAAGTGTCTTCATTTCTCCTTGATTTTAAAAATACAGTTGCTCTCCCATCATCAGTAAATGTGTCAGTAATTACATTCATTTCTTAGACCTTTCCCCATTTCATAGTAGCAAGTGGTCCATTTCACCACTACAGAGTTTGACACATTTAGGGTGTTACTGAATAGTCAAGACAAGCTTTCAGAAGGTGCAAACACTGAAATTACACAAGTCCCTTTTAGTCTTTTTTTAAATAAGTAAATTAATCACTTATTTTTTAATTTTAAGATGAACAGAACTGTGATAATGAGGGGAGTTAAGAAAGCAGTTAGCAATCTCTTGCTATCTCCCAGCAAGAATTAAAAAAAAAAGCCAAAAAAACCCACCCAAACCTGCTTTATTTCGCATCTCAGAGAAACTGAATTAAATAAGTACTATCTAAATTGCCATACCCACACACTGCACGTCACCTGTTCTTTGAGTAACATGGTATCAGGAAATTGTTTGAAAAGCCTATAAATATAAAAGAACAGCTAATGGGGGGGGGGTGCGGGGGGGGATGGTGAGGGAGTTGTTTAGGCTTGAAGTATTCACAAAAATTTTAGTCCACATAGAATTTGTGAAGTTCTTAAATGCCTTAGAAAAAATAAACCAAACCCTGAAACTTAACAAGGATGCAAGATCCATTGCACATTACTGCTCTTCAAAAGCAAATTAAATCAGACTTGGTAAGCCACCCAATGCAATAGTGGCTATCATTAATTAAAAGGTTGGAAAAAAAAAAAAACCTAAACCCAGAACTGAAGAAAAAAAAAAAAAAAGCACCCACATCTCAGCCAAAATTCAATACACGCACATTATTGTATCAGTAAAAGCAGAAGTCAGCTTCACAGACTTGTCCTGACCTTTCTAGAGCACCTTCTCACTTTTCAGCCCTTGAGATTGCCAAAGGACTCCTTGCACACACAGACATATGCCACCTCACCACTGCTATGTAAACCAATCAATTCCTAAGCCACTGGGACTCAGTAAGTGAAGTGTGGACAGAACTTTGATGGTCTCCAGAGCATCCTTTGCTTCACCAGGGAGCAGTATTACCAGCATGGTAGACAATACAGTCATTAACAGCTTACAGAATTATAAGACTTACAGAATAGCCTTCCTTATGGAGTTAAACCCTTTTGCTGACCTACTTACTTACTACATATTCCTTCCCATTGCTGGGCAAGGAAGCCGAAGACTAACTCTGTACTTCTCACCAGGCAGACAAGCTGATCTCACCCCCTTCAATTCCTCCTCCCTGTTAAAGATGCCAGCCAAGTCCAGACTTTTTAGAGATAGTTGGTGCTTATCTGTCTCTGATATAAAAGGGAGACCTAGAATACTTATAAACCACATTTACATCCCCCAAGTAAACCAGTCACCCTATTTTTATTGCTCACATCAAACATAAAATATACAAAGCATTTCTTTACCTTCAGTATGGTATGATCTTTTTTTTTGACCGCAAAAACTCCTTTTTATTTTTGAGGAAAGCCACCAGGATCCTCGGCATTGCCAACACTGTTTCCAAATGAAGCCCTTTAAATGCTTTTTAGGTACATGTCTTACAACCTGAGCTAACAGCACAATTCCTTGTGTCACCGAAATCAGTTATTCTCCATATAGACAAGTTACTTTCCCCCACCATGGCTACTCCTAGCTATCTCCTCTTCCTTTTCCTATATTTCAAATCTGTAAAAATAAAGCAATGTGCTTATAAAGTATTCTTGAAATAAATCATTTTTTTCAAGCAAAATATAGTTTTACTAGCATTTTCCCCAACATAAACATTCCAAATAAATCTCAATTTTGGTCAAAAAGCTATTCAGAGTTACTTTGATTAAGTATCACTTTTATAAATAGAGAGGCAATTTAAAACATCTGGAACATAAAATACTTCTTTGTAGGCAATGTTTTGAGTACAAGTCCATTAATTTCAAGAAATTTACCATGTGCTTTAAAGTTAACTGAGGTGACTGAACTAGGTGTTACCTCTGAACAGCTGAGCCACAGTTAACTGCTTGTGTGCAGAGCTCTGCTTCCACCCACACCAGTGGACCAGAGCATCAACATGCCAGGCTGCTGAGGCCTCTGGGACCAATTCAAATACCAGTAGCTCAGGCACACCATTGAGGAAAAAGCAATGAGCTGCACTGAGCACAACTGTAGCAACACAAACCCTAAACAACCACACAAGCATTTCCTTCATGTAGGAAAATGTAAGACTGTCAGCAGGATAGTCCATTACCATAAAATAAAGAATTTTAGTAGCTGACCTGATAAGGTGAAACAAGTGACAGGGCATTACAGGGTTTTAAATCTCTCTAAGTCAGTAAAATATTCTTCTGTGCCTTAACGGCAGTTTGCTTAGTAACAGCCCAGAAAGAGTAACAAGCAGGAGTTACTGACATCATACAAATATCCTCATCTGGCTGAAGTTTGCCTATCCATTTTAGTTACATCACTACTTTGGGGTTTGATTGGTTCACTCCAGCATCCATTACATAATCAGGAATGGATTTAATAGTCTTAAGTGACGCTGACCCAAGGTAGGGTTTCCAGGTCTCTCTAGGGCTGGGCACCATACAAGGCAGCATCACATTAGAGAAAACTGTAATTTGTCCTGAGTCAACTGGCCTACTGGCTAAAATATTGCCGCATTCTGCAATGATAATTTATCAGGCCCTGGAAACCTGGTGGTCTATTAAGACTGTGCCATGCCTGGACTAAACCTCTTCCCCCCTCTTTTAGCTGAGTTCTGTAAAGCAATGGCACTCTCCACAGGTACTTTCTTATGTTATTTCCAGCAATTAAAAACTCCCTGTGAGACTAGAAACCCATATGCCAACTATTAGCACGTGCACATTCCCTCTGACACCCTCCCTTATGACTGAAATGCATCAAGCAAACGTTGGGTGAAATGACATTAATTCCACTTATAAGGGGAGGGACAAATACTTCAACATAAACTGCCAATTGCGAAAGACCAACAGGCAAGAACTGATGTTAAACCTAAGTCCCAGCCTGAAGTTTAGTGCCAAGACCATGTTAGAATGCTGACAAAAAAAAGTGCTCTATTGATGTATTTCTCCAAAGCTACTCCATCTCTGCCTGCCGTTTCCAGGCCTGTTCCCACATCAAGAGTAATTTCCTCTACCTTCACACTGACTCTCACTTCTACACAGGCAATTGACAGAGCTCTTTTCCTTCCTTGTCCTCCTTCCATCTGGCCTCAGTAACCAATATGCTGCTTCCACAGTGTTTTCACTAGGACTCTGCCCACATCACTACACAGTCACTACTATGACTCAACAGCCATGCAAAGCGGTGTGCTGGCATATGCAGGATCTGCTGTACTCAGGCAAGAAGGGTTAGTCCCATGCCCCCTTTGCAGTGTACTTTTAATTATCAAGGAAGAACCCAAGAAATATCTTGGGCTCGCCATGAGACCAGACCACCTGTGATGTAGCAAAAAATGCCCAAAAACCTCTGAAGCCTTTACATGCTGGAGGCAAAGCTGCATTTCAACGCTGTGGAAACAGCTGTCCCACATTCTTTACCATTCTCTCCACAACTTAGGCTTTTACCATATATTTAGAAGATAAACTGACATTTGAAAACATAAATCTAATTATTAAAAGTTAAGGTGATCACAGGAGAAAATCATAAAAAGCCCCAACATGAAGTCTTCACATTTTCCTAATACATGTGTTCAGTACAGGCTAGAAAGAAACTAAAAGTTACATTTCTTGTGAATGTTTTTCAGCCTTGTACTAGCCGGCACTATGATTATCCACAGTTTCATTCAGAAGCAGCATTTGAATGTTTTTTTTTTCAAGGGGGTAAGTCTTTTTAATAAAGTCAGTTTGTGGATGATGTTAACCAGCTTTGGTTTTATTTCTAGACATTCTTCAAATTATTAAGATCAGTTCCAGCAGGTAAATGGTGTGTTTGTGGTTTGCTTATTAGCACAAGGCATTCATTATCTTTTTGCCAAGAAAAAATGGGAAACTTCTCTGGGAAGCAGAAAGCAGACCACCATTTGAAGTATTTTCCCCTCCTTTTCCTCTCCTTTCTTTTCTTTTTCACCTATTAAATGCCTTTAGCTGCATTTCCTTAATTCCCATTTTTGACAGACAACTTAAGCAGGAATGTTATTAAACAAAGTTAGAAAATTCCTTTCTAATAGCGAAGATAAAAATAACTGAATGCAAAAGAGGTTTAGGGATTCACACAGTCCCAAGCAAAGTGTCACCCTCATGCAGATAAGGTTCAACAAGATGAACCTGCAATGCTTTAAGAGCCAGATTCAAGTCTTTGGCCCACCAGACATTTTCCAAATAACTTCACATAAATCACTAACCTCCACGTCTCTAGTTATGTATGCTGCCTGCCATTTTTCTCTCATACCATTATTAGAAGTTCAAATGTTTAAGAGTTGGAAGCAGTTATGATGTAGAGCGGGTAAAGTTATCAAAAGGCTGGTAGAGCACACTGGAAAAGCAACTACACATCCTGCCAGCCAGGCATACAAATGCCCAAAACAACATGCACATCTCTCTCCTCTGCTTCAGTTAAATGCTAAGCCAAAGCCTTACCCCACCCCCTAGATGTACTTGTTATACACCAGGACAAAAATCAGCTAAGCGTTTGACAAGAGAAAATAAAAATATCTAAACCAAAAAAATTGGAGGGGAGAAACGGTAATTTAAATGTGACCCTTGGAAGGGGGCAGCGGGAAAAGTCTGATTTTCTTCAGATACAGTCATGCAGGAAATAGTTGAGGTGGATTAAGATACCTTTCTTGTACATGCTTTATAAAGAATTTCCTCTGATTACTAAAATAATATTTTTTCATGTCAATTTTGATAAATCACAGCTGTAGTGCTTTATATACTCTCTCTCTCCTCTTCCTATTTTCATCTATTAATAGGCCTGCATGTACCCACACATCAATTGAAAATACATATATATACTTGTTCTAAATATAAACACTTAAATTTTGCAATCAAATTTCCAGTGTCATATCATCCTGGTCTTGAACTGTGTTGTTTGCAACTGTACTACTGAGCCCACAGCATGACCCCCACTCTCCCTCTCATGAGCTCAGGATCGCATAGACATCTGAGACCACAGGGACCTCCATGCATAAGGCGGGTAGCCAGAGGCGTAAACGAGGTAATTGGATTAACAACCCTGCAGCCACTGCAAGCTCACGTGGGGAATGCCAGAGCAAGAAAAGCATAAGCCTGAGCAATATTACCTGCTTTGTTGTTTTTTTCTTCTGCTTGCCAAGCTCAGAGGGAAGAAGGTGAGACATCTGAAAAAGCTTTAGGGTAATTCAGAGTAATTCAATTTTGCAATTTCAGTGGTATAGAAGTGTCTGGAAGTAGTTTTAATCTGGTAGTTCAAGCCACCAGTATGGTCAGCATCACTTCCAAATGACATTCTTCCATACTTCTGCTGCTGAATTTTGGAGTCCAGCATAGGAAGAAAGGGATTTATTCTTCAAGTTTGATATACGAAAACCCACAGGGTTTTTTTTAATCATTTGACTTACAGAGGAATTATGAAAATCTTAGTTCTTGTCCCAGCTTATCTTCCCCAGGTGTCACCTACCCACTTAAGATACAACTCTGACATAGTTCTTGGGCCCAAATTAAATATGCTTTCCAGACTCCAAGTCGAAACTGGAGACTAGATTGCACTGCCATAGTCCGCTGAGTTTCATCAACTGATCGAGGCAAGAAACACTTTCCAATCTGAAGTTTTCCTTAAAGCCTCTGACAATCACAACAGCTGCTTTATTTCTGTGCTGAGCACCATTAACAAGTGAGTTATTTACTTTCTTTAAAAGGATTTAGCACAAACATAAAAGAGGACTTTTATAATAGGTGCCATTAACCAGTTACTTAGTTCTTAACAAAGCAGGTAGATACAGTTTTGCAAACGAGACTCCCTTCCCAGAAAGACACCTGGATGCGTCTGACCTATTTCGACTGAGAGTCAATGCATTCAAAGGTCTCCACCAGGAAAGACTATTTCATGGAGTTGATTAGGCAATTTTACAGCTCACATGCTGACATTTTAACAGCCTTGATGAACCAGCCAGTTAGTTCAGACTGAAGTGACTTCAAAAATGAAAAAGAAGACAAAAAACCCCACAAACTGACAAGAAAAAAAAATATGTATAAAAAAACCTCAAACAGACAAGAACTACTGGGCTGGGCAGCAGGGCACACAGTGTGCATGTGCTGTACCCTACATGCACCCATCCCCAGGGCCTTCCTCCTGTGGGAGCTCTCCTCAGTTGAATGCTGCTAACTCACGTAAGCAAGGACGAAAAGGTCTGACCCTCTGGTGCTCTGTTGCGTCCTTCAAACTCTGTCTCTTATCTGGCTGCTAAGAAACCACCCTACACACAAAGCCTAACAACTCCTGGCCACTTCATCTCACTTACACCACATGGCACTCTTTTGGCAGCCATGAAAGCATTAAGCTAACAAGTGAACTTCATAAATCAACTTGTACCTTGGCCAAAATGAAGAGTAATTAGAAGCCTACCTGGAACTCAAACACTATCATTAAAGCTGAGGGCTGGGGGAAGGCGAGACTGGCACCAATCACATCTTGATAATGCAAATCAAACAGCACAGCAACTCCTGAATCAGAGGACAACTGTTCTTCAGTCATCCTATCAAAGGCCAAGCACCTGGCTCCAGAGTTAACATTAACACTGCAAACTGAGCACCAAGTGGAACACAAACTGAGCTTACTGGTTGGGCTTTGCATCTCAGCATTGGAGGGAACTGGCAACCACATGAGGATGCTAGCCAGCAGCTGTGGGAGACAACCCACAAGCAAATGTAAGCAGTGGAGATGCAAACCGGGGTCAAAAACTGCTATGCTTGCCTAATATCCAACCAAGACTTATTTTCCTACAAAATAAATAGGATGAAAAGATATCAGCTACCAAGAGCAGACTATTCTTTGCTGATATCTTCTGACATATCAGAAAGATATCAGTTTTGTGCATAGCCATTTCCGCCCTCTACTCTTCTCAAAGAATGTTGTTTGTATATACAAAGCAGGGAGGAGCTGTAAAGTACGAGAAGAATTCGGAGGGAACTCTGGACTTTCAGGCTTTATCCAGCAGAGAGACCAGATGAGATGCATGTGGCCTCCATGTCAAACAAGAGGAGACAGAACCACAACTGCCTTCAAAATGAATTTCACCCAAATAACCCTGTGCACTTCTTTTGCGACAGCTGAAGCTAGCTGGTCTCAGGTATATAACACAGCTGAAGCAAAAGTTAGATAAGACAGAAGAACACAGCAGTAATTCACTTCATACCACTTCAGTATTTCAATTGCCTCAAATATGGCCAATAAAATACAGTCCGCAAATAGGAAGACCTCTCTGACTTTCCCTCACTTCCTTCCTAGAAACCCACAGAGATGTACTGCCACCCTTTAACTCAGAAGACAGCAACTCAGAGAAGCTCACCATTACAACAAACCTAGCAACTTCAGTATCCACCTTCTCACCGCATCTCTGGACCAACCAGAACTAGCACCAGCTTCTACCGCTTTTCAGCAACAACGTTTCATATGAAACCTAACACAGGATACATTTGTCAACATATTCATTCTTCTTGTGAGAACACAAATGCCCCTATTACTCACCAACTTAACAAGTTGAACACAAAATGCACCCCACAAAGTCAGGCCAGAAGCATACAGGGTTTTCTAACAGTAAGGAGAACAATACAAAAGTTAAGTAAGACTAGTAGAGGGGACACCAATTTGCCATTTGATATTCAAACACTAAATCAATAAAGCAGCTCTGTTCAGAACCGTTTGACAAGCAATGTAATAAAATCTACTGGACTGAGGAAATGTGTTTTCTTGCAGCATTACTGCTCTCCAAAATGACACAAAAGTGCAAGAACTGAAGTAGAGACTGGCTAGAGACAACAGTTCTGAAATCTTACCAAGAGTTAATAAAAAGAACTATGCTGTCCTGGGAGCCTGAGGAGCACGGTAAGTGCTACCATCACAGGAGCACAGCCTTGGACTTCAAATCCCAGATAACAACACCTCTTCCTGGCCAACAAACCATTTGCAGGGACTCACTCCTACCTACAACTGCACAGTGCAGGATAATTCCCACTGCTACCAGGTGAGGAAAAGGGACCAATGACCAGTGCATAGGAGTGGTCTCTCCAGGTCCATAAAGAACAGATCATGGTGAAAATTTTTAACTTGGCAAATATTAGAAAATACAAGTGATTTTCTCATCCTGATAGGGATTCTTTCATTTTTCTTCCTTCATTTTGTTGTTCTGAAATAGTTACAACTTCAGTGGCAGTGTTAACAGCAGGCCTAAAAACTTAACACATTTGAGAGGCATTAGTAAACAAATAAAGTTAAGATCTTGTTTATAAGCCAGCCCTAAAATCTAATTTACTGCTTCCTATTTCAAATCAGTATGTGGTCAAATCAGTAAGTGAGCTTGGCATTTTGTACTTGCTGGGAAATAAAATAAACATGTGGAAAAAGTATAACACACTCACTAGTACACAGACCAGTTTAAGATCTAACTAACTACATGCCTAGGTCATCACAGTAAAAGTCTAAAGGAAAACAGAAATTGTTTCACTTACACATTCAAAAGGAACAGGGAAGCAGCAGTGTTCAGAATAACAGAAATAATTTCCAGGACAAAAAGGTCTACCCACATGCAAAGAACACATGCAGGTATTTTATAAAAGATTTTTGTGTATACTATGTAGTACAGCAAAAGTTAAGATGAACTTTCTAAGCAAAAAACCTTACTGCAGCTGTACAGATATGACCATGTGTTTCAGCATGCACCAAGCCTCACAAATACCTCTCCCAAGGCCAGTATCAAAACTGCTATGAAGACCATTTCATCTTATTCCTGGCAAGTCTCTCCCAACAGGCACTAAGCTCAGTCTGCTGTTGTTGCACATGCACTTCAATATTACCCACCTCCTGGGCTGTACTGAATTAAGACTGAAGAAGGTTTTCTTTCCAACAGTATGATAGACGGACTTCTGCTGCCAAGAGTAAACATGAAATAAGAGTGGTGGGTGTGCCAAAAAGTACACTGCTTATGGGAGCTTTGACAGCTATGACAGGGAATCTCATGAGACTCTCAGAGCTATGGGATGGGTTATTTTAATATATATACAGCACAGAACAAGCACATTACACTCAATTAGTTGCTTACTTTCTGTTTCCAGAAAGCTGAATCAAGAAGGGACTTCACCAGAACCACCTACCATAAAACCCATTATGGGCAGACAGATCTCTGCTATGTTCAGACCGAGTTTTTTAAAGATCTGGGTAAATTTTAGATCCAAGTACCAAAAAAAATGAATTACGATTTCACATCTCTGATACAATATTTTTTCTAGTCATCACACACTGTAGCCAAAAATTATTTCCCCTCATTTGTGAACTGTTTTGATTATGAGCACCATATAACATCTGGGGACTTATAGTAGCTGTGAAAGATCTTGGAGCCAGGCTACCATTAAATCTTCACTGAGAGACAAAGCAAGATGTCTGTTTTACATTGCTCTAGGAAAAATTAACTGATTTGTGCATTACCGAAGTGAAAAGTAGTTTTATTCTACTGTGAGAAAGTTTGGAAAAAGTGTAAGTCTTTAGCAATGTTTAAAAAGGGAAGAAAGGGGAAAAAATGTCAAGATTAGGCCAGACAAAGAGCCAGTTCCCACAAAAGGCATGATGGAGCTATGCCAAATGCTTCTAAGAACAGAGAATTTTTTTGGTTGTTTATTTGAAGCCAAATTTCTTATGCCTTCATTCTCTCTTTTATGGGTATTAATAAGATTTCCACATAAATCTGCCTCTACTTAGTCATCTTTACCACTGTCGGGCTTCAGAGTCCTCCATGAGAAAGGATTGCCAATACAAATGTTTTAGATGTCACACAAGTCATACAATCAGACCAGCCATCACTCAGAATAAACAGTCCCAAAAGGTCAAAGGCCATTACAGTCTATGGAAAGCAAAGATTTAAAAATATATATCACATATCATTAGAATTCGGAGACTCAGAAAAGAGGGAAAGAGGGAAAATAACAGTAGTAATAAACTGAATGCATTCCCTGATTTAGTGTTAACAACTGAAAAACCTGTGAGCATCTTTCTCCACTTAATATACATTCTTAAGACAGACTTCACACATTGACTGGAAATTTTACCTGTGTTTATCTGAAACTGCTCCTCTTTGATTCTTCTCCTATTTATGTCACAAGCCCTTCACCTTCATATCACACATTGTGACCAGAGTATATGTCATTAATATATGGAAATTTCCTCCAAGGCAACAAAGAATTTTTGCATCAAGCTTTTGCACTTAGAGCCCAGTATCATCCCTTAAAAACCTAAGATGGCACCTCCTTAAATTCAAACTCATGGATGGATCTCTGTGGCTCAGCAAACAAACATCCACCCCCTCCAAATCAAACAAGCAAAACTGAACCCAAACAAACAAAAAAAAATCATTAGATGCTTTTGAATCTAGTTGAAAGGAAAGAAATGAGATAAGCAATAAAAAGTAAGTTATCACTAGACAGAACTGTTGTGTTTCCTGGGTATCAATCACAGACAGGCTGACCCACCTTTCTTACACATGGAAGCAGAACCAAGTGTCCAACACCCACCCTCAAGTTGGTTGGCCTGTCTTTCATGATAGAGGAAAGGGGTTTCAGATTTGCTGGGTAGAAGACGGGGAATGACACGGAAATAATCAATTCATTGATTTAAACATTCCTACACCAAAATGGAAACATTTCACCATTCATCCCACATCAGAAGAGTTCTACTAATGAAGTCGTTAACTTAAATCATGTAGGCATCGATACCATGACATTTCTCTTCAGTTTGCTTTTTTATTAAATAAACACTTGGGAAAAAACCTACAAACATCTAAGAAGTTAGATATATAAGATGTCATTAAAAACATCTGAGACTGAAATTCAAGAATTCAAAAGATAGCATACAATAAAATTATGCTTACAAACACTGATTCACTGTTTTAGATAGCAATCCATTAACATCACAGGAGAGACAGAACACAGCCTTCTGGGCTACCAAGTTTCTGCCTAAAGTTCTCATCTTCTTAACCTCCTATTATGAATGATTAAGACAATTTGATCATTCTTTTTATCTCAGTTCTAAAAACTTTAACCAAATAAAAGACCCAGAGGCCCCTAGGCCAAGTTCTTATGAACAGATTGAATGACTGCAAATGAAGCCGTTTTGTCACAGCTCCCATTAGCTGAGGATTTTTGAGGAGGATGGATTTTTTTTAAGTGTGTTTCAGTAAATTTTGCAAAACACTGACTTCATTTTAAAATTCAATAGTTTTCTCAGCATCATCTTTCCACCTTCATTTAGGAGTAAATAATTTATAAAACAATTCAGAATATGAAATAAGCACACACATTTATAGCTGCAAATTCCTTTCCATTAGAAGGCTGCACTAATTTACGGCCAAGAATTTTATCTTACCATTTTTTATCACAGACCAGTTTCAATTCCCAAAAGAATGCAAAATTCTAAGGTTCTAAACATGACAGCATGTCCAGGCATGATCACAGAATTCAAATTTCTGGGTTTCCAAAACGTGTGCTTGAGTGGCAGATTACGAGTCATGTCAGGAAATGTTAAGGTTAATCTTAAGGATCTCTTCTTTCATCTACGTATAATTCAAAAGCAAAAGAAAACTTCAGCTCCAAGGATGGTGACAGCTAAAATGCTGGAATGAAAAACATTGAATCTATGCCTCAGTCACTGTCTATCCACAAGTATAAACCATCCATCAAGCCTGAATAAGAACATCACATGTTTTAGGACTATATTTATATAGCACAGTAGAAGAGAAAGCTGAAATAACGATTAGAAAGATTTAAAAGGGAGGAGATAGACTATCCACCCTTACCATTTCATTTAAGAACGTTTAAGAATTCTCCAAGAAATACTCAGGTTTTGCCATCTTTAACTGTCTCACAGCACCGCATGTACCCAGAAAGTTAGGTTTAGATGTCCTAAATTTCAGCTAAGCCCCAGTGCCTAGTATTTCCTGCTAGCTGGCTCTCCTTCCAAAGGTGTCTTGCCAAGAAGAAACAACAGGCCTGGATCCTCAAGTGGAATTTAAGCTGAAATATGTGCTTTACTGCTGGCTGCCCAGTCCCTGTAATTGCTGCACTATTATTCCATGCTCCCCTAATACATCACCTCATACAAACATATCAAGCTTGGTGAGAATTAGCATTTTGTACTCTGCAACCCAGAAATCAATTTTCAGTATCAGTACGGCACAGACAATACTGACCTTTGCCACTGAACAGATTCTCAGTGTGGTCTCTGTAATGATGCATGTACAGAGCCAGTGCTGCCTAAAATAATCAAACTGTAAACACCCATTGGTATACCTGCCTGCTTCTGGGCAGTACTAAGTGGTTTTGCTTTTCCACAAGTCAGAAGGAACACGAATGCTCTGCAACTCTGAACATGTCTTTTACTGGAAAGGGTAGTACTCCCCATTCACCCTTAGCCACCTTTTAACCTCTGAATCTCTGGTGAAGTCTTCCTCACAGCTCAGTTCCTTGCAAGCACACAGGAAGTACAGTACTAAAGCCTTTAATAGAAAATGTGAATTCATTTGCAGTTTTGTATAATTAGTAGACAATCAGGACTGTGTTGAGGAATGACACTTGTATATGAATGATGCGCTGCTCTGTAAAAAAGTCAGTAATGGGATATGAATTATGTTGCAATATTTCACCTCATACAGATTACAGAATCAACAGAAATGCAGTGAATTTCAAGGAACTACCATAATAAATAAATTTTCAGAGATGTTTTAATAAATAATAAATACTAACTAGTGCACAGCTTTCCTGAGAATAGGTATATTGCAGCAATAATATATCCATTAAATATAAAAGAGTAAGTTCTACCAGCTAAAGCTCACATTATCCTTATCTGTAAAAATTTAAGTCACTTATTTATTTCAACTGGTCTTATCACACTTCTAAGCAGGTGGAGTTCCAGTCTGAACAAGCCCCCATTTACACCCATAAGAATGACACCAACTCAGGGACCTCATCAGCTCCTCCCGTCCAGCCAGTCCCCAGCTTCATGTCACAGCTAAAGCTAGCAGCAAGTCACCAGAGATACCATGTAAAGCACCTCCCTGGCTTTGAACCTCTAGGACAGAGTTGTAGCACCAAGTTCCAGTGTGTTCCAAGTTCCACTTTTTTTACAAAACTTGGCATACATTTGCAAGTAAAAAAATAGGAAGAAAGACTAAAATTACAATGAATCAAAAGTCAAGCAAAGGTTACAAAGGTTGATATATTAAGAAATATATCTCCTTTTGGAAACATCAGAAAATATTATTAAATGTCCACAAATAACAGTGTTCTACATAACTCAGACTCTAGGCTCTGCTCTCAGAGTTGAACGAAGAGTTCCAGCCCTCCTGTACAGCTGTTGCAGAAAGACATTAGGGGGAAAAAGGGGAGGAACCCCAAAACCCCCAAAACCCCACCACAATCTCCACATTTCTAACCTGAATGAATAATAATTTATTGTATATATACATACAATAACATGGGTATATAAAGATATGTGTACATGCATGTGCGCACACATCTCTATAGAAACACACTACAAGGTCTTGGGTCACATTTTGAGCACTACAATCAATATTTGATTTGAATTACTTACTTTAAATAAGAAAAAGAACAGTTAGTTGTTAAAAAAAAAGCTATCTGCAGATTTGTGTATGGGAACACACCCTCCTCCCACACTAATGATTCAACTGAACGGATCAGCCCGTTACCCTCAGAGGACTGAACACTCTCAATACTCATTGAAGTCCGTGGAAGCAGGGAGGAGATTATCAGTAATCGCTACAAAATGAATGTAAGAAAAATAGCATTTAAGACAAACCTTGACTTGTACAATATAGGTTTTGAAACATCACTGAATGACCTCCAGGAGAAGTTAAAGGTATTCATTGTCTCACAGGAGCAAGATGCAGAGATACATTTCAGCCCAAGTACTCCTGTAACAATCCCAATGACAAACTGAAAGTCCAGTTATCTTGCATTTATAAATGCACCCAAACACACTTAAGTTCCTTATCAACACAAAATACAGTGATTAGACTTTGTTAAAAATAACTTGTGCCTAGAATCACCAGTAAAACTGATGATAAATGCACCCGAGATCTCTGCCAGCATCCAACACTTTTTTTGCCACTCATAACCAAGTATCAGGGGAAGGATATAGAAATATTCCTGTCTGCATTTTGAGGTGTGGGTATGTGGTAGAAATGAAGCATCCCTTTCAACTCTGCAAGGAAACTCAAGCTATATCCATTAGCTGGTGAGGTCTAAAGGCTACAGTAAGAAAGTTAGAGTCTCATAATACATGCACTTGAAACTGCATTCACGTTAGCAAGGGTGGACAGCACATAATTCAAAGTTGTGCAGCCCTTTTTAATCCACACTTTTGCACAGAGGTCTGCACCTTTCTACAGCTGTCATTTCAAATGAGATTTAATAGATGAACATAGACAAGGTTTCACAAGTTTTCCTCTGCGTACAACAAAAAGCCTGGGCGAGCATATCTAATCTCTGTTCATAGAAATGGAGAAAAACTTGCTTGGATATAATTTATCAACCCACACATCATCCTTTCCAAGTGCCTTCATCCACTGGTGGTGAAACAGCAAACAACTTCTCCTGAGAACTTAAAGCTGCCACCTGAGTGGCTGCCTTGCTACCTCAGGGCATACAGTTCACCACTCCAGCCTCTTCAGCTGTTTCACATTCTAACTTTAAGGTAAATCTTGTGTGTATATTTCTTGTAAGCATCAGTATTTTTATGTAACACAAGTAACAAAACACACTAAAGTTCTGTCTATCCTCCAGGACCTTAACCATAACCATAAACATGCATTGGTTTATTTAAAACTGTACTGTGAAAGTAAGTGCAAGAGACAAGCAGAAGTATCTGTACTTCAACGTAAGGAAGAATTCAGATTATTGTTGGTGCTATGGCTGCAACTCCAGAGAAGCTAGCAAAGTATTATCAACCTGCTGGGAGCGTAATAATTCAAAAAACAGTTAACCTTTGCCACTTAAACCATTATTCCCCTTTTGGAGTTCACTTCACAAACATGCTTATGGACAAATTTACTCAAACATCAGTTAGAAGGATGCTGCTCAGAATGAGTAATATTTGGCGTTGAAGTTTAGTAATAATTATTCACCTACATTATTATCGTTTACACAAAGAAAACCTGTATGCAAGCTTATTCAAAGAAACACAAAGCATCTCACAAGAAATAAATCCAACAACTATCAGTAAAACTTGATCCTCAAAACACAGCAAGTGATACAGCTTTCCTGAAGACATCATCATATCCATGTTTTACACAGCTTTTATTGAAACTGAGATACTTCTAAGAGGATCAATCAGTCTAAGAGGAATAGTTGCTTATTACAGAATAACAAGGGTCTGTCTCAGGAGTCCAGCAACTATCAGAAAAGCAACCTGAGTAAATCTGAAAAGCAGTTAGGCAGATAAAAATATTCAAATCAAAGCATAACTTCTTACTATAAAACAAAGCCAAGCTAAGTAACCTATAAATGGAAATAAGTCACTTTAATGCCACATGTCTCACTGTTAGGTTAGGGACATCAGGAAAGGAGGCCTCAGCTATGCTCAGAGCTATTTCTGACATATGGAGGTTTTGTATTTTTCCAGTCTCATGCAGGGGGAGGGAGGTGGGGATGCAGAGCAGGAAAGAGAGCCTTTAGCGGCATTGATGCTCATAAATATCTTCTCCCTAAAGCATACCACAGCAGAGTAGCCAACTAGGAAATTTCTCCCTAAATATTATCAGATTAAAAAAAAAGAAAAAAAAAAACAAACCAGTTTTTCCAATCCTTAGTCTGCTTCGAATAAAAAACCTCTAATCTCAATAAATCTCACATACGGGCATCTAGGGATTTTAGAAATAGCTTCATTCATACCTTGTGAATGACCCACATGACACACAATAAGCGTGTATTTCTATGTCACACATCCAGATTTCTTCCTAGCAGTTTAAGACTAAAGGGTTGAGGCTTGGCTTTGGGGGGAGGGGAACGAGAGGTTGAGGTTGATTGGGGTGGTGGTAGTGGTGCTTTTGTCTTCTTTCTAAATCCTCCTGTATTCTAGCAGTTTTAGGAAAATACCTATTCAGTACTCCTCAGCCATTTCTATGATTAGGTATCTTTTCCAGTTTCCTCTTAGACTATGGTCAGAGTTTTGGGCTACCTATAGGCCCCACCCATTCACTGCAGCTGATCAAAACTCAATACTGCACTCCAACCAAATCAAGACTTCACTAAACTGATTTCACTGTAATACTTAAAACACAGAGCCTTTTTGGTGATCAATATTGTTGGCTGTCATGAGGTCTTTCCTGACAAGTTCCAAAATTTCACCAACTGAATGTAATTTCACCAACCAGTCTTATAACCAATAGGTTTCATGCACTGTATATTTTACCTTTCATTCAGCAACCCCTAAGGCTATATTAGGAAACCATCCAGCTGCCTCCTGCGTTCAACAGTAACAAAGGACCATTTCTCTCATCAGCAAATTCTGCTATTGCACTTTTCGTGTGGCGTTTCCCATTTTATTTATAGTCACATGTGTGAATAGAGTCATGAGGTGCTACAATACATAAAGCAACGGTGATTTAGCCTATTTTTCTGGATTATTAACAGATTCATAGGCAGCTTCTTCTTTGTACATAGATCTCCATTTATGCCTGCAATTGGTTCAGAACCATAGAATCATAGAATCACCAGGTTGGAAGAGACCCACCGGATCATCAAGTCCAACCATTCCTATCAAACACTAAACCGTGCACCTTAGCACCTCCTCCATCCGTCCCTTAAACACCACCAGGGAAAGTGACTCAACCACCTCCCTGGGCAGCCTGTTCCAGCGCCTCATGACCTTTTTTTTCCTAATGTCCAACCTAAACCTCCCCTGGCAGAGCTTGAGGCCATTTCCTCCCCTGTCACTTAGGAGAAGAGGCCAGTGCCCTTCTCTCTCTACAACCTCCCCTCAGGTAGTTATAGAGAGCAATGAGGTCTCCTCTCAGCCTCCTCTTCTCCAGGCTAAACAACCCCAGCTCTCTCAGCCGTTCCTCATAGGGCCTGTTCTCCAGACCCTTCACCAGCTTTGTTGCTCTTCTCTGGACTCGCTCCAGAGCCTCGACATCCTTCTTGTGGTGAGAGGCCCAGAACTGAACACTGGATTCAAGGTGCAGTCTCACCAGTGCCGAGTACAGAGGGAGAAGGCCAAAACCTATTACCGCTCTTCTTCCCATCACTGGTTTTTTGTTAGTACACTCAAAATGCTTAGGCTAAAGAAGCAAGAAGCTCCATCTTCTTTCACCACAGGTTTCTCGACGCACCCCTACCCCATCGTGCTCACCCAGGCGGTTCAGCTAAAGCCAAAGCGCTTTGCTGACGTCCCCAGCAGCTGGAACGGCAGGGGACAGACAGGAAAACGTTAAAAAAAAAAAAAAAAAAAAACCGAAGGGAAAGCGTCGGTGAGTTAAGTACCACGGACAGATTTTGTGCGTTCTGCCTTGCCCGGCCCGGCGGGCGGAGGGGA
Source organism: Coccyzus lansbergi (assembly GCA_033558105.1). Classification (NCBI taxonomy): domain Eukaryota; kingdom Metazoa; phylum Chordata; class Aves; order Cuculiformes; family Coccyzidae; genus Coccyzus; species Coccyzus lansbergi. The sequence goes on from JAUMJK010000347.1 coordinate 1,682,057, forward strand.
GGCACTCTCGCGCCCCCTAGGGGGGAAGCCGCGACACTGCTTTTTCTTTATTTTTTTTCCCTGTTTTTCAAATCTTTGCCCCGATGCAGAGAACTCCTTATGCTACCATTTCACTCGGAGCAGGGCTTAGAGCAAACTAGCCTCAAAAAAAGAAAAAAAAGAAAAATCCTACTTCTACTTTATTACCTGCGCCTTAACATTTTTTCCTTATCCATCAAGCGGCATCCTATAAGCTGTACATCTCCCATTAGATTACCTAAATAAATCGCAGAAACTGGCTCAAAGCTTTAATTGCAGCAGTCTTCTTTCTATTTTCAAACCTTATAGGATGCAGTCAGTTCACCCCCATTTTGAGACTTGCGGTTTGCAGGCATCAGAACCCAGCAACCTTTCCGCTTCCAGGCTGGGATTTTTTTTTTAATTTATTACTTTTTAAAGGAAAAAAAAACCCCAAGCAATATTCCTTCAATCCGCAATGTACAGCTCTGTCTCAGTCTTTTGCAAAAAATGGTAAGCATGCAAACAGCAGATCAGGACAAATTCATACAAATGTTGCAGTTAACATCCAAAACATCATGTGTCACTGTTTTTCGCCTTCAACCCCCAATAAGCTTCTCAAAACACATTTCATACATAGGGTCACTGTTCTGGCTGTTTATTTAATTAACATGACAAGCCAGCATACACAGGATTTCTTTCAGTTCCCCAGCTTCACATTTTCACACTTCAGGCAGAAAGAGCAGAAAGTCACTACTGTATTTTACTTTTTTTGCCAAAATGCCATAATATACATTCCTTGATTTAACCAATTGACAAAAATAGATTCTAAACCAATCATGAGAGTTTCAGCTGCAGTTTCTAGATTTTCGTGAGGTTGAAGGGAAAAAAAAAGATATCTAAGTAGAGCAGGTTTGCGTAAATGAAGCCATGCAAAAGAAAATAAAGTATTACATCTGGAATCCCTGGGTGATTTTTCCTGGAGCCTTACTTAAATATTTTACACGGTTGTGTTTCAGCAAGTCACCAGATGACATAATTCCTCAGTATTCCTTGGTTTCTAGTGACCTAAATGGCAACGCCAGCAAATCTTATCAGAGTAATTACAGTTCAATAATGCTTATTAGCAGCGGGGGGGGTGGGGGGTGGTATACAGTATGTAGCATTGCATGCTTAATAGGAGAACATAACATTGACATCCATAAAATTCAATATCTAGATTTAATCTGCCTTCTCCTCTCCAAAATATTAAATCTCTATGTGTTACTCTTGGATCTCTCTTCCTTTCAGGCAAGAAGGCAGGATAAATAATATTTAAAACTGGTTGTTATTCTTTTCTTAAGGTAGAATGATAGACAGACAGGAAAGGGGAGGGGAGGGGAGGGGGAGAAACGTATTCCTGGCACTTACAAAGCTCTCACTGTCAAACAATGAGAAGAACAAATCAAGCCTCAGTTTTCCCTTGAACAAAACCAAACAAATACATTTATTTTTCCCCTCTGTTTCTTAGATCTTATCACTGAAGAGATTTTTTTGACTATGTGAACTGTTACAGTATTGTCTTCTGAACTCCACAGACGGGACGTGATAACGACGGTCCCAGCTCACAACTTTCCCAGGCTACAGACTGGGAACAGGCAGAGTCACCACCCAGAACCCCACCAAAAAAAATGACCAAATCAGGGAATAAAAAAACCCTCTGCTGCTGCTGGGGGAAGAAAGAGGAGTCTAGCACTGAAGTTACTTATCTTAAAAAAAATAACTTTATAAAAGGAGAAACAGGCAGGAAAAGATGTAGCAGCACAAAAGAGTGACCAAGATTCAAACTAATTAAAAATAAGTGACAGACCCTCAGGTGTACCTCAGTGAGATAAACAACTTTCTACTTTCCCAACTGCCCAGAAGCAGGAAAAGACCAAACAGAAGGAAGGAGGGAAAAAAGAGTAGAAACCATCTCTGTCCCACAAGCGAGAGGACACAGACAGGAGTTTGCACATGGAGCTACTGGCCTCAGAGCTAGAAGAGAAACTTCTCCATCCTAGTGCTACCCACCACCAACACTAAGGACCAGGGCTTTCCAACAGGGTAAGATTCAGAACCTCATTAGTGCCTTCTCAGACAGGGTTGTGCTACTATATGTGTTATATACGCGTTATGTATGCACTACTGTGTTACATATGCTGTACCTGTGGTGAGTCTTCCTACTAAGGAAAAAAAAAAAGAAAAGCCTAAAAGGACTAAGCAAATTGAACTACTTGCAGCAGCTGCTCTAGCTCATTTAACACTCACTTGTAATAAATCCAAGTTAGCAGAAGGCTTCCCATTCCACCCAAACAAAACAAACAACAAGCAAGGCTTAAAAGCAAAATTGGGAGTCTTCAACACAGTTTAAAACTGTCCAGCTACTATCTCCTGCAGAGTTATTTTACCCACCAAGATAAAATCGTCCCTTTAGACGCTTGTACATGAAGATGAACACACATAGATCAGAGTCAAAAGCTCCAGAATGCATGGGCTGTATAATATTTTCATAAGAAATACCAAGACATAGAATGTATTTCTGCCCTTGCCCCCTGCAATGCTTTTGTAAAAAAATATGAAAAAGAAACTCCTAAAGCTGTCATCCTGGAGGTACATGTGCATTTACCAGGAAAAAAAAAAAAATGCATTTTTTCATTCATTCACCGTCTTATCCATCCATTCACAATTTCTCTCTGCAGCCTCTTTCAAATCTGGGTGAGCAAGCCCTCAAGGAGCTGAGCATCCTCAGCTGGCATTGATGAAATCACAGGGAGACAACACTCAGCTGGGAGCAGAATCAGACTATTAGAAAGCGCACATTTCTCAATGAGCTCTACACACACACACACCCCAAACTAAGCTTTTAATTCAAAGAATTCACCAAAGTTGAGAAAAAGAGAGAACATACACAAAAATCAACTGCAAAAAAACCCAGAATTAAACAAAAAAAATAGAGAAGAGCACTTTTAGCCACAAAATAAGGTTATATCTTGCTACAGTTTGATTTTCTATGGTGGGTTTTTTTTTTAAATGAAACAGTTTTTCTTTTAAAATTCTTATGAGAACTGATTAGCAACTAAGATAAGGCATTTCTACAGAAGGAATAATTCAGTATCATACGTATTTCCAACTACCCCTACCAGAAATACAATTTTAAATATGCTAATACCTGTATCTATGATGTTAGTTTGCAATTCACATTATTGTGCTTTATAATCAAAGGCCACATAGATTCAATTCCATGTTTCAGTAGGGAAAGAAATCATAAATTATAACTGAGATGCGAGTGACTGAAAAAAAAAAGTAAACTGAGAAACTCCGACTTTTGTAGAATCTCATATCACAGTTAGACAAGGAGGGAACCAGACTCTGGAAAAACAGAAGCTTCATTAAAAGCTCAGCAATAGGCAAGCTTACACAAGAGGTGATAGGAAACATCTCTAAAACTTCACCTAATGTTATTCAGCAAATGAAAGCATGTATTTTAAAGCAATAAAGTAGATCCATTTCCTGATGAAAATTATTGACAGTTCCCAGACATATTAACGAGCTATCTTTTGGACTAGAAACATTCAGGTCTTTTTTTTTTTAAAGCAGGGGGTGATGGAAGGCCTGGTTTTGTTTACAAAGCCCTCATCTCTATTTTTAACATGTTATATTTAAAAACTGTCCAAAAGAGAAACATTTACCTCTGGTTTCTTTAAGTCTATGGGGAGCTGATTTTTGCTACAAACACAAACTTTATTTGCTCTAAGAGAGCCCCACTTCTCCCAGCATTTCTTCAAGGTCCTTACAGAGCTTTGTTTCAGCTTCTCCATTTGGTACCTTGCTAAAATTTCTTTAAGAAGGCAGGTTTTAGGGAGGGAAGTTCACATATGCACAGCCACACTGTGCTTAAAAACAAAAAAAAAAAAGACAAAGTCTCCCCAAACTCAAAAGCAGTCAACCATTTCTAATCGCACAGTGATGCAAGCAATACCAGATCCCGCTATTGATTGATAGTGAGTGAGAACAAAAGAAAGAGAAATTTGCCAAAATCCTTCAGCGGGTGAACTGAACAGTCGCCAGCTAACTCCAGTCCACCTCCGCAGCCTGGAAGCGGGAATTGTTTGAGGCAAAGCTGACCACTGTCCCTATGTAACACAACATTTTGGGGGGAAAGAAATCTATCTTCATATCCATTAGCAGGGAACCATCTTGATATATACTGACGGTTTGAACTCCTTCCGTAAGTAAAAGGAAGGACGTGATCACAAACTAGTGAGCCCTGATTACATCTAGAGAAGTTAACTGAAAAGCTGCTTTTATTTGAAGTGCGAGAGTGAGTGGAAATAGGTTTAAAATCTTAATAATTATTATTGTAAGAAACCACCAGAAAGACTTAATGTCATCAAGTAAGTATAAACGGTTTTAATTTCTTGCCTTAGATACTGTATTTTCAAATTATTCTCATACCCTCCTCTTTCTCTCAATTCCTAATGCTGGTGGGCCAGCTTTCTACTTTTTCACCCTGTATTTGCTTGGACACTACGGTAAATATTTAAATTTTATTTAAACAAAACCGTTAAATAAATAAGTATATTTGTTGTAAAATAAGCCTCAAGTATATAAGGTTGTCAGGCCCTCTTCTAGAAACTGTCATAACCAACCACAAAGGGATGTAATCAAACCATTTCCAGAAACAAACTAGCCACCCACACCATATGGTTAGATGCCATCACTTGGAAAACACTTAGTTACTTCTCCAGCAAGCAACCTGAAAGAAAACCTTTGGCGAACAGCAATGTGCTTCACTGGAGCACAGTGTACAGAGTGATTTTCAATCCTGACTGAAAAAGAAAGCTTAAGACCACTTGCCACTTTCCCCACCACACAGCGAGGGTTGCCCAGGCTTTCAATGCTCTCGGTTACACTTGACCCATCGAGCAACTCCCTCGCAGGGCAATCTTAAATCTCAAAAAAACTGAGTTTTGAGCACTGAACTAAGCCAACGCTGTGTCCGTGGCAGGGCTCACTCTATACTCTGTGCAGTAAAGTTAATGGTGTTCTCTTTTCTTTTTTCTTTTTTTCTTTTTTTTTTTTTTTTTTTTTTTTTTGAGGTGTGCATTTAAAAGAACCCACATCACCGGTAACAGGGTAAGTAGTTTTCACTCACCCATTCAAACTACGACCTCTTAAAGGAAAACAAAGTCGAGCTAAGTCGTGTGCGCCTCGCACCGGTTCCCACAACCGAGGGAGCTATCGATCACAGGCACGGGAACAGCCTCGGCAAGGCAAAGGGCAAAGATGAGCCTCAAAGGACACGGCATCGCCCTGATAAGGGACTTCTCCCACCGAGGAGAAGTCGCTTGGCTCACACGCACCCCCCCACACCCCCTCTTTAAAGCTTAAAGTAAGTTTGATAGGGAAAAAAAATACCTTTCCGGGAAAATAGGGGTTCGAAAAAGCAAAGCCCGTGAGCGATGCTGGGAAACCTCCGGGCTGCGCCGAGGGCAGGTTCCCATCCGCTCCGAGCGCCGGGAGGTACCACCCGCCTCAACTTTCCGCCGGGCTCGAGCAAAGCGAGCGCCGGCCGTCCAAGCGGCGAGAAGCCCGAGCCTCCCGCGGCCGGGGCTCCGCCGAGCCCCCGCTCGCCGTCCCGGGACTCCTCGGCGGCCCCTTCCCTACCTGCTCCCGGGGGATGCAGGGCAGCGACGTCCGCCGGTGGGTCTTGCCTCCGCCCGACATCTCGGGGGGGATCGCGGAGCCGGAGCGCCGTCTCCTGCCGAGCTCCGGGGCTCGGTCCGCGGCCCGGGGGGCGGCGGGACGATGCTCGGGCGGGGGGGCCGCCCGCCGCGGGGGCCAGAGCCGGTCAGCGTAGCCGGCCAAGAGGACGCCCAGCAGCCCCAGCAGGTAGAGGAGGTAGGGCCGCCAGGACGCCGGGACCCTCTCCAGGAAGACGAGGGACGTGGTCCTGGCCGCGCTAGTCACGGCGAGCATGAGGACGCCCTGCCTCAGCCTCGGCACCAGCCATGTCACGGCGGCCAGGCAGCTCAGCGCCACCCCCGTGGCGGCGAGGGAAAGCGAGCGATCCTCCCCCGCCGCCAGCGCCGTCTGCGCCACCGCGTCCCCCCCGCAGCGGGCGGCCGGCAGCACCGGCGGCACCGGCGGCGGCGCCGCCCGCCCCGGCCACCCCCCCGAGCCCCGTCGGCCACCCGGGAAACCCGCCGGGGCGGCCGAGGAGGCGGCGGAGCCCATCGGGAAGCCGCCCCCCGCCGCCGCCGCTCCCGCGGGATGCCGGCAGCCCCAGCCGGGCACGGTTGCCACCGGCCTGCCCTCCGCACCCCCGGCAGCTCCGGGCATCAACCCCAGGGCCGGTTCCTAGCCGGGCATCCCCCCTCGGGCTGGTTCCCAGCCGGGCATCCCTCCCGGTGTCTGTTCCCGGTCGGGCATCTCCCCCCAGGGCCGGTTCCCAGCCGGGTATCCCCCAACTTCTCCCATGCAGGGTGTGTTCCCAGCCGGGTATCCCCCCCACCCCGGGCCGGTTGCCAAGCGGGACGCTGGCAGCGTCGGGCTGGGGGCACTCCCCGCATCTCCTGCGGAGCGCGGTGCTTTCCCCCGCTCGCCTCCTCCTCCTCCGCGGGAGCCCCGGGCCGCGCGTGGAAGGGCTGGGGAAGCGCCTCGCCTCCTCCTCGACCGCTTCGGGCCGGTTAAAAATGCCTTAAAAAGTGCCGAAGAGGGAGAGTTACTAAACGGTGTCAAAAAAATAAAGAACGGGGGGTGTGCGGGGAGAGGCAGATGTACCACTTCAGGAGTGCTACTTAATTTCTAGGCCATCGTTTCCCCTCCGGGCGCTCCCGGCGGTGAAAGGCAGGGAAAGAGGGGGGCGGCAGCGCTGTCATGGCCTTTGGGGTCCCGGCCAGCGCCGGGGAAGGAGCACTCTGAGTGTTGTGGACCGAGAAGAGAACGGGAAAAAGCTAATAAAAGGCCAACGGAGCCGGAGGCTGGAGCTGCGAAGTCCTGCCGGGGGGGCGAGAGAGAGAACGGCGGGAGGGACTTGGAGGGAGAGGCTGCTTGGGAAGAGGGAAAGAGGAAGAGAGAAAGAAAGCGTTTCCCTCCTGAGTGCTGCTGGAAAAAAAAAAAAAAAAAAAAAAAAAAAAAAAAAAAAAAATCAAGCGATGTGGTTGGACTGGATGATCTCAAAGGTCTTTTCCAACTTAGGGATTCTATGTGATCCTCGCCCAACCGGGAGAGGAGGCTGACGAAAGCCCAGAACCCGAAGCGAACGCCGGGGCAAAGAGGAGCCGGATAACGAAGCCGCCGAGAGAGGAGAGGAGAGGAGGGATGAGGGAGCTTTCAAACTGGCCGGAGCTACTCCCAGGGAAGGGCTGTGGCGGGAGGCTCCGCCGTCGGGCCGGGATGCGGGAGCGGAGCGACCCGCCACCGGGGAGCAGGGACATAAATCCGCCTGTCAGGGAGAGGGGGCAATTACGTCGTCGTAAAAAAGTCAGAAAGATGGATGATTATGAATGATTATTACTATTTTTATTGTTCAGTAGTTGTTTGGTTTTGTTGTTCCAAACTGGAGTCCCAAAGCCAACGGGCTGCAGTTCTTTGAGGCTCTGGAATGAGTCCAGAGAAGAGCAACAAAGCTGGTGAAGGGGCTGGAGAACAGGCCTTATGAGGAACGGCTGAGAGAGCTGGGGTTGTTTAGCCTGGAGAAGAGGAGGCTGAGAGGAGACCTCATTACTCTCTACAGGTACCTGAAAGGAGGTTGTAGAGAGGAGGGAGCTGACCTCCTCTTCCAAGTGACAGTGGGCAGGACAAGAGGGAATGGCCTCAAGCTCCACCAGGGGAGGTTTAGGCTGCACATGAGGAAAAAAATCATGGAAAGGGTCATGGGGCACTGGAACAGGCTGCCCAGGGAGGTGGTTGATTCACCTTCCCTGGAAGTGTTTAAGGGACTGGTGGACGAGGTCCTGAGGGGCATGGTTTAGTGTTTGATAGGAATGGTTGGACTTGATGATCCGGTGGGTCTCTCCCAACCTGGTGATTCTATGATTCTATGATTATGAATCTCTAGGCTATGTTTCAATTCCAACCACACTGTTTCCTTACTCTAATCCTGCCTCACCCTTCACATCGGGAGTGCTCCTCCACCAGGGATGTGCTAAGGGCTCACTCCAGTCCCAGCCCTGGGCTGCCGAAAATTACCCTTCATATGAGTGGAATTGGGTGCAAAGAGCTTGTGCGAGATCACGGCCTTACTCTTAAAACCCTAGGTCCTGCCGAAGGGCATGGTGTCACGTATTTAGCACGTAATAACACAAACCACAGAAAAATACAATCCTGAACTGTAAAGTTACAGAACATCAAGAGTCGGCAAATGAATAGATTAGAAAATAGAATTTCCCAGCCCTCCCCCCCTACACAGCCACAAATCACTAATTTGATTGATTTATAGCCTTTGCATATGTATCGGTGTGTATATCACACCTATTATCCAGGATCTGAGTATCTGAAATGGTAGCATTAGTGAAACATGCTCTGAATTTTTTTGTAGAAATGGGTCGTAAAAACTAAGTATGTTTTTAAATAATAGTTTTCCAGTGTAACTATTATGGAATATAGATTTATTAGTCATTTTTATGTTTGAAACTTGGTTTGAAAACAACGTAGATATTGTTAGAAAACTTTGGCTTAGAGGAATGGAAAGCCTCTGCTTTTTTTTAAAGGCTAAGGGTCCAGATTAAGAACAGCTGGAAAAGGTTTACAGTTTATTCTGATGAGACAGCAGTTAGCAGGTTGCCATATACACCTATAAAAACATAGCTGCATGCCATCTATTCCAAGCATCAACATCTCAGAGGCATAATCAGGGCCTAGATAGCATTAAACCTATGACTTCAAACTCCTTTTCATCTTTTTATAAATAAGATGCATACGTTTATTTTTTAAAAGTGAAGACACATCAGAAGACAGTGCATTATAAGTTAATACTGCAATAGTGATGAGTTATGTGAGTGACAACACTTGCAACAGTTGCAGTTCAGATAGATCCACCTTTGACCTACTCCTTCCTGCTGAGTAGTGTTCACCTACATCTTAATTTATCTCTACTTTGTTTTTTTCTAATTTTGTAATTAGATTTACTGATATCAGGAATTTTGACATTTTAAACAGTCATGAAAATTTAAAAAGAAAAAAAAAAAGTAGAGGAATAAACACTTCCTACCTTCATTTTTTACTGTATATCTCCTTTAAATGTATATTACTTACATAGGTCAAAGCAGATATGATCTATATTCTTATAATCCCTTAAGCTAAATCATGAATTATTCACTTTAATTTAAAAGTGGCAGCATTTTTTGCTTGGGTAGATTCTAAGTTAGTGTAAGGGAACTTGCACTCATAATACTTGTTATAATGGTAGTTTGGGCCTAATAGCAAGAGATTTTTGGGGTTTTTTTTCAAGTGTTTCAAACACATTAAATGGCTGAAACATATTTCTGAGTTCTGCCTGCCCAAATCCTTGAGGTTACCATGAGCCTTGCTGGCAACGCAGGGTTTACAGCTATTAGGCTTCACTGAGAATCAGGGCTTAAACCATCAGTGACTGAGCTTATCTGAACCGGGCAACCCTAAGCCAGAGAAGGCATCTTCCCAGTCTCACCTGAAATGGACTCCTCAAGTTATCTGCTACTTTCTGCTCTGAAGTTTACAGAAGGAAGTCAAATTTTGACTATTTTTTCCTAATATCTTACTTCCTACATCAGGGAGCTTTTAGATAACATGATGGAAGTCAAGGCTCACAAAAGTGACTTCAATAACTAGAACAAACATAATATTCTCTAAATTTCCAAGAAGCACAACTCAGACTCTTACAAATTCTTTCTTCTGCACACCAAGGTTGTATATTAAGCAGTAGCTGAACTTTGCTGTGCTCTCCACCATATGAAGTTGACAAAATTTCTTATTCATGTTTCTGATTCAGCAATGTAATTTTCTCTTATTCATGTACTGATTAACTAAGGGTGTTTTAAGCATTTCAGTTGTGAGGATCTTTAACAGAAAAACAGCAATTGTGTAATTTTGGCATCTCCATCAAAATCAATGCCAGGTAGGAGAATGTGGTAGGTGATGAGGCAAAGGGAAAGTGAGTTTCACAGTTGAGAAATATTGGCCATTTAGGAGACTTCCCATGCAGAAACACCCAAAAAGAAGATGCAGGTGGGAGGAGGGTGTTGGTGTTAGTTCATTCTTCAGGATATGATTCCAGCAGACCAGGCTACCTACAGGTGATAAGTACCTCTTCAACAGTATGTTGAACATACAGTTACAGTCAGGAAATCTTTTTTTCCTTCTCTAATAAAGAGGTATTCTGGGAGGGCAGACTCTACTCCTGCAAATAGAGAACAGCTCAAGACTTCATGGAAATGCTGGGGATGTAGGCTTTTCAGCACTTGCAGAGTCAGGCTCCTTTTGATGAACAGATACCTACAGTAACCAAAAGAAAAGGGGAACCAATAAACACAATACAGTCATTGTATGAATGTGCTGGAGAAGTATCAGTCATTCATCAAAGAAACTGCCACTTGCAGTAGAAGATTGTGCTGTAGTGAAAACCTAGCAATACCCTTCTTTTTTCCATTTGGAGAACTATCTTCCATGGTAACAGCAGAGATTTCTTAGAGACTTCAAAGGAGACAAACCCAAGAAGTTTCATGGTTGCCTTCACAGAACGACATGGAAGAAAATAAAGGCAGACATCCAATTAGATAAGAAAGTCAAAATAGATTTACCTGAAAATAAAAAACAGTTTGCTTTGGACAGCAGAGAGCAGGATTTGTAAGGAGGGTTTGGACAGCTGACTGTTCCCCAGGACATAATTGTCAGAGGCTCTGCTGTCATTTCTTGATAAAGCTACCCATCTTTCCCCAAAAGTTAAACGATGAATTATTGGACAAGATAAAATGCCTTTTATTCATTACTATGTCCACAGGTTGTAGTCTCATCTAATCCACTCAAGGGACTTTTCGCAAAGTAGTCATGCAAAACACAGGATTCTCCATCTAAATGGGGAAGCAGCGACTTCCCTGACCATTAAAGAAAAGAGGAAAGATTTCACAGTGGAACTGCTTAGCCCAGCTATACAGATCAGACAAACATCATTTGTTTGGTTTGTCCACACTTCCTGACAGTCTTTTCTCATACCACTGCTGGTTTGCGGTCACAGTAAGTGGGCCACAGCTAGTCTAGGAAACCACAATAAACGTTTACAAGGCTGTGTCCTACAACAGGTTACATGGACAATCCTCCCCAAAGTAAAAGAGCAAAATTGAAGTGATTATTCCTACATTTTGATAATTTTTCTCTCTTCTTTCTTCCCTGTAATTAAACATTTTTATCTTCTTGTGACCTTGCACAATATATGTGGATACTTCTGTATGACTTTTTATAATTCCCTGAATATTAGTTTACCAAATTAAGGTAAGTTTTCCTAATTTATGAAATACACTCTGTTTAAAACCTACACATCATGGTAATGTTGTTGACACTTTCCTCCAACAGGATCTCAAATTGTTTTACTAACATTAATGAGTAATTCATACCACTTCTGTTTAAGTCATCTAAATTCTCAGAAGTTAAGGTGATGACCGGTAGGTTATGTGACAAATTCATAGATGTCTCTCTACTGGAGCACTTAAATATATACTTACTTTTAAGCCTGAGCATTTCTTTTTACTTCAGTAACCTTTCACAAAGACTATCACAAGAAATTCAATTTAAAGTTTTGAAAATGATAAATGTAAGTCAGTAAGCAAATGGTTTATGAGGTAGTAAAATATTTTACCACGTATCACTGATTTTGATAGTGAGTGTGGCATTGAAACATTAACCATATGACTTAGATTGATTTTTATACCATTTTTTTTAGCAGGGAAATAGTAAATAATGTTATTTTGGGGTTGAGTGGAGTCATACTCACAACACCCACACTGCATCTGCTTCATGTAATTCACATTTTCAAGGTTTCCTTCATAATGACTGAGGTATGTAATGAAAAAAAATGAAGTCCTATATTGCAGAGAGTATTCACTTGGTGACAAATACCTTCATCAAATTTATTACTTCATAAAAATTTCCATTGCCTTTCATTGTGTTGTGTGTAGAAAGAATTACATTTACTTTACTGTATTAAGAAAACTATTACAATATTCATGCATTGTAAAGAGCTGTCTGTGATTCAAATTTTGCTGAAGTACAGAAGTGAGATTTTCAGTCTCTGAGAGTGTATTATACTTTCATTAGCCGCACTTAAGAAAGTACAGGCTCTGTACTTCAAAATAAATATTCAGAAATTAATGGATTACTTTTTGTGTACGATAATGGTTATCTTATAATGAAAGAATAAAATTAAATTCTGATCTTGGGAAGGAAATTATGACACTGGAGTCTTTTGTAGGGTATTTTTTGTAGCTGTTCTACATTATTTTTTGCCTATGTGTCTTTGGTCAATGCACTTGTATGGAATATTGTTCTCAGCTGGATTTCCAATGAAGGTATAAGTCTGGGGTAATGCATTTAGGGATGTCTTCCCTGTTTTAAATATAAACTTATACCTAGTTTTAACTGCAGGGAAGTCACAGGGTGTTTATCAGGGACACCTAATTTTACCAGCTATTAAAAATACAATGTATTCAATGATGCCCATGAAGGGAAACAAGTTTTCCAAGAGCGTTACCCTTTTATGATAACTGAGAGTTCACATTTTGCTAGGTTCTTACTGAAATATTTAAAATTTATGCTAGTCTACAGAAAAATTAATCACCTGGGTTTTTGCCTATGCATACAAATAATATTTTAACAACGTACTCTCCTGGAAAAAAGGGTGTTTACCTTTGAGATACAAGCAAGTAATAAAGCAAGTAGACCTGTGGGGAAGTGAAGTATACTGAAGCAGGCAGAATTCCTTCAAAAAATCCCTTCCTTGTGAGGACCCTGAAGGCAGCTCTCATCTCCACCCCCCCCAGGGTTCGGCAAAGAGAGGTCAATTCCCACTGACATGTGTCAAACCTCATAGATAAAACACAAGTATTTTTATCAGCGTTTTATTATACCTGGAAGAAATATTATATAGTGATGTGATCACAAGCAGTCTTTTTTTTAATTTTAGAAACTAATTGGAATTAATAATATTACAACAACTTTCACAGAAATATGGTTTGCTAATTTTTTGCTAACATTAGATAAATATGCCTTAAGTTTTTCTCTCTCATACATGCAGGCTCAGAAAAAAATAACTGAGGAAATGTTTGCTGTAGTTATCAAGCTGCCTGAAATACTGTCTTTGATAGCAAATGTTCAATCCCTTTTAAAAAGAATAAGTAGAAGTACTTTGGTCATTTGGTTTATATCTGAAGAGGAGCCTCTGGTTATTTTATGCTTCAAATAGTGTTCAGTTTCCTGATCGCTACTTTAAGGTTAACTTTTCTACTCTTCCTTTATTGATTATTATTATTAGCATGCAGATACTCCTAATTATGTATGATTTTAAGCTAAAAAAATCTGCTCATTCACCAAGTTTAGGTGGATACTTAAATGTTTGTAAGATGAGGCCCTACATTCCATAGGCTTTCATTTCACTGTAGTATCCAGCTACCCGGCCTCTAAAGACCAAGTATTCCTTTGGACTCTCTTTTAACCTATTTTTTTTCCAGTGCTTAAAATTCTTTTGCAACAAGGTACAACATGGTCACAAGTTCATGTAACAGAAATTCCAATGCTGATGCAGAGCTTGGCTCTTTAACATAACCTGGTTTATGACAGTCCTGGGAGGTGACCCTGACAAATCTCGCAATATTTACTAACATGTGGTACTGTCTTTGGTGCCAGTTCCATTTTCTCTTGTGTCCCAGAGCTCACACTGCCAAAAAAAAATTGCAGATTATTTTTGTCTTTAAATAGTTAGAATCACAGAATCATGGAATACTTTGAGTTGGAAGGGACCTTAAATATCATCCAGTTCCAACCTCCCCTACCATGCGCAGTGACATCCCACTAGGTCAGGCTGCTCAAGGCCTCATCCACCTGGCCTTGAACACCTCCTGGGATGGGGCAGCCACAGCTTCCCTGGGCAACCTGTGCCAGGGCTTCACCACTCTCATCATGAAGATGAGATGCTTTCTCATCATGAAGATGATGAGATTGTCCTTATGTCTTTCTTATGTCTAGTCTAAATCTGCCCCTCTCCAGTTTGTAGCTATTGTGCCTAGTTCTATCACTATAAACCTTTGTAAAAAGAGTCCCTCCCCAGCTTTCTTGTATGCCCCCTTCAGATTTTTTACAAACACTAGGTTTTATGTCTTTCATTTTCTGGTTTTGTGACTTGCAACTGTGTACTAAACATCCTAACAAGGCACCCTACGAAGCGGGACAGATGCTTTCAAAGCATCTTTTCCAGGTAAGGCAACCAAAATGCCTGTCAGCTCAAATACCTGAGAAGCATAAATATAGGATGAAAGTAAATTTTAACTAGCGTATTCCAAACAAAATGACCAAATCTCTCAGAGTAACAGGATGCTAATAATGAATACTTGTCTGACTGATTAGTAAAAACATAACTAATTTCATGGAAATAATTCTCACTCAGCATGTAATGCACACAAAGGTAGGGACTCATTAATAACTTACTAAAGACAATCTCCCTCTGAGTCATGTTAGGAAGCTGCTTCTAGAGTGGGTGAAAAGCCCCCACTGCACCTTTTACCACAGACTAGTATTTAAGACAGGATACATGAAGGTGTGAGAGAGATCTGGGGTCAGGAAAGGAGATTAAACCCAATTGACTGAAAAGTCACAGACTAAGAAGCACAATATCAAATCCATGAGCCAACCTCAAAGAAGATACAAAGAGTCAAATCTTGCTTTTCCCTACTCCCAGGTGTATTCCATCTTTACTGGGTTGCTGACAGGATTATACTTTCTTCTTCCTGTCTCTCAGTCTTTGTGTATCCTTTGTGTTGGAACTCTCTCCTGAGTATTTGATCGCAAGTGACTACCTGGAAAACAAATATAACAAAAATATTTGTAAAATAATTCTAGTCTTTTGGGTTAAGTCTTACTGTAAACTGTATCTCGTAATGACAGTTAGACTCACAAACCTTTACAGGCTCCTTTTGAGAATATTATCTTAAATTCCGAAATTTTAACATTTTTAATCAGTTACTTCTAAGCACAAAGAGGATATAACTAAATCTATGATATAAACTCATCCCTTTTGACATCAAGTTGCTTCATATTTTAAAATATTATCTCCCCTACCACCACCAAAAGAAGCAAGTGACATTATCCATTTCAAAGACTGCATACTCCCGTGTAGTATCAGAATATTTACAGGTATTAGGTAATGTAAATGTACAGATATTGGTGCTGCAAGATCTCTCACCTGTCATGAGATTATTTCAGCGGGAAACTGAGGAACTTACATGTACACTCAAGTGGCTTGCAGGCTCACACAGCACAGAGTAAAATTTAGACATGGCACAGGTGTGTTTAACCCAAATAAAATCAAGGGAATTGCATATTCCCATCTCAAATCTGAACTGACTCACTCAGCTGTTCATATCAGTACAACAACACAAGAATTTTTAACAGCAACTTTGTGGAGCTTAATGAAATTAATTTCCTAGTCACACTAACTCCTTCAATTTGTTTCCAGGTCTAATACAGGAACCATATGGAGAGAGGCACAGAAAGATAAGTAGGCGTTGCATGCCATTACTCACCATCTGTTTGGGCAAGCCGTGCTGAGCTGAACAAGGAACGGGTCATGGCTCTGACGACATTCACAGGTCAGAGACTGTCTGAGAGCCAATGTAGACTACAACAGCATCTGGCTGCCAGGGAGAACATGGAAAGATTTTCCTAGGGTTACCGTGAGAGATAAGAACGGCAAGTAGTTGACTGGTGAGGGAGGAGCAGTGGGTGAAGATAAGTAAATTCCTGAGAAGTAAAAGCCCGTGTTGAGAGAAAGGATAAAAAGTGGATGACTTATACAGGGATAGACAGTAAAAGTTTAAGTGGTATGGCAGATGATGACATGAAGATTTTCATTGCAATGCAAAGCCCTTCATTTACTAAGAATTGGAGATTTTGCCCCTAGGTTTCTCAACCTTATAGCGTAATATTATTCAAACTTGCATTTTATGAGTGCGATCCTTTCTCAGAATAAATTATAGAAATATAAATGTATGTTAAATCATATTGCATGCCTTTACAAAAGATTTATAGATGAACTTATCCGTTGTAGAACTGTGTTCTCAGGGAACGTGCCCTACACTTTCCTGCACCTGCAGAGAGCTGGGAATGGGAGGATAATTACTAGCATTGAGGGTCTAAGCCAGGTGTTCCAGGAATGGAGAAATTTCATCTTTAGTTGGCTGGTCTCTAAAGGCAGGAAAATAGAAAAAGGAAGTGTCCATGTTTGAGCTGGCATGTGCCACGCAAATCCTCGCCTAGTCAGTGCCAGGCCTCTGCTGCTGGCAGCTGGCTGCTGTTGTACACTTTGCCTGGGGTTATTACCACAGACCAGGCAAGTGCAAAGCCAAATACAGAATGTACAGGGAAGGCTGAAGTGTTAAAGGAAATATAGTTGTGAAACCGAATGCAAATTTGCACATGCAAATGAAGGGAGTACAAGCCTTATATGATATACTAACTTAACACCTTCCACACTGCATTGCGTCAAGAAGATTAGGTGTCACTTCTGGGCTTGGATCAGTTAGACTTAGGTATTTTAGCTTTTTGTCAGAAGTAGTATGCAATAAAATATCCAGCAGGTATGTGTACACATTATATCTATGTTTTGTTACTAAGAAGATTAATATTTTTCTTCTTTAGTAAAAGGAACGAAATACAAGTTAGTACCTATCTATTAAATTACCAGCTTTGCACATATATTTTTCCTAGTGTTGGAAACATCCTTTCTCACTTCCTTTCAGCATATTAAGCAACGCTAACAAGGCAGTCCTGCTTACAATTTAGAGCAAGAATTTCCACCTCAGGACAGCAGACTTGATTCCTAAAACTTTATATTGTAAAGTGAGGAACAGAATATAATCCAAATCCTACATTTCAAACACTTTTTTTTCAGTCCCTTCATCTCTTAATTTTCTTTTTGGAAGAGCAACTCAGATATAAAGTCAGTTTAATAATAATAAATAAATCTTTGTCAGACACTTCCAACTCCTTTTTCATTAATTCATGCAAAACTGAACATGTCAGTGGACTGCAGTGCTTAATTTCAAAGAGGTCTGAATGAAGAAGGAAAGCTTTATAGCAAATGTATTAATGAAAGCAGGAATATCTCAAATGAATCAGAGGCATCTTAAGATTAAAATAGCAAATGCTCAGAGTGAATGAAAGCAGCGACAGGCACAGAAAAGAGACTGTTAGGAAGTTAATGTCTAGTTGGAGTGTATTCTGGTAGTGTTCACACTTCCCCACTCTAATGTGAAAAGCATGGATTTCTTTATTTTCTGTTCTTAACTCATGAAACATCACTAAGCAATCACAATGCAAGTACCATGATATGTAACTATCTGGCCCTTGGGTGGAGAAAGACCGTTGTATCCCAATTGGGATACATCTCGTCTATGGGCTACCTGATCCTGTAACTGTGTCCCAAGTCTGCACAATACCATATCCCTACCCTTCTATTCCATGGATGTGAAATGCAGATCTGAAAATTTTATATAATTTTTATCAAGGATTGACTTACAATATGTTTACTGATATACTTTGAGCTTAAGCATTCATCTTTGCACATTATTTTCCTCTAGCTAATCATGAATCTTTGTAGTAAATAAAACATAACAATCAAACTTGTCATGAACCTGTGTGTCTAAAAACTGTAGAAGAGACACCTTGTTCTTGCCTTTAAGATTTTACAAATAAAAATTATTTCTGAGGAAGAAACGGGTTCTGGGAAGAAAACAAACTTTTACACTTTATGAACATAACTGCTGGGGCAAGACAAAAGATGTCAAAACTACTAGAGCTTGTGGAATTTTTCACATAGTGTATCTTTTTAGAAGGTGAAAATGTTAAGTATAATGGAAAAAAATATTCATTACTTAAGAAGAAAAAAAAAGTGGCATTTTATAATAAATAAATCAGATACAACTTACTTTTAAATTAAATCTGCTTTACACGGCTAGACACTGAATCACATTTAACCTCCTCTTTGTCAACGTGGAACAAATGTGAAGTAGCTTGACAGAGGCTGATTCCATAAAGAATATCTGAGATTACATTGGAACAAAACATAGGCATTTTCATTCCCCTTTTTCCTTTTCTCTGCACTTGGTTGCTCTAGACTGCAGTGTCTTTATGATGGTAGCGTGATTCTGTATTGCTCCTACAGGAGTTAATCCAGTGTCATTCCTATCTCGACAGAGCATTTTAGCACTACAACAATGCCACAATCCTTACAGAAGAACTTACTATTTGAAACAGAACCTTGTGTAGGAGAAAAGTAACATTTTAAGTGACAGTGCTAAAAATAACTGCACTCCAGTATTCTACAGGCGCAAGAGACAAGTGAATCTTGGAGTAGAGTTCATCCTTTCCTGTCCATGCACTGGGTTTAAGCCTAAAGCCTAACAATTCAGACCTCGTTACTCTCTACAAGTACCTGAAAGGTGGTTGTGGAGAGGAGGGAGCTGGCCTCTTCTCCCAAGTGACAGGGGACAGGACGAGAGGGAATGGCCTCAAGCTCCACTAGGGTAGATTTAGGCTGGAGATTAGGAGGAGGTTTTTCACGCAGAGGGTCATTGGGCATTGGAATAGGCTGCCCAGGGAGGTAGTTGATTCACCTTTGCTGGAGGTGTTTAAGGCACGGGTGGATGAGGTCTTGAGGGACTTGGCTTAGTGTTAGGTAGGAATGGTTGGACTAGAAGATCTGATGGGTCCCTTCCAACCTGGTTGTTCTGTGATTCTGTGATTCTGTAATTCACAATGTGAATTGTGAGGTGTTTTTTCTTTCATTCTGTAGTCAGCAGCTGGCTCTGAAACGTAATGAAAAATTGCCCGAGTCTATCAGAGATATTTTAAGACAGTGTCTAAATGAATCTGGGCCATGTCAAATTCATAATTTGAAATCTTAATCCAAACAAGTTTTATGCACAGCTAACACTGATTTAAAAAATTGCTAAAATAAAAAAAGAAGGGTTATTTCAATTTCAAATGTGATGGAATATTTACCTGCAAAGCAAAAAACACACAGCAATGATGGATCAGGAAGCTCTTAACTAGTAACAGTAGGTATGGTTTAGCAAGCTGAATTTGGCATCTACTAACTTATACAGTTGCCTCTATTTTGAGCATAATGCACAAAGGAAAACTTTGAAGAGATTACTGTGAGTTGAAGGCCAGTTTAAGAGTTAAATGATATTTGAGCAAACAAAACCTAAGCATACACTCATAACTAGATATCTTCATTATATTACCTTACAGAACAACTGAGGAGACTTTGCTAAGGCATTGAGAAACTAGACACTATTTCCCACTTAGTGAATATGCTTTACTGAATGATAGAAGTTAAAATATCCCTACAGTAACAGTAATTTATTTGCATTCCTAATCATGCTTGCAAATACACGTAATGGGACACAGGTTGTTAAGACAGATATTGCAATAGGTGTTAAAACCTAAAATAGAAAGACAAAAATATTTTAAAGAATCAAATTTGTAAAGCTAGTGAATTAATATACTGACTGAGACTTGCTTCTGGCAGGTCTAGCTCATTATGTTCCGATACACTGGCACGAATGAGTCTTTTGGGAGTCCAAAAGTCTCTGAGAATGTTCAGAGTGACATTTGGGATAACAAGGATGAATTGCAGCCAGGTCTTTCATATGCCCGTTTGCTGCTCTGTATTTTTGGCTCCAAGTGCATGCCAAGATCAAATTCCCAGACTTTCTCAGTGCCCAAGAAAATATTGTTAAACTCAAATTGGGAACATTCATAAGACACAGATGCAGCACATTACTGTACACGTCTGCTGTCACACAAATGCAGTCAGACAGGGCAGTCATTAACCAAGGGTAGCATGTGGAGCATTACGCAGCTTTGGAGCATCCTATGTCATGAAGAGCAAGATTGAATCCCATTGTTGATGGGTCATGAGGTATTCAGAAAGGATAACTTTATCCTGCTGAGATTAATCTCCTGCAAAACCTCCAACAAACTTGGGGAGAGAGAGTCAGAGGTTTCTCTAAGTGGTAATTTAATGACTAGATCAGACTCCTGCTCCAAATGGCCCTCTAGGGGAACCTCTATCCCTGCTTTGCTGTAGAGAAAGCCTGCAATGCTGGGCTTTGCTCAGTTAACATAAAACTATCAAAAGCAAGGCTAAAATTTCCGTTTCAAATCACCACTTCCATCTCCCTCCCCACCTGATGCTGATATAGCCCATGCTATTTTACAAGACAGATGATAAAATTGCAATGGAGCAGAGCGCATAGGAATTATGGCAGTTCATTCTTGCAGCACAGTTGTTGAAATCAAGTCTTAAAGCTATCGTTACCTCTAGGGGGGCTCTAAGGGCAGGGAGGATCCCCTGACTACTACCTTTTCTGAAAGGGGGTTCAGCCAAAAAGATGTGCAAATGTCTAGGATATGAGAAAGATACCGCTGTCTTCCTTTATGACGAGAACCCATCTGTTATTGTAAAAATCCAGAGAAATTAAATTCTCGCAAAGATGGATTTTCAATCCAGTTACACAGGCTTCCTTTTTCCACAGAGAATATGCAAATAATTCCACTCAGTACTTTAGAACATAAACTTTGGAAACATTAAAGTAATAGAATGCATTATTATTGTTGCAAAAAAAAAATGTATATGCAAAAGTTTTTAATTAAAAAAGGCAGAGTGATTTCTGCCTCAGAGAATGCTTTATGGTGCTCTGACAGTGCCTCCATGGATGATGTCAGCATCAGGAGAACACTTCTCAAGGGTCTTTTATTTTTTTCTATTTCCTTCTCTCCCTGTTACAGGCTTGGTTCATCTTACTAAAATTATTTGTCTGGCCTAGAGCCTTAAAACACAATGTGGGATTTACAGCATGTCATCAACTTGAACTGAAATCCCAGAGAGTGAAAAAAGGGAAGGAAACAAATAAGCCAAAACCAACCAAACAAAGAAAGTCTTAGTATTCACATGATGGAGGACACTTCCATATCAATTCCCAGTCAATACTTCTTAGGTATCATCATTTTGGGACTGAAATATAGATATTCCTGGAGTCTAGCTACAACCATGATAGTATACCAAATCTTTATTTTCTTTCAAATGTAGGAGTAAAAAATAAAACTCTGAAAATGAAAATTGAATGCATAGATTTCAAGGATCCAAAGCAGGACTACTTTCAGAAAATACTGAAGTATCAGTACCAAAGAAAAAAAATAAAGTAAAATTTAAGCCCCCAAAATAGTAATAAACAAAATTATTTGAAAAACACTTCCCCAACAGATTATTTAATCAGGCCACTGATAAATTGTACTTTATTAAAGAAAGGGAAGGAATTTTCATCCAGTGTCTGATTTTTTTCCTCAAATTAAGATAGGAGTTATGATTCTGAGAATGTTTGACGCAGAGGAAGAATTGCTTTTTTCAGGGTAATGAAACAACGAGAGGAAATGGCCTCAAGTTTCACCAGGGGAGGTTTAAACTAGAAGTCAGGAAAAATTATTTCACTAAAAGGTCTGTCAAACACTGAAACAGGCTTCCCAGGGAAGTCATTGAGTCATCATCCCTGGACGTATTTAAAAGACATGTAGTTGTGGGGCCTAGGGACATGTTTAGTGGTGAACTTGTCAGGGTTAGGTTTACAGTTGGACTTGATGATCTTAAATTAAAACTATTCTATCATAAAACAAAAATCATATAGTCCACTCAATTTTGAGCATATTTTTCCAGTATTTAGTTCCCTGTCTTGCGAAGAGGTGTACAGAACCTCTGCATATAGGCAGGCTTACTGAACTGTATGTTTCACTGGATGAAGACAAAAGTATTTACATACCTACATATACATGGTTATATGTATATACACAAATATAATATGTGTGTGTGTATATATATATATGCCTTTATAGATTATGTACGGAAACTCATTCCAGTTACAATTTAATAAGTGTAAATTGGGCCCTGTGTGAAAATGGAGCTGCAAGGATATTTAGACTTCTCACAAAGCAAAACAAAACAAGCCACATTGATCGTTTGCATTATCAATATTTCTGATTTAGAGTCCAGCTTTTTTCAGATGACTCATGTGATCAGGTTTGCATTCTATAAAGACACATTATTAAGGCTTGCTTTCAAGTTGGTGCTCTTTGACTTGGTGATTAGCATAAAATTTCACTAAAGTTTATGAGTATTTGGAGGATGTGAATAGATTTAGAATTTTATTGTTGCTTCAAGAAGATAAAGAATTTGAAGTATTGTTTTCTAGAACAAAATCATCCTGCTAAGTTACCAAACTCTGTGTCACCTTATAGGCATTTTAAATTCACTAGTTCCTGTAATGGTTTCTGTAACAGGAAATGCAAGTTGAATCTTGACTATGAAAATTTAATTTCTGGGAAGTTCTCAAAGACTATTTCTGAGGTTCATTTCTCAGATTAAGAAAGAATATTCTAATTAAATTCTTTTGTCATGCCATCATTAATACATATTCTATATGGCCTTAAGGGATCTTCCTAGATACAACCAGAAGTTGATTTTGAAACAGTTTACCATTAATGTTTAAACTTTCAATATAGAAGGGAGGAACTCTTTTAATTATAAAAATCTTGTAAAATTATGGAGTTTGTAATTATTCCCAGAGAGTAAATAAATGTTGACATTAAAACCAAGTAAGCTCAGAATGACTACCAGAGATGGGAAAGTGGTGGAGTTATATCTGGTATGTTTTAGAAAAATGAAATACACACAATTATAATGTAGATAGAAATCTATGCTAAAATCAAGACTCCACCAAAATTCTCAGGTCTACTGAATTAACTAAAGTCTTCTGTCTTCCTGACAGGTGTGTACAGAATAAGAAAACACTTAGTTGATTAAGCATACGCAAAGCTGATTTTTCTAGGCAGAGACAGTGCTAATAGCGTTCTTAAACTGACATATGTTCTTATGTGTTACATATAATTGGGAGCTTACAAAACAGTATTAGGAAGCACAGGAGGAAAACCTCAGCAAAAGAACTGAACAAAGGCAAAGAGGAAGTGTGAGCTAAATTTACACGTTAGAGAAATAATAAGGACATTTTTAGAACATTGTTTCTACTGCTCTCTATAGATAGGGTACAGGTTTCTCAGGTAAGAGTCAAAGACTATTTGAAGATGTCTCTTGCAGTATCATTTATGAATAACACTACTAAATAGATAAAGGACATTAAAGGAGAACATATATACTGAACAGGATAAGTAGCATAAGAAGAAACATTTTTTGACCCATGTAAAATAGAACCTTAAACCACTAGCAGTAGACCTAGTTTTTGTCAGTATAATAGAGCAGTGCTTTATGGAAATAGATCTTACAGATTTCAGGGACATTTAATTGATGTACAAGCTGGATATATCTTTTATGTTTGAAGATACAATAAGGATCGCCTTCCAAAAATAGATTCTTTTTTTATTTCTTCTATTATTCATAGAATCGTAGAATCACCAGGTTGGAAGGGACTCATCGGATCATCGAGTCCAACCATTCCTATCAAGCACTAAACCATGCCCCTCAGGACCTCGTCTACCCATGCCTTAAACACCTCCAGGGAAGGTGAATCAACCAACTCCCTGGGCAGCCTGTTCCAATGCCCAATGACCCTTTCCATGAAAAACTTCCTCCTGATGTCCAGCCTAAATCTCCCCTGGTAGAGCTTGAGGCCATTCCCCCTTGTCCTGTCCACTGTTACTTGGGAGAAGAGGCCAGCTCCCTCCTCTTTACAACCTCCCCTCAGGTAGTTGTAGAGAGCAATGAGGTCTCCTCTCAGCCTCCTCTTCTCCAGGCTAAACAACCCCAGCTCTCTCAGCCGTTCCTCATAAGGCCTGTTCTCCAGCCCCTTCACCAGCTTTATTGCTCTTCTCTGGACTCACTCCAGAGCCCAAACATCCTTCTTGTGGTGAGGGGCCCAGAACTGAACACAGGATTCAAGGAGCGGTCTCACCAGTGCTGAATACGGAGGGAGAATAACCTCCCTGGACCTGCTGGTCACACTGTTTCTGATATAAGCCAGGAAGCCATTGGCCTTATTGGCCACCTGGGCACACTGCTGGCTCATATTCAGTCGGCTGTCAACCAACAACCCCAGGTCCTTCTTCTCCAGGCAGCTTTCTAGACAGACTTCTCCTAGTCTATAGCTCTGCAATTCATTCAATTCAATTATTCCTCTGCAATTCAATTATTCCTCAGATACAAGTTCACACTTACAAAATAGAATTTTTTGAGAAACTTCAGAAGCTTTCCAAACTTCCAAATTTCAGCCATGTCCAAGGCAATTTGGTAAAGTTTTTCTGAATTGAGGTTTACTCAGTTAAGTATGTGATATTCGTAATGGACCCAAGGCAGGTCTCATCTACCTGCCTAGATTTTAATTCCCAGTCAGCAACATAGATTTAAGAAAATGCATACCTCCAGTGGCAAAAAAAGCTATGCTATAATTACTATTGAACAGACCAACAGAACAAGACAAAATATGGCAATCAAAGGCCATATTCACTGCTGTACATAAAGATTAGATTACTGTTTAAAATGTCAGCCCTTGTCTAAGTAAAGCTCTAATTTTACTTTTTTTTTTTTTTTCCTTTGGACGATCATGTCATGGACAAAATTCTTCAAAGCAATCCATTTTGAGAAATAGATTCAATTCCTAACCTCCTTATAGGTTTCCCACCATCTTCCAAATGACAAAGTCATCATTCATTGTTTTTTTCAAGGAGAGCAGTTTTTAACAGACATATAAACAATTATTTTAATTATATTTATTGCTTACAGAGATAGCTGGGATGTTTTTTTTCCTCTGAGTTGCACTCTTATGCTTTGTCTTTTGCTAGGCAATTGAAGAATCTGTTATTAGACAACTGGGCAGAGGATATCTAAAATGAGATAATACATTTTACCTGTTAATATATCATTTATTACCTTTTAATTAAAAATAGTAGCTAAAAAAGTTTTGAAATTATTTTGGAGCTGGTCAGGAAATGACATAATTTCCATCATTCCTCTGCTAATTCTAGGGGAGAGGTGAAAAGTAGAGAAAGTTGTCAGTGAAGGAAGGCAGTTAACAGAAAATGAGATTTAATTGAAATTTAATTTTCACCGGAGTGTCTTCTCAACAGAAGAATGGTCTATTAGCTGTAGTGGTGAGAAAATCACACAAATTTTACACAGCTACGAAAAGAGAATGAAGACTAAGCTAATTTCTATAAATCACCTGTAAAATGCCTAGAAGTTTCCAATAATTTAGAAACAGTTCTTACACTTTGGGGTGAGCATATCCAAGCTGTAATTTACCACTGACATTATATATAGCCACCAGTAATTCCAGGATTAGGCACAGTCTGTGAACAGGAATAAGGGTGAATATGATTTATTATTGCATATGCTAGTCAAAATTAAAGATATTTGAGAAAAAATAAATATATACTGGCAGTTATATCTTGTTTAAATTGGGAATATTCTCAGGGGTTGCCCCGTCCCAAGGAAACTTAATAATTGCCATTAACTAAACCATCTGGCCACCTAACTTAACAGAATTCATAGAATCATATTGCAAGAACAATCAAGAAAACTTACAAGATGGGGTAATGAATATAGTATTTGGCTCTTTCACAGTCTCATGAAGCTGTCCAGTGTTAGTCAGCATATTATACATATTTGATAACACAATTTCTTTGGTAAGAAAGTCGAAGCATGATGGCATTCTCCAAGTGACAAAAGTGAAACAAGGATAGGGAAGGATGGGAAATAAGATTATAATACATTTTTTATATAAATATCTCCATGGAATAAATAATAATAAACGTATTTTCCCCCTGTAGGATAAGAAAAATTACGTAAGTAACATGACCGCATTTGATTAGGAGATGATCTAGAATACAAGAACTCTGTCAGGAATTTGGTTCAATCACCTAGATGATAGATACCCCAAGAAATTACAGCAGAAGGCAGTGACATTATTATGTTATTAAACTCCTTTCAAATATGTCTAAGCACAGAAAAAGCCGTTAGGCCTCTTGCTCTAGTGCAATCAAAGAATTGGGGTCAATTCTTCATTTAGTAATAACAGTAACAGTACTACAAGAATAAAGTAGGGGAAATAGATTTCAAATCTCTATGTGTATGAATATCTGCGTTTACCTCAACCCTTGTAATATAACAGAGTCTGTTAGAGGTGAGTTACATCAGCAGGGAGTGTCATTTTTGTTTTCAAATGCTTTTGGTTTATGTTTTGATTTTCCTTCTGGCTGAGCTTGGTTTCTCTTGGCTTCTCTTTAAAACAATGTTACTTTATACAGTTATGTATTTCCTTTAACTTTAATGTACCTATAAAATATTTATTTCAACAGGTGAGACACATTCCAACTTGCAGGTGTCTCAACAGTGATCCCACCAGTGCTGGTTATGGAGGCCATAATTAGATGCAGGTCACATAAGAGCCTCCCAGAACAGGATCAAAGACAAGGTGTAGTTTGCAAAATACCTGAAATGAAAATAAGTGTGAAAAGTGACTTTATATATCAGAAGATATTTCATCTGTCAGCAGCATAGGCCGGACTTCTATATAATAGAATTTTTTAAAAAATGCAAATAATTTTGTTGAAGCCATCAATGATGCAAGGAGAAAGCTATAGAGCAAAAGAAGGGAAGAACTCTCCTTCCAAGAGGAAACGGTGTGAGAGGCACTTGGGAGAAGGAGACAGAGCTGGAGAGGTACAGCACAAGGAGGAGAAGAGGCAGAAGAAGAGCAGCAGGCATCAGCAGTCTCTGGAGTGGATTAGACCACAGGAAAGTTGAGACCCTCTGCTAGGAAGTTCCTCTGTGAGCTTTAGAATAAGCAGTTGTCATTGAGAGCTGTTATTTCTCTTACAATTTGCTTTTAGAAACAGTATCCAAAATCCACATGTCAAGACAAGTAGATATGTTTTTTCTTGGCTTTTTCCCCAGACACATTATTGCATTTTGGTTATTTGGACCAGAGATTCCCAAATATAGACAATTTTAAAACCTGGAGTTTTATTTCAAGCAGAACTTCATTGTATTTAAAATTTAGTTTTACCAGTTGGAGAATGAAACTCCTATAAAATACATTTTTCATAACAACTTTTGTTACTTGGATTCCAATAGAAGCAGGTAAAATAATCATTTCCTCAGGAAAATTTTGCTGTATTGTATCTCTGGCAATTACCAAACAGACTGCATCTGCCTCTGATACCCACTGAGTTTTGGTCATCATCAAAGTAAGCAGGCAACGGGTCTTATTTCATAGAGCAGTTCACATGCCTGTAAAAACCAGAACTCAGTTCATCTCAGCAACCCTTCCTCTCTCTACCCTTCTGGAATAGGCTGCCCAGGGAGGTGGTTGATTCACCTTCCCTGGAGGTGTTTAAGGCACGGGTAGATGAGGTCCTGAGGGACATGGTTTAGTGTTTGATAGGAATGGTTGGACTCGATCATCCGATGGGTCCCTTCCAACCTGGTTGTTCTATGATTCTATGATTCTGCAATCAAACCCTTATACTTTAGCTTTCTGCAGTGAATCCAGTGCAGATACTCATAAATACCTAATTACTAGAATTACATTGCTCTGATGCCTATTGCAATTCACTTCTGTCATTATTCAGCAGGAAGATCTGGGCTTTTTGTAGTTTTGGTAATAATTACTTAGTCCTGCTGAAAGACAGCTGTGTTTTGGCACTTGGACCCCATGTCAGTCCAGCTTCTTGCTGGTGTTACCACACAATGTGTCAAGGGTCATGGTACAAAGTGAAGTGCCTCATTAGCATATATTGACTGAAAAGGGGTATAACTTAAAATGAATCCATCTGTTTTCAGTATTGGTTTGTTTATACTTTCTAATGCTGGTTTTTGGCAGGCCCAGGCACTATTTATTCATCACTGTTGTCACTGATCCGTTCATCTAGCCACAGAATTTTGGATAGGAGTGTTCACTTACGTATGCAAAATTTTCTCTGCATATTTGTTTGTCTTCTTTCATACAAGTGCCAAATATTTATTTGAAAGTGGAATCCTGAAGAGCAGTCATGTGAAAGAGAAAAAACTAGGAGGAAAAGAGAATAAGGTTTGTTGGTACTCAAATTCTGTCAACAGATTCCACCTTTTTCTGTATAATGATCTTTCTTTGCAGTACTAGGAACCTGTTCCATACATTGGGAAAGAACAAAGTATCTTGACACCTGATCACAATTTGCCTTTTTGGCAGTAGTTTTTATTCTTAGGTGTATGCAAAGCTTTCCTATGATTTGCAGAAAGCAATCCCTTTGAGACACAAATCAAAGAAGAGGAGAATTACAAGGTAGGTGGACACACATAAAATAATAAAAATGCTGGCAGCTGCTTATAAAAGAACTGTGTGTTCTAAAAAGAAAAGCAAAGGGGTAGTAAATGTAATATGTATATTGCATAATCTCTCCACAAATGCAGAGAATAGCAGTGACAGTAAGCAATTGCTGAAAAAAGGATTTCCAGAGATTAGAGAGAAATTATTGCATCCATTCATGGCTTCAATTCCATTCAAGGTGCATGTGATGGTTTCAGTCGTAGTCATGAAGGTCAGTTTGTACAGAAAACATGACTTAACTATCTAATTAAAAATGTCTAAATAATGAGATTGCTGAAATCATTGACCAATTGCATGCTAAAGTATTTTTTTCACCTGAAAATCCTCATCAAACAAAGATCAGAAGGGAGAAACTAATGAGTAAAGATTAAAATAGAAAACCTGTAGCATTTAGAAGTCATGAAGTCCTCATGAAGTGGCGTCAGATTTAAAGTCTGAGGTATCTGAGCCTAAATATTTGTTTATTTAGATATACACAACACTTCCCCTCTACTTAAAGAAATATATGTGTTTCTATGTATATTTCCACAACAGTAGTACAAAACTCCATGTTTCTTTAGAAACTAGCCCCCTTAAAACAGAATCTCTGCTCACCATAATCGATGTACTGTTCTTATAAGCAATGTAGTCAGGAAAATAGCACTCAAAGGAGAATATCATTAGTAATAAATTACATTATGCTCAGCAGGAAAAAAAGTTGTATGCATGATATTTTATATTAAACTTAATTTTGGGACTAAGATATTTAGGATGGCAAGAAAGAATGCCTCTTATATTTAAGTAAATTTTAACTGTATAACCTCTTCTCAAATCACAGATGATTTCAATGCATCTGGGAGACTACATAGCACTGATGTAGTTGTGCAGATTCAGAAACAGGATATTTTATTATGCCTTACTAAATAGTTGTAGCTGGATAATCTAGTAAATAATCAAGACATAATGAATGCAGTCATGTATAAAAAATCACAGGAAGTGAAAGTAACTTATTGCAGAAACGAGGTACTGTGAAGAGAAAACAACTTGAAAGTAACAGCATAAGGGTTAAAATTAATTAATTAAAATAAATAAAATAGCATAGTGAATAATCTTTTTCTTTCAAAAGGATGCCTATAGGCATTATAGAATGAGTGTATTTTTAATTTTAATTATATTCAAATGAAAAGTTGCAGAATCAAAACATAACTTTCAAAAGAATTATAAGTAGAAGTCACGTGTATGTAAGAAAGTCCAGATATTTTATCTACTATAACTTAATTCTGGAGAAAGTGCTTTCAGTGTCACCACAGCACTTCAGAGATCATAAGCATGTTATTGGAGTTGTTTGAATCTTCACTTTTAAATGAAGCTGATCTAGTGTCTTGGAAGCCACCGGGTTTGAGCAAGAAGAAAGTTACACTACATTTATTCTAACTTTGACTTTGTTGAGACATTTCAGTATACGAACTACTAGGTATTGTCTATCATGTGCGATAACCCACTTGAAGACTTCCCATCAGCTAAATAGACAGGACCAGCAGGAAAGAGAATAAAAGATTTATCTTGATCATATTTCCTCAAACTAGGAATTCTGGAGGGTCATTCAATTCTGCATTACAAAGCATTGTGCTCATTTTCAAAGCGGTACCTCTCTATAGCTGCCTTTAGCATTCTAGCTATATTGAACAGTAAGTAATGCAATATTAAGACTGTAAGATGAAGAACTTGAACAAAAATGTAAAAAGGCAAAACAAACAAGCCAAAGGAAATAAAATGCTGCTCCTCAGATTTCATCTAAGCCTGTTGAGAGGTCTCATATATTCCATTGTAAACCTTAGGAATTAAAAACATGTAGAGAGTAATCTCTCTGTCCTCAGACACTAGTCAAAATTCACAGCTTTGAGAGATAGTTTGTATTAAAAGGGAGAATTTTGAGAGTTATGATATACTTGGCAAAAAGTACTGAACTTTTTCTCCTGGCTCTCCACTTTTAACCCAGATAGTTACCAGCTAGTAATACGGCTCTTAATTTTACTGCAAGGCAGTCCGTAAAACTCTGGTGTGACCTACACACAGACTAATGCTTTTGGCAGCAGATCCATCCCCTCAGCACTTTTTGTTACATTAAGGGCACTTGGTCACCCCTCCACTTGAGCATGTAAATTCACTTTACCCATTAATTTGGTTTAATGCAAACTCCAGTTCTATGCATCTGGTTTGCCTATCATCAATGATTTCACTCTTCAGTATAGCACTGCTGCATGTAGGCAGTCTGGCTCAGTTCGTTTACTGTTCTTTCAGTAGATGTTTAGAACTTCCATATTTTTACAATGGTACAGAGTAAAGTAGTATATTGAATGAATGGGTTTAGCGTTCAACATTAATTTATTAGTGCATGCATTCATTAAATTTTATCTTCTACTGTTAAACTAATAAAAAGAGCTATTTAAAATTGAGTCAGCAAACATCTATATCAACAGTTAGACTTAGAAATTACCTGGCTTTCCATTCCCTATCCCTTTGAAGAACCACATTTTGCATTTTAAAAATTAGTCCATGTGTTCGCTAGATCTGTACCACACTTACAGAGACTTTAAAAGAATAGATTTTCAGTCATTAATAGATAGCATAGCTGGAATATATTACAAGATATAAATCTAATATGTACTAATTATTTGAATATTTTGGGGTTGGGTTTGGGGGAGGATGTTGTTTCTTTGTGCTTTATTTTTGTTTGGTTGTGGGGTTTTGTGCAGAAGGATGTAGCTTGAGCACACTACCTGAAAACTGTGAATTTAATTTAGCTTCTCTCAGCGTTTAATGTGTGGTCTACTCCATTTTCCTACCTCTTAGACATAGACAGTTTCAGGCACAGGAGACTGTCAAGAGGTGTCACTTCCCATTTCAGTGTCTTTTGAAGTAACGATAGTTCGGTGTTTTCAGTTGGTGAGCCATCTCATTCATGTTTCCATGTCAATGAAGGCAGGGATCAGCCTTCATTCCTTGAAGAGACAAGATGATATTAAAGATTACAATTTTCGTCATTCAACTGACTTTGTCTCTCCCCACAGCAAATCCTTCCATTAGCTTAGAAGCATGGTAGTGCTGATGTTTGAAGGTCTGTCTGTTTTACTTAAATCCCAACTAGACACTGTCAGTTAGGAACAGGTTTTGTTTTGTTTGTTTTTTAGGGTTTTTTTTTTAGGAGAGGCAATCCAATCAATTTTCAATGTCTTGAAAACTTTAAAGGAAATGTAATTTCTGGCTACACCATTTCTCAAATTTCAGTTGTATTTCAGATCTTATGGACACCCATGCTCTGAGACTTCCTTTCACAGCTAGTGCCTTTGTTAAATTATTACATTTAGTCTTTCACATTTAAATCACACATGGTTTCTGTGCCCTCGATGAAGACATTTTTTTCTCACAGTAAAGAATGTCTTACTTTAATCTAATCTAAATCTACCTTTTTTTTTTAAGTTTAAAAGAATTCTCCCTTTTCCTGTCACTAAAGGTCCTAGTAAAAAGTCTTCACCTTTCTAATAAGTCCTCTTTAAGTACTGAAAGGCCACAATAAGATCTTCCCAGAATCTCCCTCTTCCTTTCCCTTTCCCTTTCCCTTTCCCCTAGACCAGGAGCATAGGACTCAAATTCAAATAAAGGCTCTGGCAGCTGAATAGGACTTTGAGATACTTGGGCACTAATTGCCAGATTTATGTTTATACTGATTGCTGAAAACTTAAAGGTAGCAAGTCAAACATTTATACCAAGTAACTATTGCCAGCCTTCAAATCCTCTATCTTAACCACACCATTTCTCTCTGAACTCTCTATTTATCTTTTTTATAAACGCTAGAAGTAGTATTTTGTAGAAATGAAAATTTCATCCTAAATCTCTTGGTTGAGTTGCAGGCTACATCATGTAGGCCATAGACCATATGATAGGAACCACTGTTTTAAGAGCCTAAAGGTCTGTAGATACATGAATTTTCACTAGTTGCTAGGTGGCTAAACTCTGGCTACTGCATATACCTAGGACTCCTTCTGTATTTGGAAATCTCAACAGCACCCGTGTGTGTCCAGGTATCATGGAGCCTTGTCCCCATCCCTGTTTTGGTCCCATTTCCTGGTGCTTCTGCTTTGACCCCCGGCATGGATCTGGACCTGGTCCATCATCTACTACCCCGGATGCTCTCAAGGGACCCCATTGAAAGCCCCTAGCTCTCCCCTCCATGTTCAGCCCTGTGGGACTACACTCGTCAGTAAGGGCATGGTCTGCGCAGGAATGCCCTTGGTTACCTGCTTATGCCCTCCTCATGGGGCAGCCTTGCTTGAACTGCTCCCTGACAGCAATTTAGGAATCCATTCTAGTGAGAGTTTTAGGTTAACAGGGCATCTCACAGCAGACTGACGTGGCATTAAACTCCCAAGAGGAATGGGACTTAAGAGTTATCCTTTCCTTAGCAGTGTCTATTTCTAGCTCAGGCAACACCTACTCTCAGTGTACTGGACCCTATGAATCCTGTACTGTAAAACTAATTCTGCATGTACAACTTAAAGAGATGAGTAGCCTAACTCAAAGCTCCAGGTTTTCCTTTGGAGCTGGGCTCCTTTGTAAGTTTAGCCAGGAGTGAATTACCTGGACCGTGCACATGCAGGCTTTGAGGGGCGAAGTCCAACATCTCAAACACCCTACCTTATATAATAATTGGTCTGCATGTGATATAAATCTATTGCTTCTGTAGAAGGCCTCCTGCAAATACCATCCTCAAAGTGCCATTTGAGCACTAAAATTTCATTTATCCATTAATGAACTTAAAAAAGTTTCCCCATCATGCTCTTTTGCATCATTTATCAACACTGAAATGATTTATCATTATGCTTACCTCAAAGGCACATAAATTTCACAGAGTTTGAAGTTATTCTGAGATTAAATACAACTGTTCAGACCTAGAAGTTTAGTCTGTGTAACCTCCATTGATCTACTTCGGTTTTCTCATCTAATATGATCTCTACGTTAAGTGCCAGTGACACACTTTGTTTTCATATGAGCTCAACCAATTGTAGCTGTTCTCCACATGCTTTTCTTGATGGGTGTGTGTTCTGACCCTGTTTGATACAGTACTGCAGCTTTATCATGTGGAATATACGTTCCTTAGTTAGCTTGTGTGGGAAGTCTCAATTTGAAGTCACTGGAACTAATTGTGCGTGTAGAGGAAGTGTGATACAATAAGCATAATCCAAAGGTACTTAATGTGCTGTCCTACTTTTTGTAGAATTGTCCTACTTTTCAGTAATGCATTTTGTGTTATTCTACTCTATAGCAAATTGGCCAAACATCCTACTGTTTGACTTCACATCTTACTTTTTTTCCCTTTTGGGAAAATAAGGAAGATGAAACATACAGAGAATGTGTAGAACATTTTTCTTTTTTTTCTGTCAATGTTCATCTCAGCACTTCAAAATATAACATTCAAAGGAGACTTTTCTCCAGTCATGCCTTGCATTTAAATAAACTGATTAAAGCACTTTATAGAAATTTATTAAACGATTAAGATCAGGACCAGTACAGATATTGGTAAACCAGACTTGTTACTGCAGCAAGAAAAATTGAGGGATTATCTGGTGATCATACTAGTCAGTCACAGAAACAAAAAAGTTCAGATCAAAATTACTATGCTCTTTCATTTCTTTATGACCTCTATTTCATGTTTTTATTTTTTTTAAGAGTTGGAAAGACATGGTGTAATATTTACCATGAAGCCCATTGGAATTTTCTACATATATTTTAAAGGGAGACTCTTACAACTAATACATTAAAAGGAAATTATTCAGGCCATAAATAGGAAAAAATATTAGTTAAACAAAGTTAACTATAAACATAGTTTAACCATCAATAATGTTTTTCTATTCCAAAATACGCACATATCATGGACTAACTGTATAAATGACTCAAATTACCAGTAGTTGGGATGAAAACATTGTGCTGACAAAGTCAACCTGATTATGTGATATTTTTAAAACTTCTCCCTGGAACTGCCTTTAATTTTGGCTTCCTGAAGTTTAGAGGGGTTTTTTTCCCCCAAAAGCCACCTTCCTTTTTAACTCATTCTCCAAGTGGATTTAAAAACCCATTTAACCTATTTTTTCTTTCAAATCATTCAGAAAGTGTGGCCCCAAATGATCTTTTAGCTAGGTAAGACAGACCTTTCATCATTCTCTCCACTTATACACATGCACATTCCTCCTTCCCACTCCCTCACACCAGGCAATGGTCCTCACTAGGTCTCTTCTTCCACTGCTGCCCGAGACATATACTGGGACATTTCTTACTGTTCAACTGTAGATAGTCGCTGAACTACTCTATGTGAAGACATCATCTATGCAGGCAGAGGACAAAGACTTTGAATAGAATTAGGTAGAATGTGTGTGGTATAAATAACACAAAATTTTTGTCCACATTTAGTGTGAGCATTTTTCCGGAAATTGTATCAGTTATAATTGTAACCTCCTGAATTCAAAGGGTTCAAATAAAACTAAGGGCTAGTTTGGTCTTTCTTGGTTGCAGTGTGAAAGAAAATTCTCGATCTCATTTCTCATCTATATCTACATCGTGAATTTTCCTAACTTCCCTTTCACACTGAACTATGAGAGTATTCTTTGCTGACCGTTATGGATAATAGGAGAACTTACATGTGAGGATGCACACACTGTTGTGGGAAACTCAATTAGCTGTCTTTAGATTGTAGAACTGGATGCTGAAGGTAAGGACATAATCATCATTCACTGAAGCACTCACCTCCTCTGTCAGAATTTAAGCTAGTATCTCCTCACATGACAAAAAGTTTCTACCAATAGGGGAAGAAAGGACTCCAGCTTATTATAACATGATGCAAAGAAGCAAAATGAACAATGTTTGCCCAGTTCTGACACTACCCCCTGCCAAAACTGCACTGCTGCAACTATAATTATCTTCAATGTATGTAACAGATTTACGAAGACAAAGGAAGATACTGAAATATTCAGTAAACAAAGTAATAAAAGAATAATGAGGTCTTGGAAAAATCCATCTGGAAGGATGTGGTGTTTCTAATTTCTTTGCATATAAATTCTGCAAGTGCCAACCATAATTTCCCCTCCCCCAATTTTACTAAGTTACTTCAGTGTCTGAGAAAGGTGCCAGCTTGATATTTGTTGTTTTTGAAACTTGTTTATTGTCCATTTCTTAGAAATGAACTATACCCAGGGACAGAATTTTCCCATTGTTGTGCACTGTTACAATTGCAGGCATGAATGATCTGTTTAAGAGACAGGTGTCTGAATTCTTTTGCGTGCTGTCCTTGCAGGTGCTTGTTATGAACAGGAACTTCATTTAGCTCATTTGATTTGTAACAAGTCTGTTACGCAAAGATCCAGAACCATCATAGGAAGATGAAAAGTCCAGCTACCAAAGAACTGGACTGGATGCAAACCGCTGACCTGTATCACACTCTTCATGGCTTTGTATCATGCACCCAGCTCCGTTAGGCAGCCACCTTTCTGACGTGATATGTAAGCAACCTGACTGAAGCATTTGCTACTTTGGAGACTTCTGTTGGGGTGCGTCATTAAAAATATATCAAACAAGCTCTGAATTCTCATCCATAAGCTACATACTTTATCTTTGATAGCTACTAAATTTTGAACACTTACTAGAAGAATTGAGTATCCTTTTGTCCTTTGTTTTGCTCTCCAGAACCATGGAAAAGTTACACTAAACAACATTCTTCCTAGTAGAATCTTACCCTCAGCTGGCTTAATGAAATCATACACACACTAGTTTCTAAGAACTCATTGACAACTGTGGTGCGGCAGCTAGCTGAAGAGTTCATACCAACTCATTGAAATCCCCATTTCTCAGCGGGGCTGTATGTAGAAATTCAACCCCAAGTTCAGAAGAATGTTGTACACATAGTCAATGACTAATTATTCACTTATAAGAAACCAAACTATTTCTCTATCGTTAACTAACATATCTTCTAATAACACACAATTACTGTTAATTAGACTTTAGTCCTCATGACGGTATTGTTGAATCCTATTAAAGACCTAATGAGTGACTAGATATGAACTAAAATACTAGTGCCCTCTATTGCACATGTTCACAGTGAAGGGCTACTGCAGTCAACAACGAGGGAGCTCATGGACAGGTTTTTCATTTGAGACATTGTTCACCAACCTGAAGCCCTGTAATTCAACCCAAGCCACCTCCATTATGAGTTTAGCCTCAAGTTTCACAGTCCCACCTCTGTCATAAATAATTTTACCTGCAAAATGAGTGACAGGAGCCATCCACAGCAGAGACATACAGGGGCCAGATCTGTGACAGGCTGCCATGGAACTGCCTTTTACCCTAAAAGGATCCATCACCAAAAATCACCCTGCATTCAAAGATTCTTGGCTTAAGCAGGCATCTCACAGCTCTTCTGATGACGAGTCAGATGAGAAGCTTCTCAAACCCCTTCACAATGCTGCTTAAATCCCACAGAAAAAAAAATGTGTCTTCCCTACATTGAGTGGGAATCCTCAGTCATTGTTACCCTGAATCCAGGCAATGGGGTCTGTGGGTGCTCCAGGTTTGCTGGGTACTTTAATAGAGCCTGCTACACCCTGGTACGTTGGGGCTTCACAGTTGATCCACTAGCCTCTGATATTCCATGTTCACATTCTTGGTGTTTCTTTCTTGAATCATATCATGCCAGTGGACACCACACAGCCCTAGTAAGAAACTGCGAAAGAGTTGCACACCTCATCTCCCATGCTGTCTGTAAACCTGGCAGAGTCATCACAGTATTATCACAAGGAAAGCATCTGCAGCAGCACTGTCTCCCTGACACAGTAGGCCTAAATGCTGTTACACCCTCTTCCACTTAGCAGAGCCCCTGTCATATATTTTTCTTGACAGCCACTATGAAAAAAATTGCTACACAAGAAGAAAGACACCATAAATTAGCCTTTCTGATTCACAAAAGTGACAGTATAGTCTTGCCAAATGCTTTCAATCCCACTAGGCTTTTTTGTCTTCTTGTTTTGTCAGTAATCTGAGAAATGAGGTGAGCCATTCAGGCAGCTTGCAAAATCTGACCAGCACCTTGCAGTTTTGGCACCAAGTTTGAGAAAATTTATCTAGGAATGGATAACTGAAAGAAGCCAGAATAAACATAGGTGGAAGTAGCTGCTTTTACAGACAGACTCCCTTCCCTAGTTTTACAAAAGACATGTACATTCAGGCTGCAAAACAGAAATCCAGCCACAGTGTCTGCTCCCTTACCACAGATGTAGAGGTGCCTCAGAAGTCCCTTATCTAAAGCCCAGAAGTGAGCAGTACAGATAATAACTGCAACACTAGCAGTTTTGTGGCAGCTGTTGTTTTTCCTTACACCTTCCAAACTTGGCTTTTTACTCAGTAGTTAAGCTCCTGCCTCTCTACTAGGAGCATTTTGATGACTGAACAGGAACTCTGTAGCCAATCACTGACATCTCACTTACTCATGCCATACCTGATCTCAGCTTCATTTTGGATTTGGTCAAGTTTTACTTCAAGCTCTCTTGTGGTACTTAACAGACCTATAAGATATGTGGCAACATCGGGATTGTTCTGGATTTTCTTGTCCCTAGTATTATCTTTGCTGCTGGTTTCCTGTACTCCTGACAACTTCAGCTGTTTCTTTGCTTCCTAGAAAAGGTTCCTGGAAAGTGTGCAGTTAAGCTACAGAGGTGTACTGTGTGATCATTGCATATTATAAATTTGAAGGACCTCCTGAGGGTGTCAAAGATTAAATAATGCTGCAGAATTTACCAGAAAGTACTGTTATAGAGCTACACATCTCCTGCTATTCGAACAATTTTATACCAGAAGAAATGCTTCAGGAGTCCATTATCAAAAAGCAAAGGAATAAAAATCTCTCCAGGCACACAAGGCTCTTGGAGCAGAGTTGTCTCCAGAGAGGGAACTACCATTTTCACTGAAATTTGGGAAAATGTGTGTGTATGTAATCTATCTGTGTGTTGTCTGACTTTCTCTAACCACCTCTTGGTAGTCTAATGAACATAGTATATATGCAGAATTTGGAATTTTTTCTTCTCTTTCAGCTGCAAACCAGCTTTTAAAACCTATCACTGTTTTGCAGAGGAGATTTCAGATTTATAAAATGCTCTGAAATCCTCAGATGAGAAAAATTTATGAAGGCCTCAGTGAATCACAGAATACTTTACATTGGAAAAGACCTTGAGGATCATTGAGTCCGCCTGTAAATCTGACACTGCCAAGTTCACCACTGAGCCATGTCCCTAGGCATTACACCTACACATCTTTTAAACACCTCCAGGGATGGTGACTCAATTACTAATCTGGGCAGCCTGCTTCAATGCTTGACAACCCTTCCTATGAAGCAATTTTTCCTAAAATCTAGTTTCTATCTGCCCTGGAGCAATTTAAGGCCATTTCTTCTTGTCCTATTGCTTGTTACTTGGGAGAAGAGACTGACAGCTGTGTCTCTACAACCTCATTTCAGATTGTGGTACAGAGCAATGAAATCTCCTCTCAGCCTTCTTTTCTCCTGACTAAATTACCCTGGTTCCCTCAGCCGCTCCTCATAAGACTTGTGTTCCATACCCTTCACTAGTGTTGTTGCCCTTCTTTGCCCTTCTTTGCAGCTCATTGCCTTCCTTGTAGTGAGGAGCCTAAAACTAAACACAGTATTTGAGGTGCGGCCTCACTGGTGCTGAGTGCAGGAGGATGATCCCTTCCCTAGTCCTGCTGGACACCCTATTTCTGATACAAGCCAAGATGCTTTTGGTCTTCTTGGCCACACTGCTGGCTCTCATTCAGCCATCTATCAACCAGCATCTCCAGGTCCTTTTCCATCAAGCAGCTTTCCAGACATTCATCTCCGAATTCATAACTTTGCATGGGGTTGTGGCCCAAGTGCAGGATGTTGAACCTTGTTGAACCCCATATTGCTGGCCTCAACCCTTCAATCCAGCCTGTCCAAGTGCCTCTGTAGAACCTTCCTTCCCTCAAGCAGATCAACACCTTTGCATAGCTTGAATCCTTTGTGATTGTGAAGTGACAAAGGCTAATTGTAAACTGTATTCCTCCAGAAGGCCTAGAACCAGATGCCACAGCCTACAAGGTGGTCAGACTTGACAGGAGACGTGCTCTGATGCAGAACGTCTTTTGGACACACCCTATTTAGAAGTGCTCTAAAAGAGACCCTGCAGCAGTTTCGGACTACTGCACTGATGACTGGTTGATAACAACAGTAGTGATACTTCCACTTAGGATTTTCCTGTTAGTGTAATGGGGATAGGTTTGCACTCTTTGTGCAAGCTGTCTCTGAACCCAGACAGGCTAAGGTGAACAAGTCCCATATTTTGCTTTTCATCCCCTGCCAAATAGTAATATGAAGAATTGACATGCACACCACACATTTGTTAGCTAGGTCTTCAGGGAGAGAACCTGCTAGTTACATTTCTATTCAGTAGGCCATACCCTCCTCTTGCTTCGGTGCAGCTACTTGTACGTGAAAGACAAGGTCTGTAACTGCATTTAAGCATCTAATTCCCCTTAAAGATGTAACCTAACTGCCCTCTAAGACCTGATATCTGGGCATACTACCATGTGAAACCATCAGGGTATTAACCAATGATTCCTTTCTGTCATAGTCATTTCTGTATTATCTCTGCCTCACTAACTGTTCTATGCCCTAAGTTTCTATTGGATGTGGGCTAGCCTTGTAGACTGTGTGCAACCACAGCAAACTATATGGACTATATGTATTATCATGTATCTCTACAGATCCAGATAACTAGTGATGCAAACAATAAAAAGACTGCAATTAAAGTGTTGGCATCTGCAAATGTTATCAATCATCCAGTGACTGATAATTGCAGCAGTTGTTCACACAATTTCTCCTCTACACTAAAATGACTGTAATGCGTTTCAACAGATATCACACTTCCAAACATAATCACTTTACAGAGGCTCTTAGTTATTTTTTACCTGGTTTTCCTACATAAGATTCATTAAAGGCTGTGCTTATTTCTTGGAAGTATTTTATCTCACTCACAAAAATAAAGTAAAATATAACAAAAATATACCAAGAATACATTCATTCAACACGCAGTAACTGCATAAACTATACTTCTTTGAAAGTGTGACTAGAGCAAAGAAAGAAGGGATCATGATTCAGTTTGGCATATAAAGAATACATATTTAGAACTTTGAGAACAGTTGCGTAAGTTAAATGACATTCAAGATAACAACACAGGAAAAATGTGCCCAAAATAGCCACTAATCCATCATTTCAAACATGTGTTTAAGTAGACAAGGTAGATAATATGATACTTCTTATTGGAACAAGAATGTTTTATAACATTCAAGCTTGAGTGCCCAGAAGTTCCTCTTCTGGATGTGTTATTATATAAAGATTAGATTCATTATTTTTGGTTCAACAAAAGATATCATGTTATCTATACTGTCTTAAATTGACAATTCTTGTTCTTGGACCCATACAGCTACAAATACCCTCTGCATACTGACAGATATTAAAATTTTCCATTATTTTGATCAAACCTAGCAGTATTTAAAACACATCTTTGAAAAAAGTGGTGAAATAGCCTTAAAAGGAAATTTTACACAGAGATTCGAAACTGACTCTGACTCAGTCATTTCCACAGCTAGCAAAACACCTCACAAAAATCCAAAAGAAATTGAGGTCAGATTTTAATTTGTCAGAACTACAGAATACAACTCAACCCATTTCCTAAAACACTGTCCTTCATTCTTCTGTTTAAAATTAAACTCCATATTGATTAAGCAATAAATCCAGAAAAAGGTCAGGATGAGTGTATGGAAGAAGTACAACACAAGTTTTGGGTTGATATGTTTACCTCTTTTGCCAAATTATTATTTTGGTTTTAACACACAAAATCCTTGAATTTGGAGACTGCTAATCTACTAATTAGACTACTTGGAAGACTACCATCTCCTACTACTATCTTCTTAATGAGAAGGATCTAGGCCTGAAAATGCAGAACCTTTAATACTCCTTCGCAGTTTCATTGTGGATTTCACTTCCTCCCCTGGCCCAGGAGTTTAGCCTCAAAGTTGTGTTTGAGTTCTCATACACTGAAGACTTAACTGACCAGCTAATGGGGTTAGATCATAGAATTTATTCTACAGGAGAGAAAATGGTCTTAAAAATTCAGTCCAGCTAATTACAAATCTGCTAATGTTATCTGTGGATGCAATAGGCCATAAGAACTTGATAAGCATGTTAATTTAAATAATAAAGTGCCAGGGAAAGTGCCAGGGAAAGTCATGGAACAGGTGATCTCGAGTGCTATCATAAAGCACATGCAAGAGAACCGGGTGATCAGGCCCAGTCAACATGGGTTTACAGGTCCTGCCAAACCAACCTGATCGCCTTCTATGACAAAGTGACTCGGCAGCTGGATGAGGGAAAGCCTGTGGATGTGGTCTTTCCGGACTTCAGTAAAGCCTTTGACACAGTTTCTCACAGCATTCTGCTACGGAAACTGTCAGCCTCTGGTCTGGACAGACGCACAC
This sequence comes from Coccyzus lansbergi, assembly GCA_033558105.1. Lineage (NCBI taxonomy): Eukaryota > Metazoa > Chordata > Aves > Cuculiformes > Coccyzidae > Coccyzus > Coccyzus lansbergi. The sequence goes on from JAUMJK010000347.1 coordinate 1,724,284, forward strand.
TCTCCTGGGTAGAAAACTGGCTGGACGGCCGGGCCCAGAGAGTGGTGGTAAATGGTGTTAAGTCCAGCTGGAGGCCAGTGACAAGTGGTGTCCCCCAGGGCTCAGTGCTGGGTCCAGGCCTGTTCAATGTCTTCATCAATGACCTGGATGAGGGCATTGAGGGTACCCTTAGCAAGTTTGCAGATGACACAAAGCTGTGTGCAAGTGTCGATCTGCTGGAGGGTAGGGAGGCTTTGCAAAGGGACCTGAACAGGCTGGACCGCTGGGCAGTGTCCAATGGCATGAGGTTTAACATGACCAAATGCCGGGTCCTGCACTTGGGGCACAACAACCCTATGCAGAGCTACAGAGTGGGAGAAGCCTGGCTGGAAGACTACCAGGAGGAGAGGGATCTGGGGGTGTTGGTCAACAGCCGACTGAACATGAGCCAGCAGTGTGCCCAGGTGGCCAAGAAGGCCAATGGCATCCTGGCTTGTATCAGAAATGGTGTGACCAGCAGGGCCAGGGGGGTGATTCTCCCTCTGTACTCAGCACTGGTGAGACCGCTCCTTGAATACTGTGTCCAGTTCTGGGCCCCTCACCACAAGAAGGATGTTGAGGCTCTGGAGCAAGTCCACAGAAGAGCGATGAGGCTGGAGAAGGGGCTGGAGAACAGAACCTATGAGGAACGGCTGAGAGAGCTGGAGTTGTTTAGCCTGCGGAAGAGGAGGCTGAGAGGAGATCTCATTACTCTCTACAACTACCTGAAGGGAGGTTGTAGAGAGGAGGGAGCTGGTCTCTTCTCCCAAGTGACAGGGGACAGGACGAGAGGGAATGGCCTTGAGCTCTGCCAGGGGAGATTTAGGCTAGAGATTAGGAGGAAGTTTTTCACAGAAAGGGTCATTGGGCATTGGAATAGGCTGCCCAGGGAGGTGGTTGATTCACCTTCCCTGGAGGTGTTTAAGGCACGGGTGGACGAGGTATTGAGGGACTTGGTTTAGTGTTAGATAGGAATAGTTGGACTAGAAAATCCAATGGGTCCCTTCCAACCTGGTTGTTCTGTGAGTCTATAATCATGCTAGATAATCCATGAGATAAATGATCAGTAAGAATTATAGCGCTGGACTTTATGGCTTTTCCTTGAAGTTGGCTTTAGTGCTGCAAGTAATGGGCATATTTTAGCTTAGATTTGCTCATGTTATGCTGGCCTGTCCTACATAGCTCTGTCTCGCTGTACAAACAACTAACAGCTGTATAGGGTTCTGTTAAATATTCCAATAAAATCATGCTATAAGACTGCATACAACTCTTCAAGGAGACGAAAAACTTCATCTCCAGCTTTGCTAAGGTGCCTGCTCTTGTAATGAGTTGTCTAAAGTCTGTCCACGTGGCAACAACGGAATTTTCTTTCCAAGTGCGCTCTTATGAGAAATGTCCAGCATGGTGTTGAAAAGTTTGACAGTACAAACACATCAGGACTCTTTCCTCACCACTCAAACCACAGAGTAATTTAGCTATGTAAAAAGGCCAGACACATTATCATAATGGGGTCCTAAAAGGACCATGGCCAAACCACATTTGATTTTGATTCAGCTTAGTAAATCAAGAGTTTCCTCAGTATCCTTTATGCTATAATATAAAAGACAGCAAAACCTGAATGGAAGAACAAGAAATAAAAGTTCTTAGACAAAATTGTAATGCAGAGATGCTTGGAACAATGTTTAGAGTCCATGTAAGAAGAAAGTAATTTCGTCCATAATTCCTTTAAATTGATCTTATAAATCTAGTTTCAGTCAAAGAAACAAAGGGAAATCAAGAGGGACTTTTATGTATATGCATATAAATGCACTGTTTGCCCATTGTTAGGTAGATGAGGCACTAAAAAGTGGTCCTGATGAAGTACTGGTAGTAACTTCAAATCCAGTAACTAATATAACCGTGCCAAGGAGAAGAAAGAGGATGGTGTTTCCCAAGGCTGTGAATGGCAGTAATTCTTTAGTGCCATGACAAATAAGATGTTTTTACAGATTTTTTTTTTTACTCCCAAAATCAGAACAATGGCAATAACCAAGCCAATAAGGAAGACATATGAATGGAAACTTTTAACTGTAACCTCTATTTGTTTCAAAATATCCTGACAACAATTATGTTCTGTAAGGAGTGGGAAATTTTTATCGTTGTCTTGTTTTAGCTCCAGGGGATGGATTAGGGCCTTAACCTTTGGGCTGGGAAAACATCAAGCCTCCTTCCTGGAACTGGGGATCTATCTCTCAGCAAAGTCAACTTAAATCCTCATTCTTAAAGAGTGGAGAGTGGAGGTAAGATGCCTGCAGGCACAAGGAAACAAGTTAACATTAGTGGGCAAGGATCACTGCACCTGTGGTTGAAAAGTGCTGGGAATTAAGTTTGTTTGGTGTTCTTATGTTTTATTTCCTTTTTTATGTCCTTTTGACACATAACACTCTAAGGTATACAAGAACAAATTCCACCCTGGGCCATTAGCTAGGTTGAACCTGTTGAAGCTGCTACATCAGGTTTATGCCATACAGGCTTATTGGACAATCCCATTAGTCATCATTTATGTGGACCAAGACACTGGGGCATTGGGACACATTATCATTAAAGTTAATGTGTATTTCCTAACAAAATGTAAATACCACCATTCAGGAGGTTGACTGAGGTGCTTTTTCAGGTAGAGAAGTACCTCTGGGAGCAACAAATATTTCCCATGCTCCTAAGACAAGGCCACTCTGCTGCTAACTAGTACTGCCATCCTCTTTTTTGTAGTTGTGTTTAGCTACCCAGATAGTCATTACTAATCAAATTTTCCACTGCAGACCCATTTCTAGCAGCCAGTAGGAAAGTAGCAAGCATCCAGGAAGTAGAGCAGTAGCAGCACTGCCAGTGCCTTTTATTCATATGATTGAGAGTATAAATCAGAGTTACAGGTTGCATGCTCAAGGAGGATATGGGCACTGACTTTTTAAGAGCTAGAAGTTAAAAAAAAGAGAGAACAAGCAGACTCAATTTTTCCTTTTCTCAGGGTCTAATGAAATCATCAAATATGATGAGTCATTTAGTAAGAACTTCATACTAAATTTCTTTTAACTTCAGTGAAGTTTCTACTAATATGGAAAACTCTTCAGTCCTTTGGACCACTGTTTTACTGGAGGTAAAAGCACTTAAACATGACTGAAAGAACATGAAATTTATAGACAGGATGTAGCCTCTGGCTTGATTTTCTTTCTTTTCTTTTTCCTGTTGTAAGTGCACTGTCCTGCTTTTATTGTCCTGTATCTTTGCAATACTAATTGTGATTTTTTTTAACTTATTTCTACTTAATTATTTTAGCTTACTTCTACTCTATTCTTTGCTTCCAGCAGTGTCACTGACAGTACTTTCCTATGTTTACTGTCCTTATGGACAGTTCCTCTCCAGTTCCAGCTTCTTAGCTTCTCAGTCTTTATTGCTTTTACATTCATCACTAGTGTTGAGAAAAGACAACAAAACACTCATTGAAGGGAATTGCCTTTCTCCTTCTTCTGTTACTCCTTTGATCTTCAGGTGGACTTCCTTCCTCAGCTCCTACTGTCACTGAGGTGAAATGGACAAATATAAAGGCACAAGAATGAGAATTTAGAACATTAAAGCCCTCTAAAATTTAAACACTTTTAAACTTCCTTTAGATTTCATAATTTTTGCTCAGAAACTGACTTTGAACACAGTGTTAATTTTATTGCACAGCTCTATGCTTCCCTATAGCAATCAGGTTGTACTGAGTTTGGACTTTTGCTGCCAAGAGCGTATTGTTTTGCAATCTAGTATTTCAGTAGTTTGTACTGACCTTGCACATCATGATCAGTAGGAAAAAGAGTTCATTTCACTTTTGCATATATTTCAAGTCACAGGCTCTTATCAGATATATAGTGCCTAGTGACACAAAGCCTTTTATTACAATCTGTCCAAGTGAACCAGCTTTTGAAGGTTACTTCACTGCTCCTCAATGTCCTGATCATTCTAAAGAGGAGGACTATAAAGCAGATAACTAACTTCCCCTGTCATTTTAAAAAAGTTCTTTTCAAATGCATCTCTGCAGGTCTAATAAAATGTGAATCTACTAATTTCAAGTCACAGTTTCTTTGAGAAGAAAAGTAATCAAGAAATGTGGTGCCTGCTATTAATACATTATGAAGATTAAGTATAATTTACTAATTAATCACACCTATGATACTGTAGGCTCATACTCTTCAACATAAAATTTCATGAAAAAGTAACATTGAATGCTCAGTGATGCTCAAGTGTAAATTAGTAGACTGCAGTCAATGGAACTGCTTCATGGGAAAAGGTTGCAGGATTTGCATAGAAAGTCTCTTGGGTACAAATACGGGATGCCTTATCTGCCCTCTCCAGACTGGACTACAAGAAATATCTCAACAAAAAAAATCAGGTTGCTGTGATCCCACACACCATGGAAAACTGTTAAACTCACTAGTCTATTGAGTTAAGTAATTTATGATATTCCTAGATCCAGTGTCTGAAAATGCCCTGCAGGATTTCCACATGTCATCATCTGGGAGTGTCCAAGATGCCAATATGACCCATCATTCTTCATTGAGCCTCGTGACTCCCATCACCATTATTTGTGTTTCTGATGATAATATAAATCTCTAGATGGACTTTGACCTTTTGACTTTTCTCTTGAGCAAGAGTACAGGAGTAAGTTCTTCCACTAGTTACATCCAAACAATCCAGTTGATATCAGAAAGGCTTACCCTAGAGTTTATGGGGAGAGGCTGCTAAATCTGACCTTTAATCTAATCAGCATTGTAGAAGAGTTCAAACAAAAAAGCATAACTTCCAACAGATTCAATAGTAAGTTGCTAACAGTTACCACAAACAGGAAAAGATGGCTTTACCCTGAAAGGCAAATGAAACCACCTCTGACATCAGACAAAAGTTCACAGGTCCTCATCACCATGAGACTGAAAAGCATGTCAAAGCACTAGCCTAGGTTCTATATAGGAAGAGCTGGCAGTGGTGAGAGAAAATTTATATTACAATATAGCTCAGACTGGTAGGATCACCTTTTGCTAAGTATGTTTGCAAAGTGCAGTAGAAGTTAATATTCAGTGAAAGTTCAATAGCCACCATTGATTTATCACATTAGTCCACAGCAGGAGATCTTCCTTTTTTGTTTTGGGATTTATTTTTGCAAATATGCACATTGACAAAACATGCCATAGCTAATGATAGCCATGCACTACTGCACTATTTAATCTATGACATAGTTGTACAGCAGATGTGGAGACTGAATTTGTGCTGCTCCCCTTCATGTCATTCACCATTAAGAAGTATCAAACCCATATAAGCATTATAGTGAAAATACTGAAACCTCTCTACAGATTTCCAGTACCACACTATGAATCCAGTGATGCCCAGAAGAACAGATGCATGAAAGAGCAACAAATAGCTGTCAGAGTGTATCCACCAGGCCAAGCAAGCATCACTGAGATACATATCATCAGGTTTTGAGGATCAAATGGATTCTCCAAATTGCCAAAGCTGGAAACAGTAAGAGCTGCAGGCTACACTACTTGAGCTGAATGAGCTCACCTCTAGCTAAGTTAGAATTGCTACTACATTCATTCATTCATTCTGTGTGAAGTTATAATACCAATAAAAAGCTCCAAAACTGATAAAATGTGTTCATTGGCATTTTAATTTCATGTCAAAATTGCAAATAACCTTCTCTAAAAGACAAGATGCTGGTGCAGCTCCCACAGACTCAGCTAGAGGGAGGCTCCTTCCTTAATATGTATCATTAGGGAGGTCTTCCCTTTAGTACACAAATATCTTTCCACCAGCTGTTTTTTAGAGAGCATAATCTTATTTCCCCTCACAGAGCTGATTTTCCATTATTTTAACTTAACTCTAAAATTTCTCATGCAAAGTTACATCTAATTATGTACAATCTGGAAAATATTTTACTTTCTAATGTAGACTCTGAACTCTTTGAATTACCATGCATGTCAATGTTACCTACAAAGAAACAGTAATGAGTTCACTTTGCTTTTCTAGTGGTTTTTTAAAGCTTTGATAGCCATATAGTTCAGAAACTATGTAAAGAGCATTTGTCTGAGCTATGAAAAATAAATCTGTCTAGGATTGCTTGAATTTATCTATGTCTAAAAAGTCCAAAAAGTAGACCAGACAAAAAAAAAAATTATTAAATAAAATGTGGAATCCAGGTATGCTATGCTTCAAGTGAAATTCAGCTCTGGAGTTAAAAACTTTAACACTTCCAGAATTGTGGTCTGAGTTGCAAAGTCAAGCCTTTGATAAGAAATAGTACTAACTCTTGGTAAACCAAATTGTCTTGCATGACAATAATTTGCTGTGTGTTACCGTAAATCTTCATTTTACCAGCAATTTACAGCTACTCTTTCACAATATACCCTGTAAGGAAACATCTTAACATTATTTTCTTCTACAACTATTCACCCAGAACAAACGAAAAAGGAGAAAGGACTCAATTCAGGCCTAATGCATCTGCTTGTGTCAATTCTGAAAACACTCATGAATAGAATAAAACTTAGTCATTGCTATTCTGTCCTATTGTATAGAGAGTGATTGGTGGCACAGCAATTTAATGCAGACTTCTCTACTAAGTAAACAGTAATAAGAATGATTCAAACTATCTTAATTAACATAAAACAAAATGTGTAGACTAACTTGTTATACTTGCTGTTGTAACTTATAATTAATCCACAACTAAATCACAAATTTTTGTGCTCTAGACATTTATTTCAGAGAGGTAATAAGCATGCACAACTCCAGTTTCCTTGGAAGCATTGGATATTCAGCATCACTCAGAAATAGGCCGAGAAGCTTAAAATGAGAGTGATCAATCTATTATTACAGGAGAAATTGCAAGACCTGGAAGGAAGTGATTTTACAAAATGTTATTTCATGTTGGCTGAGAATCTCATTGATCTATGCTATAAATGCTCTTTGGTTGGTGTTTTGGGTTTTTTTTTTTCTGTTTGTTTGTTTTCCTGTAGGATCTTCATTTCTTTACATTGATTCATAAGCAGTAGTTTTCAGGACCCAACTCTAAAAAAGAGACATGACCTAACTGACTTACAGCACATGGAACATGTTAACAAAATTCATAAATTCATAGCAAAATACAGCTTGAATCAAAAAGAAAAAGCTTAGAATAAGTATGTAGTAATAATAGACTCCCAGCACTACAAAGAGTACCTTGCTGAAAATTCAGAATTGTTTATAAAACAGAACATTGCAACACACGCTTCTTTGCTGTGCAGTGAGGGTTATTTTATCATGGATGTGATATTTTGCATCTACATTTCCAGGTGCTTAAACATAACTGGGTTAAAAATACTGTTATCCATATTTTGAGAGAACTTAGACAGAATGTACCTGACTCAAAGTGCCAGAGCAGATCGGTAACAGGGACTGAAATTTGTTTCATATCTCTTTACTTTCAGAGTGCCCCACTGAATTTGACACTTTAGGAAAATAGGATAGATTCCTGAAAATATTTTTGAAAAGCTTAGCACCTGTTAACATGGTTAATTGAATTAAAAATGTCCACATCCAAGTTTCCCAAAGTTACCTTGGACACTTCCCTTACAGCAGGTATGTTCAAGTAAAGTCCCAGAATATCTCTGCTGAACAAAAGGTGGAGAAAAAGAAAGACTGTAATGGCCCCTGGGAAGGGAGAAAAACAAGAGAATAGAATACAACAGCTGAGACAAATCAACAGCTTACAGTGTTCAGGGCTGAAACCATAGTTTTCTGATAGTTTCAGAGAAGACTGAGAGTCATGCCAACCTCTTTCATTGATGCTTCAAATGAAGAGTTTTCCAAGGCTTCAATCATGCTTTATGGGAATAGACCTCATATCCTGTCTTTGCTGGAGGAACGCCTGTCTTTGTGGGTACATAACCTGGGCTGGCTACTTCAATTTTAAACTGCAGTGAAATCTGTCATTTAAACTAAGCTCTCAGTAGAAATTAAAGACTATGGGAGAAGCTGAGCTTGAATTCAGCCATTTATTTAGCTAAAAAACCAATAAACTTCTTTCACTGTTGGTTTAATCCACAATAACTATGCCTTCATATATCTTTAGGACAAATAAACAGCTGATATCAAGGTAAGTAAACAGTCATTGGGTACCACAGTATACATCTGTCAGATTAACTCAATAACATTATAAGACTCATGCTAATAATATCAAGATAAAAACAGGCTCTGTTACTACTGGTGAAGCCATTATTTCAGTTTTTTGATCTTTTTTTTTTATATCTATGCCTAAGGCCTGTTTCAGCTAATTCAGAAGCTTGTTTCAGAAGGCAAACTTTATCTCAGTGGCTGCTTTCTTTGGGAATTCCATCTGCATCTTAGGGAAAAAAAAAGATACTAGACTTTGATGCCTGTAGATAGTTAAATCTATAGATTATATCCCTGAATTATTCACAGTAGCCACTAGAGTAATTTTCCCAGACTATTTATTCAAACAGAATAAAGTTGTCTCATCTGGGGGAAAAAACCAGTCTCCCGTAGTTTCATCATTGCTAACATCAGGTTTTCAGAGACCATAATTTAAAAGAAAGGGATCATTTATAGGGGTGGAGTAAGAAGCGATGGACAACTAATACTTGTTTTGCAGTGCATAATGTACTATGATTTGGGGAAAGTTGCAGAAAATCAGGTGAAAATTAAAGAGAAAGAGTGGCGTTTTGTTTTTTTTTAATAGTTATGATGTGCTGGAAGGCCAGCAGCGAGTCACAGAAAGCTCATTTTTAATAACCACAGTATACCTAGGAATTTCAGTTATGCTGACTGGTTTGTTGTGAGCAGACTGGTAACAGAACCTATTATTATGATTACATAATACCTCCCATTTATATAATTTTGTTTGAAGTCCAGAAAAGTCATAAAGAACTGAAGCCACTGAGACTAAAGTTCTCCATGCTCAGGGCATGCCTCAGGCTGAATTTTTTTGGACATACTCAGCCCGAACGGTTTGGTCATCTCTAAGCATAAAGTCAGAAAAATTTCTGTTGTCACTTGATTCCTTTCACTCCTCATCTGTTTAGTAGATAGACAGATAGGCAGATAAAATCAGATGACACTTTCTTGGGTAATTTTTGTATTTTGAAGCATTCATAAAATTTGAAATACTGAGATTAATATTTAGAAGGAAGTGGTTTTACATCAGGAAGGCACAGTTTCATCCCCTTGAACTACACTTTAATTCAATGACGCAAAATGTACTTCAGAACCCCTTTGCACATGCTCAGCGGAACTTTCCTCGATTTTGCTGTGAAAGCTCCTTCAAAGATATCAACATTGAGCACATGACCAGCATTTCCTGCTGGTGAAGAGTGGGCATCTGAACGGCAGATGTGAAGATTGTCCCCTGTGTTCTCCGTTCTCCCACCTAACAGCTCTGGGACCAAGCCACCATTTCAATGAATGCCACACAGAAAAGAGGTTTCAAGGTAGGGAAAGAGAAGATTGGCCAAAGACCAGAGAGAACAAGGACAAATTGGAGAATAGAAACCAGGACTGGCCAGGGAGATTGTGCTTTCCATTTGACTGAGGAGAAAGAATTTCTGGGGTTTCAATAGTCCCCCAGTCTGAAAGCCAGGGAAAGAGTTGAATATACTTTACGTCTGAAACACTGAGCTGTTTGTCCTGTGAAAACAGCCTTTGCTTTCTGAAATGAAATATTGCTGAGTTTTGGATGGGCAAAAAAAATGCAGTTGTTGGGTGCTAGTGGAAAAGGTGAAGAGAAGAGGTGTCAGTTTGGATTTGAGTGAAAATAAATTCCTGAAGCTGAAGAAAATATTCATATATTTGAAACATTGTTTCTTGGCTGGGTCTGGTATTAAAATGGACTTCTACAGGAAGAAAAGGAAAAGCCTTTCACTTGTGGCAGGTGAAAGCAGACCAAAACCTGGATTTTAAGCCTGTATCTATCAAAGGCTAAGAAATCATTAAAAACACACATTTTAGCAACTGTCATTAATACTGTGCTTTTTTAATGAAAAAAAAAATGCAAGCTTCCCATATTAAAAACTAGTGTGTAATTTCAACTCAAGACTGCCTTGGGCTTCATTTTTTCTGGGTATAAAATGGGAAACATAGCAGCCCCTTATCTCATAGGTTTGATATTAACCCAGAAGAAATCCTGTGCAGTGCTCATTCAGTGATGGGCACTCCAGAAACTTAAGAGAAATACCCTCTTTTAGTAATAGGGTTTTAGTAATAGGGTACAAAAGGCCTTATCCAAAACAATGAAATTAACACTAGATTATTAAATGACTACCATCAATTGTGCACACCAAATGAAGCACAGGTCCTGTCAAAAAGCCAGTATGGGATCGTTATTAAAACTGGCCTTAGATAGGACAAAAAAAATTAAAACTGCTTAGGCAGGAACATGCAGTCAGGGAATTACTTCATGGATTTGTCATTTTTGCAGGCCTAATGAGATTGTTTTTTTAAAAAAAACTCACTGTTACTATATTTAAAGTTACAGTGAAGGAATGGATATTTTCTCCATGCAGAGTTAGTTTTTTTCACTTGACTTAGCTCTTCTCTTAATCGACTGTGCAGAGTCAGAGCCAGGTCATGCTGTAATAATGAGCATAGACTTGCATATCCCAGTGCATACTCCCAGTTGTATACAACCCACTCACATCTATTATAGATCACTTCAAAATGCCTGATTGTACAGTGATACTTTAATGAGGTCCACAGTCAGCTCCTCCCATTTCAATATAGGATAGCATACAGCAGTGATGCTCAACTTCCAGAGTCAAAATAACTTCTGTTTATTGCTAACCTTTCTACTTCTTTTGAAGATCACCTTTTTCAGAGGTTAAAAGCATGAGTTGCTGAAGGATGTTTACATCTTTCCCAAAAGAATGTTGAATTTTGTTCACAAAATACTTAAAGTTTTTCTGGGTTAAAAAACCCTCCATCCTTCTGGAGTAAAGAGCATTCACAGTTGTAAATATATCCAACTATGGATCATAAGAAAGCAGCTGTTTAACATTTCACATAAATATCACAGTGAGAAACAGGTCTGAAAAAATAGGAAATGTCTGTGTCTAACGGCAGACAATTGGAAAGACAGAACATAATTAACCAAGATGGAATTTTCTCTGTATCCCAAGACTGCCGCACGTAAACTAAAACAAACTAACAAAGAAAGGCAATAAGATGCTTACATTTCCAGAAACAGACAGGATTTTAGGGTTTTCCTTTGACTTTAAACACCGCAAATTTAGCAAGAAATTTTTCTGAGGGATAAATTCAATATGAGCTTTAGAACAGCCTGTATTACAAATGCAAGAAGGAAATAACTTGTATTTTCACTTTAACAGATTTGTTAGATCTAATCCAAGAAAGTGAGTAATAGAACACATTTCCTACTGTTAGAGAAAGCCAGAATTTTTACCAGGTCCTTAACTGGACTTCAATTAATCATTTTTTTATTGTTCATCTCGCTTTAAACTAAAGGTAAGGATGGCTTCTGACTTCTCCAGTTTTAAAAGCAAATTGCCTTTGGCAATAAATGCTCCACAAAACAGGAAAATAAACTGGAACCCAAACAAATAAATCTGATGATACTCACTCTCTTCTTCCAGTGAAAGCAACACCTTTTTTTACATTGCCTTATTTCAATCAGATCACTAGAGACTAAATTAAACTAAATAAATACCTCAAGATTTGGAAGCCATTCATAATCCAAAAAAAGAAAGAGCTCAATCTGTACAGCATCAAAAGGGTGTGAAGTCAGTACATAATCATAGAAAAAGTTAGGGTTACAGCTACAGAGCTAACCATGGGTGCTATGAATCCACTAACTTCTGCAAGAGTATTTTGGCATTTTGTAATTGATAATTTGATAGTGCTCGATAGAGCCATTTATTTTGTCTGCAAAATAGAAGTTGACACATCTGTTCAATTTATTAATATAGGCAAAATTTCTTCCAGTCTTATATATGAAGAATGAAGTTTTCTACATTTTTTCTTAACCTAAGAGGAAGAAAGGCAAAAATGTTGGCCCTCAGTCTTGCTGGTAGATCAGAGCAGCAGGAGGTAGAACTGGTTTATAAGTTTTAGAAATGTGTAGTTTTAAAATACTTTCCAGCTTTTGGGCATTATGTTTAAATATTCACAGAAGCTTCTTATTTGTGTCTGAATTTAAAAATAAAATAAAACAGAATAAACACCTGATGGAAACTGATCCTTGGATTTTTCTCCATTCACTCTCCTACACAAAGCAAATCAACCTAAGGTAACAAGCAACTTTCAAATCAATACCCTGTATATAGTCAAAGCTAGGCACAATAATTTTGAATATTACTATGTCAAATTAAATGAAGGGCTGATCCATTTCAAGATCTATGTTCCAGCACAGGCTAGAGTACAGGAAATCAGAGACTGCTATATGAAGGATGGTAAAGAAAACATGAATTTACAGAATAACTGCTCTGTAAATTGCAATATTTCTTCATCCTGGATTTCATAATTGGTTTCAGTTCTGCTAGTCTGGGTTCAATAGCACTTTATAGGGGAGTGCATCATTGCTCACACTGCCAAGTTTAGCTCCAGCTGTGCCTTGGCCTTCCTGACCTCATTCCTACACAATTGGGTAGTGTCCCTATACACACCCCCAGGCTCCCTGTCCCTGCTTGCACTGCCTGTGTAGTTCCCTCTTCTTCTTCAGTTTAACCAGCAGATCCCAACTCAGCCATGCCGGTTTCTTACCCTCCCTGCCTGATTTTTGACGTACAGGGACTGAGCGCTCTTGTGACTCATGGAAAACATTTTAAAATATTTGTCAGTTCTGTTCTGCTCCCTTGTCTTGGAGGACCACATCCCAGGGGATGCTACCAAGTAATTCCTTGAAGAGTTGGAAGTCTGCTTTCCTGAAATTTAGTGTCCTGACTATACTCCTCACCTGTCCTATATCTCCCTGGACCTTGATCTCCACCTGTGCGTGATCACTGCAGCCCAGGCTGCCTCTGATCCTAATATCACTGATTAGTTCACTTGTATTGGTGACCATCAAGTCTGGTATTGCATCTCCTCAGGTGGTGGTCTCTATCAGCTGGACTACAAAGTTATCCTTCATGCACTCCAGGAGTCTCCTGGATTGCCTAGAGCTTGCCGTGCTACTTTTCCAGGGTATGTAGGGGTGGATGGGTATGTAGTCCCTGAGTAGGATGAGAGCTTGTAAGCGTGAAGCCTCCTGGAGCTGGAAGAAGAAGGCTTCATCAGTTGGTTCTCCTTGATTGGGTGACCAACCACAAGGTTCCTGTTGGTTCCTTTGTCTTTAATTCTCACCTACAAGCTCTCAACCTGTTTGTGGCTTCTTTTCAATGACAGCTTTTCACATTCTATCCATTTCCTGAGATAGAGAGCAACACCTCTACCCCTCCTTCCTGGTCTGTCTCTTCTGAACAGTCTGTAGCCGTCAATAGCCACACTCTAGTCATGGGATTTATCCCACCAATTTCCGTGATGGGAACTAGATCACAGCTTTCTAGTAGCATGGCTTGTTACCCAAGCTCTGTACATTAGTGTAAAGGCACTTCAGCTGGACTGCCAGTTGCATCACCTTCTCAGTGGACCCCTTATTACCTACAAAGTGTTTTAGGGAGGTGTCCTCCCTAACATCTGGCCCCTGGACACCTGTCTTCCCACCACTTGTTACAGACTAGCTTAATGTTGTACTGTTTCCCCTTCATACCTAGTTTAAAAAAACCAAAAGATATTACGGTGACACCTGCCACAAAGTCATGTATTAATTGACTGGATCCTTCTGAGCTGTGCTATGTCACCACCTGTAACTGGAAGGAGGGAAGAAAAAATCACCTGGGCCCCATATTTCCACAGTATCTGTCCCAAGACCCTAGAATCTCTTTTGGACTTCTTACTTCTGCTTCATTCCTTCCCACAAGGAACAGTAGTAGTGGGTAATAGTCCATAGATCTCATCAGTTTGGGTTGTTTCCTGGCCACATCCCCTATCCAGGCTCCTGGGAGGCAGCACACTTCCGTGTGAGTGGGGTCTGCTAGACATATCAGACCCTTCAATATCAAGCCTCCTACAACTATGACTCTTCTATCAGTCCTTGTGGCAGTCATGGTGATGTAGTGGTTATGCCATTTTGGTCTCCTTCCCTGCTCTGATGTGAGTGCATCTTCCTCCTTGTTTCCCTCTCGTCTGTCCTCCACATCAAGAGCCTCAAATCTGTTTTGGAGTAACACCTGAATTTATGTGGGCAAGGAGGGATTAGTCCTCTTGATCTTATCTGAGCACTCTCAATAGACTCTGCAGGGAAGCCCTATGGAGTCATCCTTGAAATTATTGAAATACACAAGTCTAATCAAGATCAATGCTTTGATTTGTAACCTGAAAAATGCCATGAGTTGACCTTATATATAACTTCTGAGGAGCTTCAATATTCCTTTGTTTATTCAATGAATCCAGTGAAGTATAGAATCTATTTTTTTTAATGGAGGAATAATTCCCACTCCATAGTCCCAGATGTTTTCCTGGATGTAATTTCAACATTGTTTATCTTATTTGATGTCTTTGATTAAATTTCCAATGCATTTCAAATATCAGTGAGTCCAATCAAGTTTAAAGAGATGTGAAAATGAAGTGACTCATGCAATGGGAATTAAATCTTATACTGCCTTGTCACCTATTCTTTTAGGGATGGATTTAATTTACAACTTAAGCTTGTCACACATCACCAGCAAAGCAACTGGACTAGAAAATTCATACTGTATAGTCAATAAATGTAGATTTGGATGGCAGGAATCTTATGATATATGTTTTTATACAAATATCTTGGTTCTGTCGTTGAGCCATAACTACTCATTCCTTCTTGAAAAGTAAGAAAATACATAAAACTAGTACTTGACTTCAAGGGCTTTATAGAAATACCATCACTAAAAATTAAAAAACTCCCTTAAAAAGAGAACTAATTTAGCAGTAGACTAAACAAGGTCTGTTAGAAGTCCTTTTTTTTCCAAAGCACCTTCACACCAACAGTCTTGTAAATTTTAAAAGAGGAAAACCTTTGTTAAATTGAGGGCTGGGCAAATATAGTGAGCCAAACCTTAAGCCTCTCTAAGTCACCAACAGCAGAACAAGGTTCATGTCAGTGGAACAGGCTTCAAGTATACTGGCTGAAGATGTAATTCAGCATCTAAGGAAAACAAACTACAATGACATCAACAGGAAAAAAAAAAAGGAGTTCCCCTCCACATCTATGTACTTTATTTCCACTTGCCTTCCTTCTCCATCAGTGTGTCTGGTTCAGTTAAAGGAAGTTCCTGCATTTAATTTTATTTCTTAGTGTGGTGTGCCTGTCTTGTATACAACAGTTAGGGCAAGATGAAACCCACATACATGAAAACCTAGCTTTGGTATGATGACATGCCAAAACAAAAGCTGCACCCGAAATTCAGCTAAACAATGGCAGAGGTGCATATGTGCGTGCTTTAGATGGTAGCACAAAGCTGTGTCAGTCCCTGTATCAGCTTTGCACATAGAACCATAAGATAGTTTGGGCTGGAAGTGACCTTAAATATCATCTAGTTCTAGTGCTCCCTGCAATGGGCAGAGACATGTCCCACCATATCAGGCTTCCCAAGGCCCTATCCAACCTGGCCTTGAACACCTCAAGGAACGGAGCATCCACAGCTTCCCTGGACAACCTGTTCAGTGTCTCACCACTCTCATTGTGAAGAAATCCCTCATTATGTCTAGTCCAAACCTACCCCTCTCCAGTTTATACCCATTGCCCCTAGTCCCATCACTACAGGTCTTTGTAAACAGTCCCTACCCAGCTTTCTTGTAGGCCTCCTTCAGGTACTGGCACATCTTTGGGATTACTCAATTACTCTACACTGGTGTATCAGGAAATAGCCACTTCCTAGATGCCCTCTGTGTAAAACAAATGCTGCCTGCATAGATTGAGGACAGCTTCTGAAAGTGCCTGTAGCACTGTTCTTTCTCACCATCCATGAAAGGAGGGTCCTTGAGGCCAGGAGTTTCACTTCTGAGACTGTTAAGACTAACATAGTGGATATTATGATAAGGCCATGTGACCACTACAACAACACAATCTACCCTCTTCATGCAGGCAGTCAAGAAGCACGAATCTCTCTTGATCTAGGGAGAAAAGAGGGGAGAATAAAGAACCAGGATGAAAGACTAGCTGGTCAATTAAAACTTAAATGAACACTGACAGATACTAGCTGTCCCCAGCTCCATATCTTCTCAGGTTTATTTACACATGCTATCTTCACCACAGGCAGTATAATGGAAAGTAATACAAAGATGATAATAAAAAAGGCCAGAAAATAAACAATCGAACATTTACACATCATCTGTTTAAAATGCCATATTAGATAGGTGAAGCCACTAGATGACTTTTGTGGTGATCTTTGCTGCTGCTTCTTGGGTTTATTAGTAACATGAACAATTTGTCACATATTTTGTATATATCTTTCTAGGTTGATGAGAACTAAGTTACACAAATAATCTTCTTTGATCCTTCAATGAGTAGGCATTTTGACAATATTTGGAAGTGTTTCAACTAACTTCTGTTTCATAGCAATTTTGGATTGGAAAATTAATTTTGTGCAGTTTTGTTACTTATAATATAGTAAGTAAAAATTTAATGTAAACTTCCCTGAATTTTAATATTTATAGATTTCAGTTGGGTTGAATTATTTATTCTGTCATGAAATAAAGTTTATCAGAAAGAGGCAACATTGGGAAGGACAGAGAAGTGAGAGACACAAAATAATTGTGCTAACAGGAATTTTCTGTTTTCCTTTGTTATTGTTTTGACTTCATTTGCTTGATCACAAACTTTTACTCTTCTCAAACAAAAATTCTCTTCATCTTAATAAGGTCACAAGCATGTGTTTCCAACCTCATAGTCTATTGCCTCAGAAATGTTTATGGAGACCATTGTCTTTTTTTGTTTGTTTTGTTTTTTTAAAAAAAGTGTTTATGTAATAAACTTGCTATGAAGAAGTACAGGTGTACTAGAGCCCAGATAGTCATGTTCACTAAAAATACACAGCTAGAGCATGAGTTCTTATTTTGGCCGACTTATGTCCACAACTTAGACCATCGCTACAAGATTCATGAGAACTTATAGGAGCTACTCTCCAATTCTTGAAAAATTATCATGCTTAGGTAACAGTTTTAGAGGCAACTATACACTAGTATCTAGAATATATTAATTATTTCTACCCTCTCTTATCTCTGGAGATCTGAAAACAAAGAACCAGGGAGGTCAGCTAACTACACAGGCTCAATGGCTGTAGAGTGAATATGCTGCTCCCTGCTCTCTCCACCTGATGCTAGTAGCTATCACATGGCAAGACCAAAAGAAGTCAGCAAATACTTTATCATGCCTCAAGATATTCTTTCTATCTGTGCATTTGTGCACAGCTTCTGATTGTGGGGGGTTTTTTCATTGTTTTACTAGCTTTCAGGATTTATTGTGATACGCATGACATTTGCTTTATCTTATGGTTCGAACAGCTAGAATCAAGACGACTTCTTCATTTTTTTTTTATGAAGGACCCATTGCTCCTAAGTCATAACACAGAGCATCAGAATTACTCAAACAGAAAATAAAAAAAAAAATTTTCTGGCCAATTTCACAATTTCAACAGGAAGGGGGAGGAGAAATCAGTCTTCAGATTGAGATTTTTTAAATCTAGAGGCAAGAAACATAGTCCTGCTACACTTCAGAAAAAAATACACTTGCTCTTGCCATGAATAAACTTTTGCAGAGAAAGATGTTTTTTTCAATAAGATTAAAATTATTCTTAGGAAATTATTGGAAATTTGAGAAGTGGAGATATACATCTGATATATTTATTTGCTTCAGAGAAGTTAATTTATATCTGTATGTTGGAACACCATTTGAAATACTAAGATAATTCTTATTTATGAAAGTCATAATTACATGGGCAATTTTGCACATTTCTGTGGATTAATCATCACTCCAGATATGTGTCAGTGAAAATTAAGGGAACGTTGGAAACCATGATTGCTGTCAAAAATAATCTGTAGTTTTTCTTTGACTGCAATGCATTTTCATTATTCACCCAGATGCAATTTCTTCAATTGCTTCTGGTTTAGAGAAGCAGCAAATTCATTTCTGAGGGTTATGGCTCATGTCCTCAGAAAACACGTGGCATATATTCTGTTGTTTCACATACCAAATGGATGCATTCAGAGCTGGATGATAATGGAAGAACAATGTAGGAAAAAGAGTAACCTGGGAAATTTAGAGGACAAAAGGGAACAATGAATTAAATTCTCTTGGGCTAGTTTCTTTGTTGGAGTAAGAAAAGGAAAGAACATCCACCAATTACAGGAGAATTGCGACAAGTTATACTGGGGAAAAAAAAGTTGAACGAAACCAACCCACTAATAAATTCATTTAGCACACTGGTCTCTGAGGACAGTCGCTGAAACAGAGAGCACAGTGACCTTTCTCATGTCCTAAGGAGACAAATCACGACAGCTACCCTATCTAAATGTGAAACTAGGAAGTGAAAGGTGAAGTAACAGATGTAATTATACGTGTCTAGTGAAGCCTGGGACATTTACGTGTAGAGATTTATTTACAGTCACTTTTTGTTTTGTACTAAGTGTGGTAATGTCTTCATGGTCCATCCTCAGAAGGGTCTGAAAGCCACCAACATTTGAAAGTAAGAAGGCAAAAGAGAGTAATATTGATTATAAACTATTAAGTGTAAATGAAGATCAATTTACTCTGTTTCTTCCCAAAAGACTTGAACAAAACATCCTCAGTCAGATAGAGAGAAGTTCTCTCTTGCCTCCTCAGGATTCAAAGGAGACCAGGAGAAATTGCATCTCGTCCACTTTTTACTCCTAGACTAATCACAGTGTTTTAAGCTTGGCATAGGGACCCAAGATTTTTGAGCTCTGGCAGCAGATTCCAAGGAGGGCCTATTGGTCTCAGAAGACCATCTAACTTCCCCACCATTATGCTTATCCTACTGAAAGTATAAGGAGTTCAGCCTCATGTCTTCTCTCTACCCATCTCTATAGACTCAGTTTTCCGTCCTTTTATTTTTATCTCTTAAAAAAGATAGAACTTCTGCATGAAGAAGTTATTTCTGTGCCCCTATTCATGTGTCCTTTCTGGCAAATCTTTTTCTGGCTTGTTCAACAAAAGCACTCTGGAAAAGTTGTGATACAACCAGCAGAGCCTATCCCCTTTCATTTATCCTAGCCAGACTCCAAAGAAATTCTGCTGATTTAAACAGCAAAAGCCTCAGGGTCATGTCCCCTTTCCTACTCCTAAAATAAATTTTCAGAAGCCAGTCTTGCACCCAACTTTTTTGATAAAACGAAAACCTCCTGCAAATGGCTTCATTAATTCAAAACAGAAAATCTACATTGAAGCAAGGGTCCTTTAGCCACTAATAACAGATTAAACTGGAGAGCAAGGAAGCCACAAAAAGGAGGTCTGACTTCTAACTGTGACTCTGCAATGAAAACTTAGACTCCCCCAAAAAAACAGACCCCTGCAACTATTTCTTCAGTGCTGAGAATTTTGTGTACCTCTGCTTCAGCTAAACAAAATCTGGAATAAACTTTCCAAAGTAGCCCAGGGATAAAAAAGTGGTCCTTCTTATCCAATAGAGATATTGAGCTAATATTTAACGGATAGCTACATCACAACCTGATATCATTTGGAGCACAACAGTGGAAAGCTAAGCAACTATTTCTAACGCTGCTTATTTTCTTGAAGCAGCAAGTTTAACTTAAGATATTAATTACCTCTGGTCCACAGCAGTTTCTTCCTTGTGCTGAGGGATGTATAAACATAGTTTCATGCCTGACTTGAAAGACTCTAGGCAGCTTGAAGCTTCTGGGATGTGCTGGACATTCCTCCCACCAGAGCTATGGCCATTTTCACCCTATGTTTCCCTGGTGCACAGAGGTCATTCACTCATTCTTGAAACACAGGCCATGAATGTGGCTGGAAGTAGACTAGGTTCAAGAGGAGGGTTGAGAATTAATTTTGATAGATGTATTTATCAGTGTACAAAGTTGAACAGCTGAAAGATTATTCTCATATATGTGGAGCACCTATTTAACAAACCTCAGCAAATGTAGAGAAAACTAATTATACCCCTGCTCCAGATAGCATTAGATATTTTGGACTAGGGAAGTTTAACAGAGTTGAACATAAAAAGTACCAAGCAGGTGTTTTTTATTAAGATTGCTGATGTCATGGATTACTCCGAAGCCACACAAAGCATGCAGGGAACATTGTGAAATGAAATAATGAAAGGGTCACACACTGTAGCTTTTGTAAGCTGAGCTTGCAGCATACCACAGAGGTTTCTTCCCTTCCTCATGAGTCTCTCCTCCACACTCCTCATCTGTCTAAATCAACCTTTATTACCTCCTTCCCAGAGATGCTCTGTCTTCCACATCTTTGTCTCTTCTATTGTCTCAATTAATATGCAAAATTTCTGCCCCTTTGCTTGCACTGTCCCATTCCACAGCAGCGAGTACCTCCCCATATGGCACAGCACATCATCATCTCTGGCATAGCAGGATCCTCCAGGAGTATCTTATAGAAACTCCTGATGTTACAGTCCCCCTTCCTGCTTCAACTCTTACTATTTCCTTCTTGGCCTTGAACATGCCCCAGTATTCCTATTTTCCTGGCAGCTAGGTCTCCATTATTTCTGATCTAAAAGGGGCAGAGAAGCTAGCTTTTTGTGCAACCCATTTGTCTCCAGGAACAGGAATCTTTTTCCTTGGCTTTACATCCTGCTGCTTTCTCTTTATATTTCTGTTGATTATTTGAGTTGCTGTCTCTATTTACTAGGACATTCTGACTCCACAAACTACTCTTCCGCACTTTCAGGCATTTTCCATTTTCCTCTCCTCTTCCACCACCACCACCACTTCTGTAGGAGGTAGCCCTTCAAAATTATAAGACATTAAACAATGTGAGATGGCATTTCTACTTTGTTCTACAGGAACCAAGTCTTTGACTTAAAAAGACTGAAATTGTGTCTGTACTTGAGAGAAAGCAGAAGCTCCACATTTCTTCCATTTTCTCTTATTACATTCCTGTGAAATGAACAAGGATTTGGCTATCAAAAGCTGTAAGTTTCCCTAAAGTTTAGAAAGTAATCAGATAAGATGATCAGAGATTACTGTTTTACATACATCCAGAGAAATGCCATTGAGTGGAGTCTGTGGTCTCCTGAGCTTAGCAAAAAACCAGAACAGAGGTCCTCCTGAAATAATTCCACTCCAGCTGCAAAGTAAAATAGGACCTTACTCAGTTCCAAAACACAGACAGTGAGAGTTCTGCAAATATACTTATGTAATATTTGAAGAAAAAAATTTGGTCTCTATCCTGTGATCAAAGCTTACAAATAAGCCCCACTGAATTTTACATGTAACTGGTTTCCTGGATCTAGTTGCAGACCTTCTTATTTACAGTTCTGTATAAATTAGAGCTAGGTCAAATAATCTACAAAGCCTAGGGATGAGAGTTACATTTAATGTTCTTTACCATTCCATTTTGTAGATGAAGATCAACTGTAAACTTGAAATCAGACATATACTTCAACTCAGAAGTTCTGGGACTTCAATCCGGGATTGTATATGTTTGCTTATTTTAATTAACAGGAAAAAAAATACATTACCATTATTTCTTTTTCTATGTAGCAAAAAAGGAAACTATAGCATCATTTATAATTTTTTTTTGAATTTACAAACAAAAAGAATCTTAAAAAAAGAAACATGGGAGTTGTGCACTTTAAAGATACTTTGTTCCGCACAGACTTTTCCAGTCCATTCTTTATGAAGGAAAGACTGTCTACCAAAAGTCACACAAAGCTCTTCTTTGAAAAGCAAAGGCCACTCATGGGATCCCTCATCCTATACTACTGAACTCACTTAAACCTATACATATATTTTATATAGACTATGCTCCATAACAAAGGGGAGACAGCTACAGAGCTGAATGTTAAGCATAATTTTAAAGATGTATCTTAAGAAGCATTTTAAAGCATAATTTCATTTACACATTTTCATTTACAATTGTTTATTTCTCTTCTTCAGGTTCAAGAGAAGACATGCAAACATTTATCTTTTGTTCTGGGCACATTAGATATTTGTATAAACTGACAGCAGCAAGTATTAACCTCAAAATTTGCTAATGATGTCTTAGGTGAAAGAAAGTCCATGAAACCAGAATAACTTTTCCAAAGTCCACAAATGCTCCTAGATTCTCTCAAGTCAAAGAAATTCCAACTTTAGCATTTCTGTCTAAAACTGGTCAGCAAAGGATTAGTCAGTTATCAAGTTGCATAGGAACTTTGAAAGCAAGACCAGCATCTCAGAATTCACTGAAATTCTCAGAGTTGGCAAGTGTAGTGACATAATGATCCAAAAAGACTTCAGCTAATAACTATCTCCTTCCAAATGCATTTAAGACATAGTCCCAAGCACAAAGGGCTACAATAGTCAGATTCTCAGATGAGAAAATTGTCACCCAAAGAATACTGCAGACCTGGTTATATTCCCAAGTTACAAAGACATATAAGGAGTTGCTCCTTTGAGAGACAAAAATTACACTTTGTTCTAATTTTCAGCATGTAGTAGGCAGATGTTTACTAAGAGACTAGAATTTAACCCTTTGAAGAAAAACAAGCAAAAGATTAATTCAATCATACATGAAACATTTCTCTACCATTTGTTCTTCAGTAACAGTTTTACTGGTCTTGGAGCCATCCTAACATGTAAACACAAAGGAAGAATAAATGAATTTTCCATAAGGGACCTGATTAGAGCACACATAAGGAATAAGACTTAAAAAAAAAATCCCAAACATTGCTGAACGCTGTTCTCAAGAAACTCCCGCACAAGGCACAGAGACTAAAAGCAATTCATGCTTATTCCTCCCAGTCCTGAGAGGGAAATCAACATCCTCTTGAGGTCAGAGGTAAGACAAAAGACAGCTCTAAGATTACCAACAGAATTTTCAAAGACCAGGTTAAAAGATCACATGTATCACCTGTATGGCATTTGAACCACTATTCAGGTTACTTGAATCAAGACATGCAAGTAATTCAACTCAAACTTGCTCACAAGCTTAAACAGTTAGGAAAACACTGGCATAAAATGGCACCAGACTTCACCATCAACATCCTGCAACCATTTCGTGAGCAACAACTGTACCTGAATTCCAAGAATAAAGGCTGGGTTTCCTAGAAGAAGGAGGAAGAAATGACTGCTGATCAGTATATCAGCTTTCTCCTTTTCTGCTGTTATCAAAGGGTTCATGCCTGTGGAGCTAGATCAATCCCAAAGGCTCATTATTTAGCCAAATCCACCTTTGTCTATCTTGTACAATACGCTGCTTATTGTCAAAATTAATTTTAAGAAATTCATATTTCTACTGCTATCTTCCCACAAAGAACAAGGCATTAAAGATTTGGAAGGGGAGGGTGAAGGAGAAAGAAAACCACTCCTTCCTAGAACACATCAAATGATCACTCATGAAGTTATTTCTTTTCTCCCTCCTGTAATTTATTTAATTGCCTTCCACATGTTCTTGATTTTTCCCAATTAACTGCTGAAGTTACATCAGCATAAAAGAGTACCTGTCCTTAGACATGTGAAAGTCAATGGAATGGAATAAGAGATGGCAATGCCTAAAACTATTTTTTTAAATCTGATTATAATTTACTGTGTTCTGAAATTACTTGCCTTACAATATATCTCTTTGAAGATGTTTAGCTCTCAGGCAGAACAGCTTACTTAACTGCCTGTGTGTTTTATTTTTGTATGCATGTTTTATCTTTTATGTATTTATATTCTGATAAACACTACACATATTATAAATTACTCTGATGTGTATTTTGCAATTGGGTTTCAGCCACATGCTCTGCTGAAACCTGTAAGGCAGTCACTGGAAGATGAGTTACTATCTACAATAGATACGTGCTGGGGCTTTATTAATATGACTAAGGTGTTCCTTATGACACAGGCATATTAGTTCTTTTTTTACCTCATGGTTGGAAGTCTCATTTAATATTAACCCTTGTTTGGGCCCTACTAGTTATATCTAGAAAGCAAGTATGTTTTTGTCCTGTGCTTTTTCTCGAAGGCAGAGGTAGCTACCCTGACTGAAATTAAGCTCAATCAGGCAAGGCTTGTAGTTTATATTAAAACACAATATAAATCCAGACTTATATAAAATAAAGAAAAATAGTAGAACACCTAACCAATTTCCCTTTCCACTGAAATTTGCCAGCAGATTGCCAGTACGATCTTGGGTTTGTCATGCATGAAATTCATGTCAGCTAAAATTCCTAAAAGCCGTCTTTCTTCTGCTGCAGGAATGGTACCACCTAGCTATGCTTTACATGGAGTGTATCTTGGGAGGCGAAGTCCAGAAAATAGCTATAATAAATCCCCATTGTTGTTTTATCTATTGTTCCACTATTCATATGGGGTTGTTAAAACATTAGGACCATAGAATCATAGAACAACCAAGTTGGAAGAGACCCACCCTCCATAACTTGTTTCTGTCTTACTTTGCGAACAACATAAAAGCATTTTCATTATTCAAGTTTTACTGTGGTATCTTTATTAGAAGGGATAAGGAGACTTATGCATCTATAAGCAAAGCCTGCTCAAGAATTTTTTTAGTTATTTTAGGGATTTATTTCCTCAAATGGCATTTGAATATCTTAAAAATGTTGGCTATATAATTAATTTTGTTACATGGTATATTACATAAATGTGTTAGGTTCTTGAAAACTACATTCAGCTGAGGAAAACACATTTTTATACGAAAAATCTCTAGTTTGTTTTTTTAAATTTTCATAAGTAAGCACTCAAAAAAAATCCATAGTTTTAAATCAATGCTATATAAAAAAACTCTATCCTTAAACAGAAACAAATCTACTTGACAGTATTTTTATTTCTGTTTCTGAAAACTTTGCCATGACTGTACAAAGAATAAAGTGTGGCAGCAGACAACAGCACAAGAGTCCAATTTACTTAGATTTTAGCAGGGTCTCTACTTCTTTTACAAACTGAGCCTCGTATTTCCACTATTAGAGTCTTGAGGGAGGGGTGATCTTCAAAAAAACCCCAAAAACCTCACAAACCAGCAAGAAGAGCACTGTAAGATTTTTTCAAAAACTGAGCTGACGCATAGAAAAGTCAATTTTAATATTCTTCATTTCTTCTGGAAGCACCAGTTAGACTTCTTTTTGCCTTAAGAACTCTGCTCTTGTATTTTCCATGCTCGGTGGGTAAACATATTTTCTAGGTCGCATATTACATGGTTTCTTATCCAGCAATGTTCTGCTCGGTGATTAGCTAGTTCTTTTAATATCAGGATGCTGGTGTCTGGAATCTATACTAGAAAACTGAGAAGAATCAGCAGCCATTCCTTATTCTTAATAGTTTTACTGTGTAAGTCTCTATGCTTGGTTTGGATTGCTTAATGTGCACAGGGCTCATAAAGGTGGTAGTGCATATCATATATTATTACTTATACTATTGCATGGCACTGTGGCCATCTCACTTTCAATTGATTTAAGGCACTTAGCAACAATAATAGTATTCTGTCCTGTAAATGATAACTCCAATAGACAATGCATACTCAAACTGACCTGACTGGCAGCCCTACCAGACTCTTCATAGTTCTCCTGTCATCTCTGTCAAACAGATACTTCAAGCAGCCTTTTGTAAAAAGTCACACCACTTAAAGGGGTCATTGTCATGTTTCAAAAGCCTGCCCTTCAATGTGCTTAGTATGGATCTGCAGTAGCATTTTATCACTTTCTTTTCTCGTATTCTGTCCTACTGCCTTGGGTTTAATGTCTCCATTTACATCTCACTATGCCTAATTATGATTCTAATTGTATAATCAAGCTTTATTTCAGAAAACCAACCCAAAATAACTGACAAATTAATCCCAATGAACAACCTGCCTCTCCACTTCCCTTGACCCTAGGCAATAGTGCCTTTCAATTCAGTTTAGAAGAAAAATCTCCAGCTACAGACAAATTATTTGAATGCAGCCCCCTACCCAAAACTCTCTTTCTAAGAGTTATACCATTAATATTTTTCTACCCCTTTGGGGCTAGAATGCAAACTTAAACTTCTGTTTAAGTTTTAAAGCTGGAAAATAGGACTTTATATTTGTCCTCAGCAATGTGTGCTTGAGGCATTCCCAAGGGCTGGGATACTTGGGCACATCTTTAAAAGAAGCTATTTACCCTGCTACAGGCATATCAAACAAACCACACCAGTGGTACCTCTCTGGTTACCATGCTCTTGCTAAGCTGACAGCTGCTCAAATGCTATGTTTTTGATGGCAGTAGAATTATCCTGCTGGAGTAGTTTGCAGAAAAAAAATTATTAAGAACAAGCCAACAAAAGCCACAAAACAACCTTGCTACAAAAGCACTCAAACTGCCAGGGAGTTCTTTCACTGTCCTGTAGATTTGGCACTTGTGCATGTACATAAACTAGCTATTCTTGACCAAGATTTGGAAATAAAACCAAAGCAAACATTCCGAATGCTGAGATGCTGTATCTGCTCAGTACTGGTATCAGCGCCACTGAGAGCACTTCCATGTGATGCTGTCCCTGGAATTGACACTTTGGGAGAAACAATCAGTATAGCACCATTGAATTACATTTCCGTGTTATATCCTTCCAAATAGGGAAAAAAAAGCCCATAAAAATTTATTCCTTTTTGGAGTACTCTGGAAGGCAGGAATTCCAGCCCAATATCTTCAGGCTTTAAAAGAGAAAACTAAACTATATTTTCAAGTCTTACAACAAATAGACCTTTCAGTACAAGAAAAAGCTATATATTTCTAAATGGTTCTCTTTGTATAACATCTCTAAGCATTCAGTTCATATGCATCAGTACTCTGTACTGTCCAACACCTTGTACATCTTATCTAATAACTTTGCTGCTGCTAAAACTGTAAGATGTTATAATATTTTGCTTATTTTTCTGGTAATTAATTCTTTTAAGATTCTGTGTACCAATGTAGTCCAATAACTACTACCACAATCTTCACTAGGTTTCACTTTGATTATATCTCCTTGCACACAGATCTTTGGATACATAGCCAGAGACCTTCATAATGTATTCTGATATAGCAGCTTAGTTCTGAGCTTGAGTTCCTTTGCTGGGATTTTAGACCATCTTGATGATTTGTTTTATAAATTATTCCAGTATTTGTATAGTTTGAGTTTGATTGTTTGGTTTTAATAATGAACAATATAGAAAACAGTGTCATCTGAAGCTCTCATGTAAGTACAGCTGTTCCCAAGAGCATCCTGCAGACCAGCTCAGTCTACCTGTGAGTTCTGCAGGACGTCAGTTGAACAGAGGCTGATTATGTGAGTCAGATGTTTAACTTGCCCAAGGTAGTAATTATTCACATTAACAAACTCTAGGTCTTAACTCTATCTGGTGTTTCAGGCCTATTCTATCAGTCTGTTACAATTTAATTTTAATAGATACCATGTAGCTTTATGGTATCAGTAGTCCAAAGCACGTAATAGAACAACTCAGTGGCTAAGGATTAAACTTTAACAGGCAGGAACTGAACTGCAGTGCCTTTTGTTTCATTGCTTTGTTAGCAAGTCCTGTGTGAAAAAAAACCCCAACAAAAACAAACAAAAAAAAAAACCCAACAAAAACAAACAAACAAAACCCAGGCAGATTTGTTGTTACTCCATAAAATTTTAAATAAGAAAATAAAACCAGAGAGAATTACAATAATAATACTGTTCATAAACCAGCAAACTCATAAGAATTCTGAATTTTCCTCTCAAAGTACGCTCCATTTTTCTGTGAAACGTTGTTATCTAAAAATATTAATAATATTAATTTAGCAAGATAATAATTCTACACATCATAGTCAAATATCTCTCAGTGACTGTCTTAGTAAAAATAGTCCATCACACTGTTTCTCATCAACGCTGACACCTTCAGATATTTCTTCCAGCTTCCTTCACTCTCTAAATGATTATTTCATTTTCTTGGGTATGAAATGGTTATTCCTTGTCACTATTTTCCCAGTTAGCTAGGCAGATAAATATCAATATTTTTCACTGTACACTATACTATGCAGCAATGCCAAAGTTGACTTGGAAGCCTTCCATTTACAGAGAAATTACTCATCAGCTAAACAAATGAGAATATCCATCTGTTCCACACCAAGCTTCTGTTGCTATTTACCAACATCTTCAGATGGTAACAAAACACTTTGATCTCATATTTAGAGAGTCCAATCATCTTGAAAAATGCAGTCAAATATATCATCCCAAACAAAAAATTCTGAAATTTAAATATTACAAGTGATAGAATAGCTGAAATCTGTCTGAGACCTTCAAGTGCTGGCACATACCAAATTGTAACACTGTAATTGCTGTCACTATTAGAGAAAACCTTTGCTGAAGGAGGAATATCTTACTAGCAGTAGTAATTACCTAGCTATTTTTATCTCTAAGCTGTGACGTACACGGGAAAGACTTTTTTAAGAATTCTTAGTATTGTAAGGATAAAAACACCTTGGTTTTAAAGTTCTGGCATGTAAAAATACATTATTTGAAGAACTAAAACCCCAAAAGGACTGTTGTTATATAATAAAAACTTAAAGACCTTTGTAATGAATAAAATAAAGGCACACTGGTCTCCATAGGTGTCCAATGGCATGAAAGATACACAGATCACTGTTGGCACGAACAAAAAGCTGTTTAACATGTCCTACTTGATTCAAATGAGATAAAGAAATATAAGTAAAATGCTTTAAATGCTACTGTGAAATGAGGTTCTTGCATCTGTCTATGAAATAATGTTCATCCCTGGAAAGCAATAGTGCCCGGATTAATTTTTGAAGAAATTATAAAACCAGAAGGCAAACCAAAAAATAACCATATTTGGTACTCTGATAGGGATTACTGCCACCCACAATCTGATGCTGACCGTGTCCCACAGTAAGTGTTCAAAACCACGCTGTATTTATAATCCCTAACAAGTATCTCAGTAGTAACCTTGCTGCAGTATTTTGAAAAGTTACTGTAATTCCCCATCCAGGCAAAAAAAAATAATCTTGATTGCAAGTTATACTCTTTGAGTTTGTTGGTCATGTCTGAGTGAAATGAAATCAGAGTACATTAGAATAATGTAGTAACTAATTAGTCATTTGAATTTGAAATACATGTAAGCAACTATTGAGCTCTGGCTAGTGATAATTAGATGAAGCTAATACATAAAGTAACTTTAATACACAGAACTTTGACTGGCCACTATTTTTCTCTGCCTAGCATTCTTCTTTCATCAATGAGATTGAAAGAAACATTGAAATGTTCTTATTTTTAGCTGAGCAAGATTATTAACTAGTGTAGTCCACAAGAAACACTAAGATGATGTTTCTTTAGCCAGGGTGGAGATAAAAGTACTGCTGACTCTAACAGAAAGTTCTACTCACTCAGGAGAAGCTTGGTTCATTTCTCTTCACCCTCACACAGCTATTCATAACACTGTAGCAAGAGACATGCTCTGGTGAGTTTTCTGTCAGTAGTTCTGTGGTATTGCCTCTGTTCTCCAGTAAAAAGCAGATCTGTGTTGTTTTGAGCAGTACAGATATATCAAATAAGACACTGCTGGCTGAAAGTTTATGATTTAAAAGAGCATCACATCTTGGTAGCTCATACTTGGCTGAACTTCAAAAATCACATTCCTTATGCCTGAAATAAGGGCCCTGTGATCAGGCCTTGGTTCCTCCCTCACCAATGGGGATGAGTGAAGTAAACCAGAGGACATTGAAAGGGAGGGAAGGACCATAAAACCCTTCTGGTGCTATTCAGTTCCGTACAGTCACGGCAGGTCTCTAGCCTTTAGGGTGTTGCAAGCTGAGTTTCCACAGTCTGCAGAGTAACTGGTGTACAAGAAGAAGGGTTCTACGACTTACATGACAAGATGGAAGCAATATTTTACAGCAGGCTCTCCTTTCACTTAAAGGGATGATAAAAAATTAACCTCCACTATTCTCACCCTAAATTTGTTCTGAAGTCCAAGAAGTTAAGAAAGGAAGTGTGTACAAAAGAAAGAGAACCAAAAAGAGTCAGGTTGATTGAATGAGTGAGTAAAATATGCCTATTTCGCTGCCAGTATTTATGAACTTGATGACTGTTTGAAGATGTGCCCACTATCTTACACGACTATCATGAAAAGGAGAGGCAGGTTGGTGTTCAGCCTACCATTTTTCAAAGAGGTAAAAAAAAATACCCCAAGACTATTTAAGAAAATAGTTGATAACTTGTTTTTACAGTTTATATCAATGTGCACATGTTTTCCCTTATTAAAAAGGTTTGTTGGTTTGGGTTGCACTCTTTGACCATTAAGAAGGTAGTTATTACACTAATTTTTGGCAATGAGTTAGTAAGAGGTAGTTACTTTAAAACTTTAACTTCAAGCACTTAAAGCACTGAGTCAGGAAGGGAAACAATTTTATTTCAACGTAGAGAATATTAAGGGAGTAGTGCATATTGTTTACAGTTACAATGCTAACAATAGCAGTCGTTAGTGCATAGAACTTTGGTTACAACTTGTGCCATATCCGACAAATTTACAGGAATCTAATTCTCAATAATGACTGAAAAACAATAATTATACATTTTAAATAAGCCTAATTAAGGCCATCATAAATAATTTGGAACATGTGCCCACATATACAATAATGACATAATTTTGGTATATGGAAAAAGCAAAGACATTGAATGAAATAACAGCTTATCAGGCTAAGTGTTGTATGAATATACAGGAAGACAAGACATGATATCTGTTTCAGCAGATGCACACACAAGAACTATACATTTCATCTTTAAAAACTACTCTGAAACCATCCTTTGTTTTGAAAATACATTTCTTACTGTCTGGATGCACACATTGAAACTTATAGTTACAAACAACTTCCTTCTGGAAAATATCAAACAGTTTTCCCACAGGCAGAATTTGGATTGTAACTCTGAAATAGGTGCACTCTAAGGAAATGTTTGCAGTATGAACAGTTACATGACATTTATGGGTGAGGTTCTGAAATCCCTTTAAATCAATTAAGAACCTTGCTGTGAAATAGTATAGCAATAATTTACATGTAGACATTCAAAAGTAGGTTAAAAAATCATTGAAATTCAGAAAAGCACTCAAAAAGACTCTGAAAATAAAGATATTGATACTTCACCAGATGAAATTAGGGGGAGAGCCTAGCTCGAAACCCCTGAGCTTTCTGGAGAAACCTCTAGGAAATGTAGTTGCCAAAATCAAGGAAAAGAAGGGCCCATTATTGAAAGCAGTTGGTTATCCAGTGACAGTGGAGCAATAGGAGCACTGCCTTCTCTGTAGCAGTCTCTACCAACAAAGTCTTCCAAGTCTCTACAGGCAAGTTTCAAGGAGGAAAGGAAATACCAACAGTGAGAGCGGGCTGAGTCGGGGGTTAGTTGCAAGATATCAATCCTTATCAGTCTTTGTCTGAGAGTGTTGAGGAAGCTGGCCAGTGTCATAGTGAGGCCCATCTCAGTTGTCTTTGAAAGAGTGTGGAAATCAGGGGTGGTCCTGGTGACTAGAGAAAAGCAAACTTTGAACCCCGTTTCAGAAAAAGAATGATCCTCTAGGGACTCTTCCTTGGAGTCCTTCAAAAGAGTAAATCAGGGAATAATTGGCAAATCAGCTTCACTTCTGTCCCTGGAAAAATCATGGAGTAAGTCCTCTCTGAAACCGCTTTTGAACAGATGAGAGAGGAAAATGACTGGGAACAGTCAACATAGATTTACCAAAGGTAAGTAATATTTGATTGCCCATCTTGATTGACCTTTGGTAATATAATAAAATGAGTGGATTTGTGGATGATGGAATGACAGTGGATGTATATGATCTATGTTTAGGTCAAGACAACTTTCCTACTCATGCATTCATGGTGGCTAATTCAATAGTGTCAAATATTGTTGGCCAGGTGAGCTGTGGGCCCGTGTCTCTCTATGACCTGGGAGTTATGGGGGTTCCCCCTAGGGCAGCTAGGAACAGGGCAATAGGAGTCAGTGGGAGCAGACCCAACCCAAGGTATGGGATACATCCCTGGGGATGGGCTGATTATGGGTCAGGATGTAGAGCGATGTGATTGAGTAGGGTTGTGGTGAGCGGGAGAGTGGCCCTGCTGCAGCATAGCTGGTACTGGAACTGATTGCCTCAAGGGGCTGAAACAGGGGCCTGGACCATGGGCAGAGTGGGAAAGCCTTACGGGGTGGACAGGGCCAGTCAGACTCCCTCAGAAACCCGGGACAATTTCCCTTCTGAAATCAAACTGAACTCAAAAGTATCAAGTCCTTGCATCCCTCAGATGACATTGCAGCCTGTCAGAGCATTTTCCTCCACGTAGCCCCACAATATCTCAGCCACAGCAGTGATGCTTTGTGGAGGCCTCCTCTTCAGCCAGAACTAATTTTCTCTTTCACTATGACCCTCTTTCTCAAATGACATGCAACACATGCCCCAGCTATCAGAAATACAGAGATCATGTAAGAGCAAAAAAAAAAAATAATAAAAAGAAAGAGGTGGAAAAGGATGGACCAAACAGGTTATAGAGCCTGGCCCCGCAAGTAACATAAGCTGAACTACTACACATTTTTACATTTCTGTGAAAATACCATAAAATGACCTCTCTGCTATTGAAAAAATATAAAATGTTGCTTGTACCTAACCTCAGCTGGCCAGAATGCCACAGGGAATCTAAGACCTCTTACTTGTCAGCCAGCTACACTGGCTTGGGAGATAAGAAAGGAGTGACAGCTGAAATGACTTTGGAGCATTAAAAGAAATGTCTCATTCACTCACTGGTCAGGAGCTGGTGTGTGGGAACCACTCAGCAAGCACTCAGACTGTCAGCTGGATGCATGTTGTAATGCATACAGAACTGACTTTACGTAACCTTACGGATGCAAAGTCAAATGACAAAGAGTTAGGACACACACTGGAGTTCACACGATTTCCTTGGGGTAAGTTTTCTCTGGTGTAATGTTAAAAGCACATTGGAGATTACGAGGAAGTTTGTCACTGAAAGGGTCATTGGGCATTGGAATAGGCTGCCCAGGGAGGTGGTTGATTCACCTTCCCTGGAGGTGTTTAAGGCACGGGTAGATGAGGTCCTGAGGGACATGGTTTAATGTTTGATAGGAATGGTTGGACTCGATGATCCGATGGGTCTCTTCCAACCTGGTTGTTCTATGATTCTACCATTAGGAAAAAACAGAAAACCAACCCCACACTGTTTTTCAATAGCTTATTATCTTTGATGCCTGAAATGTGTGAGGGGAAAAGTACCATTGTATACGTGGCAGTATGTATTAGTCTCAATGAAGAACATGAATGGGTACATGTGCAGGAGGTTGTACTTAAAAAATTCTGTTACAAATTAGAGTGGGTTTCAGTGGTTCTCTGCTAGCAAACAATATTTTTCAGATAATTTTGAATTTAAAACAAAACACCAGAAAACACATTTCCACTATATCCATATTGTGTTTACCTATAATATAAATGTGGAACACACAGCATTCTAACATCTGTGTTATACATTTTCTAAACTCTCTGTTGCCTTATTTCTTGCTAATGGAGTTGTAGAAGAATCTCTGCTAAACACTAGTTGCTTAAACTAATGAGGAAATACTCCACTTTTAGAATATCCATTAGAGCAGCACATTTTCTGAAGGCAATACTTTAGTTTGATTTTTAGAGAGCTATTTAAACAGATTTTGATCTGCTTTTCTTTCCCAGTAACTTTGTAGGCAGAGAGACGGGCGGAGAGAGAAAAAGTTCTGCCTCAGATGATAAAGTATGGAAAAATATTACAGAAAATCCATATCAATCACAATCTGTAGGGGGTTACATCTGTGAAATGTATATATTTGAGACATTCACCTAGACTTCTCAGTGTTTCTAGGGCGTGATTAATTTCATGCTTAGATTAATATCTAAAAGAGATAAATGTAGTAGTCCTAGTACTAATTGCATTCCTCTGTCCTCCATAAAAAGAATACGAGCTTGAAAGTGAATACTTCTACAACATCTAGTCCTAAACTACTTTGGCCACAGAACTCCTATGATGTTAGTCCTAACTAAAACTTCTTTGGTTTAAAAACAAAAAGTAACTGGATTGACCTCTAAAGTTTGGAAACAGTTCTGCCAGAGATTTACCCATATGTTTTGATGAAACCAAATACTCTGTCTCTGCATCACTATCTGGGATGGAACTGGGACAGTTTCCTTATTTAAGACCACAGCAATTCCTTCCCATGTCTTCCAGCTGTGGGATCTCAGCTTGTTAATGAAGATCTTATTTGTGAGAGCTTTGTGCTTTATTCCACAATGTAGAAAATCAGCAAAGAAGACAAATCTAGGAACAGTTTAATGCTCACTTAGGCAAGTAGATATAGTTTCAGAAACAGACCTAATTTTTAGGATTTAAGTTTTGTCAGAGCTTCTGAGCATTCAGATTGGAGAATTTAGGTTATGATCTTTTGCATTTTATGATCCTTGCTCAGAAACTCTACTCTGGTTTCTGTTCCTCAGATCTGAGGCTGCAGGAGTCAGTGAATGTTTTCTTTTCTTTCTTTGCCAGTGGGAAACTCTTGACATTTAACTTGTTCATACTGTAGGCTGAATATTTGCCTACATTCAGGTTTTTTACCTCACTGCAAAGGGATAGGGTGCTTAAAATTTCCGGCCATCTTGGTCCTTCTGAACATTCCGTAGGCACCATTGAAGATAGTTGTCTAGGTCTCAAATTCTTCTTAAGCTATCAAGTATAACCATCCTCTGTTAGATAGCAGACAGCAAATTAGTGCTGCCTCTTGCCCAAGTCAACATCCCTGTCATCATCTTTTAAAAAATTGTAGAAATCCTAGAAGGATCCACTTGGACCTTGGAACCATATCTGAGGACACATTTTCCATGTGGCCTACAAGGCTTAGGACAGAAATAAGCATAGACACTTACAGCACAGGGAAGACACAGACTTGTCATCCCACCCTTTTTTTAGTGAGTAACAATGTCTACCTCTACTAACCTATTCTTAAAATTATCAAGAGCACATGTTGCTCAGCCTGGCCCTTGAAGAGCACAACAGCTTTATTATGTTATTGCTAAGCCAGATTAGAAGTATAGGAGGAACAATCCAAAGCCCCAAGACACCTCTCAGGTTTTTTTTAATAGATTGAGCTTCATTAGCATTGCTAAATTTTGGTCTGCTTTACATAATTATTACACTCTCCCTAGACTGAAATTCAAAGTCAGAAATTACCTTTAGAATCTATCAAAGCACTTTACACAGACACAATGTTGTTCTTATTCAGCAGCTGAAAAAAATGAAAATAAGGGAAAACCAAATAATTCTAAAAGTTAATACTGCATTTGAGGGATACTGTGGACCTAGCAACTACTGACTTGAGTATCTTAGTCTATGGTTGACTACTTACTTAGACTTACATTCCAATCCTCAAAAAATAACATCAACCTCCGCTCATCAGTCCTTTACCTGATTATGTCATCATGCCCTAAGATTCTGTGTGGAAATCAAACTTTCATATGGACTCAGTCTATCACACATGGATACAAACACTGTAACTCTGGAGATAAGATACTACTGTGTGATGAAGATCTCCATTTCAGGCCATGTGTGGATGGAATGAGACTTGACATTTCTAAGGTAGTACCTACACACAAGAGGATCAGATCCAAAACCCAGAATCTCTCTTTATTTATATTTATTAAGGGAAAAGCACAGAGTAGATAGCCTTTCCTCCTTGAGCCCCAGATATCTCATACAAGAAGGGGAAAAATATTGTTTTCAGTATTCAGTTCCTAATGCCCTGTGTGAAAGTGCTCTACATTTCTAACTAGCTGGGTTCACCACACATTTTATTCCTGAAGATGGGGCCAAAAACCTCCAAAAAGTAGCAAAACAAAAATCAATTTTGATTCAGTTGGTCTTCTTCTGTTTTATGTTAACTCTGCATTTTGCCTGTTTTTAAAAACACATCTGATCTACCCAACTGAGCATGCTCGTTTTGCAAACATTACCTCAAGACTCCATGATCTGTCATGTTCACATTGTTTGTGATCTCACTCTTGGTGTCAGAATAAGGAAGATTTCAAATGTCAAAAATTCAGAGAAGGTACATCATTGCAGGCAGGAAGGCAAAGACAGAAAGGTACAAGGTAGGGTTTTATACAGGTAAGCATAATACAATGTTATGTCAAATTAGAAAGACAGCTAATTTTGAGGTTTTACTCAGAATCATCTTGTTACAGTCATAGGAAGAGAATATCCCCTTGGCAACAGAAATGGTCTCTTCTTCCACTGCAATAGCAGAGTTGTTTTGGGTTGGGTATCAGGAAAATATCCTAGTAAAGAGATAAACAGAAAGATCTGCTATGGAAAAAATGATGAAAAGAGTGAAGACATCCAGGTCAAAAATGGGAACAACATAAGCAGGTGTAGGAAGCCCAAAATGAGGCAGTAGGAAACCTGAGTTAGCATCAGGATTTTCAGAGGTGATGACCATCTCTGCTCCCCTGTTATTCATGAACTTAGCAAGGTTTCCTATTCCCTCTTCTGTAGGCTGATCATTCTTGGTAGTGTGAGACATTCATACCCTTGTTGCACTGACTGACTGTACCTGCTGGAGAGGCATGTCAGCCCTCAGCTGAAGTAGAACAGTGATGTTAATGCAAACATGAGTAATAGCTAATGAGTATTTTGGCCTACTCAGTAACACACCAGCTTGACTAAATGCCTCCTGAGCCAGCTTGTGGCTGGATAGCTCAAATTGTGAATAAAAAGAATGCATGACTGCTTCCGCATCTCCAAGTAAATACAACTTCAAGTATATTCTTGTTACAGAGACCTCATGCCTGGCATCTTTTCTGGCAAGAGAGTCTTGTGGTTAATGTACCTTGATTCCCAAACAAGTGGAGCCAATCCCCACCCCCCCCAGCCTCCTAGACATTTAGGTATACTCCCTTGGAAACAACCATGCCTTGTATCAACACTGTAAATCTTTGTTAGAATTTTAAGGTACAATATGGCAGATAATCAAAAAGCCTAAGCTTTCCTGAGGAATTCCTTAGCCACAGGATGGTTCGTGCTCAGAAACTGCAAGAGATCTGCATATCCAAAAGAGCTGCCAAAGTCCTGAACTTTTTCTTTGCCAGCCATCGCTTTTGCTATGATCACCAAATTTGATTAACAAACCTTTTTTCCCTCACATAATTCTCGTTCCCCTGTAGGATTCAACAAGGCTGGAGCTCCCCAGAGAAGCTCTCAAAATGTAGAAAGTGACATGAAAACTTATAAACAGTTATCACATGGAAGAAACACCTAGGTGTATCCAGTGGCAGGCTGGATCACTGTGCAAAAATGGCATTATGAGCAGGCAACAGCATTCATCCCAGGAATTCAGAGAAGACACCTTTCTGTCCTCTTTATGTCAGGATGAGCTGTGCCTTGGAGCTACCAGGGAAGTTGTCCACCACAGCAAATGTTTAATCAGATCTTGACAGCTGTTTTGGATAGGTAATAAGATCTTTTATTTCCCTTCTCTTTCAAAAGAAACACAAAATCAGCAGTCTCTTACTGTATCTGTATCAGGGGTTCATCACAAAGAATTGGAAAGGATCAACACACTTGGATGCACTGTCATCACTGTGGTTTTTCTTAATAGGAGATATGCAAGGGTCTGAACTTGAACAAGGATTCTAAAATTCAATATTTCTCAACACCAGCAACAGGTCTATAGATGAATATTTTTACTAACCACAAAACTTCATTCCTGGTAGCAAGTATGTAATACCCTCTATAAAGCATGACACTTTTACGTAATACAAAAATTCCAGTATTTACAGGGTTCCTATGCAGCATGGGGCTGTATAAATGATTCCTTGTTTTGCTAAGGATATTATTACACTGAGTACACAGCACAGTAGGGCAGAATCTAGTTCAAGACTACTGTGTATGGGTTCTTTTTTTGTTCCTGACTTAAAAAGCTACAGAAATTGTACTTTTGCTGATCAAAAAAATGCCTGCAAATAATTATCTTTCCTTCTTAGAAGGATAATTAAATATCTATTTTTTTCTTGAGAAAAAAAATTGTTGTCTATTGTTTCTTTGCTTATTCTGGAATTCTTTCTTGTTAAATGATCTAAAGCATAATATTTGTTCAGGTTAGTTGTAAAGTAAAGGAGTCCAAGCTGCTAACCAAAATAAAAAGCAGAGGGGTTGTCTAGTTCATAGCCTTAACTGAGAGAGAAAAGTATTTTCTTTTTTATTTGTCCAGAGGGCTTTTTGTGGAAAAAAGAGTGTGAAAAGCAAAATGTTTGATGGTGTGTGGTTTTGGTTATTTTTTAAAATGGTGTTTTCTTAGAGAATTTTTTGAAGTTACCGCATTATTATATTCAATATCTTAATATTTGGAGTTTCAAGACCAAAACCCAGGGGAAAAGCTACCCTTGTGGAGCACTTTCATATTGTATATTTCCTTCATAATGAAGATATACCAACCCCTCTTCCACTGTGTTAATCCACAACAAAAAAACATGGTTTTCTTTCAGCAAAATAGCTGGCATACAAAACCACATTGGATTCAGGACCTTGTGTTTATTTAATGGTCAACAATGCCAGTTTTGCTGTTTTCATCTAGATATTCAGTGGACATTGAGTAGCATGCCTACATACTTAATATTTTGCAGTAAGATGTCTGTTACAGGTCAACAATCTGGTGGTCATAATATCTTGAATGCTGGATGGTGGAAAAGCAGGTTAGAGATGTGTCCTGGATGGTGGAAAAGCAGGTTAGAGATGTGTCCTGGATGGTGGAAAAGCAGGTTAGAGATGTGTCCTTTCCTGTGCAAACATGTATCCTGGACGTGTTGGCCTCCAGGCTTATATACCACTTTTTCCTCCTGTGTCCTGATGTTGATACTTATAGTACACCACTCACACAGAATTAAAAAATTAAAAAAAAGGAAAAGAGAAAATAATAAGTTATTCATTATCCCAATGGACAGGACACAAACATTTACATGACACACTCCTGGCTTCTTAAAAATGGGAGGCTGGGATGGGGAGAGGGGGAAGGGAGGATGGGGAAGAGATTATAAAACCTGGATCAGATTATCTGAAGGACTAATGGGCTGTAAGGTAGCTACCATAAAACTCTGTAAAACTGGGTTAGGGACAGATTTTGCTAAAGTAAAGGAGATCTTTCTGAAATACTAAAGTCTTTAATATTTCAGCTGTTCATACTGTCAAAAACCACAATGGATTAGATGGATTTGGAACTGGTATAAACAAAGTCTGGTGAATGACACCCAAATAAACATCCTGAGAATTTTTTTCTTGTTAAGCTACTGTGCAAGAAACACCTTAACTCTACTAGGCTATGAATCAAATCTACTACTTTATCATTGCAGAGGAGTAAATCCTCCCTTTCACAACAAGTGAGAAGGGATTCAGCAGGAAAGCATTAAATCTATGAATATATGTGTGCACCTGTAGCTATCTAACTTTAACTGCTGAAAAAGATGGGTTTTCCATCTGATTTATTTATATGCAAATTTTATCTTACTTTCCATTACAGTACAATTATGGAAATAGAATGAATCTGGTACAAAGAATGCAAACTTTTGGCTTCTAATAAAGCAGACTGTTTTTAGTTTGCAGTTTTTGTTTAAGCAGGTCTTTGACAGTATTCATAGTCGGTAAACCATGGTCTCTGTAAAAACATATTTTGGAAAACAAATACAAGCACATTATAACCCATCAGGTGGTTCTGTTTCAAACAAGGCAGCTCATCTGCTCATGTCATCCAGAAGTTTCCCACTGCTTTAATTCATGCTGCATGTTCAAAGTAGACTAAGCAAGGGAGAAGTCTCTGCGCACACAAGGGCAAGCACAGAAGGGAAGATGACATCAGTCAAGCCTCCAGAGAAAGGCAGGAATAGCTCCCTTTCACCTGGGTTGCCTCTGCCTCCAGCTGCATGGAACAGAGGCTGTCAGCTCTGTCTGTTTGTTCCTGGCCCTCAGTGCTGCATCTTCTCCCACACCTGCGTCAGGCATTCATTAACTTATTAATCTTCAGTGCTCTTGTGTGAGTTCAGTGCCCATTGCAATTTCTCCTTCTTCCACACAGTTACAGTAACAGCACACAAATTTTACCATCCAACAGTTCTTCACATCATTACTCATGGGATAACATTTGCCTTCATGTTGTCAAGGCAGTAGGCAGTGCATCTCTAAATGTGGATACCACATCTCCAGTCATCTTCCTCAACTAACTCAGACATCAGATATGTTCCTAGATTGTGTGTTTCTAAAAGTTTGTGAAGAGGCACCCATGACTCACTTTTAAACACTATCTATGTGCCTTCTGTGTTTCTTTCTTTTCTTCATTTAACATTGAGCAGTATATGCTGATATGAAACATATACTATTTCCTGCACCTTGCATCCCAAAAACCTAGGGGTGACCAGTATAAAGCAGACAGAGATCACTACCCATTACCACATACTGTTCTTCTTCCATAGGATCTTTCTGCTTAGCTTATTAGACTAACAATGTTCACTTGAACAGCTGTTAAATGCTACCCCTCTATATGACACATGTTGAACAAAGTTCTCTACAAATGCTGTTTCACTAATCTAGTGTGTCTAATGACATCCTCTTCCTCCACACAGCCTCCTTTATCTTCATCTAGGCTCCTTTTAATTTCCATCTTCTATGTGGCAACTACAATATAAATTACAACCATAGCAGAAGGTGTCCAAGTCAATCCAGTACTATCTATTGAGTTTTTCCATTGAGTAGACTTTGGACTGCACGCTTCAGTTCTCTGTACTTCAGAATTAAGAAGTTAATTAAATAATACCAAACACAAATAAAAGCTGTATCCAGGCAACATATGAATTGACATTAGTTAGTACATCCCACACATTACTTGTAAAATGTGCTCTTTATTTGTCTACTACAGGGCAATCAGTTAGCATGTCTGAGAATGCCAGATGATAGTTTAGTAATCTGAGACTAAAAGCATGAAAAGGAAATTGGTGGCTAACCAAATAACCGTCATCATGTTTTTTAATACACTATGATAAAGTTGTATTTAGATCTCACAACAGAAATCATCTTGTTGAGCTATACAACACACTTAAAACCAGAAATTAAAACAAGGTACAAAAAGAATATGGCCTGAAATAATGACTTTGGTTTACTCTTAAAAGAGAGAGTTGTAGATAATACCACATTACGGTATGTTCTACAGAAAAAAGTCAACATAGAGAAGAAAAGAATTCAACATTATAGGACATCTGTCTTCCTTTCTCTCTAGCATTTCTGATGCTCATCACTGTGCTATGCGACTTCAGCTGTAACAAAAAGCATTCCGTGTTTTGAAGATCATAAAAGCCTTGATGGACTACACTAAAGTAATTCCAGGTTCTTATTAGAAACAGCTTTTTTTCTTTAAAAAAGAGAAGAAAAATTACAACAATCCTTTTCTGTCTTCTACAATTCCTTATGAAGAAACATCTTTCTATACTATTTCCCGTGGAAAAAAATGTATGTTTCTTGTTCTTATTGTCATTGAACAACTGTAGACTGATGATAATGGAAACAGTAAGGCATCTCGTTTAAAATGCAAGCATGGAAACTTTTCTAACATATCAGAAGGAAATCTTAAGTAATTAATGCCTTAAGATCTAAGGCTCCAAACCTTATTCCCTCATCACTGCCACATAGCTGCCACACAGAGAGCTGCCTTCAGAGTTATTCACAAAATCCCTGAATACTCCTTACTAATACAATAGTGGGACATATGACTAAGGAAAAAAAAAATAACTGAAGCAGGCAGTGCACAAAGATGATCTGAAGTGCTATAAATCATTTCCCAAAAAAGTCCAACAAATCAGAAGATGCAGAGGATTAGCTGAAAAGTGGACAAGAGCCAGCAAAGAGATGGACGATAAGAAGTGATATTTCAGCAAATACAAGCCGGGCAAAGCAGAACAATTATGAACAGAGGTGACGTGAAAGAACTGGTTTAAAAATGCTGCCAGTTTTTGTAAAAGAAAAAGATGAAATAAAATTGTTTCGCTGTGACTCTGCTCTGTGTAAATGCTACACAAATTACTAAGATTTTTTTAACAGCCTTCAAATATATATTTAATATTTAACACATTTGCAAGAGTATGGAATTGTCTGTTCATTTCTTAATATTTTTACATTTAATATTTTTGATGTTAATTAGAAACACATCAATCTCTGTTACACAAAGGATAGTTTAATAATATCTATATCTCCTAGGAATGAAGTGAATCACAGAATCACAGAACAACCAGGTTGGAAGAGACCCATCGGATCTTCTAGTCCAACCATTCCTATCTAACACTAAACCAAGTCCCTCGATACCTCATCCACCCGTGCCTTAAACACCTCCAGGGAAGGTGACTCAACCACCTCCCTGGGCAGCCTATTCCAATGCCCAATGACCCTCTGTGTGAAGAACCTCCTCCTAATCTCCAGCCTAAATCTACCCTGACAGAGCTTGAGGCCATTCCCTCTCATCCTGTCCCCTGTCACTTGGGAGAAGAGGCCAGCTCCCTCCTCTCTACAACCTCCTTTCAGGTAGTTGTAGAGAGCAATGAGGTCTCCTCTCAGCCTCCTCTTCTCCAGGATAAACAACCCCAGCTCTCTCAACCGCTCCTCATAGGGTCTGTTCTCCAGCCCCTTCACCAGTCTCATCGCTCTTCTCTGGACTTGCTCCAGAGCCTCAACATCCTTCTTGTGGTGAGGGGCCCAGAACTGGACACAGTATTCAAGGTGCGGCCTCACCAGTGCTGAATACAGAGGGAGAATCACCTCCCTGGATCTGCCGGTCACACCATTTCTGATACAAGCCAGGATGCCATTGGCCTTCTTGGCCACCTGGGCACACTGCTGCCTCATGTTCAGTCAGCTGTCGACCAACACCCCCAGGTCCCTCTCCTCCTGGCAGTCTTCCAGCCAGGCTTCTCCCAGTCTGTAGTTCTGCATAGGGTTGTTGTGCCCCAAGTGCAGGAGCTGGCATTTGGCCGTGTTAAACCTCATGCCATTGGACACTGCCCAGTGGTCCAACCTGTTTAGGTCCCTTTCTTGCATCTTAAATTTCTCAGCTGATATCCAATGTAGAAACTGAGTAGCCTCTTACTACAGAGTTACTCCTGGTGCCATATAAACTGAATATTGAAATTATGCTGCTCAGTATTTATGGTATAGTTGTCAGGATCTGTTATTCTTGTCAAAAACATGCTGCCGGTACTTACAAAGTAATCATTTGCATGCGTGCATATGTATTGTATTTCTGTC
This sequence comes from Coccyzus lansbergi, assembly GCA_033558105.1. Taxonomy (NCBI): domain Eukaryota; kingdom Metazoa; phylum Chordata; class Aves; order Cuculiformes; family Coccyzidae; genus Coccyzus; species Coccyzus lansbergi. The sequence goes on from JAUMJK010000347.1 coordinate 1,767,855, forward strand.
TATACTTTAAACTGAGGTAAAAGACAACACGTTAAAGCAATAAATGTGATGAAAAACCCATAACTGAACTACCAAAGCAGTAAAACTATCAGAATATTTGAAAATTATTAATATGAGAAAAACACAGCAGAATCTGAAAGGATGATGAACTGTTCACTACAAGTCAACAAGAATCACTTCTAAAATTTCTTGGACCCCAGTTGGTAGAAGAGAAAGACATGGAGAATCACTGTTGGGAGTTTTCAACTGACATTATTCCATGAGTTGACCTATAAAGCATGTCAAGTAATGCAACACACTTAAAATTACAGTATACTTACACCACCAGGGAAACAATTATATTGCTTTGTAGGGTCTCTTAGCAGCTCCATTTTTGCAGGTCTGTAAGAGTCCTGAGACATCTGCAGTAAACATTAACTGGCTCCAGACCAGAAATCCATACTACCAACTTGTGGTAGTGTGGAAATCAATTAAAATGCACTCTGGTGAGATGAATACAAACCCATGCTACGTGCTTTCTGGGGAAGAAAAAACAAAAATATATCTTGCTCACACAGGTTCACTTCAGAGCATAAGAAAATATAATCTATCTGATCTTAGTCAGATAAATATGTTCTTGCTTGCCTTATCTAGCTTAGCCAATAGTAAGCAAGACTCAGACTCTGGTTGAGAATCGTATGTGCCTGGTGGCTGCAGTGTTGGTTATGATACCAAGCTGCAATCTTAGGATCTAAATGTACAATAATTTGGGTCCACCATATTATTTTTAACCTCCCTACAAAATTATCTCCATCAGCAAAGGTTGGTTTCTATGGTTACATAATATTCTTGCAAAGTTAATTTTAATGCTTTAATTCATGTCTATTCACATTACTGCTTCTTTTCCATCTCTCTAGTTATGCCTGGGAAGAGAGAATCAAGTGCATTGACCTTAATGTTAACATCAAGTTCTTAATTTCTTAAAAAGGTGTGCTACCTATACCCAGTATCAGACAAAATATATATTTTGAGCATTATAGAAAATGTGAAGGACTACCTCTATGAGCCAAGCTGCACTGAAATTAGCGTCCAAAATGACTTTAAGTTCTGCCCATGCACATTACACAGGTAGGCAGCCAACCAGCCCAAGTACTAACATATCTAGAACTGGCTGGTTTGTTCACATTGTATTCATACACTGGATCAAAACTTGTGTTCCCTATTACTTTGCAGCCGTTCTTGTTAATTAACCTACAAGTATATTTCTAGAGGTGGGCTTATTTCTTTGTTTTTATTTACAAAAATTATTTTTTTAAAAGCCCTTAGTGTGATTCTTCAAAGTAAGTTGCATTTTTCCCACACTGGGTCAATTAATTAGATTTTGTTTGTTCTATGAACACAAGCTTTACTTAAAAATGGCTTGTTTATCCATTGAGAATCCAAACACAGCTTACTATAAATACATAAAGGAGTTGCAATAACTAATGAGGAATTGAATAAGAAGGGGGGTGGTTTGTTTGTACATTTAAGGGATGGTTAGTTAATGCACCAATATGGACAAACAGAGCTTCTGATCTGGCAAATAAAAAGGATTTCATTCATCCCTCGTCCTCCCCAGCCTTCCCATACATAAGCTTTTGACCAGTTCTGTGTGGAATAAGTCAATAGTTTCAACCATTTTCATCTTGTGACTTGATGCTGCAGTAACAAACTCATGAGACTTCTGTCTGTCTTCTAGCAATACCAGAAAAAAAGCAGGTCTGCCATCTCTTTTTCTCTGCACATGACTCAGGTAGGGAACTTGTGAACTACAGTTAGCTGGGATTCCAGTCCATAATGCTTGTCCAGACTGTGACTGTATATGTTCATGTTTGATTGTGTGGACTCATAACTCATAGTAAAGGAATTAATAACAATTTGCACTAGCCTACCTTTTTCCATATAGTTCTTTTCTACCTCTGTTTTCTGAAGTAGGCGTATTCTCCAGTAAATATACACTACAGTTTCTTATTAAATCTTTGCTTTTTTGACTATTACTTTATTTTATGGTCTGTGTCTTTCCCTTTGTTGCATTGAATGTTAAAATTACGATTACTCAAACCTCAGATTTACTTTTCCTGGTTTATTTTGGCACTTTACTTTCATCACAGAGCGAAGTCATGGACAGAGAAAGAGTGACTTGGTCTCCACAACATGCTAAAAGTTAGCCATACAATCGTAACTTCATACTAATGGAAAACAAGAATAAATTTGTTAAATCTGTCAAGTTTACAATCTGTAAATGTTAATGGTTGATATAGAACATAGATTATTTCATTGGAAATTAATTGAACTTGAGGAATGTGAGACATATCTTGATCCTGGGAAAAAGCCTTCTTAGAATGAAGGCAAAAGACTTTTGAATGAGTGAAATATTGAATACTTAAGAAAACTGGAAGATGCAAATAAAAAGGAAATTTTCCTATCATCTTAATTTTTATCCAGTTCTTGGTTCAAAACCAGTAGACAGTTTATTCTTGATGTCATTATGAGCAGGATCAGCTCTCCTGTATGAGAGTTGTGAAGTTGCATGCTTCCTCCCCTTTGCATGGTTTTATGCCTGTGTATCTGTGTTTGGTTTCTAGATTTCCAGATCCTTCTCCTTTATTTTGACTAGTGAAGACAACTCATCAGCATCATTCTGTTAAGATTAGAACTTCTCTTTAATTGTGCTATAAACTATAAAAAGAAATAAATAGCCTCCAAGCATGCACACACCCCTTTTCCAACTGTACCTCTAAATGATGCTCATGGGCTGCATGTCTTAACCCATTTGTTTCCACAGGATTGCTGGCCCAAAACAAGCTCGGGGTACTCAAAGAAATTCTTACCACTGCACCAGGTTTCCACCATCACAGGCAGAATAAATTCTATTGGGAAAATATTCAACCACTTCAATGATTTAAGATCCTATACAGTATTTTGATAAACACTTCAGGCACCAGGGAACCTCTTGTCTTGCTATAAGACAGATGGGCATAAACTCATAGATCACTGGGATTCTCTGTATGAATTCATCTGCATAAAACAGAGAGAATTCACCCTAGTCACCCATATGATAAATACGTTCTTTCTACCACTACCTTTTCTATGATGCCATTACTGCCCATGCTTCTTCCACATTAACAGGAAAAAATGGTCAGTTCCATTTGGGATAACAATTATTCTGCTCTAACTAGCTTCTCTTTACTTTTGCTTGCATCTTGTGTTTGTACCCCAGAGGCATACTTTATCTATCACTGGGAAATTTACTGGTGTGTAACAGGGTGGTCTGGTTTAGAGCTCTCTACTCCCATGGAATAAAACCAAGTCAAAAATTAAACTCTGATTTTTGCAGAAGTTCAGAGTAGTACACACACTATAGCAAGCTCCTTGACAGGGCAGCAGGCAGTCTTCTGCACTCTTGTACATTCCTGAGAATGTTTTTTTTAAAGGGTGGTATACTCTTTGTCCTTCATCCCATGTCTGTGACTAGGGCTCCCAGACCAGGTATGTCTGACCTTCATTATGGCTGTGCAGATTCAAGAAATGTTTCCAGGCAGTAAAGATATAATCAGGATGAGGTCTAATCACAGGCTTTTTGCTTGGACAATCTCTCTTGGATATGTATAAAAAGGTAGGGTGCATGTGGGAAAAGGAAAGAGGGGAAGGGAATGAGTATATGCACAGAAGTAGTGCGTGAGAAAAAACATTGCCAAGGTCAGCAGGGCAAATATCCCTAGAGTGCTAAAAACATTCAGTGCTGTGCTCTTATCCTGACCTCTTTGGCTCTGTGCTCTCTCAATTCTAGTAAACAGAACAAGATCAGGACACAGACTGAGCTCCAGGCTACAATCACCTGTACCTTCTCGCTCTTGGCATGTTCCTCGACACAGTTATGACTCATTCAAATACTTACTCTCCCAATCGGTGCCTGGCTTTGATTCAAGGAATAGCTCATGTGAGCTCTGCTCATGGTTAGCAGTCTGGATGTAGCTACCTTGTTTGAAGAAGTCAGGAGCTGGGGCCATGGTGAGGGGTGAGCATAAAGTGCACAGACACAAAGCCACACTCTGTTTTGTCATTTGGCCAGGAAGTTGTACCTGGTCTGTTTATTAAATAGTACAGATATAGCCATTGCTAAAGTTAGGAGAAACATCCTATCACTTATACTATTCTGGCTAAATACCTGCAATTAAAACAAGCGTATAACAGAACAGATGTATACCCGCACATCTCATAAACAGTGAAATATCATTGGGTTGTTGTTTTCTGTCCCTACACTGAAACACCCTGCCAACAAGCACTGAATAATGCATCCACCTTCTGCCACTCTTGGCTCCAAGGTAGTTCGGTTGCTCCTAAAACATTGTGTACCACCATCTCTGACACCAGAATTTCATAATAAATGACGGGAAAGCCTTTTCAGAGAGAAATTTCCTCTTTTCTAGTGTCTAAATAAGGCCTGACCTTGAGTGTCTATCACATATTTTGTATTATAGAATTGTATGGCATCTCAGAAAAGGCACTAGAAAATAAACTGGTTCTTTTACATAAGCAGGGACAAATAGTCTATGTGCCAAAAAAAAAAAAAGCAACAAAGTTTATCTTTTAGTCTTCCTTTTATCTGCTAGCCTTCCTGTAGGTCATATTGAATTATGCACAGTATGTTTTCTTGTTAACACACAGGTGTTTGAAAGCCCTGTTGAAGGATTTATTGTGAAATTTATACCTTTATTTTGGAGGATTACTCACAGGTGATGAATTGAATCTGCTGCTATACACTGTTATTTGAAGCAACAATCTTGGCATAATTTTTGCTTTGGATTTTTCAGAGATCTTTTTCTTTCATATGCTTGTTTTCACAAGTTGCCTTTTCTTGACTGGCCGACTCAAAATCATTGTTCAGCTGGCCGAACAATAAGGCCGGGTTGAAAAACAATATCCCAGCAAAGATGCCTATAGGTTCATTCTAAAGAGGATTCAGGCTTTGAAATATATGTTTTATTTATAAAATGTCCCTCAGAAATCAGGCCAAGAAGTTGCAGCTGCTGGAAAGCTAGATGTTCTGTTTAATTTTTAAACAAAATTCTGAACAATGTATTCCAGTATAAAGGAGGTTTTGTGAATAGTGAGTCATTTTCTGTTGATGGAAATATGATTGGTATCTCATATAACATATTACTTCCCTGTTCTGCCCCCACTGCTTCCTATTGAATGTATCTAACAATCTATCTTTGCTAGTCATAACACACCTAAAGAGACTGATAACCAAAGCTCAAAGAGTCTATGTTTGAAGTTACTGTTCAAAAGGTCTTTCCAGTGCTGCCTGCTTCCTTATAACCTGACACGTTCCACAGCCTTATAATATACAAACAAAAGTTAAGTAGAACTGAGTTGAAGCATGCATACCATTTCTCAAACTTTGGATCCTGTACCTACATGTTACATTTTCAGAACATAAAATACATGGCTTTTTACACTGAAATATTTCAACAGAGCCATCTTCTTCTCTTGAGTCATAGCACCAAATTTACAGACAGGTATCTGTACTTCATTCCTTCACTCAAATGCCTCTCTGCTAGTTGTCTTTTACCTCAAGACAGGACAGTTATCAGGCTCCTGATAAATCTATTTCATAACAAGAATCTTTTCATACAGACAGGCCCTTCTTAGTCTACAGTAGCTGCATAAATACAGTAGACTAGGAAAACTGCATGAGTTGGAATAAACAAGGTGATATGCCGCTACTCTCTGTTTTGCAATCGTTATGACAATATCCAGATTAAAAGTCAAATTCTAACACATTAGAAATAAACCAGGCAGCAACATGGTAAAAATTCACTTTTACAACTGCAAGGCAGAAGTTCTTGGTTTTGCAAGCCCAGTACAACATCACATTAATGCCACTGTCCTGATTTATGTTTTAGATCTTTCTTGTCTAAAGTGAGTGTAGCAGTTGAGCTAAGTGGAAAAAAAGGGTCATACAAAGAGCTTTATTGATATTGCCAGTCTTTTTTGCTGTTTGTGTAATAATAACTAATAATTTCAACACAGAGGAACCAGTTCCATGTCCTAATGAAAATAATGCTTGTCTATTACCAGCAACTTTGCAAGCTTTCAGGGATCCTGAAACTGAAATCTGCTGTTACTGGTATCACTAAAAACCATACTAATTGATCCAGAATTCTGAGGTTGTTAGAAGCTGCAATGACAAACAGGTTTAGAAGCCATCATTTAATGTCTGTGTTATAGAAGCTCTGGAGAGGATCACTGGTCTCAACTCTGCTACCGTCATAGCACTTCCGTGAGTGTCCAAAACAGCAGGGATGCTCAGGGAGTACCAGTAGCATCAGAGAGAGAAGCAAAGGCTGCGCTCTGCAGGAGAAGAGAGTGCAGCTGCAACATATCTCAGTCCTATACACGGGAGGTATATGAAAAAGGGTGGATTGGAAACCACAAAAAATAGGAGAGTGGAAGGAAGGCTTGAGATATCACAGCTTTCTGGAAGGAGCAAATGCATAGCTTTTTAAATGCACATAGCTCTCTGGTCTGGAACCTGGAGTGTAAACTTGTTGCAGTCAACTCAAATTAGTTTGTCTTGTTTATTGTGTTAGTGGTTTCCCACTCTGGAAAATGAGAAGTACAGAACTATAACAATTCAGCAGCAGAGATACTCAGTTACAGCAAAACATCTTAGCAACAAAGGAAGCAAGTGAGTATCTTAAAAATAAATGGGCTTTTTTCTTTCATATTAAGGAAGAGGCAGAAGCAGAAGAAATGGACTTGATACATTTACTTATGTTTAATGGATTTTAAAGTGGCACTTAGCAATGCAGTGTATCCCTTTTGAAGAACCAGTGAGATAGAAGGCAGCTAAAACCATGAAAAACCTGAAAAGTAAGTATGACTTGAGACTGAGAGGCATTAGCACACAGAAGAATTTCACTTTTATCTACCCAAAGTTAAAGCAAAATTTCCTTTACTTTCCCCCCAAGCTCCTAGCAGTTCTTTAGTTAATTTTTGAAAGATCCAGCCATGGTGAGGCATATTTATTTGGCATCCCTCTTGGAAGAGCATCCAAAACTCACTCTTAGTCTGATCTCAGCCTTCTACCTCTGTACTCATACCAGCAATGAACCTCAGCTTCTCAGCTTTGTTGATTTGCCTTTCACTGTTGTCCTGCCTTTAACAACACTGGTGTGCACAAACATTATGCAAGTTCGTGTGGGCATTGACCTCTCTTTTCAGGCAAAAAGAAAGAATTTTTGAGTCATATTGAATGGAAACATTCACACCAGAGAGTAGATTATCTGCTGTTACTCTGACAATTTTGAATTAAAGAGGAGTACAAATAGGTTAAGATTGATTTTTCAACTGATTGTTGTATAAATGAGGTATAGAGGCTCATATTTCTGTCTTGGCTCTGGAAAGGAGTGTGATCATTATAGAAAATTTAAACAACCAACCAACTAATCCTGAAAATAAAGTTCTTGATTAATTTCTCCATTTAGTGGAATGAGTAGTTTTTTTCCCACAGGTGTTTCTATACTGCATTATTACCTACATAAGATTTTCTTCTTGTTGCAGTCTACTTAGTAATAAAAAGAATAGGTTTGAAGGAATTAAATGCTCAGTTTTCTTGCTATATCTTCTCCATTATGCAAACCTCCTCAATACAAAAAATCTACAAGCAGTTCAACAAGAAAATAATCCACCTCCTGCCAGGAGAAATTTCACTGCTTAATTAACAAGCCAGTGGAAGATCCCTTTTTTATTTTATAACTTTGTGTAATAAAAGTCAGGGATCTAAATGCTGAAAAAAAAATGAAATGTAGTTAAACCTTTGCACTCTCCATGCAAAAACCTTCTAATAGCATGTAGAGACTGCAAAAGTCATCCAAAGGACTGAGTAAAATATTTAAAAATATTTACACAATATGAACAGAAACAGCCAAAATGTAGATGTGATACAAGTTATAGACTCTCCAACTATGGTTTTTTTCATCATTGAGATATAAAGAAAAATATTGAGATTACTAGCCCTTTTCTAGAAAGTTAAAACAATAATGCACTGAATATAGATGGTCTACAATTTCTATGAAGATGGTAATAGTCTAGTGAATTAACCCCAAAATGTATATTTTTATTTTCCTAAGTGGACAGTCTGATGCATATCTGCAGATACTGAACTAAAACTATGGTATGCAAGTTGGATGTATAGAGGATGCTGAGAATACACAAAGGAACAGAAAATACTCTGATCATTTCCTTTCATCATCTTTGCTAAAATTAATTTAATGGATAAAAGTAGCTAACCATATCTCTTGGTATTTTTCTCTACTATATGGGATAATGGACCTGTCACAAGGCAAAACTGAACATATTTTAAGGTACTTGCTTTGGGATTTCTTAGAAACAACAGTGTATCCCAAGTTATCTCTACCATACTTCCAATCCATTTGTTTGTCTTACATGCCATCAGCTAACAGCTGTGTTAGTTACTCTCCAGATATGGACTAGATTCTCCCCTTATGTTTGTACCTTTGCTGAAGACAAAGCCTCACTAAGACCAGGCTCAGCACAATATCGGACCCACTATGTCAGTATTCCCATTTATTTAATTTCTAAGAAGTATTTATTTAGACACCTGCAATTTTGGTATTAGCAAGTCAGGACAGGAAATTGTCGCAAAAGTTTATTTGTTTTAGACTTGCTGCTGCTTGCCAGAGATGATGATGGGTGTAGCACTACTGCAAGGGGGGGAAAAAAAAAAAAAAAAAAAGCAATAACCATACTTTTGGTTAAGGGTTTGTTTCCTTTATCAGAATGTGCAAAGTACACTGACTTTTGGCTGCCCTCACCTGTCTCCTTATCTTCCCTTAATGCTGATAATTGTTTCTACATGACAATCAAGTGCATAGCACTTTGATTTCAAATAGTAGCTAATTTGCAGTTCTCATTGGGTGAAACACCCAAGCACTTCTTTACTCATACCGGTATAAATCCAGAACATCCCCAGAAATAGAGTAATTCCTCCACTGCTCAAGGAGATATGAGAGTCCCCAGACATGAAGTTCCTTCGTCTCACAGTTCATGACCCTTCTACATGCAGGATATACCTTTTCAAAAAATAAATAATCCAGATTTCTACCTTTTGTGTAGCAAGGAAATGTACTAGCAAAAGAGGAATTGAGGTAATAAAGAGGGGTAGTGCTTCCATTGTATAGTGTAGCAGTAGGAAAATGTGCAATCTTTGAAAGACTTCTTTAATGTATTAGGTGGAAGGCACATATGCATGCAGACAAGCATTGCTGAGTTACCTTTAATTGGTTGTTTTGCTGAGACATTGAAGCAATTTAATTATACAATGTTCTCGAGTTCCTACATGTGGCAGGAAATACACAAGTGCAAAGTAAGAATTGTGCAATTCTAGCAATGACTAAATTGTGCACATGAAAATAATTAAGACTATAAAAAATATTTTAAACACCTTAAGAATCTTAAGAAAAGCAAAATTCAATACAGTGTCTTTATAGCAATTAAAGATTATTCACATTCTTAATTTACAGTGGAAAATTATTTATTCCACTATAGTGACCCGTACTACAGTAAAGACAGTTGAATGTTTCAGTGAAAGTAGCTCTTGGAGGAACAGTTGTCACCATTTATACTGTTCCAAGTGTATCTTTTCATACTGACTTTTTGTCTGTTTTAAGATACTAGATTTACTAGAGTTAGTTTGTATTTTCATCAACATGTAAGTAAATGCAAAAAGTTGTATTGACCACAGTAATTAAATCTGTAAAGTGCTTTCCTCAGGGTGATTATTGTTGCGCCTTCTGGGCTTTGATAATTATTTTTGCTACAGTTCCTCATCACTAAGTGTACGCTTGCTGAATTCCAGCTCCAGCTTAGCCTAAAATTTACTTCCCCAAGCTTCTATGACCAGGTCAGTATTCTCCATTCTCTGCATTTTTCTCCTTTCTCACATCGTTAATTTTCATAATTTAGCCAGACAAATATCTCCCTCCAGGGAGAAGGACTTGGGGTGCTGATTGATGAGAAGCTCAACATGAAACATGTATGAACTTGCAGCACAGAAGATCAACCATATCCTGGGCTGCATCAAAAAAAGCATGGCCAGCAGGTAGAGGGAGATGGTTCTACCCCTCTGTTCCTCTCTTGTACGACCTCATCTGGAGTATTGTGTCCAGTTCTGGAATCCTCAACACAAGAAGGATATGAAGCTCTTGGAACGGGTCCAGAGGAGGACTACGAAGATGATCAGAAGAATGAAGCACCTTTGCTATGAGGATAACCTGAGAAAGTCAGGCTTGTTTAACCTGTAGATGAGAAGGCTCCGGATACACCTAATAGTGACCTCCCAATACCTGAAGGGGGCCTACAAGAAAACTGGGGAGGGACTTTTTATACAGGCGTGGAGTGATAGGGCAAGAGGGAATGGCTATAAATCAGAGAGAGGCAGATTTAGACTAGACATTAGGAAGAAATTCTTCACCATGAGGGTGGTGAGGCACTGAAACATGTTGCCCAGGGAAGTTGTGGTTGTCCTGTCCCTGGAGGTGCTCAGAGCCAGGCTGAAGGGGACCTTGAGCATCCTGGTCTGGTGGGAGGCGTCCCTGCCAATGGCAGAGAGGTCAGAACTGTATATCTTTAAGGTCCCCTCCAACACAAACCATTCTATGATTCTATGAAATGGAGTTCTCTACCTGCAGTTCCAGGTATTTCAACTTCATAACCTCCAGCTATCTGAGATTCAATGCCACATTGCTTCCTCAGTGTCAGTTTCTTTCAAGAAAATGTTGAATGGATGCATTAATTTCACAATTCCCATCTTTCTCCTCTCCCCCTGTATATTTTTTTATCTGTATTTTAAATTTATCCATTATCATAAAGCACAGAAGCTTCTGAATGCAGTAAAAACTAATATTCCTGTAAATCACAAGGATCTTGAAGGGGATTTTGAAAATAGAGTTGAATAAATTATAAATATTGGAAGTAGTAACATTAGGAAGATAAAACATGCTTCAAAGTCCTGCAATATATTGGATTATGTTCAGGAAGTCATTAGAGGAACCCTGGAGACTATAAGTATTGGAAGATTCCCATTTGTCAGTATACTCTGGGAGATATGACACATTAGAAGTCTTACAAATCATTTTGATATACTCAAAGAAAGAGTTTATTGAATCTAGTGCAATAGTTTTTATAAAATAGTATGCCTAGAGCCTACAATTTTATTGAAAGGAGGTGACAGGTCTACAAAGAGATTAATAAAGTTGCAAGTACAAAGGAACTTGTAGTTGAGAGAAACATCCACAGTAAGGTAAAAATGTTTTAACTGATGGATTGCATGCAAAATACGCTTCATGAAGTAAGAATTCTGTGCATTAGGAACATGCTCTACTGTATAGTGGTTGTAGGAGACACCCTAGGCAAGTGCTAGCTCACCACGGCACCAACTCAGCTTTTGGAGGCATATTACTCATTGAAAAAAACAAAACTACATTTATGTTAAAATGTAAGAATGTCATATGCTAATTGGTCTATACAAATTTCACAATCCTACAGCTAGTCTCATTTCCTGTTTTTCTTTCCCTGTTTGCTAACAACCTTGAAATCATGCTAGTGGGAAGGGATGCCTGCAAGGCATCTAATCCAACCTGATGCTCGGAGTCTCAACTGGTTTTTCAGGGCCTTCTTCAGTCAAGTTTTGATTATCTCAAAGAATGCAGAGTCCATAACTTCTCCAGCTCCATGTTATTGTATCAAACCATGCCCATGGTTGTAGGATTTTGTTGTATCAAATTGGAGCCTCCCACATTCTCACTTTTTGTGCATATTCTCTTGCACCCTTCCACTATAGACCTTTGAAAAAAAGCCTGGCTCCTTCTTCTCTTTATTTTCCTACTAACTAGCTCCCTTTAGACTACCTATCTTGCATCTGAATAAATCCATCTCTCAGTTGTTCATCATACATTATGTGCTTCCAGACCCCAATCATTCTGGTGACAGTTCACTCAACTCACTCCAGTATGTCAATGTCTGTTGTACTGGGGGAGCCTTAAACAGGACATCACACTCTAGACATGGTTTCACAGTCCCTAATAAAGGGAAGGAAACATTTTGTTTTCAGCACACTCTTCTTAATAGAGTCCACTGTTTTTTGCTGCCTTAGCTGCAAAGGCACACTGCTGACTGATGTTCAGCTTATTGTCCATTAAAATTCCCAGGCCCTTTTCTGCAAAGTTGCTTTCTAGCCGGCCAGGCCACCAGCCTATTTTCCCACCCCTGCTGCAGTACTCTGCACTTGCTTTTGCTGACCTTCGCATGGACCCAACAGCCTATTACTCCAGCCTAGGACTCTAGATAGCAACCCAGCCCTCCAGTAAATCAATTACTCCCTCCTTAACTCAATATCACTTTGAAGACTTGCTGGGTGTGAAATCTGCCCCATCATCCCAGTCAATAATAAAGATGCTATAAAATTTTGATGCACATATCAATCCCAAGTGACATCACAGGTGGCTGGTCATCCACTGCCCTTCATAACATTGAAAGTCATGACCCTTTGACCCCAACAGTCCAGCCAATATTCCACTCAGCTTGTCATTCACTTATGCAGCATATCTCACCAACTTGGTATTATAGGATACCATACTAGTTAAACTCATTTTCTGTACTTGGACTCCTACATTTGCTGCTCCAGGCAAGCCTCTGGAATATCAGTCATGGTAGAGCTCTGATCTCAGGACAAGCTTTTGTTGCCTTTCAATCAAACTGTGGTATAACTTATGAGACAAAGCATGTGTCAATTTTTTCTGTTATCCTGAAGTGATTCAGCTCCAAAGAACACAAGACAGAAATCCTGAGCTTTTGTAGCTGTAAAACCAACATTTGAAATACCAGTGGCCAAAGGTGAGCTATATAACAATACTGCCTTAAGATTCAGCATCGTTATAACTACTATCTCTAGTTCTCCTTCTCTCACAAAATCCCCTAAGAAACAGTGAAGGAAAGCTAATTTGCTCCCAGTTCAGCTAACTTGTGTAGAGCTCACAGGTTTGGTTTTGTAGAGGACTAAGAGTTTCCTGTTGATTTCAACAGAGTACTATTTTGAACTCTGTCCATATGAATATACAAATTCTCAAATAGCTAAGTGTTTGGTCTCCCTGAATAATGTAAATTTCATAAACTATGTTTTCATTGTTTACTACTCAGATGAACATCATGCTGAAATATTGTATAAACTACGTGTTCCTATCTTTGAAATGTATAATGATATCCAAGTATTGATATGGTTTATTTTTAAAACATCTCTCTAACACCATATTAGCAAAGAATACACTTCTACAGTATACAATAGGGGGGAAATAAATAGGTCCTTAAAAGCTGTAGACTACAGGCACTATTTTATATGAAATATAGCACTATATTCAATAAACTTCTCAGAGTCAATATGATCAAAGTGTTTCATAAAGTTGAAAATTACATCATCTGCACCTAGTCTTTGTACATCATCTCCAAAAAGCACCCAGAACCTCATCTCTGACTTTTCAACAAGTTCACAGGCGTTCATAAAAACATAGCAGTGAAAAACATGTCTTTCCGTTTATGTGAGTAGTATTCACAATACTTGATAAAAGTGGCTCAGACAGCATTCCCGTTTTATGTATACACTCCATTAATTTCTGCATTGTCTTTTCTCAACTAACTTTAACATTTAAAGGTAGGATAAAGTAAACTGTCATTGTACCCCTTTAAATATCTACCTAATCTTTAGCTTTTATTAAAATCGAGTTTTCAAAGTCTGGTATTGAGTTTGTATAAGGCGTACATACTCTTTACAAAGAAGCATTTAGGTCTTGGCTACTCAGAGGGTTGCAGGCAGACTGCTATGCCTGCTCTGAGCCAAGTGTGAGCAGCTTGCCTTACAGAACCCAAGCCTTGGGAGTCAGACCCTTCCCACAAGCTGGTCTCTAGTCCCTTCTCAAATCCCATACACCAGACAGTGGGTGTGCAATTACATTGGCAGTTGTTTGAAAGCTGCCTAGAGATAAAAAGCAGAAAGGCAATAGGCAGGGAGGTCATTTAGGGCACTAGAAAAGGCAGCACATGACATCAACATGGGGAAGCCTAGAGACAGTGCCTGACAGAAATCTAGAAGGAGGTGGGATAGAGGAGGCCAGGATGCTAGAAGGCTTTTTAGGGTATGGAGCAGACAGTTTATCCAGAGAAGGTGGAAGAGGATTTGGAAGGGTTTGGATATCAATACTGAGTATACAGGCAAAGGAATTGTTTCAAATAGCCCAGCATTTGCCTCTTTTCACAGATGCTTTGGGTACTATGTTGTACCTTAATATATTAGTATTAAATTGGTGGAGGATATATAGATTCCACTATTTCAAAACCAAGCCTTCGCCCACACCCTTCCCCCATTTGTACCTGATGTGCAAGAAGAGCATCTTTATGGGTAGAAAGTCTAATGGAGCAGCTTTGAATCTCCATTACACTGGCTCTTTCCAATATACACATCTTTGGTTTACATCTGTTATAAAATTTCTAATCATACAGTCCTAAAGAGGACAGGCCAGGTGCATTTGTATCTCCTTCTCCTCTCTATTCGCTCTCATTTTTCCCTAGTGAGGGCTACTGCTACCATTGCCCCACTTGACATCTACTCATTCCTAAAAACCGGTGAAAAGGTTGAATGAAGGTCATCAATTTTCATCACCATAACTGAAAGTATAGAAGGTAAATAGAAGGACTGGAGTTTCAGACTGTGAGTAGCCATTGGCAACATAGTATAGCAGAATGGAAACTCTTGGTTCTCTCTTTATGGCTCTGCCATACTGGTTCACACAAAATGCAAAGTTTTCTTTGAGTAAAGAGAGCTGCACTCAAAACACAAAATGCAGCTAAAGTATTATAAAACATATAGAAGCTGGTCATTCATGAAATAGAAATAATTCTGGCTCTCTGTATCCCACACCCGGCTGTAACTCCATATTTACACAGAAAATCTGTCAGATAGAAAATTAGGACTGCAAGATCAAACAGTGGAAATCAATGGCTGTCACTGTTACTTCTGGCATATTGCGCATAAATGATAGATTTTTCTATTTTATTTGTCACATGCTCATAGTTAGGCAAATTATACCATATCCTTCACATATGCATGTGAGCAATGATTATTTTAATAAACCACTTCTTTGACATGCTTAAAAAATCCTTGCCTTCACTGTAAAAATTTTTAAAGCAATAACAAAATTAAGGAGAGCACTGGATAATCTGGACAATAGTTTAGCAATCGTGTTTGTGTTTTCTTTAGCTTTTGTGCCAATTAAGGCTACATGACTACAGAGCAGGTCATTGCTTAGTTAATAAAAGGTAGCTTAGTTGATCCAGTGTCTTTTATTAGACAAAGAATTTAGAAGAGATACACAAGCACAACACTGTTTGCCCAAAGGCGTCTGCTATTGTAAACTATGTGTAAGGCCACATGAAATGTACGTATTGTCACTGTCAGACCTCAGCAAAGATTTATACCAGTTTATCTTATTAAAGAATCTAGTCCAGGATTCTTTCTTCAGTCAAACCTAACAATCTCTGTCACTTAACAAATGACTTTATAGAAAAATGGACACAAATATCGATCAATCGTCCCCTTGATTGACTCTCAGTACTAGTAACTTCTAATAATGAGAAGCTATTCATGAATAGTCTTAGCACAACTCCAAGAAGCCCTTCTATAAATGGATGAAATAGTTTTTAATCCTGAACCCCACCCCTAAGCTCAAGAAGAGACCTGAATTAGAGAAGAGGAAACACTTTAATTGGGGGCGAAAGGAGGTTGTAAATCAAGGATTCACTTAAAAGCAACTCTTCAACTGCTGGCTCCCTCGTATTTCCATTCCTCTAGATTAAAAAAAAAAATCAAACAAACAAAAAAAAAAAAAAACAAAAAACCCTCCAAAAAACCAACCAAAACACACAACCCAAAACAAAACAACAATCAAAACCCACTAGAATACCTAAAAAGCCACCCCCAACCTGCCCCAATGCAAAATAAATCCCAACAACAAAACTAAACAACCAAACATCAGAAAAAATGTCCACATAAAACATCCTGTCAGCTTATAAACACAATGCAATAGCATTTAATTTGCCTGGAATTGGTTAGATTTCTATTATGAAAGTTTCAAAGACCTCCATCAATACAATGTTTTACTCTAAAGCCCTTAAACCACTGCAGAGTTCTAAACACAGACCAGTCCCCAGTATCCTGCCCCTCCTGGACAGGAGCATAAACAGCTACTCTTAGATGAATAGATGAATAGAATAGAAAATTACCAAAAAATTGGGAAGACTTGACTAGTTTTATTTTCTAACCAAGAAAAGACAACACTTGGTACCAAAACTCTGGTACCATAAGGAAAAACTAAAAAAGTGCTAAGAACAGCATAATCCACTGCAGTTAAGCTGTACATCCCTGGAAGTACAAATTTGATTTTTCTTAGATGCTGCAGGAACAGGCTGTACTCAAACTCCAATTACTGTGAGCTGGGTAACTCCATTATCACCTCCTGTATTTCATTAAAAGACTGTGGTTGTAGGTGCAACTTACACTGACAGTAGACACTTCCAATCTTGTAGCAGAGAGCTTTCTAACCCGCAGGAAACAGAAGACTGTTTTACTGCACAGAAAGAAACTTAAAGAATTATGTCCCCTCACCCCCTAAAATATTTTAGTATATAATAGCAGCTCCCCCAAATGGCAACAACTCAGAAATATGTACAGCTGTGACGAAGAGGCAGAAGTCAGAAAGGTCTGACAAACTCAAAAAGGTTTGGAAACTACTTCAGGTACAAAAAGAATGTAGATTTGTGGTTTATAGTACCAAATCAGTATCTAGATAAGCGGGAAAATTTTCATTAAAGACCTAAAGAACTGCCCTCCAAGAATTCAGATTAGGTTTCATACTAAGATAAAATCTTAGTAAATACATAACTCTCGATAGCCCTTCCTCTACTCTCCACCCCTGAAAGCAAAATAACATGTTCACAGTTGCATCTCTACTACTTCCAGGACTTGAAGGCTATTTCTTGCCTTGAGGCATTAGCAAGCCTCTATTGAAGGTACATACATCCAATGCAGAAGCTGTCCTTAACTTTATACAAGATAGCATCAATTTACTTAGAACATCTCTGTCATGTACACTCCAAATCATCGCAGATGCCACTAAGCATTAGTCTCTATCCAGATTTGAAAAAAAAAAAATTTTTTTTTTGTACGCAAAGCCAGAAGTCTTCTGACTTAAAACCAATAATCTCAATAAAAAAACAACAACAAAAAACCCCAAACCCATCCTCCACCCTATTGAATTGTTGATTCACAACATTTTAGTGCCTTTAGTTCAGCAAGGAAAATATTGATGTTCTTGGGAAATCAACAGTCTGTGTCCAGTGGTTTCTTTGCTTTGAGTATTATGTGCTATGTTTCCTTCTCTTGGAGGATGACAGAGTACTGAATTGCCCATAGTGAAGCAAACTGGCAGAAGGGAAAACACTGAATGTGTTTTTTTAAATTGTTAATCAATTATACCTGGCATCTCAGACCTTACTCAAATAAAGATGAGATTCTTTGATGACTTTGGCTAAGTGAGAAAAAATCATGATTTTCTTCTACCTGTGTCTGGATAAACTAAAGCCACAACTTAAAGCTTTTCCAACATACTCACTGAAGCCAGTTCTTTTATCAGGGGAGACAGAAAGGGACCTGGCCCAGCAGTAATATTTACTTCAACCACAAAAACTCTGTGTTTACAATGAATTAATCATCTAATTTTCTACATCCCCTGTGCTGAGATCTGAAGAAGCTTGGTTGCTGTTTTCAGCCACTGTATGGCACAGAATCTGTTTGAAATGAGCTGGACTGTAAATGCTGCTATCACAAATCTAACATATAGCTGGCACTGGGGAGAGAAGATGTTCTATTTATAACCGCTCTGGGTAGCATTAGCCAGTAGACATCCTGCTGCTTTAACCATCCTTAGGACAGTCTTCACAGAAATACAGCTTAGCACAATGTGAAAGGTATGACAAGGCCTGAAGGTTTGTCAGATTGTTCATCTCATTCCCTCTCTTCTTCTTCTTATAGTATATAGGGACATGGTATATTATATCCAGAAGGTATAAGAAGCAGATGCATCTTCTGAGTGGAAAACAGAGGTTTCCAGTAAAGAGGAAAACATGCTGAAGTTGGCAAGCACTGTGAAATACTGGAACTAGGCAAATTCTCTTGGACACTCTAAGTCTTTAAAATACCTTTATTTTTCTTGTACTCTCCAAACCCTGTCCAGCTGTATAAAAAGTGAACTTTTTTTCTTCTCAAGTAATGAGTTTAAAAGCAGTTCAAGTAGTTTACATAGAGGCTTTAATGAACATGTAGGCATTTAAGCAGAAATTTTGGGCTATCAGTTCTGAAAGGAAGCAGAAGAGTACTTTGAGTTCTTATTCCCATCAACAGATCTTGAATAAATACAGTGAGCAATAACTCAGTGTGAGATGGAACAAGGAGATGGGCATGTACATGTAATCATGATATTCACAGAATCACAAAATTGTTAAGGTTGGAAAAGACCGCTAAGATCATCGAGTCCAACTATGAACCTAACACTGCCACATTCACCACTAAGTCGTGTCCCTAGGCACCACACATCTTTTAAATACCTCCAAGGATTGTCAGCCAGTTCCATTACTTTATAATGTTTTAGGGGAAGTAATATTTCTTAATATCTAGATTAAATCTCCCCTGATGCAACTTGAAGCCATTTCCTCTTGTCCTGTTTCTTGTTATGTCAGAGAAGAGATCAACACTAACCTCACTACGACCTCCTTTCAGGTTGTGGTACAGAGCAATGAAGTCTCCCCTCAGCCTTCTTTTCACCTGACTAAACAACCCCAGTTCCCTCAGATGCTCCTTATAAGATCTGTGCTCCAGACTTCACCAGCATTGTTGCCTTTCTTTGCATTCATTCCATCAGTTCATTGCCTTCCTTGTAGTGAGAGGCCTAAAACTCAACATAGTATTTGAGATTCAGACTCATCAGTGCCAAGTACAGTAGGATGATCCCTTCCCTAGTCCTGCTGGACACCCTATTTCTGATATAAGCCAGGATGCTTTTGACCTTCTTGGCCACACTGTTGGCTCTTATTCAGCCATCTATTGACCAGCACCCCTACATCCTTTTCCATCAGACAGCTTTCCAGACATTCTTCTCCAAACTCATAACATTGCAATGGGGTTGTTGTGGCCCAGGTGCAGGATGTGACACTTAACCTTGTTGAACCCCATATTGCTGGCCTCAGCCCTTCAGTCCAGCCTGTCCAAGTGCCTCTGTTGAACCTTCCTTCCCTCAAGCAGATCAACACCTTTGCACAACTTGGTATCATCTGTGACCTTACAGAAGTTGCACTCAATCCCCTCATCAGATCATTAATAAAGATATTAAACAAAACCAGCCCCAACACTTAGCCCTGGGGAACACCACTTGTGACCTGCTACTTCTGGATTTAACTCCGTTCACCACAACTCTCTGGGCCCAGTCAGTCGGCCAGTTTTTTACCCAGAGAAGATTACACCCACATAAACCATGAGTAGTCAGTTTCCAGAAGAATGCTGTAGGAAACGGTGTCAAAGGCTTTACCAAAGTCTACATAGACAATACTCACAAGGCTTTCCCTCATCTACTAAGTGATGAGGTATGGTAAAGTGACTTGGCTGCTGGATGAGGGAAAGGCTGTGGATGTGGTCTTCCTGGACTTTAGCAAAGCCTTTGACACAGTTTCTCACAGCATTCTGCTTCAGAAACTGTCAGCCTCTGGTCTGGACAGGCACACACTCTCCTAGGTAGAAAACTGGTTGGATGATCGGGTCCAGAGACTGGTGATAAATGGTGTTAAATCCAGCTGGAGGCCAGCGACAAGTGGTTTTCCCCAGTGCTCAGTGCTGGGTCCAGCCGTGTTCAATGTCTTCATCAATGAGCTGGATGAAGGCATTGCGTGCATCCTTAGCAAGTCTGCAGATGACAGAAAGCTGTGTGGAAGTGTCGATCTGCTGGAGGGTAGGGAGGCGCTGCAAAGGGACCTAAACAGGCTGGACCGCTGGGTAGAGTCCAATGGCATGAGGTTTAACACAGCCAAATGCCGAGTCCTGCAGTTGGGGCACAACAACCCTATGCAGAACTACAGACTGGGAGAAGCCTGGCTAGAAAGCTGCTTGGAGGAGAAGGACTTTGGGGTATTGATTGACAGCCGACTGAACATGAGCCAACAGTGTGCCCAGGTGGCCAAGGCAGCCAATGGCACCTTGGCTTGCATCAGAAACAGTGTGACCAGCAGGTCCAGGGAGGTTGTTCTCCCTCTGTTCTCCACACTGGTGAGACCGCTCCTTGAATACTGTGTTCAGTTCTGGGCCCCTTACCACAAAAAGGATGTTGAAGCTCTGGAGCAAGTCCAGAGAAGAGCGATGAGGCTGGAGAAGGGGCTGGAGAACAAGCCCTATGAGGAATGGCTGAGAGAGCTGGGGTTGTTTAGCCTGGAGAAGAGGAGGCTGAGAGGAGATCTCATTGCTCTCTACAACTACCCGAAAGGAGGCTGTAGAGAGAAAGGAGCTAGCCTCTTCTCCCAAGTGACAGGGGACAGGACAAGAGGGAATGGCCTCAAGCTCCGCCAGGGGAGATTTAGGCTGGAGATTAGGAGGAAGATTTTCACGGAAAGGGTTATTGGGCATTGGAATAGGCTGCCCAGGGAGGTGGTTGATTCACCTTCCCTGGAGGTGTTTAAGGCACAGGTGGATGAGGTCCTGAGGGACATGGTTTAGTGTTTGATAGGAATGGTTGGACTTGATGATCCGGTGGGTCTCTTCCATCCTGGTGATTCTATGATTCTATGATTCTAAGTAGGTCAGTTTTGTCATAGAAGGATATCAGATAGTCAGGCAAGAGTAGCCTTTCTTAAACCCATGCTGACTGGGCCTGACCATTTGTTCGTCCTGTAAGTGCCACATGATGGCATCCAAGATGGTCTGCTCGATAACCTTCCCTGGCACTGATGTTAGGCTGACAGGCCTGCAGTTCCCCAGACCCTTTTTCTGACCCTTCTAGTAGATGGGAGTCATATTTGCTAATCTCCAGTCAAGTGAGACCTCTCCAGTTAGCCAAGACTGCTGATAGGAGATTGAAAGTGGCTTGGATAGCAGTTCTGCCAGTTCCTTCAGTACTCTTGAGTGGATCTCATCTGGCCTCATAGACTTATGCTTCTCAAAGTGGAATCACAGGTCACTAAACATTTCTTCTTGGGCTCCATTCTGACACTCGTCCTTGTCTTCCAGCTCAGGGGCCGGGTACCCAGAGAACAACGGGCAAAGAAATCTTAACTACTTCACATCTGTGTCATTGAAACTGTACCTTTGTTACTGGTTGAATTTTATTACCTTGAATACCTCCTTTAAAGTATTAACTACATTAATTTCATGATACTTGGAGCACCAAGAATCACAAGTAGTATTGGTATGGTTCTTTGGATAAGGACTCCTCTATCAGAGTAATCCTAGCTTCACCACTGACAGGTGGCATGTGCCATATAGCCTGTTGCTGGAGTGGTCAAATAACCAAAAGCAATTGGGAAGTAGACACTCAGTTATTGCAAAATAAAGAAACATCTCAAAAACCCAAGGATGGCTAATTTAAGACAGAAAGAGATCCATCCAATATGCATCACAGTGTATATCAATATGTCAGAATTAAGGATTTGCTCTTAAATATGAATTTTATAAAAAACCTAAAGCAACTTTTGAATTCTACAGTAATGTTTTAATTCTGTTTTGATGGTTTAATAAACGATGACTGTGTTGCAAAACAGTCCTGTAAGAAAAGGCTATTTGAAATCAAGTGGTGGTTCTTGTCTGCTTTTGAGATTAAAGTAAACAATGATTTATCAGCATCTGAAAGCTTTAGAATGAGATGCAACACGCTGAAGACAAAGATCTTTAACATTTTAAGATGAGTTTCAACGAGCAAAAAAAATAGTACATAGTGAAGTAGGGCGCCTGGCTGTTGCTCTATGTTAACTCTAGACTAGATATGGTTTATGCAGGCAGTATACTAATCATAAATCCTTGTTAAACATTGGTTAATAATTATACTTTGTACTTACTTAGAGCCTTTCATCTGATCATCTCGCAGCCCTCTGCAAACAGAAAGTCATTTTTCACAACATTGTAGGAGTAACTAGACAATTACTAAACATTCCAGAGCTCAGAGGCAGAAATGTATCCATTCTTCTATGCAGCAGGCCAATACTCAAAATCCCTCTAGAGGGAAGGGAGGATTAAATAACACAGCTGTAGACTGTAGGAATCTGGTAATTTCATCTGAATTTGAGTTTTTATGTTAAAGGTAACATAGTGAAAAAGAAGCTATACTGTCTTTGTGTTCTATTCATAACAAAAAATAATGTTTATTTCACATAAATAAAGATAAGACTCTTAAACCAGTGACAGAAAATCATCCCACACAGCAAACCACAGACCATAAAAAGTTTTAAGCACAAACATTACAAAGACCAGTCAGCTATCTTAATCTGATTAACTGGTTTTGGTAACAAATTAAAACAGTTGCTTCAGGTTTGTGGGCATTTTTAATGGCTTCTTGCATTTTAAGGTACTGGCTGAAGATTTTAGTCTTATGACAGAAAATGTATTTAACTTTTTTCTTTATTTTCATGTTTAAATGATAATAACAGTAACGCGGCAACTACAGCAAAAGATAATGATTTCATTAAAATCAGTGAAGAAGTGCCTCAAGGTGATTATCAGGCATGAAACTCAAATTATGTAACAACCACTATGTGAGTAGCAACATGAAAATTCTCCAGTCAATCAATGTAGCTAGCAGACGGCACAGGTTTGATTTCATTAAAAAGCAGCAATGTGAGATGCCAGACTCCAGATTAAGATTTCGTCTCAAAAAAAAATGTATAAAGAAACAAGTAACTTCTCAATTATTCATATGCATATTAGTATAAACACCAACCAAGTACTAATTAAGCCCATAACAAGGCCAAATGACACATCTAGTTTTCATGTAGTCATGGTCAGAGTTTTAATACAAAGCATGGAAAGCAACCACTGAATTATGAGACACAATGTAAACTAGATCTATTCTCTAACAGTTAGATGAGCACAGCTTCTTTTTTTTTTTTTTCTTTTACCAGAGTAAACTGCAGATACCAAGATCCTCAGTTGCAATGAGGATTAGCAAAGTGAATTTAAGCTCCTTTTGGGTTCCTGATGTTAAGATCAGTTGATGCTGGTCTTGTCCCTCATATTTAATAGAAAAACCTCAGTCATCTTGAAACTTGTGCAGATTACCAAGAGCCTAAAAGCACTGATCCAGCAAAGAAGGAGTATCTGAGTGGTACAAGAACAGCCCCATCCCTCTTCCAACACTGGTGCAGGAACTGTAAAGCAAGTCAGTGTTAGAAGCATCAACAGGACTTTCTAAACAAAATGCACATCTAAACTGAAGAATGACCAGTACAATACTAACTTATAATATTACACATTTTCGATGCCTTCAGGAATTTCATGATAGTTTTCAACCCATATATTTTCTTCCAACTTTGTCTTTGACAGTTCACTTTATCCTTTAGGGTAACTACTTGAATTATTT
Source organism: Coccyzus lansbergi (assembly GCA_033558105.1). Lineage (NCBI taxonomy): Eukaryota > Metazoa > Chordata > Aves > Cuculiformes > Coccyzidae > Coccyzus > Coccyzus lansbergi. Next base: position 1,791,611 of record JAUMJK010000347.1, read on the forward strand.
CCCTGTCTCTTTTTCCCTGTTGGATTCACTACAGTGCTTGCCTTCCTACATTTTCTCTATTGTTTGTTTTCCTCATCAAATGGTTTCCTTTCATTTTTACTCAGAACCACCTACTTTAAATTTAAACAGATGAAATAAAGAACAAATAAGAATCCTGTTGTCCCTATGTGATTATTCTGCTTGTTTATTACAACATCTGCTCTGCTCTCTGGCAAACTTAAACTATGAAATCTTCAGTCATTTACTGTCTTTCTCCATTTATACAGCATCTAGTAAAACAAAATCATATTCCTAGATGGCATCAAGGCATAATAAAGATAACCACCAGCAATAAGACTAAGTAATAGCACCAACAGTTCTAATATGAGAAAGAGGTCTAGTTAAAGAGATGATAGCAAGCCCAAAGAAAAATAATACAAACAGCAATTAGTGCAAAGCATATTCTGAAGAGTAGCAACCCTAAAAAACCCAACCCCCAGAAAGCTAACAAATCCCCGCCATTATGAAAGAAAATCTGTTTCTCAGAAATTCCCCATCCAAAGCATCATAAGTTATGCCTGTTTTGAGCTAAAGTTCCAAGAATCTTGAATCAGTTTTGCTTCTTCCAGCAGCTAATGAAGACTGGATATGTGTAGACAAAGCACTCTGCTGTTATCTCAGTAGACAGGAAAACCAAGCAGAATATTTTATAGCTTAAAATAATTCCTCCACAAAACATTTTAAATACCATGTGACTGTGCTAGGAAAATATGACAATTTTGCCATTTTGGTTTGAAACGTACAGACGACTCTTCTGTTATTTATCGAAATACTAAACTCATTTCTCATAGGACATACAAGCAACTGGATGTCTATATATGCTCAAGCACCACTGAATATGCAATGTTTTTAGAAAAGGCACCTTAAAGGATAAGAAAATATTCCATTTGTGTGTGCCATCAGTGTTTTAACCAAATGGGAGCAGAGCATTCAAAGAGTAAGTCTGACAATAAACGTAAAGATGAGGGCTTCACACTTAAGCTGTGGTTTCTGGCCAGTAAAAGGATAATTCTGTTTTCTGCGAGAAATACCAATTATAGTGGTTCAGACAAGCAAGGGTATTACAGTACCAATGGCAGTTCACAGGCTCCCACCAGGCATCCTGCCCTGCATCACATATTCCCTACATCCAGGTCTGTGGTACTTAGTTTTAGTCCCTTTTCAATGTCGTTCCCTCGTGTGCATACATTTATCTCTACAGAAAGTCACCAATGTTATCAAAAACATATCACATATACAGGCATAGCAGTAGCCGCAAGGCTGATCTTAATACTGTATGTCTACTTTGCTACTGTTGCCACCACATTTGCAGGACTCTGGACAGTTTTTTTCCTGCACAGTACAGCAGAACATAGACTGGAATGCAGTTCTGGCACCTCCTCACTGAACTTCATTACATACTACATGATGGTATTTCAGCTTGCTGAGCCCAACAATAAGGTGTTAAACATTCTGATTATCTAGTGAGAATACAGATACTTTATTTTATTCTGCAAATAACAGAATGGAACCATCTAAACATCGCTTTACGAGTCAAACTAGCACAGGATATGACGTTATCATGTAGAACCATATCAAAGCAAAGAAGAAATGAGGGCTAGTAAGCCTAGAGTAAGATGCTAATACCAAGCCAGTAGACAGTTGAATGAGATAGAAACAATTTCCAGAGAATCAAGAGGAATCAAGGGAGGGAATCTATATTTAAATGTCAGTTAATTTTCATTGCAGACTTTTCTAACTGAATTCATGTCAAAGAGACAATTTTTATCCCTGCCTAAAGGTATCCATTCTTCAATATGTCCAGTGTATTTTCTTTTATCCCCTTCTATTGCTGGAACAGATCCTCCCACGCTTAAATTAAAGTCCATGCTGAGATAAAACATAGGGTTTTATCTGTACTCTATAGATAAGGAAGTGAGAAACAGGGAGGTTAGATGGTTTGTTTGTTGTCACAGAAAGAATTCGCATGAAACATGGAACTGAACAAAGGTTTACAAGTCCTCACCACAATCAACAGGACAGCCTCAGTTGTGACTCCAGGACACCACCCACTATTTTTTCAATCCAAGCAAAGAACAGGTCTGTAAGCTCTAATGAAAGAACTCCAAATGGATCAATCTTTCACTACAAGTGCCTACACTATCTTCAGTGGCTACCTCCTACCACCTTCTCCACTGTCTTCTTGGGGTCCTTCATGGCAGCATCTTAGTTTCTGAAGCAACAAACCTCATTAGCTTCATGCTCACTGCTCTTCCTATGAGTCCCACAGTACATATTGCTTCACTTTGTTTCCTGTGACTTCTAATCTTTACTCCACTGTTCCAGTTCTGCTATATGTTGAATTGTTTTTTCTCAGGATATAAAGTGAGACTTATGTGGTTACTCTCTCCAGTCATCTGGGTAACCCAGTAAACCATTAACCATTAGGATTAACTATGTCTGAGGTACAAACAGAGTAGCAATCTTTATAAGTAAACATGGAAATGTCACCTATCACCTATCCACCACATGTAATAATTTTGATCATCCTCTATGAAACAACATATGTATACATCCCATGTCTCAACATTTATTCATATTGGAGTCCTTACACTATTTACTTCTAGAGGAGACTTGATAGCACTAGGCAACTATTCAAGCTCATATTTTGAGCAACAAAGGCCTCCAGTATTCTTGCTTCACTATTTTAAAGCACAGGACATAGACAAGGCAGCCAAAATGGCCTATGGATTTAACTGCTTTGTAATATTATCATCTGCTGCAAATATGATTCAATTGTCTTGGTGATTTCATCTATCCCTTGGTGTCACAAGTGCTTTCAAATCTTTTAATCTACTTGTTTGTCTCTGCCTGAAATGTATTGTACTGCCAGCTAATAAGATCATTGTTGGTGCAAGCCAAAGGTAGAAACCTTTCTGGTAAAATCTGTGCAAGAGAAATCATGGCTTTTGCAATACAGTCATGATAGCCTAGTCCAAATCCTGTGTCTCTGAGGATAGGAAGAATTTTGCAGAATACCTGTCACTGCCTTTATAGATTTACAATAGGTAAAGACCTATGTACACTAAATTAAATGTGGAGCACAACATTCCAGAGGGAATGTTACATGCCTAGTTGAGAAAGAGAGCTATAGTTTCTCCACCTCCGAGGGCTGATGGTTGAGGAAGGTTCCTTCATGCCACTTGACATGTATGCAGCAGATACAATCACAATCACATTAGACAATGAGGAGAAGCATAGCCAGCAATAACATTCACTGTTGCTTTTATAAATAAGGAATATCCCCTTTCCTCAGCACTATCTCCAGCAGGTGCTGCAGACCATGACAAAAAGCTCTATTTTTCTGGAAGTTTTTAAACCATCTTCTGAAGTGAAAGGTGGTGATTTTCCTCTAAAAAGTCTCTCTTACAAAGTAGACTCCTTAATTAAATCTTGGTTGTTGTTTTTTGTTTGGGCATTTGGGGGTAGGGGGGGTATGTGTTTGTTTTAAAAAAAGGCAAACACAAAAACCACAACTGTAGAACCTTAGCAATATCTAAGCAATGACCTTTGTTCACATCAGTTGTACAGGTCTTTTCTGGATGGCTCAGCTTGCCAGAAGGTTTACTGGTGGGCCATTCTTGGTTTCTCCTACTGCACATCGTTTATTTTGCATAAACAGCTAATGGGGCCTTGGTGTGAAGTGCTCCTACAGTTGAGTTGCCACAGAGTACTTATTTACCTTATCACTCAGATGCAATGAGGAATAAACTCTCTTCTTCAATGCATATTTCTTCATATAATATAGTAATGTATTAAATACTTTTTTTTAAAAAAATTCAGAGAAACCAACAGTGCAGTCAATCTTAACACTCACCCTAGACAGAGGAGACTCAGGTTCAATACTTTATTCATGATCTCTTGTTCTCCCTCTTCTCTTTTTTTTTTTAAACAAAACCTAACATGAAATACATAGATAATGTTAATGGCTTATTTTTTTCCCAGTGTGGGACTGGATTCCCTCCCACCTCCCCCCAGTTAAACCAAGCAGTAAATTGTTCTTGTTGCCAAACCTTGCTTTCTGTAGTTTTGTTTGGCTAGAGCGAAACTGCTCTTGTTCCATATGATCCAAGTTTTGGTGTAATAGCCACAAAAAAAAAAAAAAAAAATTCAACAAACCACTCAAAATTTGAAGTGTAGAAAGTTTTATACTTGGAGTTTCTGCTTCAGATTTAGTTTTGCACACACCCTCTGAGTTCAACTACATGCTCATTGAATTCTATAATTGCTATTAGACATCTAGAAAATCTTCTTTTCCAATAATCTCTGTTCAGTAGCAAAGGGTAAGGAACTTTGGAAGTATGATTTACAACAAACAAACAAACCAACAAGTAACACACTAATAAAAAAATAAAAAATAAGAAAACAAAAAGCTTTGCCCATGTTCATATCTAATTCCTGTTTTGAATAAAGCAATTATTTAGAAGTGGGATTTCAAGGCAACCACTTCTGTATTGGAAATTGTGTGCATTCAAGCAGAAGGAATTTGTTTTTCCTTCAATGCTTATATTTTTCCAGAGGATAGATTTGCAATAAGGGCAGCAGCAATGGCTGTTAGATTGGTCTTGTGCCTTTAACAGATTCCTCTCCAACTTCAGGAGGTTTAATTGTGATTAACTATGCAATTTATGTCTTCTTAAAGTGCATAACTGACAGTTTCATGATCATCTGCAGGGTCAAGGAGGAATCTCATCTCTTGGCCTATTGTAAGACAAACTCAAATGGTCTAAAGGTCTCATTTTAATGGGGGAAAAAACTTCTCGTAAGCAGTAATTGAAGGAGTGGAAGTCATATGATTTCCTAAGGCTGTTTAATATTTCAACATTTTATGGAAAAAGGACTTTGATAAGAAAAATCATGCAGCAACAGGCTTGAGCATGGTTTTGGTTTTTTCCACCACTGTAAGGCAATTCTTTAAATGTAACAATTTGCAAGCAAGAAGAAAATTCTTTTATGCTATTACATTGTGTTAGAGTGCACATGAATATTATCTGAAGTGCCTGGCTCTGAAAATATAGTCCCATAGAACCCGGAACACAACATTGCATAAAAGAGATGCAAAAATTAACTCACATCTTCTGACTAGAGTGCTAGGTTGAAAATTGAGATGTGACCACAGGTAGTTTTTTGGTCACATATCTCCTATGAAGGGTAAGTCTGTTGAACACAAATTCAACAAAGCATGAATGTCCAGACCCAAAGTTGACCCAATGTGCAAGACATCCAAGTTGCTGTAGTGGGGCAGTGATTATTGTGCTTATGCCAAAACATGGCACTTCAGAAGCCGTTCAGCAGTACTGGTTTGTTATACAGAAAATTGCTGTTATCCAAAAGCATGCACCCCCAAAGACATGCACTTGCCCCTTCTCTCAAGCTGTTGCTTCTATTGTTCTTGACCTTATCTACCTTCATATTAAAGACTTGACACATCATTGGAGATCATAACTAAGACAAGTTAGGAAGAAATGAACCCAAGCAGCATGTTTTAAAGCTATGAGACAGTTAAGAGAAATATTTGAAACAGCCCTCCCAGTAACACAGGTGTGCTGGGCCAGGCTAAAAGAGAAGATGCCTTGCCTAATAACATGGCAGTACCTGGGAATGGCATTGAGAATGCCAGCCACACAGGAGTGTGGTGAAGGAATAACCCTAACCCACTGCAGCACTAAATAGAGGGGTAAGTATGACATTTAATGATCTGACTTAGAAAAATAATCAAATGCCTCCAAGGCTGTTAATGCACAATGACTCCAGTGAATTTAAATCTAGGCTGCTGCCCTGCCTTGACCCCATGCCAGCCTGTTTATTCCTTATTCCTCCAATAGTGCTTGTTCCATCCTACAACAAAACAGAGACGATTGAACAGAAAATTGTTAGTCTTGTTGCTGAATTCATTTTCAGATGGATCAGTCCAATGATCTTGTTCACCAGACAGATGATATAATTAACACAAAGGAGGATCTGTGGCTAGAGAGAGGAAAATCCCCATCCCTTGTACTGGTAGGCCCCAGGGATGCAGGTTTAAACTGAATGTGAAACTGCACACTCCAAGGGAAAAAAAAAAAGGAGAAAAAAAAAAAAAAAAAAAAAGGAAGATTCTTATAACACGGTGGTCTGGAAGACTCTTCCTGCACAGCTTTTGTTTTCAAGGGCTAAGCTATCTGCCTTGTGCAAGATCATCACAGAGTAGCAGTCACAGAAGAACAGGGGGTACATGAAGACAGCAGATAACATCTAAAAAAGTCAGCATCTGGACCATGTGCTCATTTGTCTCATGCCAGAGAGGACGAGACTTCCACTGCCTTGAAAGAGAACATTGAAACCCATTCAGCAGGGTTACTGGTAAAGTTAAGGCATCCTTTAAGCACAGATCTTTTATCTGCTCATTTGAGGGAGAATTCAAGTCTGAAAATATCTGACTATCTAGAGGCTGAGAAAGCTGCATGGGTGTGCTGGGGGTTACTGTATCCAAAGGAACATGCAGCACTGAGAAACCAACTAATTCTGCTCATGTGGTTTTTATAGACCTGTTCATTTTTCTCCAGGTTATAAGCTTGTTTTGCAGAATGGGTTGTTGATGTCAGCATGCCACATACATTCAGCCTTGAATCTTTCCTGATATTTTTACGCACCTGTGAGCTAGGAGCACTTACAAGCTCTAAGAAATAATCATGAAAGAGGTTCTTATTGCCAGCATGAGAATGGATGAAATCACAGCCAGTGACCAAAGCACTTGAATCTGAGAGACAGTCTCCATATATACATAAAGTGTAACTGGCAGGGATTTTTTTTTCTTTTATAAGAGGGCAGGAAGTAATGAGCTTGAATTGCTGGGAAGGGCAGTTAAGTATTGACTCAAGGACAGTAAAACATGGTGACAGGAATCTTCTTTTAGAATGGGTTAGACCATTCTGTCATTGATTATTTCAACTATCTGGAAGGAAAAGCAAGGAAGAGTATTTATAGGATTCTAAGGTAAAAAGAAACAAATAAATAAACCCCAGAACACCCATAGGTTATTCTGATCAGAATAAATGATTGACTCTTTTCTACTATATTAATATCCTCTACAAAGAAAAAGAAAGGCAAGCAAGATGCTATTTTGATGTTGTTAAGGGAATGGTGCTACTGTATTCCCATGTATTTCCCTTCTGGCTCCAAAAAAATCTTTCTTGAAATCAGCGCAATTCAGACCCAACACTACTGATACTGTTATTTCACAGGAATCAACTGCCAACTCTAAAGCAAGACAGTTAAATACCTGGACACAGATAAAGGAAAAACTGAGATAAATCTTTCTAGTTTGGTTAGTATGGTGATACTGAAAATATTTTTCTTCAGCATACATTTAGCATGCAAATCAAAAGACCTCTTCCAATTGTTTTATGATGCAACTTATTTAAGTATTCTAAATTTTATGCAGGCTTCCCTTAACAAGCAAATGTCTCACTCATATTCTCTTTCAAAAAGAATTCCACAGGTCTATTCTCAATTCCTGGGGAACCACCCCATTTTGTTTTAAGCTAGTTTCATAAGTATGCTCAGTTGGAAGGGATGACAACCTGTACCAACTATCTTGACACCAACAGCACTCTCTAGCTATCTCATGAAAACTGTTTCTTCAGGGTGGAGAAATCCTAATTACTCAGTTGTTCATGCAGATGTTGTGTGAATAATCATCCCTGCTTTTTTTTTTTGAACCTGCTCCAGTTCTATGATGCCCCTTTTACCATGAAGAAAAAGAAATGTACTCATTACTCCAAGTGTGGACAACCCATACATTTATATATAGGAATAGTTATGTCCTCCAATTTGATCAAAAACAAAAAGTGAGAGAAAAAGCAAAGAATTAAAAGAGTGTGTGAAGCAGGATAGAGGTAGAAATAGAACCATAGATCTTGGCATCCAAGATCATACTAGAAACACTTGTCACTGTTTAGCCCTGATCCTGCTAATTTCAGCAGCTAAAACTGCAGTTCCCTTCCCCCCACCCTCAGGGAAAGGGAGAAGGAAAACTAAAATGAGAGGAAAGAGACTTATGCATTGGAAACTAAACTACAGTTTTAATAAAATAATAATAAAGAAAATAATTAGAAAGTAATAAAAATAAATAAGATAATGACCCCCCCCACCTCAATGAGTACACATCACTACAAATACTGTAGAGCAGATACAAAGGAATAAATCTATGCTTCAGAGGAAGCTGGACTCAGGAACTGGATTTGGGAACACACAGATCTGGGATCGGGAGGAAACAGACAGATGAGGTCCTCAATGGACATTAGTTATCACAAAAGCTATGAAGACCCTTATGATATCTTGATTTTACACTGAGCATTACGTATATGGGGTGGAATACTCTGTTGATCAGTTTGAGGTCACCTGTCCTGTCTGCCTCTCTTTGCAGGTGCAGTCCTTTTTTGCCAGTTCAAGGATGGCCTTGGCTATTATAAAAATAAGTATAAGCAATGGCCTTTCTGCATACCAATGCCTCATGATATCACTTCTAGACAGAAGTCATCTGAAAAGTATACAGTTTGCTTACAGAAAATGAAGTTACTTAGGCAAGACTGAGTTAGAGTTACAAACCTGACTAATTTAACTCAAACCACAATAGCACCACAGTAAACTGAGCAAACTTCCCTTGGTTTCCAGTGTTTGCATAATTCTTGAAAACGTTCATGCAGTAATTCCTGAGTTTTTCTTGGAAGGAAAAGAAGGAGGAAAGCAAGACAAGCTTAAATGGGTTTTTTTCCCCCAGATGAAACATTTAGATAAACATGAATATTTTTGGTTTTATTGAAGAGCATTGTTTGGAATAAGGTATTTTTGTGAAACAGGACTCCAAGTGTATGGAAAAGTCACTTGTCTACTGAAAAATGAAATCATATTGTAGAGCCATGTTGACCGAGTTGCTATTTCAACAAGCAATGATATTTTCTTTCTTAAGTCTCATCACTAAGAAAGTGTATGCACAGATAACAGAAGAAGTCCCAAGTAAGTTAGGTTTAACAAGTCAAAACAGAATAAAATGCCATCCACCATCTCCCCTCTTAATATTGTTTTCTAAATCTACTCCAGACTACTGGAGGTAATTTACTCCAGTTTACTATAAAAGAACAGTTTATCAAAGACATTTAATCAGATACACATGAACTAGTGACTCTCTGGTTGATCTAAATCAGCATGCAGATCCTTACAGAAGGACCATGGAAAGGAATTTTCTTGTGATCTGATTTCTGTGGCATCTGTTTGAACATATTGGGCTGAATGATTTGTGTATAATCATATTGAATGACTGAACACAGAACACTGGTGAAACAGTTGGACAAAGCCCTATCGTCCAGCCCATCAGTTCTTGGAAGACACTGAACAGGAGCATGTAATTCACAACGAGCAACACGTGTTTATGAGATCAGCAATCCATTGAGTATTCCAGAAACGTATGCCATAAGAGACTTACTAATTAGTGTCAACTTGTTTTGGAATTTCACAGAGGCTTTAGAGAAATAACAAAATAACTTTCTATTGTCTGGAAGAAAGGGACAAACGAATACCAGTCACTAACACTGTACAAGTACAAAATGCACACAGGCTACTGAAGAATTGATACAGTATCACTTCTGTGATTCCTGAAAAATGAGTTACATTTATTTACAAACTACAACTTAAAGCTGAAGTTAAAGCCAAGCATACTGCATATGGAACTGCAATAGGTTTGAAAAGAATCTAGCCATCAGCAGTACTTAAAATTCTGCCAACAGTCAAGAAAAGAAGTAGGACCAGCAATCATACAAGTTACTACAGGCCTGTTTAAAGAACTGTAGCTGTACAAGAATTTTTAAGAGACAAAGAAAGAAAAAGGATTAGGTATAGAAAAGTGTTTTAAGAGAGGTTAGATGAAAAACAGAAGGCTAAATTATTGTTCTCATTCACAGGAAATCCAAGGCAGACCCAAGAATGGAAGCTAATTTTTTTTTTTTTTAGGCTTTTGCTCTAATGAGATATCACTTGTTAAAACATATATTGTTTTACGGATTGCACCAACTTTTACTGTCCAATAGAAGTGGTTTATAAACTGAAAAACCTTGAGAGGCAGCATACTCGTCATTTCCAGTAAGTTTCCATACATAGCTTGCATTTAAATACATAATAATAATTACATTCTATTGTAAAATAGTAGAGACTTCAGCTCACTCTATTTAATGAAACCCACACTACATTCCACACTAAAGTTCTTGTAACTATCTATATTATTATAGTTCACTGAACGCTGTTTCCCATTACTTACAATATTACTGAACCAACTGTTCTTGTTGAAAGATTTCCAGGCTCATTTTCTGCCTCAGACTGATTTTTTGTTTTAGTTTAACATTAGGGAAGATGTAAGGTTTTAGCCAAAATAGTCCAATCATTGCTAAAAACAAGAACAAAAGAAAATGAGACTATTTACTTTTTTTAAGAACAGTTTACCCACCTTTTTCTAAGGAAGAGAGAATGTTCTTATGCTTGGAATCAGCAACTGATCCTGTAAAAGCAGAGCTATTTACATCAGTCTTTTATTCATCCTCTGAAAACTGACATAAGCTCAAAAGACATTTGTTTCATTTAACAAAATCAGCTTCTTAAAAATTCACTCTGCACTAGATATAAGCTTTATTCATCTCACCTGAAAGCTCTGGATATTTGACAATCACTTTGTTGCACCTCAGAGCCTAATTTGAATGCCAAGTTAAACTTGATATAAATACAGACCATTGAAATGGAGAAAAAGGCAGGGATTGGGGCTTAAAACAAAACCCACAGCTGGATATTAGGACGATAATTTAGAAGCTAATCAGACCAAGTAATGGTCCTGTAAAGAGAATCTGGGACAGAGATGAGTGGGAATAGTTGTTATGGGAGAAAATGAAATTGGTTGAGGATGAATAAAAGAAAACGGGGATTTACTAGATAAATAAAATAAGACATAGTAGTAGTTGCCCATCCTTGCTCAGTAATTATTAATTCAAATTGTAACAGGTGCAGATAAAGTCCTTCAGAATGAATAAGGAAATGCAAAGTCCGTTTAAAAAGAAAACAACAAAATCTTGATTTGTTTACACGAGCAGAAAATTATTTTAAGGGACATGACTGTAAATACTTGGCTGTCAAGAGTTATTAAAGCTACAGGACAAATTGAAATGTAAATGTATACACCAGCTAAACAATAGACGTAGTCTATAAATTATCCAGTACTAACTATTGGAAAGAAGACAGCCTGGAATAGCCTTGCAAGTGGAGGAGACAGGATAAAAAGCAATATATATATAACATGAAGTTTTGATAACTGGAGATCGGCATAAGTGACTCTGAAAGTTGTACCATTATCTAGGAGAAAAAAAATTATGAGGCATATCACAATCTACAGAAATAATATTTAAATGTGGTAGGAGAGGGACAAATAAACATATAGTGGTTAGTGACTTTGCTAGTGGATATGGCAGAGTCAGCTATGTGCTAATAATGACAGTTTGAAAAGGGTTTTTTTTGAAGCCAGGGAGAGGTTATAGGAATCAGTGAAGAGCAAGGTGGATCTGCATATCCTCTGGAGACAGGACTATGGAACATGAAGGCTAAAGTAGAAGGAAAAATAAGATAGCAATTGCACAAGATAATATAGAAGCATGCAATGCCTTGAGAATTTTTCTGTAAGATTTCTAGAGGAATGGCAAGAAAGTCTAACTCATACTCAGGATAACTCTGATTAAGAGGGAAGCTGCAACAGTTGCTGACAAACTCAACTGAAAATGGTTCTGGCAAATGCTCTTAAAATCCTAACTCTAGCATTGGATTTAGTGAAAAAAATATTAAGCACTCTAAGTATACATTAAAGTATAAATATTCCAAATAACTCAGAAGTCAAGCATTCCTTTCTTCAGATAAAGGTGGATTTTTTTAATTGTTCTGAAAACAAACAGCATCCTCTAGGGAGGTTGATATTTTTTGTTGATAAAATTCATTAATAAATATAGTTTAATCATTCCAGTTACATTTTTCTCATTTTATTCCACTGCATGAGCAACTGTTGCATGCATCTTCATGTACATGCACATATATACAGACATGTATATGTATATATCCTTGTTCTACCACTAAGAAGTGGAAATTGTTCGAATTCGAAAAAAATTAAATTGAGTTTGTTCCAGAACTATGATAGGAAATAGCTTAACCCTAATCTATTGATTTAGATAGCACCTTTATCTGCTGAATGGATGAAAGAAACAAGAGTGGCTAGTGAGTAAAAACCTAGAGGATGTCTCAGTTTAATTCTTTCTGTCTTTCAAAATAGTCACATTCAGACCTGTTGAATGAAATAAAGAGCATGCAGCACCTCACCATGTTTTATCCCAGTCCTTTTTGCTACGTGCCACTTATTAATACTGAAGAGTTCAAAATGGAGCTTGTGTCTTACAGTACCAAAAAACCACAGACTTGTCTTCTCTATCAAGAACTTCAAATTTAGTCTGGGCAAACAGGACCATTATTTCACTTACAGAAGAACCCCATTAATAAAGACAGTGGCAGTGCAGAAAAGGGCAGACTTCTGATGCAGACTTTGAAGATGGAGCCAGGGTTGTTGTACAAGAAGTGGGAGAAAACATGAAACTGCAAAACAGTGGGATAAGCAATGAGTGGAGGGAGCAGAGGAGCCTAAGGAATAGGGGACAGGAGGCAGGAATTAGAGAGACGCAGACAAAGCCTGCTGAGCCTTCAGGATGGGGACAGGAAGTCCTGTTTAATGAAAGAACATAGATGCAACCAGTGTAGGGCTGCAAGAGTGCTGTGAAAAGGTGTCAGTGAGAATAGACTGATGAAATGTAATTCTTCTGCCAAGGGTACTTGCCAGGAGAAAGTGTGGGATTTAGATATCTAGGTTTCTTTTTTAAATTACTAGCACTGTTGGTTCAAAACCCAATCCAGCCTACAGGAAACAATAAACACCTTACTTTCAGTGTACAAACAGATCTCAAAAACTCTGCATATATACCTACAGTTTTATTTAGGGGCGAGGTTCACAGCATTGGTTTGGGAAAAGATGTCTATGGATCAACTATATGTTTGTGCAAACATTAAGAAAAACTTTCCCTCTTTTCAGCTGTCATCTGTTGCCCCAGAACTCTTGCTAGCTAGCTGGGTGGGCTTGTCTGAAGTCAGTTGTTTTTGTGGCCCTTGATATTGCCTTCCTTCTCTCCTGCCCTTCTTTCAAGGTTTGGTGGCAGGTGCTAGCAGTCTTTTGTGTGGGCATATGAATTCCCATCTGCATCTCCTCACAGCATTGCTCTCTGATCTAGATTTGAGCTCCTAGATGGCATTCACTCTTGGTGTCATTTCTCAAACACATTTTCACCAGTCTGCTATCCCTGCACTTTGCCAGTTCAGTCCTAGTGTAATGCTACCTATTCCAAATATTGTTTCAACTGGATGATGGGTATTACCAGTGCAAAGGTGTATTGCACACAGTTGCATTTTCTAGCACACCAAGAAGCAATACACAGGTTTATTGCACGACTAAAGTGCATCCAGTGCAACACATCCTGCCTGTGGTTGCCTTTTGGGTCCAGGTGATTATCAGGAGGCAATGACCTAGAATTCCTTAATTGATGCTTCTCCTATGTTCTTTATATTTGCTATACAGGAGCACCCTAGCTGGCTTCTCTGGTCCTAAAAAAAGATGCAAGTAGCTTCTCAGGTATACTCTGTGAGGGAATTTGCTCTGAGTCTTTCTCAGCACAAGTTGTGAAGAGAAGCATTTGTTCCTTCTTTGTTTCATTTTTGGAAGCCTTTCTCAGAAGAAATTTCTGTATTCAAGATTGTTTTTCTTCTGGTAGAGGCAGACTCTCTTGAAATACAAATTAAAGTCTGGGCTGCAGAATATTTTTTAAAAACATAAGAAATTAAAAACAAACAAACATAATGTCCTATTCCTCGCTGTCAGCACAAGTGAAAGTTCCACAGTCTCACAGTTATAATTTAGCCATTGGATTTATGTGCACTATGAGACCCAGAAGGAAAAAACCCAAACTTATCTTAATCCCCAAAATCCTAGGGTACTGCACTAATCCAGTAACAAGGGTTGGATTCTCAAATGACTGTGGAGTCAGAAATGAGAAGAAAGAGCATGGTGATGGTTCAAGCATGCCTGTACTTTGAGAAGAACTGTTTTCTGTCTTTGCTGAATAAGCTTTTTATATTTATTTTAGTCAGGCAAGGAGAACTGTGATAGTTTACATCCTGTCTACTTAGGAACCTCTTTCTGCAGGTACAGCAAATACTTAGATTCTGTAGGGTCTGAAGACCCCCTTTCTTTTTTATCTTTAGATTTTTAATCATTAGCAATCAACATCAGTAAGCCATTAGCAATCCAGTCAACATTCGCAGTCATTTTTTGCCAAGTGTTAGATTTAGGATTAGATGATATCTTGAGGGGTTTTTTTAGATAAATGGGGTTTTTTTTCAGATTATTGAGTCCCATAATCTACCCTAGCTCTTCAGCAATATACACAAGGGGCTTTAGAAGAGTGTATTCAACAGATCTTCATGGATCCTGCATGAAAATTGGCTAGAGAACCATATAGAAGGCATAAGAGGTCTGGATCTGATTAAAACTCATGCGGGTGGCCAGTTTTCTAGGGAAAGCCAAGTCTATATCCCATGACTGAACAAAATCAGACTTTAGGGAATTTCAGATTTGGACATTGCTATGTTTTCCAGAATCCATTGGATAGGATGCTGAGCTTTGCTTGAGTTCTTCCCTTTTGCTCTAGAAAGATTTCTTAACATTTAAACACCAGACAAAAATATTAACCAGAAGAAGCACAGGCAAAGAGAATCTACAGATGTAGATGCATAGACTTTCAGTGTGAAATCTGAATTTATGATCTGTAATACTGAATGATTGCTTAATAAACAGGTTATGGAAGGGATCAGACAGAGGCAGCCCAGAACTGCTCTGACTACTGGCAAGTTCACAGCATTCTAAATGTTAAGTCAAAGGAAATACAACAATGTTATCTAAAACATACAGGGGCATGAACTGATATGGCTAATGGCAAATAGACTATATAAATAATCTTAAGAAGAGGTTGTTTAAAGCCAACACTTCAACATAGCCAATCAAAAGTGACATAGGGTGTTGTTTGCCATTCCTTTCAATTGGACTGTAATGGAAACTACTTATTTCCCCACTCCTTCCTCCAGCATCAATAGCAGAGGTTTCCCTGGGGCAGAGTAGCTCACAAATCATGCAGGTAGTCACAGTGTTGTCCCCATTGCTTAGCTGGACCCACACATCTGAGTGTCAACAAGCACTGCCAGCCCCACAACTCAACATGTACAGCAAGAGAAAATGAAATTGCAAGCTGAAGCAAGTTGCCCAGTACTTCCATTCCAGGCTACCAGAAAGTACAGTTGTTTCCATTTTGTTGTGAGGTTTACTTCAGTGTTCTATCTTTCCTAAACACTTGGAAAAGCAGTATTCTGACATGAATAACTTATTTCTCCTCTCTCATTTCATATTGCCATTAGAGACTATACTTAGCATCTCCCTCCATCACCTTTCCCCAGGGAGAAATGTATCCATTATAGGAGCCGTAGAAAGTTTGAATTCTACTATGTTAGATACTATAAAAGAGAAAGAAAGGAGGAGAGATATTTTGTTTCAAAGACTTTGGTGAACTCTATATCATTTTCTCCAACAATCAGGGCAAAAGAAGAGATTTAATCCTTTGCCACTTCTTCTAGAAAACAGCAATGAAGCAAGAGAAATTATTCCCCAATTTACCCTGTCTTTTACGTCTTTTCTATGAAACTTGTCTCTCCAAGGTTCAGCTTACCTTTGCATAAGACATAAACCCCTGACCTTAATCACTGTTTCATAGATAACTCTTTGTACTGTTGACTAGACAAAAATGGTGCACAAGTCTGAACAGAAAAAGTAAAGCATCCAGGTAATCGTAAAGAATTCTTATTCAAAGTCTGATATAGAAACCTTGCTCTGCTCATTGCCATTCATCTTCTAGAGTACTTATAATGACAATTACTCTTTTCTTACAGTGGCACAAGCAAATATGAATTGACTAACATTAGTAGAGCTATTTTTGGTATAAGTTTCAAATGATATCCAGTCTATGCTCCTGAAGCTTAATAAAGTTCTCCTTATTTCAGACTAGGACATAGCTACACTAAATCAATTATCAGTGGTGACATGTGTGAATTTTAACAATGCATATTTACATAAATGCAATTCTCTCTCCTATTTTGTGGCTGGCACACAGCAACGATACAGCTAACAGCAAGACATCAATTTCATCTTCTCTCATCCAGAAGTCAATCTCTATAGGAAAAATAAATGCTACATCTAGAAGAGTCATGCAATGAATAAAAAGGGTTGGTTTTGCTGTTAGTTAGATGGAGGATTTTGAAAAAAACCAAATCAAACCAAAACAAAAAACAAACCAAAACCCAAAAAAAACCCCACACAAAAACCAAGCTAAAACAAAATACAATTTCTGTTCCATTCATGGATTTTTAGTAAAAAAACTGATGTTGCTGGCATTTTGCTTCTGTTGTTGAGATGAGTCCTTTTAGCTTCCAGCTGTGTTGGTGTTTTCTCTTGGGAAGGTACATGGTCTACAAGAGTTCCATTAGCCTAAAAGAGAAACATCTGCTTGGAATATGGAGCAATCTACTGACCAAGCTAAGCAGTAGGTTAACTGCAGCTGGCCAACTCTGACCTATCTTTTGTGCGTCGTGGAGACAAAAATGTGTTAACATGTACTAGTTTTTAGTGGATTCTTAAAAGTAGGTATGATTCAGATATAAAAGATGATTATGTTGGCAATTTTCCTTTAACATTGCATTGGACTACAATAGCATGTTTTCCAGAAAGACAATTCAACAGAATAGACAAGTACTTATGGCTTGATTTTTACTAGACGTGGAATTCTAAGTGGCTGCATCTAAAACCAGGCTAGAAAATTACCAGGGTGGGACTACCTAAATATTATTTTGTCACTAAAGCATGCCAGTGGCCACTAGGTGTGGCACTGAAAAATAAAATTGCCAGTAAGTCAAGCAAATTCTATCCACATAATCTGGAATTACCTCCACATTGTGAGGTACTTGATAGGTTCTGTTCCATTATAAAAAGACCTACGACATAGTCTCTGCTTCCTATGAAACATTAGTCAGACTTAAATGTATTTTTCAAGGACATTCTTTCTAACGTAAGAGTAAAAGATGGCCTTTAAAATTCTAGCTAAGTAGATACACTATTCTTAATTCCATAATCCATAACTCACAGTTGTCTAAATAAATTCTGAAATTGTGAAATTTCTTTAAAAATGGCTCTCTGAAAAAATGGTTCAATTAATTTGTCTTTTATACTGCTTTAACTCCATAAATTAAGCCAGCGTGTACAATGAAGAGTGGGTTATCTTCTTAATGTAGGTAGTTTTAATATAACAGGTTGGCAAACCTTAACAATTCTGGTAATATCTGTGGTACATTGATAATGTAGATTGTTTTAATAAGCATAATAAATGATGGAGAGGAAAAATTCTTATATCTGCAAGTTTACTCTGTGCTGGTTATCTGTATGGATAATGCTGCAGCCCATACAGAGGTATATTTGTTTTGCTGCATATGTATGTTTTAATCAACTGCTTTGGGATCCATTGATATGGAAAAAAAATATTACTACCTGTGTGGCATTTTTCTGAAACTTACAGGAGAAAGAAATTACTACTGGAAAGCAAATGTGAATTTCCACAGACTGCCATCAAAATTCTGATTTTGTTTATATGGTTCTCCAAGGATTTTCTTGCTGCTTCCTCCCTGTAGACACAATAGCAACATGTTATCTCAGGCCTGTCATACATAACTTTCACACCCAAATCAGTCTTCCATAACTCTATGTCAAATAACACAAAGAGTATAATACTAAAATCAAGTTCCCTCTTCTTTTTACCCTGTAAACATCACAAGCCAACTAAGAACAGCAATAGGATAATAGTAAGCCAGAAATGCAAATACACTTGCATTTTACAGGAGAAAGTTTTATGTGCAGAAAATGCAACCAAAATAACCTGTTCTAAAAAGACACTTTGTGAGTCAATTCAGTAGAAACAAGAGAAGCTCTCTGACTAGAGGTGGAAGGAAAAGACCAGCACTTGCATTCATATTTTTCTTTTTTCTAGTGCCTTTAGGAAGAAGTATCAAATTAACATTTTTTTTTTAAGTTTAAGTAGTCCTTTGCAATTTTCTTAACTATTACTTCTAGCAGATTGAGAATCATAACACCCCCACCATCTGCTCTAAACTCAATACTTCGATGGCTTACTGCCAAACCCACAGCTATCAGTTTGGCACACTGCAAGATACGCTTTACAGTGTTTAACTTCAGATTATATTTCAGGTCCCAGTGCATTTGCTCAGTCTTGTCAGAATCACATTATATATGTTTTAGACCGAATCGTCTCATTTGATTCTATCTCTCTCTACAATATATTTTCTTTCTTTAATTTTGTGAAGGATACAGATGGTTCCAATTAATATCTGTGTTAGTTTATCTTAATAAAGCTAGTATGCTGCTGTTAAGGAATTTGCTAACAAACCTGTCTCATCACTGTGAGGCCCTTCCTTGCATTTTCACTGAATTTGTGAATAGCTCAAGGGAAAAACTTCAGGAGCCAACACACAACTTAGTCTTTTAACCTGTATCAGGGGACTGGTATTAATTCTAAAAAGAATAACTGTATTCTAAGAGTAAAAAAGAATCACAGTAGAACTAGCAAATTTTAGTAAAGACTTATGATTTTTGCTAGCACTATCTTGGTACAAGGAGACATTTTGTACTATCCAACTGGGAAAGGCAATTGCTGTTCTGTAACAAGGGTAACCCTGAAAACACTGAAAACATTTGGAAGCAAATTTCCATTGAGTAATGTGGTATTTGAGTCTAGGTTTTGGTTTCCTTTTTCCTTCTCTTCTTGTACAACTCAATCCAACCCATCCAATCCAGCGGATGCCAGAGAGGACACTCTCACAGCCTACAATAAAAAATAGTTTACTCCTCTAGGGACTCCAGCAACAATGGCCTAAGAGTTTTTGCTTGGTGTGCATGTAAGTAAACCCTGGCTGACAACTTAGCTGTTCTCTAAGTGAAAAGTGAGTGAAGGATTCTGTCAAATTCGGTTTGGCTTTATACTTTTAAGTATTGTTTTAAAAACTCTTGAGAATCATGAATAGGACATCAAAAACTACTTTGTATAAAACTCAACAAGGCTCCAGGATTTGCCTGAGATAGAACAGTTTTAATTCCTATGATCAGACTTTCTATTTGTACTTTCAACTGTGTTTTCCTAGGCTGGATAAAGCATTATTATCCCAATTTTATGCAGAAGAAGACTGAGATGGAGTGCTGTAAAGAAATTTGCCCAAGTCCTCACAGAAAACTATCTTCAGGACTGAGAATACAGGTGGTAAAACTCAATATTTCTCCAATAAACATTTCTCTACTGTGAATAAAATTTTGAAAATTGGCATTATACACCATTCTTGATCTCATTTCCTGTTGGAAAAACACAGGCAAATCATGCTACTAGCAAAAGTTCTTGGAAAATTAATAGAACCATAAATCAAATAAACTCCTGAAAAACAAACTGAGGAAAATCCTAGGAAGATTAAAGGAGCATGAATTTGCAGGGGAAAAAAAAATTCTGAGAACAGTAGGTACTTTTTGGTTTTGCGGCAAATTGTTTATAACCAGAAATGAAACTGCTGTTGTACATCATTGAATATTATTACTGGATGCTGGATGATGTGCCCATGATCTTTCTATGTCACACTGTGGCAGGCAAGTCTACACAGTGGCCAGACAGTGTCAGTGCAGTGCAGATGCTAGCAAACATGAGCATGAGTAGAGTACAGAGCTATTCAAGTACTCCTAGAGACATGTTCTGCCCACACTGGTGGGCAAATTGGACTAGTCTTGTGCGAAGCACTTAGATCCCAGTAAGTCTGGGAATAGTTTTGTATGGTGGAATCAGCTTGAGTGCAGAGCAGGCATACAGGGTAAGAAGACCACAGGAATCATCCTGGTATCAATGAAATACAGCACTTGAGAACCAGGATAATGGAGTTTGTCTAGGAAGCCATCCTAAAATGGTCTGTGAAAAAAATAAGGCACACTTCACTTAGGATAGATATGCTAGGAATGTGGATGGCATTTCCCGCTGCTTTTTTCACAGCTGGGCTTGCGTTAAGCTGTGTGTTTATAAACATCACAATTAAACAATAAAATTTTTGTGAAAGAGGTTTAGATGTAGATGAGTACTTGTGTTGCTAGCACCAAAAAGAACCCATTTTCATTTCTGTAAGCATAGGGTTTGGCATGGAAGTCCTGCATACAAATGGAACATAAAATCCATTCCCTGTCAAGTCCGAAACTACCTTTTGCCAAGATGCTTAAGCCTCATGAAAAAACCACCATTTTTAAAAGTTCCATTCAAACACAAATATTTAAATGATCATCCTAATATAGTGTCACAGAATCACAGAATCACAGAGAACAACCAGGTTGGAAGGGACCCATCGGATCTTCTAGTCCAACCATTCCTATCTAACACTAAACCAAGTCCCTCAAGACCTCATCCACCCGTGTCTTAAACACCTCCAGGGAAGGTGACTCAACCACCTCCCTGGCAGCCTATTCAAATGTCCAATGAGCCTTTGTGTGAAAAACCTCCTCCTAATCTCCAGCCTAAATCTACCCTGGCGGAGCTTGAGTCCATTCCCTCTCGTCCTGTCCCCTGTCACTTGGGAGAAGAGGCCAGCTCCCTCCTCTCCACAACCACCTTTCAGATACTTGTAGAGGGCAATGAGGTCTCCTCTCAGCCTCCTCTTCTCCAGGCTAAACAACCCCAATATGTGAAGGACTGAATATTTTTGTAGCTCAGACCACTTTGTCAGTGTTATGTTTATAGTTCTAGGGTCTTAAATTTTTTTACATTTTTGTAAATCATATAATTTCTGCACTAAAATGGCTTAAAATTTAAAAAGATATGCCTTTTTATCTTCAACTAAATGTCACAAATTCCATTGGTGCATAAATGTTACGAAAATGCACACTGAACAAACAAAAGTAGCCAAAATATGCCCAAAATAAAACTGCTTCTTCCTGTTCATATAATAACATAAAAGTCAAAGGATAAAGGTAAAATACAGACTATGTAGTGGTAAAAAAAAAATTCATTGCAAATTCCTAACATTAATAACCATTTTGATCTCATGAGTAGTCTCAGGAATTCAATACATTTTCATTAATTATGGGACAAAGGATATTCATGTGATTGCCAGTTGCAGTAGTTTGCCCCAAGGATGTGAAGGAAAATATACAGAAGTCAGTGGAAAGATTGCAGTTGACTTTAATGCTTTAATCAGCTTTGGACTTGGTCCATGGCACATGAGGCGTATTCACCAACATAAGCCAACATTTTAAAGAGCCTTTGTCTTTGGAGGTGTTGTAAACTTAGATCTAAAACCCGCTTCTGATTAATATTAAAGACGAAGACTTTGCTGAAATGCATGCCAACAAATTGTATATACACAAAAAAAACCTCAAAGAAGTTTTAAGCCTTCAGCTCCCCAGGGGAGACCTGCAAGTTCCCAAGTGATAATGGCCATCAGGTATTATAATAAAAATATTTTACTCTGTCAATTCCGTGTGATGTGTATTCACTCTCTTTTAACAGGTGTTCCCTGAAGATCAAGTAGTTCTTTTGATGTTTATTGACAGTCCATCCAGCTTCCAAATGAAATTATGTTTTTTAAGATTAACGAGTTTATGCTGCCATAAATCTCCAGATTATAGGTGGGGGAATGAAGTGGCAAACAAATACTGAAAATGTCAAAAGCCGAAACGGTTGAAATATGTACGTCACTTACCTCTAGATTTGCACTGCCAACATTTCAGAGTAATGGTAACTATATTACTGCTGTTAATGTTTAGCACAAAAATGGAGCTTCAGTTTTCTTATGTTGTAGCAATTGTTCTGTGAGGATTCAGAGTAGGTACTCCTGGTATTTTTTGTTTCTTAAGTTTTGTTGCACCTTACTTTTTAAAAACTGCGTCAGAAGCATAATTGTGTATTGGTCTGAAATCTGGGGCCTTTTTCTCTGGAGAACAATAACACCTACAAAGTATTTAATTAAACAAACTAGACAGCAGCATATGACAAAAATAAAGAAAAAATCAAACCCCAGACAACAGTCAAGAAAATGTGTACAATAGATTTCCTTGAAAGAAAAATCATACTAGGATCAGTTCAATGCAAATTTTGTAAGCAGGCAATCAAATGTTGGCTCAGCTACTTTATGAGGAAATTCACGCAATACTACATGACACTATGAATTTTATTTGGGAGAGGGTTCAAATCCCAGGAAGGTACTCCAGACAGAATTCTTTCTTTTCCTTCCTGTATTACCTCTGCTCAATATTATTCAAATCTTCATGTAATCAACACTCATTTTGCTATGTAAAAAAAGGTAATAAAGCAAAAAAGTGAAGCTTGTGTTTGTCGTTCTTTTGTATCACAGCTCTGTTATAGACAAATGCAGATTTTGCAGCCACATACTTGATGGTTAAAACATGTATTTTAGTGTCTTCCCACAGAATATATCACAAAGCAACCCCAAACCCCAAGCAGAAATCAAACAATTAATAAGTTGCTTAGCCTTGACTGTCAGCCATTTATCCAAATGTTTGGTTTGCCATGTCTAACCACCCCACAAAGATTACTGTAGTCTTTCAACACCTCTATTCAGGTGAAGGCTTATTTAGTAGTGGAGAAACAATCCAAGGAAAAGCAAATCGCTCACATTGAGTCAAGAAAGCTTCTCAGAGGCAGAAATAAAGCACAGATCTCTCAGCCCCAGAGGTGGTACCTCGATGATCCTCTCTTGATGGCTGTTTATCTCAAACTCCTTTCCTCACCTCAACATGAAGGAGTCTGCAACATTTGACTAAAAGTATAATAAAAATTAACAGCTACCTAAAATAAACTGAGGAAATCATTCCTAACCACTAAGTTCTGCAGTGGGATCAATGTTACCAGTATCTAATGCACTAGTGTAGTGCCTATTTTATTTCTCAGTGCCAAGTGCAACCGCTGTTGGTTCCATAACTGGTAAACCATATTGTAAACCACCTTTTCTAATTATGGATGCCTACTCCTTTCTCTACACCCATCCTCTCCTTCAAGAAAAAAAAAATTAAAAAATTATATGTCCAAGTGCTGCCAAAGTAAGCATAATTCACTTGAGACCAAAAAGTAACTAAGGAAGGTTAGATTTTTAATGAAACAAAATTAGCAGTGAACCCATACCATGACCTGTCCTTGAGTATTCTCAGAATATTCATTTTAAATCTTGGACTTCACAGATGGCTAACAGCAGGAGGAATTTGAACTGGTCATGTAATGGGACACAGAGAAACAGCCATGATGGTCAAACTCTGCTTTCATTAAAGCTAACATCCATTTTGATGTTAAGAATAGTAGAAAAACAGCCTTCTGAAAGAGTTCCAATTCCACACAGAGTTATTATGTATCTCCTAGAAGACACAAGATGACAGCCTGAATAACTAAAACATAGACTGTGGTAAGAAGAATAGCAATGATGAGAAAAAACCACAATATTCAGAAACACTCAGTCAGTCTCATTGCACATTTTCCAGAGTGGGACTTGTCAGGTAAACATAAAGACTGCAATTGTAGAGCCAGCTCTTCAATGGCAGCAGGTTTGGGGTTTCCAGCTAGCAGTAGTACAACTTTGAGAGGAGCATACCTCTCCTACATAAAGCCCTACAACTCTATGCTTCTTGTGTGGCTGAGGGAGAGGCAGGAAGGAATTAAACCTGTCCCTAAAATATGTCTCTAGAATAAAATGGGAAAATAGCCTTCTGTGAGTTTTGGAGTTTTTTCTCTCTCTGATCACTTGACAAAGCTGGAAGAATGGACAACCAGCTTAGACTGAGTTCTAACTTTCAGATGGCCCAATTTAGAAAACTGAGAAAAAGAACCATCAAATTCAGATTTCCAAGGTTTAACAGATATTGGGTCAGGGCTTTAGTGCAGGATTTGGGCTGGTTTAGAACACCATGAAGGAGGGAGAAAGGAAAAATATGGCCACGTTTATGGCACCAGAGGTTTTATGGGCATAACTAAGTTAAATTAAACTTACATTTTTCTTCTGTCAGCTAAAAATTATTCAACTGGGACACATTACTAGAATTGACCTCCCATAAATTAGATATGAAGGAATGGGCACATTCATATCCTGTTAAAATAATCTCATGTTCAATGGTGGAAGGAAAAGTGAGTTCATTAGTAGTTACTTTATTTTGCTAATGTCCTCAATCCACCTTATCAAGTACTCTTTTCTATTAATGTTTGTTGGTACATCTTATCAGATAATATTTCATTCTATTATCATTTTAGGTGCTAAAATAATTTAGTTTTATAAAATGTGAATGACAAACCACTGAGCAGATAAGATGTACCTGTAACTATTCTAGACTAATTAATTGTAAATCTTCATGTTTTCCTGCATTACTTTGAAAACAAACATTCCATTCAATACATCACTATCAGAATAGGCTATCTAGCTCTCATACTCCTCTTTTCTCATGAGATTTTTGCTTTTTGAGAATACAGAATATTTGAGAATATGCTATTTTCTATTACTCTTTGAAAATTCAAATTAATATCTTTCAAGGTTTTCACAGATTTTCCTGCTGAAAATTTGACACATTGTTTTTTAAACTTCTTTGGGTTTTCCAGTCCAGAAATAGGCAGAAAAGACAAGCTGAGGATTTTTTATGATAATAAAGAACATTCTAAGCATTCTAGGATTCTTACATTGATAATTTCTGTCTCTCAGATTAGCACTTTGTCACATCTTCCCTGTAGCTGGGCTTTGGTACTTTGAGAAATGCGAGTATAACAATGAATATAACTGCATGAAAAAGCACAGAAGTTAGATGTTATGACTGCACTGCCATCTGAGTAACTAATTCAGTGCTTCTATAAAACCTAAGTTTACAACTCGTAGCTATGAAGGGAGCAGTTCTATTATTCCTTCTCATCTTAAACTCAAAAACAGTCCACATGCAGCAATAAGAATAAGACAAGCATTTAGGAGGCTTTTTGAAAACATGAGATTGGAATGGTCCTGCTGCCATATTTCATTCCCTCTCTGCAGTCATGGACAAATGCATATATAATGGCTTTCACAAAAAGAGGTTTACCAAGTCCTGTGCTAACCAAATTAGGATTTGTGCCTTAGTATTTTTGCAGTTCTTATTGGAAAGCTGTTCTATTACAATAATCTTCTCATTTCTGCACATTGTCTTTTAACTTCTAATTAAATTACAATTATGGACCGTGTACATTGTTCTGTTTCTGTGTGTATCAGTAAGAGAGAAATGAATGCTTATAATGAACTAACTAACACAACGTTAGTTAGGACATTCATGCTTGATTAGGCCAGGAATATGAGTATGAGATATCATATTTTATTCGAACACTGTAGTCTCTGGGCTGTTAGCTTTTCTATGGCAGCCCCAGTTCTAGTCCCACCAGATTCTGCCTTGGACTCAAAGTATCTGTATTGTTGAAAGTTTTATTGAAGATGGAATATTTCAGAAGAAAAAAAAATCTGTGGTTCTGCTGAAGTGCCACTTTCAAACACACATCTAAACCATTTCAATGAATACTTTCTGACCACATTAATCATATATCTAAATTCTTTTAAGTACTTCAGAGAATAAGTGAAACAGAGTCCAGTTGTGTTTTCTGAGAGATCTCCTAGCTTCCTGGTTTTACTGTAGTTATATTCCCAGTTAGTCTGCAGCATTCTATGGGTCATGATTTGCTGAGAAACCAAAAGCATTTTTGTTTACACTTATTTTTAGCCAAGTCCATATGAGCAAATTCAAACATTGATGCCATCTTTTAATTGAGGTATACTTAGCTTCCTAAGGGTCAGGGAAACATTGGTAGCATAAGGGACAAATGCATTCATTAGGCAAAGGAAGACATTTTATGTGAATAAGAGAGTGTATCTCTCTTTAATAAGGAAGAACCAGAAGACACTGAAGACCTTGTTAACTTTACACACTAGATTTAACCAGCTACTGGATTGGGTCTAGTGCTGAATTTTCCTCATGTCTCTTTCGGTCATCTAGTAAAACAAATGAGAGTACCATAAAGAAAATCCCATCCTGGAGACTGTATTTGCTATGTGGAGAGAAAAAAAATCTTTCCCTCTTCCAGAACTGCTCATAGTTACTTTTCTCAAGAGCAAGAATGGTGCGTGGGAAGAACTGTGACTCTGTGAGGTTAGGGTTAGGTCCCCAAAGCATAGTCTAAGCCCAAAAGGCCTGGTGAGCTATTAGGGAAGTGATGAGAAACTTCGATAGAAATTAATAAGTCTTCAAGGGCTGAAAATTATTTCCTCTTTGCTAAAGGTCAGCTTTTACACAACCTATTTGCAATGAGCTGCATTTAGTTCTGTGAGGAAGCATAGTTCAAGTGCACTACAAGAGCAAACAGAAGTAGATATTTAGTGTGAACACTTCACTAAGTCAACAAGCAACTTTCAATGAAACAGTTACAAAGGTCTTATGTAGCACTTGTCCTTTAAACAAGATTACACCATGACCAGGGAACGTCAAATTTGGGAGGAAGTTTATTTTTGCAAGCTGTTGAACGTGATAGGGTGTTTTTCTTTAAATCATAAATCTGCTGACTTTTGTGGAAGCTTTTGGAAACTATGAAACATGCAATTGTTTCAGTGAGGGGTTTGCTGAAAAATGCCTGATGGTTATCTTTAAATTATTAGTTTAACTAAACAAGACAGGATGAATATTTGTTGGATAGATGTTTTGCAGGGAAATACCTGGTTGTAGCTGCATTATCCACCTATGCTTCCCAGCTCTCCTCAGAGCCAAACAGGAAAAGCTGCTTTGGGCCTCAGTGAGCTACCTGGGTAACAGCAAGGGATTCAATGGTAGTAAAAAAATTACTGTGAGGAATCTCTGGAAGTACAGAGTTAAACTAAGCTCCTTGCTTGGTCCAAAACTCAGGCAGGGGATGATAGCTTTGGCTCATCACTGACAGATTTGGCTCATCTCTAATTGCTTCTCTCTGACTCCCAGCACTATTAAATGATGAGTGCAAGACAATAAGTGTCTTGAGCTGTTTATACTTTAATGGCAGTCTCATATAAAGGAAAAGTGAATTCAGATGTTACAAGAAAAGGACAGAGAATTCAAAAGGCATGTAGGACTTCTTTCCTGTGTATTACAGAAATCTCTTCAGTGTTACTGCTGGATTTTTTGTTTCTCAGGGTGAAAATTCACCGCAGTTGAGTCAGTGGACAAAAATAATAAAAATACATTCTCTCAAATCTACGTAAGTACAAAGGGTTAAATTTTATCTTCACCTTCAATTATTCCTATTATCAATAAGCACAAATAAATTACTAACCTACCCTATGTGACATTAGAATGTACTGAACTTAATGTGCCTTATAATCACGAGTTTTGACTTACAGCTATTGTTGAAGAGACAAGTTGTTTTTATGCTCCTTTTACTTGCAGAGAAGCTAAAGTAAAAAGGAGATCGTGCATCTGCTAATAATCCCCCAGAACTCTGAAGAAACATTTCCAGAGGTCTCAGAAGGGAAGGACAGCTGGAAAGGAGGAGCAGCTGGGGGAGCTGGGATTATTTAGCCTTCAGCAGAGAAGGCTAGGGTGAGACCTTACTGCTCTCTACAACTACCTGAAAGGAGGTTGTGAAGAGGAGGGAGCTGGCCTCTTCTCCCAAGTGACAGGGGACAGGACGAGAGGGAATGGCCTCAAACTCTTCCAGGGGAGATTCAGGCTGGACATCAGAAACAAATTTTTCACAAAAAGGGTCATTGGACATTGGAACAGGCTGCCCAGATAGGTGGTGGAGTCAGTATCCCTGGAGGTATTTAAAAGACAGATGGATGAGATGCTGAGGGACATGGATTAGTATTTGAAAGTAAAGCTTGGACTCGATGATCCAGTGGGTCCTTTCCAACCTAGTGATTCTGTGATTCTGTAAAAGTGCAAAGACACTAAAGATAAGAGGGTGGCTTTTGATCCACCTCCCTGAAATTGTGCTGCCTCTGGGACAAGAAGTGGGAAATATATATTGAAATGGATTTTTTCTAATTGTTTTGGAGAGAGCAGTCAGGTTGGGAAACTATCCTTTGTTCTTTTCAGAAACCAAACAAATATACCACCCACCAAGTGTCATCCTCCCCTCCAAAAAAACCAAACACAAAAGATCATAATTAGTACTGATTAAAGAAAGTTAGTAGAAAGTTGAATTTAATTTCAGCTTACCCTTTTCTACACAGATGAAGCTAATGCCTAGGAGTATTGTAAACGCATCATAATGTATGAGAAAACTCATTAAGCTAAGCTCGCCAGTGGCACTTTCTGTAGGAAACAGCATGCAAGGGACCATACAACCATCATCGTGTCTGTTCAGCTTCAGGCCTGCACTCAGCCACAGCAGAGTCATTGAAGTAAGCTGGTGGTATGAGCTCAGGACAAAAACTGCGTGGATGCCTCAGGATTTATAGCGACAGGCTTTTGCCTGTTTTGTCATCACATCTATAGTATTCAGTTACTTCTTAATAAGAGTGGAAAAGACCCTTTACAAGATAAATAATCTCTTATTTCTTGGACAATTCTTATCATAATTTATAAATTGAAGTAAACAATTACTTCTAGTATCCTCTAATGCTATTCCTAAATGGTTTTCTTTCCAAAACTTTTGTATAAACTCTATTATTTTCAGTGTAGGCCAGAAATGAATTCAAATTAAATGCATATTCAATAAATAATTTTATAATGTGACCAAAACAATATATTGGCAGCAGTCACGCTAGTTCCTATGATGTGACCTAAAACTTTCTCCAGGATTTATAACTACTATAAATTGGCAGTGGTAGGAGTCAGCTGAAAAAAATGAAACAATTGAATGCTCTTGTTAAAAACATTTAACACTGTATTTTTCATTTCTTTCAAACAATCATGGCTATAAATTTCCCACAGGAGACATTATTTCCCACACAGAACAGAAATTACCTCTGGGACTTCATTTTACCCCAGACAAAACACAAATACTTTTGGAGTGTATGTGAATATTTGTGTGTGTTTGAGTGCTTTTTGTAATGCTACAGATTATGCAGCCTCCTGTAGTGTACGAATAATAAGCAGAAGTTCTCATTGCTTTACTACAATAGTAGCTTTCTGAGGTAGAAGAGTACATTACTTTACAATGTAAAGTAAGGGTCAGTGTTTCATTAATTACTTTTGTCAGACCAGGACCAGGAATATTAGGAGGGGATAGTGATGTATTAAATGGAGTGATTGTTTTCAAGTTAATGCAGGAAAACATGAAGATTTACAATTACTCTCAGTTATCTATAGCAAAGATACTTATTAAAAGATGGTACTTTGCCAAAGCCAGAGATTGGGTAGCAGGGTTCAGTTTCTGGCTGTGACAGAGGGTTAATCAATGACTTCAGTGTGTTTATCATAACTCTGTTAGTAAAATGATGACATTAACATTTCTCCCCTTCTTTCTCTCTTTTGTTTAGATTGCCAGCTCTTCCTAGCAGTGTCCCATAGAAATGACCTTCTGTTAACATATCTGGAATTTCTTTTAAACAGTTGAGAGAAATGGAGAAGAGTAGACTACAGAATAAGGATGTAAATGCAGAGAATTTTCTTGTTCATCAGTCAGAACACAAAAATTAGTGCCAAAACTTTGGTAAATGCTGCTACTGATAAAATAATAATGATAATTTTTAAAAAGGATCAGAATCCAAGGGAAAAATTACTAAAATTAATGTGCTAATTCTAGTATATTTTCAACATAAAAAATCAAATACTTTCCAATTTCTTGTAGTTTGGTGTCTCTGTTTTGCTTTTCCAAAGAAAGTAAGTAGTTTGAATGATATAATTTTGATTCTTTTCATGCTATTCTATTTTAAAGGATATTATATGACATGCAATACCATGTTTAAACAAGGAATTGCAATGAAATATGAAAATTTTCAGACCTTATATAATTTTTGACACTTCTAAAATTTTGCAATTCCACCAGAAAAATATGTCTACTGACAAAAATTTTAACCCGATGTTTTGGTCCAAACAATGGCAAAACTCCAGAAAGTCATAACTGAAAAGTGAGAGATTAACAAAATTATGCACAAAAAAGATCACCAAAAAAAACCCCAGACCCTCCTATATAAATGTATTGAGGCATATGCAAATTGCCTGGATAATTGTCACCAATTCTTTCTGTTAAAGGCTTGGAACTGTTATTTTAGAGTAGTGTAAGAATATCCGTCAGTGTGAAGTTTCTTGGTAAAGAGCACACACATGGTGCAGAGGGAAAACAGCAGCTTGTAAACCCTACTAGGAGTACATTAACATTGCCATTTTTGCACATTGATGTTACCACTGTCTTATCACCTACCCTAGTCAGATAAAAATTTCCCAGAACATTGCTGCAATAAGGAATTACAGAAATGACGAAGACACGGTCGTAAATCCAGGCAGGGAAGAGCATTATGCTCCTTTCCTATTGGCTATCAGAACCAACTGTTGCAACAGATGCAATGTAAACTGCAGCTCTTTCACACACACTTTCAAGATGTGATGTCCTGGTCAAAGAGAGCTACAGATTTGTTTATCCTAAGAAGAGACAAGAACACTGACTTTGACGATCACATGAAGTATTAAGTGCCTTAAAACAACAAAATATATGTCATATCTACAAATTAATTTCTTAAGTTTATACATGAAATTTGTGAGCAATTCCAGAGAGGTTGATCCTCCAAATTGGTGTTGAGAGTTCCTATGCCAAGTAACTGCCAAAGGAATTTTGGATGGTCAGTATCTTCTAGGGTCACTCTGATGGGAAAAATAAAATTCAGAACGTCACTTTACATTAAATCAAATGGCTTAATACTAATGGCTGTATGCTGTCCTATCTTGATTTTAATGGGTTTATTTCTAGAGCAAGAAAGACTTTCCCTTAGTTCAGAAAGGCAAGGTTAGGAAACATGTAAGCGAATTAGATGAACACAGGTCTTTGTAATCTGATGATACGCAACCATGAGAGTTGAGAGAGATAGCTGATGTCATTGATTGCCTCTGAAAGTTTATGATGACTGGAAGAGGTTGTGGAGGAATGAAAGAACTCAAATGTCATCTCTATCTTTAACAAGAGCAAGAAGGAGGATCCAAGGACTTACAAGCTGGTCAGCCTCATCTCCTTTCCTGTGAAGGTGGTGGAGGAAATAATCCTGGAAGTCATTTCCAGACACGTGAAGGACATAAATTTTATCAGGAGCATCTGGCATGGATTTGCAAAGGGGAACTCATGCCTGACCAACCTGATAGACTAATAGAATGCAGTGACTAAGTCTGCAGATGACAGAAGAGTAATGGATGTTGTTTACTTCAACTTTAGTAAGGCTTCTGATGCTCTCTCCTGTAGACAAACTGATGTAGCACAGGTTAGATAAGTGGCGTTGAGGTGGACTGAAAACCATCTGAACAGCTATGCCTAGAAGAGTGTAATTAGCCACAGAAAGTCCAGATGGAATCCAATTGTCAGTGTTGTATTTTGAGGGTCAACACTGTGTCCTCACTGTTTAATCTCTTCTTTAATGGCTTGGACTCACATCCACAGTGAGTTTTTTGATAATACAAAAAGTAGAGGAGTGATACATGAGGTGGTTGTGTTGCTGTTCAGAGGGATCACCACAGCCTGGAAAAACAGGCCAACAAGAATCTCAACACAGAGAATTTGTGAAGTCGTGCACCTAGAGAAGAATAATTTCAGGCACTAGTACGTGAAATGAAGAAGATTAAGCCAGACTGCTTCTCAGTAATGTCCAGTGTCAGGATGAGAGGGAATGGGCACAAACTCAAACACATGAAATTCCTTTTTAATATAAGAAAATACTTTTTTACTTTGACAGTGATTCAACACTGTAATATATTGACCAAAGCGGCTTTGGAATCTCCATTCTTGGATATATTGGAAACCTGACTGAGCATAGCCCTGGGTAACCTCCTCTAGGTGACAATGAGTAGGGGAGTTGGGCAAGATGATCTGATGATGTCCTTTCCAGTCTTAATGATTCTGTGGTTCTGCGATTTCATATTAGTTTGAACAGCCTCAAAACCCAAACAACAAAACCCCCAGATTATAGAAGAGAGTAAGAAAATCCATGGCATTACTTGTTTCTTCTAAATTGTCTATGAAATCCAGGTAAGTAGTGTCTAATTATTTCCTCTGAATACGTGCCTGATATATTTATATTTTATTTTTCCAGCCAGATGTATTATCCTCCCATATCCCACTTCTAAGAAAAATTGTGCATCTGAATTTCATTAGTATAAATTTTAATCTCAAGCTTAAATACTAATGGAAAACAAATTTTAAGTCTTGCTTCCACAAGCAATTTCTCTAGAAACATAGGATCAGAATTAGGTTTGCTTATTCAGGGATATACAAGTCTTACAGATTGTGACCAGTAATGATCCATAAATGCAGCTTAAATTCCAGCCCTTTAAGATTAAAAGTGCTGACATGAAAAAAATAAAATTCACCACCAAAAGTAGCTTTCTATGCCTCCAGTAAAGAGCTCCATCAGAGCTTCTTTTGTGTGTTACACCTCATAATGCGACAGATGCATTAACTAATTAATACCTGCTGCCATACTAGGCAAAAAGAAAATGTTCTTACACATGCTGTTGTATATTTTTCACACCTACAAAAGTTAAGCAACTGATTCTGATTGTGCACAATGGCAAATCCCCAGGAAGCACTCAGGAACACCTAGTGTCTAGTCTAGTAAGACATACCTATATGTTTTGAATTTCATGTGATCACTAATTAAAAAATTCTAGACTGCAATATTGATATCAATGTAATTTCTTAGCTATAATGAAAGTTCAATAATCTTCCCAAACATCTACATTTATTGCAAAGTATATTTTGAGTTAGGCAAATGCATCGCCATAAAGAGAACATTCCTGTTTTCAAGATTTATGAGGCAGTTACACAGTGATAAGTCTTTTTCTAACACACTGCACAGGAGTATATTTGACCCTTTGTGAACTCAAGGGTGTGTGTTATATATCAGAAGTTCCAAGTCTGTGGTGGATTCAATAAAAGGTCTTATCTCTTTTGAAATCAATGGCAACGTAGAGAGATATACGTATTTTTTAAAGCACCATGTATTACTTTAAGAAAAATTGTGCTCATTCACATTACAGTAAAGTTAAAGAGAAGGTGAATGATGCTTTTTTAACTAGAAATTCCTTTGTATGAATATGAAAGGTGTGACAAAGAAAGACAGGCATATGAAAAGAAGCAGTGCATGGTAAGTTATCGAGCCTTGGTTTGAATAATGCAAGCTCTGTATCAGTCACTCCCTAGCCTGTGCTTCAAGTGATACTGAAACCCACTTTCTGTTGCATATTTACTTCACATTTCACATATTATAAAAATTCAGGGCACAGGAAACTTGTCACAATGAGAGAAGGGAACAGTATTCAGGGATTTCACATTATGTTGATTTGATTTACACAAAGAAATATAAACCCATATGTATTGCTCATCAGTTCATAAATGAAATAAGAACATAACTGCTTTCTCCAAGACACAAAAAAATGACAGACAAGCACAGTAGTTTCCCAGTGTAAAATATCTGGAATGAGACTAGTAGTTTTTTAAAGATCTTATATCTTTACATTAGGTAAATTGTTAGATAATATCAGCAAACCCAAAGTATTGGATCACACGACAGTTTTTGAAGCAATGCTGCCATTCCAAACAGTGACTATGCAGAAAGATAAATATAGAATGGAATACATAAAATATATTAATCGATTTTCTGTGGTGAGATCAAAGCAACAAACTGTAACACTCAATAAATTTCTGGGTAGAAAAACATGAACCTGTAGCACTGAATCAGAATAATTATCACAGAAATTATTACTAAAACCAATCTGACAAACAGGGTCATTGCCAATACACTTCTCTCATTTATTACCATATAACATACAATCTGCCTAGTGGAATAATACTCTAAAATGATTAAGTTTTAAAACGTAGCTTCTAATTCACTACCATATATTTAATTAAAAAAAAAAAAGGTGGGAAAGTGAACATGATCTCTTGCTTTGTTTTGTGTAACTGAATATTCAGGCTGATGTATTACACCGTTCAAAGAATCAGGAATTGGTTATAGTGATTTATCTTTATGTAAAAAGAAATAGTTAATCAGTAATGTTTATCTTGTTGGAGAGATGTTTAATTGTACTCTTAATTCTAAAACAACATGAACCTCTACTGTGTTCACCAGTAACAAAGTATATAGAAAATACATTACCAAATTCAGGGAAAGATGTCAGCAGAACCAAAGAAGTGCTATGTGCGATAGGTCTGAAAATGAGAGGCTGGGAGTCAAAAGCAGGACCTCATACATAACCATAAGTATGTATTAAAGGCATATTTTTTCCTGAAATCTTCTTATAGTCTAATTTTTAGTGGGTATATCTGGTTAGAACTGATATAAAGCTCAGGAAAATTGGAAATATATCATAGATGTGATTAATATATTTCGTATAAGCAGAGCAATGTTTTGTGTGTATATATGTGTGTGTGTGTATATATATATATATATTACTTTAAAGAGGAAATATGATACATCAGGAAGCAAATTTTGATGTTTTACTGGAAAGCATCTAGAAAGGCACTGTAAGAATCATGTGCTTATGGTGCCACTCCATCTTGCAGAATAGAAAAGTTAGAACTACATGGGTTAGATAAAGTATGTCTCACCATTGAATTTTTTCAGATGTTGGGTTGTGTTTTACTAATTTTATTAAGTAAATTACTTTTAATGTACTTAACCTTTTATTCTGAGAGCTACCAATATTTCTCTAATAGTAACAATGTCTCTTAGAAGGAGGTAGCTAAAATTCCCAGTTCTGCAGATCTGTAAGCTTAAAAAAAGTAAAGACGGGGTAATAAAACAGAAGCAGCAAGAGCCAGCTCCTGCAGAGATCAAAACGGACCCCAAGAATCAGACCTCTCAGTCTAACATAAATATATTCCCTTCTGGCAGCCTGCAGACTATTTATAAGGAATACAAAATAGTAATAAGCAACTACAAAATATGTTGCCATTTGGTCTAAATTCTGTATGTTTCTACCCCCATAATCCACTTAAATGTTAAAAGTTGACAGGCTGAAAAAGATTAACCAACACTTAGCTCATTTTTGACCTTGAAATATATCATGTTTTCTGTTTTAAATCATTCATGCTAATGTTCACAGAAAAGCTGAAGCAAATTTGTTCAATCATATGAGTTTAACTTGCTGACTTTGCAGAAAAAGTTTTCTTTTTCAGAGTAAGTGTGAAGCCACAGAGAAAACTGAGATGGCTAATGACCTTTGACGCACATGAAGATACATCCTTCAAAATGACTAAGGTTAACATCTGGAAGAGAGGTGAACACACTTGCAACTGAATCTTAGCCAGTTAGTGTAGAAGACAAGCATTATGTGACATAGCTTGGGATTGGAGGGACCATGTTTATTTTCTCAGATAAGCAGAGACAAGATCAATGGCTTACTGGGAAAGAGGGAGGGAAGTGTTGCAGTTCATTAGAGACTCTGACCACAATTCTCCTTGACTAGTGCCTGTTTAAGCTTATAGATAGTTGCTCAAGATGCAAAAGTGCACTTATAAGCAGGGAATGCTTTTACAATATAAGCTAAGAAGCCTTGAACTTTGATCATTTACTCCTGATTCCATATTTCATAGGTCCAGACAAATGTAGGACACATTCAAGTTAAGATTCCTTTGAACCACCAATGTAGGACCAAGAAGACAAGAGGAAGAATCAGGCTATAAAAGTTCGTTTGGATTTCAACAAACATTGAACTTAAGAGTATATAACCTGGTAATGAAAGGTGCAAATAGCTCATGGGAACATTCCCAAATGGAGTTTAAAACAGTAACAACGAAGACCTGGGAGCCTAAAGCAAAGTTTCTTCAGCAGATTATGTAGACTGTGCAGAGCTTTAGGTTACCAGTGCCAAGTTATTTGGTTGAAAGACTAAATCAGATGCCTTAACATCTGACTATGGTACATACACACTTAACCATACAGAGAAGAAACAAAACCTATACAATTCAGAATGTTCAAGGAAACCCCAAATCCCAAGGAACTATAAAATGGGGTCTTTAATGGTGGAAGTGTGAATGTCCTTGTAGTGTAGGAACTTGTAAAAAAAAAGCACACAGGAAAGAGCTCTACCCAGGTTAGCCTTAATGATAAATCCTTTAACTCAAATCCCTGCTGAAATCATGAATAAATTAGATTGTTAAATTGAAATTACTGTTGGACACAGTGGTCAGTTATTCCCCACATTCTCAGTGGATTAAAGTTTTACAGTGAAATTGCTATTTCTACAAAAGATATGTTAGAAATGTGCATTATGTATTTTAAATGCTATTGAAATTGATGCCAAGAAAAATAGTTGTGCCTGGTTGACATTGGACATAATTCAGCAAGTTACCAAAAAGTTCTACTGTATTCCTCAACTTATTTCTGTGTAGACAAAGCTATCCCATAAGGAAAAACCTATGTTAAACTATAACGACTTTATGTTTAATGCAAAAGAAGAAAAGGTGACAAGGAAACAGTATATTCTTCAGTATTTAAGCCTATTATGAGAAAATATTTTCTACCAGAGTACAACCATTGGAATGATTTTGTGGTAGAGAGCTTTTTGGTTTGGTAAGTTTTAAAGCTTGTAGGTCATCTGAAGACTGTTTCCAGCTCAGGAAGTTTTTGAGCATGTGGTTAGACCACAAAGAGATCTAAAATGCTTTAAGAAAATGTGATTTCTTTTTCCTCCTAAATTTCTTCATGTCACATTTGTCAACAAACACATTACTGCACAAATGCCATGTGATCCCATGGCAAACTGCCTTTAGGAGTTGGAATTTGGTATGCCAAGTTCATCTAAGACTCTTTTAAATCACATGCTCTGCTAGAAGGCCAACATACCCCTTATCGTGCAGCTACATAAGCTTCTTCACCACAGTAGTCTGAAAGAATGTTATTAACCGAGTGGTTCATGACACAGAGAAGGCAGGGCATTGTTTCCTGAAGCTCAAAATCAGTGAAAGACTCCTTAACTCTTCCACCAGCAGTGAGACAAGCATAATTATTCTACTTTTTCTTACATTCCTGAAACATTTGGTACTGTGATGACTTTTTTTAATGCCTTGACCAAAACATCTGAATTGGTTTAGGAAAGATTGTCAGTGCATAAAGCATTCTAAAAAGTAGAATGCAAAAGTCTTTCCTATGTTCTCAAAACAATATGCACTTCAGACACCTTCTATAGTGACTACGCTTGGTGAAAATCCATTTTGCTAACCTCGGCTATCCCAAAATTATGAGGACGGCTTCAAAAAATTATGGGATTGAAAAAATGTCAAGACTGTAAGGAAAACATCATTGAATACTGAGGTCATGGAAGTTGGCATTACTAGTGTTGATATATTGCTTTCAGTCTGAGGGAGGGCAGGCAGAGTGAAGAAGTACATGTCCCTTTTGGCCTGAACACCATCTGGTTCAGTTACTGAGGTGAGTTATTCTCTCCAATAAGCTCCTCTGATTTGAAAAAACACTCAAAATAAGTAATAATTGAACCATAACATTAAAATTATTGATCCTATACTTCTAAGCATAACAGAAATTTCCAATAACAGATTAACAGAATGATGTTAATTTCTGTTTGCACATTTGTTAATACCTACAAAGAGTTATACTCTGTTGCTTCTCAAATTAGTGATAGATATACATTATAAAACAACACCTAATTCTCCCCATAACAGAAATTTGGTAAGAATGATATAAATTAGCAAACCAAGCTATCCATACAATCCCAATATAGAGTATTAAAATTTTGCTTATTTGAAACAAAGAGACAATAAACCACCAACACTTCACAGAAACAGAAAATACAGGCACTGAGCACGAATGTGTTTTACGTCTAACCAGCAGCATAATAACTTGATGGATCCCAGATGGTGCAGAAAAGCAAGGCAAGAACATAACTATGCAATGTATTTGAAATAGATATACATTATTTAAATTTATGCCTGTAATAACAATGTGATGGACAGTATATGAGTTTCAGACTGAGTTTACTGCATGCACCAGAAACCATAGTTCTGTCAGTAAGCTGCCTGACTGGTTAAAAATGAAAGGTACTCTAATATTTACTGTGAGAAAGTAAGACTTTCCCAGATAGTCTACAAGGGGAAAAAAACCACCTTCTTTTTCTTCTGAAACATATCAGTTATAAGGGGTCTTGAAGGAGGAGCTGAACTCCTGTGTTCACTCTGGATGTGCTGAGAACTTTCGGAGAGTAATCTTCACACTGGAGATATGTAAACAATTAAAACCTATAAATCACGTCAGACCTGGAAGAGTTATATGCTACAACAAAAGGTATGAGGAAGACTGGTCAAAGATTCATTTACATTGAAACCCAAAGTCAGCAATGATAAAGCAGGTCATAGTAAACAGGACAACATGGAGAGTGTGAATGGGGAAAAATGAACCTCAGACCTGTGAGAAGGGAAAGGTTCCACATTTTCTCAAGGTAAAAAAAAAAATCAGAGAAAGACAGAAAGACACTTTTTTTCTGCCAGTTCCTTTGGCTATAGCATGAAAGGAAGTTGCAGAAAGACTAGGCTTTTCTAATATTTTATGTTTATGTTAAGTCATTCATGTTGCAATTCCTTTACCTGTGCAATGCTCTACTACTTGCAAAGTACTTGCAAAGTCCAGCAGCTTTATCAGGAAAGGAAAGGGAAAAAGAGTTTTTGTGCTACATCTCCACACAGAGTAAAGCCCTTTATTTTTAAGCAGCTCAGAAGACAAGCTTACAGCCTCAGGAGACCTTGTTAGTCTGTCTTACCTTTTGTTTCACATAGCTATAAAAATGAGGGAGTCTTTTCTCTTTTACCACATCTTATTAAATGAAATAATATCATATGGCAATAAATCTAATACCACATCTCATTTAGGAGTCCCCCAGTGGAACAACATGCTTCCAAGCAGATACCCACAGAGTTGTCATTTCCTTAAGTACAGCTCACAAATATTCTCAAACTAGCTTCAATGTGTTGCATCATATTCTGCTTCGGAACAGCCCCAGAAATCATCACTCTCAGCCTCCTACTTTTCTGTCAGAGCCTACCAAAATCCTCCCAGCCAGGATGAGGCTGAATGGGGCATGCATTTAACTATT
Organism: Coccyzus lansbergi; assembly: GCA_033558105.1. Classification (NCBI taxonomy): domain Eukaryota; kingdom Metazoa; phylum Chordata; class Aves; order Cuculiformes; family Coccyzidae; genus Coccyzus; species Coccyzus lansbergi. Next base: position 1,831,200 of record JAUMJK010000347.1, read on the forward strand.
GGAGTCCAAGGGCTTGTTAGTTGAAAATCACAAATTATGTTGATAAAGTCATAAAGCAAATTTCAAACACTCAGGAGTTTCTACACCTCACATTCATATTTCCTGTCTGAAAGAGTATCTGGAAGACATTCCATGAGAAGATGGAAATCACTGCTACCACCTTGAATGCTAGCATCTTAGGTAGAGTGCTCTTCATGTGGCGGAAGCGATAAAGAATTCAAAACAAAGCCCTCAGACCTGCCTGAGATGCTAGGTCCAAAGAACTGACACACAACAAGCTCTGTGCCATCACCACTGTATTGCTGGCATCGCTATGACATTCAACTAGTTCAAAGCAGCACCAAACACAGGAACATTACAGCATGACAGACAGAGAACTTTAAATCACAGAGGACATACAAAGTGTAGGTTTCATTAAAAAAGGGAAGGTAGAAACTACCTATGTCGAATGGGGAACACCCATAAACACACTCAGTCACTTTTCATCACGATTCACAGTTGATGGAAAGAGTAAAGGTGTTCCTTAACAAGTTTCCACTAATTCTCTGATCATCAACTGCTACTGTTGTGCAAAATGTTGCAAATCTCCCCTTGCAGTGATGCTTACTAACCTGGATGCCTTTCCAAGAGTTGCTCAAACTATGGACTATCAATAAAAAAAGAAAAGAAAAAAAAAAGTAAGAAATGTAGTAAACTTTAAAACACAAATTCAATTGAAATACAAAAATCAAAACCATACAAAAATGCTACTGATTAGTCATCATTGCTGCATTTTCTAGTTTACGATGTTCGTTACAAAACCTCTAGGTAGTTGCAGAATTCACCTTCAAAAGGTATAATTTATAGCCAATGCACATAAGCTGAAGTGTGTGCATGTTATGCGTTTATATTTATAAGGCAAATCTTGGTGTAAGTCAAACTTGATGTTAGAAAAGATACAGAAATTCTTCAATTATCTGGGTCTTAAGGATTCTTCTAATTTTTACTATTGTCATTTTAATTTGGAAACTTGTATCATCTATTATTATCCTGCTTAATTAGACAGGCTCATTAGTTACTTCATATTGTACTTATAAGTACTCGTTGCATCATTTTAAAAAACAAGCTGTTGCAAAAGCAAAGCATTTCTAGACCTAAACATGCCTGGAGACTCACTCTGAAGCTGTCACAGGTAATTCTCTGACATAAGGTCTGAAATCTCATTCATGGTGCTTATCACATCAACAGGATTACAAGTGTTTGTTAAGCTGAACACATGGTTCAGTCTTTTGTAGAATGTGGAAATCCAACATTAAACTTCCCAGGAGAAGTGAAGAAAGAACACTTCTTCTCAGGTAAGAATGATGAAAATAGATGGACGAGCTAAAATGATTAGTGGTATTCTATTATATATCCTAGTAGCCCAGTTTAAGCACTTACATATGCTACCTTTCTTCCAAAAAAACTCTTTCCAGAAATGTTTAATTTTGAGGTTATGCATTAAGTCTTCAAAGGAGAGGAAAATATTTGCATATCAAGATCTCCTTTTACTGGAATTCTAGCCATGAAACACAAGATCTGCTTTGATACAGCCAGTGCACAGACACTAACCTTTCAGAGAACGATTAAGCTGGAAATTTCAGAATACAAAGTGGGAATACAATGTGAGGCTTTGACAGTTTTATTTACATTGTGGCATTTAGTTTAGTTCTGTATATCTATGTAATTTTAAGGATCTTTATTGTTGGAGAATTGGATCTAGACTATAAAACACTGGTGGTTTTTATGAGCCTGTCTGGACTATCCAAACAAAAAAATCCTTGTAGTAGGCAAGTTTAAGGCACTGCTACTCATGAATTTTAATGAATAGGCTAGTATACATCTGTTACGCTGCCCCATGCTGAATGGACTTGTGAGCGTTTTAATGTGTTGTCACTAGCTAAATTCTAGAAAAGATGGAGTGGTTGGGACATGTGCTTTGGATCAGGATTATGTGCAGCTTCTTCTCACATATACAGTAGCTTGTTCTGGCTACAGTACTGTGTGTAGAACAGAGAGGACTAGGAAACTATGATGGCCGAAAATCTAACTAAATGTAGAAACTGTATTTCACAGCCATTTTTTTTTCTTGCAAACTCTTAAATTCTAACTGAGCAGTAACAGATGAAAATGTTCTTTTTTTTTCCAGTTCTGCAGTCTTAAAATCTCAAATAAAAACTAACGCCCATACACCAGATGTGCCACTCACCTACCTAAGTCAGATGTCAGGTCATCTCTTGGTCTTTGGGCTTCTTTCAAGAGAAAAGCTCCAGTGAATCAAGTAAGTTAGTCACGTATATTTTTTTTTATTTGCAGTGTTTTTTTAAAGTACTTGAGGATACATTTCAAGTGTTTACAAAGGTACTACTTCTCATATATATCCATTCAGTTAGATACCTATGAAATACTGACTCTCCCCTTAAATATCTAGTATTTTGTACAGGAACACTAGTGTATTCTGTGTTCCTGAGCACCTCAATGTTACCCTCTATCCTTCCCCTGTTTTACCTCCCCCTTCCTGAAAATGCTACCTCCCCTACTGCACAACAGGGTGCAGATGTGCACATGCATGCACAGTTGCTTATTATGCATAAAGGCATGATTTTCTACGTAAGAGCAGACCTAAAAATATTAAGTGTTTCACATTGACCTTATGTCCTGTTTGTTGTGGATTTTAGAGTACGGTGGCCAGCCAAACCCAGATACTGTATTGTAATTTTATGAGGCTAAAGTTTTTTCTTTTTGTCTGCAGCTGACAAGTTCTCCTGAGCTACAGAAAATGTTGTATGTAGGTAAACCTGAGATGAAAATAAGTCAAACCCAGTGTGTTTTAAAGGAATAGGCAAGTAGCACCCTGTCAGGATTTCCATGAAAAAAATGAAAACCCAAACATAAAAAAAAATATCTTGGTCTGATTTTGTTCAGGTTTCTCTGATTCTAATCCTATAGTAAAATATGCCAGCTCTGCTTTATTGCCCCTTGATCTGGGCCAAACTTATTTCAAGAACACATTTTACTCAGACCATGTTGACTTCCAGCTCGTAGTCAGATTAATCTGAATGATCTGTCCTGGATCCAGCCGACTATAGCTTTCTTCAGAGGTGAATTGGCAATCATGAAACAGGCTGCTGACTGAAAACTGGAGTTCAGCTGATACCATTGTCTGGATGAGGCTAGGCTATGGGCTAAAATCCCTGGGACAGATATTACCTCTGCAGAGAAGAATTCCCTTTTCATTCACTTCTCCATTCACTGGGACAGCTTTTTTCTCTAGGAGGGTCAGCTATTGCTACCAAACCAGATCCTGCCTATGAGCAGCCTAAGCATGGATTTGCCATGACCAAGAGCAGAGCAGTTCTGAAAATCTGCATCTCCAGCTACAGGGGGAAGTGGTCCAGAAGGAGCTGCCAAGGCAAACATTGCCAGACTGCTGTGGGACTCAGCTGGACACCAGAAACTGCCCTAGGGTGCAGTGATGTGAAGTCTCAGGAGTTAACACCTTCTCTTGTTTGTGAAAGTCTCCTCCAGATCACCCTCCTCATGGCTCAAGAAATGCATTTCTCTGGTCTTGATCATAAGAAGATTTGGGCAAACAGCTCAGAGGGTGTGGAAAGCTGGCCACTCCAGCACACATGCTATGAAGGTGTATTAAATGGTGGTTGTGGCAGAAATGGGCAAGGAGTTCCCTGAACTTGATGTTAATGCGATTGGTAGATCTGTTGCAGCATTATACAGCTCAATGGCAGTTCATTTTAAGTAAATTCTTATGTGATTTCATCTCATCATTAGGTGGTTTTGATTGCAAATCGCCTTGCAGCCTTATTTTCTTCTGAAAGTGAGGTCAGGCACACATATCTGACAAGTAGCTTATTCTTGCACAGCCATTGAAGTAAGATGTCATGGTAGGGAACTGAGTAAGTCGGGCAGAATACTTCAGGTGATGGGGTAGAAGAGAGGATACGTATATTAGCAAGCTATCCATTGAACCCTAAGCACTGCGTAAATGAGCCTACATGGACTGGTCTATCTCTCTTTACCACTATCTGTCATGTTAATTATTGGGGGAAGACAAGAGAATGTATATGAAAGATGTCAGCAAAACCTACTTTTTGCCTGCTATCTAGTGGGAGTAGCATCTGAGGAAAAACCTCAGGCAATACAGAGAGTGTTCCCTGGACAGATGGCTCAGGGTTGCTAGGGAAATTAACTGAAAACAGCACAGACAGAGAGGTTCGCTAAACTTGCCTTCATTTGGTGATTACATTATTTTAAAACTCTCAGGAGATTCCATTGCATTTAAAAGTAGCACAATAAGACATGTTCAATAATACTCTGAGAGCAGTTGCATCTGGAATAGCAACTAACATACACTTCTCTTTCCTTCTCAGTTTGAGATTTGTGGTGCCTGTGACCTTCACTACAGAGTCATTCTCTGGAGGCAGCAAAGGGAAGGAACAAGCTGAGACAAGGTGAGTTTTCCTGAAAAACAGAAGGAAATGATCTCTGGCACCACTGAGAGTTTCACAGCTGAAAGCCAGATATGAAGAGAAATAACTTTCTATCCAGCTATGACCGAGAAGATAAATATTTGTGGCAATAACTAGTCCTTCCTCATATGATGGTTCTAGTAGCTCACCTGTCTCTGGTTACAAGTGACAGAGTTGCAGAGAGATTGACCCTAATCTACTGAAAAGTCACTTAGCTCACAAGCTGTGGGGTAACGCACCATAATGTCCCGCTGCTGCCACCACTTCTGAGGATTACTAGCTGGAAGTTATTTCCATGTGGTTGATTTCCTGGAGCCCAGACTGACTGTTCATATTCCTCAAAACTCCATCATTGGAAACTGACCTCTGGATCCATTACAGACTGCAGCTTCTCTCACTGGCAGCAATCAATGTTCAGGAAAAGCTGGTTTAGGGAAAGCTTTGTTTAGTATAGTTTATAAGGTAATGTGCTGAATACAGAGTGCAGTAGATCTAGTCGGTCAGGTAATGCAGCTACCTTCCCTTCTCCTCCACTTCAAAATCTGACTTTTATCTGCAATAGACTTCCCCAAAACTGTAGAGTAGAGGAAAGGTAGTTAAAGGATGCATGTAATTACTTTACACTCACCTGGATACAAACGTCTGTTACAGAAGACAGAATAGACTCAGATTTAGGAAAAGAAGGAATGAAAAGTGGTTTTGTTTCCCTTTGCCTCTGTGAAAGTACATATCGGATCCAATCTAAGCTGGGAGAGCAATTTTGGATGTGTAATGGGGTTTCTGAAATTGAACCTGACACTGAAAGGGAACCCAGGAATTCTGAAGGTGCTGAAGAAGATGATGTTAAGAAGAAGAGATTACTGTGATATAAACTGACAGTTAGATGATAAAAAATGAAAATATGCCCACTAGATACCTTGCCCAAGACATAGTTAAGTGAGGGAGAAGAAGCTGATGGTGAAGGCAAAACAAACAGGAGATAATGTCTGCCTAGCAATTCTGTTACTCCTGGAAACAGAAATCAATACGCCAGTGAAATGTACCTCTGCTGAGAGAACCATTGCTGACAGCCCAGTTGTAGACAGAGTGAAAAGCACATGAGGTTAAACAGAAAACCTCACCAGAATGAAGAATCCAGGAGCTAACACCACTGTGTCAAAGTCTCTGACTAAATACAACCACAGAAGTATGTATACCTCACATGGCTGAGCTATGGGATAACAATGGAGAGAAAAACAAAAACAAGTACAATGCAATGACAGACAGCCAACATAACCCAGTCTGAGCCACTACCAAGATGAAACGGAAAAATCTTGAGTCATCTGCTGATATATCTCAAGAAAATAATGAGAGATGAAATGCCCAAACACCCAAAAGAATGGAGATAGCAGCTACAATTTAAAAACAAGACATCACTTCTACAGTATTCCCGGCAAATCTATTCATGTTGCAAGGTCATTTGTTTAAAAGATACCTATATCAATTAATCCCTTATCTCACAGTATGCCTAGCTGTAGAGGATGCCTCCAGCAGGCAGTATCTAGTAGCCTATGTTAGCTACAAACTTTTCCAAACAGAGGCCATGGTAGACAATCCAATCCATATGCACCCTCAGCTAATTCAAATTTTCTTTCTACCCTGCTGAACATTCAACAAGTACCTAATTTAAGTTTTGCAATAAATCAAGGCAATTAAAAATAGTTAACATTGTGTTTACATGAGAACAAGAATTTTGAGATAATTACTCTGAAAGTTGGATGTGGAACCAAGCAATCTGTCTAATTAACTTTAAACTTACTCCTACTTTTTGGAGTCTGATTGTAAAGGAGTTGAAGGATTTGGATTTCAGAAAGTGTTGCTCAAATACTTAAGCATTAAAACAAGTCTGAAAGTTCAGTACGTGTCACGAACCAATGTAATAGTAATGATGCTGATAATAAAACTTTGATAGCAGCCATCTGCCCATTCCAGACAGCTGAATCATTTCCAGTGTTCTCCGAGAGCCAGCATTGACATAGATTTTTATACACAATATCACAGGCAGTTTATGCAGGGTCTTCAGTCTAGACCTCTCTGTAATGACGTCAAAGAGGTTGTGCAGCTAGCTTTTAAAATTGTTGCAGGCTTGTCCTAATGACATTAGGATATAACAAATGAGGAAAGGAAGATACGTATATCACTGCTACAATAACAAGCAAGGACACCACACTTGGCTCTGGAGGCAGCACTTAGGTTATCCTCTGTAGAGCTGCTCTCCAAAGTTTGCGTCAGTGGAGGGGGTGGAGTATGAATTCCATGACAAAGGGGCATAACTCAGCCTGAGGATCTTTTAGTGTGAAGTCTGGGAAAAAAGCAAAGAAAAAGGCATTGGAATTGTTAAGACAACTTAAACAAGAAACTGTGAAGAGAAGAGACTTTAGCAAGATGTTTCAGTTGTCCACTACAGAGAGAAGAGTCAAGTATACTTTTAAGAATAGTCTGTATGACACAGCTAAGGAGTTTTTGCAAAAGCAAACTAAAAATCTCTAAGTAAAATAGTTCTAAAAACCTTTCAAACAACCCTCATAGACTCCTGGCAGGGATGCACAACAAGGCATTTTGTTTCAGCTCTGGTGATAACATGGCGATATAGCCACAACCATGGGTGGCCACATCTGAACACATCTGTTTACTGGTACATAAAAGAGGGATATGTTATCCAGATTTTTCCTACCATCCCCTAGAAGACTAAAAGCCAAACCTCTGATGCACCTTTATCTGTCAGCTCTTTGACTAAGCTGGGAAGCTCACATTAGGTATTTATAAAAAGGGATGGAAGGAAACTCATTTTTTAGCAGAGGACAGAGAAACAGTAGAGTTTGAGTCCAGTTGTAGGTTTTGTAGAAGTTACTTTAAGCCGGGACAGTTTTTAGGAGGCTTTGATGTCAATTTATTATTTTTAAAATTCAAACTAGTAAGTCGTTGACAGACTTCTGACAATAAGCATATCTATATCCTCTGACAGCTAAAAAAATCCAGACAAACATACTGAGTTTTTACCAGTAATTGTGAAATAAAGTGTAGGCCTGTGCCCAGTGCAGGCAGTTGCTCCAGTCATCACGTGAAATACAATTCATGGCATGTTACCATTTACACTCAGTAAATACTCATCTTCATGTAAATGAGACTACTACTATTTGTATTAAATATGTTAATAAATCTGTGTTCTTTTCTTTACCTCTAAAATATCCTGAGGTTCACAATAACAGCATAATCTGAGCACTCAGAATTTCTTTATGTTCTTATTTAATTTTTCCTTTATATTTTCACTCTGCTTAGCAGTACTTGTAGTCCTCCAGATGTATCTCTCAGAACAGATACACAGTTTAGCATAATTAAACTTATTTATAATTAACAAAATTAAAAACTATAGTTCTCTTCCCTGTGCCTTTACTCTTGTCTTATTTTCTGGAAACCATAAAACAGACCACCAATAAAAAAAGACCATTTAAGGGTTAAATTTGGTAATGTTTTCAATCCTTGCTTGAATTTATTTCTAACTGTATCATAAAAAATACACTTTTTAAAGTGGTTTTATTTTATTTATATTGTGAATTGGTAGTCTTGAAAGGAGCATTCTCAGGACATTTAAATGTTCTCGGACTTTATCCCAGAGGAATGAAGTATAGAAGCGTTACCAGATTGGAAGGTAATGGGTTTCTCCAGTGTACGATGCTGTAAGATGGAATTTTCAGAGAGGCACGAAATTGAATACTTCCCTGAGATGAATCTACTGGGCAGGCAGAGTGGTGGGATCTATCTTTTGGAGAAATCCTAACAGCGCAGAACGGAGGAGTATTTTCTGAGCTGGCAACTCTCTGGGGGTCAAGGGGATCCCTGGGTCAGCAAAGCAGCCACAGGCATTGGTGCAGACAGTGCTGAAACAAGGTCCTGGGCTGTGGGCAGGGCATGAGGAGTCACCCTCACCCACCCCTCCCCGCAAGACACTGACACAAATCCTTTAAATTATCTTTCATGGCTTTGATTTTACAGAAACCTGATTTTATACCATTTATACTGCAGAGCTATCATTCTACCAAAGTATACAATACATGCTAAATAAAGCATGCATCCTCACAGCATTATACAAGCATTAAAAGATACCTAACCTGAGTTGGATTGTAGAACAGCACAGCAAAATCTGTGAAATTTAGACAGACTTCTCACCTGCCATTTCCGCAGTTTGATTTGCATTCTTCCCTGCTGGTGTTACTGCAGCACTCTTGAGTGTTTCTCCTGAAGGCTTTTCGGTTTTCCTTCTTTATCATCCAAAATAGTCATGGTTAGATTTCCTACTTTTAATCAAGTATTGTGGTCATCTCTGATTTTACTGTATGATAACAACTATGTTACCTGATGTAAAAGTAATGTAAGAAGACCTGAAAAAATAAAATCAGAAAAAAAAAAATCAACAAACCTAAAGGTGCAACTTTCATGAGCTCATGCAAATATTTTCCTATCTCCCCCTGGTTTAGTTATTACCAACTGCTCTTTATGTGAGTTTATAGTTATCTCATTTGAACATTTAGTCATGCTGGTAGCAGTGTTGCATAGTAAAAGATGTTTTTCCTTGCTTTTTGTTTTCTTTGTTTTGCCTGGCTTTAGTCATTGCTAAGACAAGCAGCTCAGTAAAGTGTTAAGACTGTAAGTCTGTAATGTTAAGACTGTTAAGTCTGTAATATTAAGACTGTTAAGTTTGTAATTTTTTGTAAAGCAATAAACTTAGATTGATTTCTGAGAAAAAATACAGCAATGACAATTTTTATGTTAAGTAAAGATTCTGAAGGAAAAAAACATCTAAAAAACAAGTAAAGATATAGAAGGAGACAAGCACAAACTAAAACTATCAAACTTCAGGGTGAAGATTTGAATTAGTTTCAGTTGTGGTGAAAGATTATGCCAATATAAGAACTCCCACAGCTGCATGGAAGAATGAAGAACAGCCAAGGACTGGCAAAAATAGTGTGCGCTTGGCCATCACATAGTGTGCGTCAGGCCTGGGGACAGAATGGTAGCTGGGCATTATACAGACCAGAAAGCCTCCTGTTACAGTGTTTGTTCTGAGTGTCTTCCAACCCTTCGCTGAACTTGGTATAGTGTCAGAAAAGATGAGCAAATGCTTCCATGATGATGCTTCTCAGTCTCTTTGAAAAACACTCGCTGTTGGTCTCCAAGGACAGAGATAATCCTGTTGCAACTGAAGAGCAAAGGACACAGCCAGCTACTTGGCTGCTGGACTCAACACTTCACTGTCAAGTTTCCCAGATGTTCATATAGTGTGTCTGAAGTTTTTACTACCCCAACTGGCAGACATTTTTTCCCAAAGAAAAGAGGGAAAGGAACTGAAGGGATTAAGAATTCTGAACAGAGGAAACATCAGAGCAGGAATATAAATACAGAAAATGAATGGTGGCTTTGCAGATCTAAGAAAACATCAAAAGCCAGTATCACAGGTTTCAAATATTTATTATATCCTAATGTATCAATGCTGCTTTCCTACTCCCAGTTTGTTCACGTCAAATACCCTGGATTCATTTCACAGAAGTCAAAGGTTGTCTTATAGAGTGTAATAGACTGGAAACAGGGTATATTTTCATTTCAAAATTTCCAGGTGGGAGTAGGGGAGAGGTAGAGGAGGAGAGTGAAAAAGAGGAAAAATCTGATCTTTGGGATACCCAAAAACTAAGCCTTGTAGGGTTTATGTATTTCCCAAAGGTCAGTTTTTCCAAGTTAGCTAGAATGATTTGGATATTTGACTATCCATATCTTTGAACACTCACTGTTCATATGGACACAGACATTTCATATGATTCAGAGTGCACTTAATATCTCTTGAATCCAAAACCTGCTGGAAAAGTGGCTACAAGATTTTCAACTTCAGAGTAGTGAACAGGTTTATTCAAGCGTTCATTCTGTGGTACCTTCAGAAGAATCCATAATTTTTGAGTAAATTTTAATCAAGATGTAATTTTTGCACTTAAAAGTTTTCTTTAATCATAATTTTCATAAATATTCATGTGATCAGTGCTGTTTTATTTTTCTGCTCATTTAAGATTCTGATTTCACTGCCAGGATCAACTACCTGCTAGGATGTATTCCATAGAAGCAAAAAAGAATTCTAAAAGCAAGAATGATATACACAGATGGAATTGCTCAGATTATTTTATTCAGCACATGTCAATATGAGATATGGGGATATTTTTATGTTCAAGTTTTTACAGTGTACAGAAAAAGCATGTTATCACAAATAATATCTAATGGAAAATATTATTTATATTTATATGAAATATAAATAATATGAAAAGTAATATTATATTATTTTGCAATTTCAGAAACTCATTTATAGTTTTCCACTATCCATAAAAGTAATAAATAAAAATATTCAAGTCTTATCAGATAGAATAATGATAGTTTAGAGACAATAATTTATTTAGCTTTTTTTAGAAATTGTAGCATTTTTCTCTGTAAAACAACAGTCAAACCTCTCTTTCTTTCACAAATGTTTAATAAATAACTTAACTTCCAATTCAGTATCCAAACCGCATAGCTGGTGCAACTCAGCTTGAATACTGAATCCAAAGTAACAAGATTTATTCTAGTCTCATTATTTCTCCTTTTTTTCATGTTCCACTTTCTTCTTAATTCTCTGACAATTCATAAATTACTGTTGCTTTATTTTACTATTTTCTCTGGAAGTCATTGATTTAAAAGATATAAAAGCCAATTTAAAAAAAATACAGCTTATGAAAGTCTTCTGACATACAAAAGTTAAGGCAGAATTCAACACATGCAAACAAACAAAAAAAAGCTTCTTAAAGCCTAATTGCACTAGAGTAACCTTGTTTTAGAGGGCTGAAGAATCCCACAAAGGGAAAAGACAAAAAGATCACCTAATATACTTCTGCAAAACCTGCTGCAGTCTATAGAGGCTTACCATATTGTTCCATTAATTGGAAGTAAATTTTTGCACAGTAGACTGCATGAGTCATTTGTTTTACCAGGAAGCTCTTTTGTGGAAATGGTTGGACTCGATGATCCAATGGGTCTCTTTCAACCTGGTTGTTCTATGATTCTCTGATTTCTACAATACATCATCCACTGAGTTCATTCAATTGCACCATTTTGTCTTTAAATATCCTCATAGAATCACATAATGGTTTGAATTGGAAGGGACCTTAAAGATCACCTAATTCCAACCACCTTGCCATGGGCAGGAACACCTCCTAGTAAACCAGGTTGCTCAAGGCTCCGTTCAACGTAGCCTTGGACACTTCCAGGGATCCAACACTTCCCTGAGCAACCTGTTCTGTTGCCTCACCATCCTCATTGTGAAGAATTTCCCCCTCATGGTCTAGTTTAAATCTACCCCTCTCCAGGGGTAGATGGAAACCAAGCTGCAAAGAAAGGACATTATAACCTTCACAATTAGCAGCTGTAGAACAATGGAGTAAAAAATATTTCCAGAGGAGGTTATCCTGAGAATTTCTCCCAGTATGCTGGAAGAGAGGGCAATTCAGAATGATAAACTGGAGAACTAAAGATCTAAGAAAACAGGACAATATTTCACTAGGTCAAACACACGAAGCTCATCTTGTGCTGAAAAAGTGAACAAGGGGAAGAGACACTGAGTTCAACAAAGAAGACATGGAGGTTCTCCTTTCGATTCAAACTGCACGTCAATAGAGTTGCACTTCTTTGAAAAGGGCATGCAATGTAGCAAGATGTCCAGTTAGAGCAAAAGCACAATGACAGCCTATTTTTCCATGTTGTTTAGGTCCAGCAGTAGTTATTAAGTGCTGGGCACTACACTTAAAGAAAGAAGTGATCCAAAGTGAAAATGCTCTGGACAGAACACTGAATATAAACATAAACAAAGAAAACATAACATGGAAGAGAAGGCTGACAGAAAATGGGATTGCTCCACCTAATATAGGAAAAAACCCAAACCAAAACAAACCCACAAAACAAAAAATCAAAACTCAAGCAATTGGGACAAACCATGACAAAAAACTTCAGTTATAGAAAAAGTTGTAAAATTGTAGAGGATTTCTTTTTCCATGGTTGTAGTCGATCAGTTTGAATGACAGTGAAAAAAGAAAAAAAAAAATGAGAAAATTAATGAAGTCACATGTAGCACTATTAGAGGAGAACAGATGGACGAGATAATCTCTTGTGGTCCACCAGGCCACTTAGATCCCTGTTTTTGATTTTATAACACACAATACAACTATGAACAATGAGTAGCAAGGGTGGTGGAGTAAGGATAGTACAAGATTTTTCCCCACCCACTCTGATGTTACTCACGAAACTGGGCAGTGTAACAAAATGGTTTTCTTACACAGCCTCCTTTAGGAATTGTTTTGGAACTAGAAGAACTGGGCTGACTGGATGAAGCTGCAGCTCTCAACACTCATTGATTAGGGTCATTTTTCGGCATTACATTACCAGAATATAACACATACCATAAGAACGACTCATTTTGTCTTATCAAAGTCAATATGTAGCTCATCTTTATCTCTTCATTAGCTATAACTAGTTGGTTCTGGAAGTGCTTAAGAAAATCCATTGCACATACTGACTCATATTGTGATAAAATTCAAATGCAAATCAGCTCCTTCTCAACACCAAAGAAGAGAGGACCAGAGTAGATATACAAAATGCTCAAGCCATCTCTGAGTGATCACTACATATCCTTCATTGCAGGAAACCTTATATCATACGCATTAAAATGAAAAAGGGTAAAATGTAGTTGTAAATCTAAGCTCATTTCCTCCTATAAAGAGAGAAAGGTTTCAAGGGGATTCTTTCTTGGTGAACTTTCTCACTCTATTATTCCTGTCATATGGTCCAAATTCTATATTCTTTAAAGAAGAAAAACCCCTAATTTATAACTAGAATAAAAAACATCAATAACCTGGCCTCACATTTAAGCAATAAGGATCTTCTAATATATTCTGAGGACTCATAGGCATGTTATGAGGCTACACAAAACAGATGTCCACTATGACATTACTCAGTGAATAGATTATGTATTAATTCTCAGGATACTTCATAGATGAAATTTTGTAAATAGAAAAATATGATTGAGAGTTTTATTATATGTGTACAGTGTTTCGTGAAAGGCTACAGAGTGATTTGGGGTTTTTTTTTCTTCCATCATAAGATATGACTAATATGAAATATTATTTTTTTAAAAGCACAAAATTAAATTAGAAATCATTTTAAGTAGTTGCATTATCTGTATTTGATTAAGGTGCACTGATGCAATAAAGATAAATTACTGATTTCTGGGTCCAAATAGTCGAGAATGAAACTGAAGGGACTTTTTTTCTACAGGGGTAATATTAAGTGTTGGCAGTTAATGGCAGAATTATAGTTTAATTTTCTTTTTATATAAAACTTTATTAAATGAATTGAGCCATATGCATTATGTCATAATGCCAAACATCAATAAACTCTGAGAAATTTAATTTCATTTATGCACTGAACTTTGTTGTAAGAGCTCATGTTATTCAGCTTAGATACAGCTGCACAGCGTTCGGTACTTTTGCCTGGCTTTGTTAATCTTATGTCAGGAAAAAGAGGCCATCTTTCATTAACATTTTATAGACTGTTTGTACTTTAAACATCCTATGTCAAAACTAATTTATCAAGCTAAGTTCAAAGAAAGAAGAAGGTTGGTTCATGCTAGGAACTGAGGTAAACACTTAAAAACCCTCAGAAGTCAGTAAAGAACTGATGACACTCAATGGGGGATTCTCAGAACCACCAAAGTCTTCATTAATTCAGTAACTTTTCTTCATCGAGAAAAAACACACCTATGCATACTAATAGAGGTCTCACAAATGGCCTCTTCTCAGATGATGTCCTTTTGTGCATATGCCAAAGAGCTTTCCCCTAGAGATAATTTGGTCATCTGTCAGTGTGCATTCACTTCTGCTGAAATCTTTCTATACGTTTCTTGACACTTTGTAAGTATTCTTTCCACCTAAGACTCAAATGTGCTTGAACAAGGTTCTAACAATAATAATAATTGTTAACAATTTTTAAAATAACTGAATTTGGTCCAGCTGCATAGATTCTTCCTGATCTGAGTTTGTTTGTTCTTCAAATACAAATTAAGTAAAATTAAACAGATGACTTCACAGCTTATTTTTACCTGTATCAAAACTTTCAGACAGAGTAAGGTTGAGAAGACTGTTGTTTGGCTTGATATGTTCCAGCTTTATCTCCTCTGGACTGGTTCCAGTAGATGGACAAGAGTAACTATGCTGACTAATGAGGAATGTGCTTATCATAATCCTGCTTAAACCTCCTTGACTGACTGAGTCAGTGGATCAGATTGTTTCCCTGGGAAAGGCATGATGCAGTAATATAGTTCAAATCAGGTTGCTTTTGGGAAAGTCCTTGAACTTACCAGAACTGAAGGCAGTTCTAATGTCAAATACAGCATATTCTGTAATTGTGATATGGGAATAGTCAAGAAACAGCAGAGGCTGTGGAAATGAACATTCATGGTTACAATAACACTCAATTCAAGCTGTTTTGTAGAGAGACCTATAACACTTAGGAAATCCTTTCAAAAGAAGATACCAGTAAATTTGATTCTTGACCTTATGCCAGCACTGCGGTTATTGGTGGCTGATGCATTCCACTGTGACTATCATGACACTGATTCCAAAGAATCATGCAACTTCTGGTCAAAGTTTTTAGGTACATTATATCTAAATTTGCTACAGATAAAGTAGCTAAATGCAAAATAATCTGTTGATTTCCTGCAGGACCTGCAAAATAAGAGGGTTTCTTCATAGACAGATCAGATTGCTGGGTTAAAAATTATTTCAACTCCATTCAATTATTCTGTTGGCCAACCCCTTCCTCCCCATCCAGCCAAGGACTCATGCCAAATTCTGGATGGATCATTGGCAGATATGTTCCTGACATAGTTGGCTTGAAAAGGCATGGGAGGAATTCCAGCACTGAGAATTCAGCTGCAGGTGGAAGAGTACAATCTGGCATGTGCAATGGCAGTCATCTCTACACATTAGCATTTATAATCTATTTTTCTGGCTCCCAAAAAGTTGCGTCATCTGAAGCACTTAGTGTAACACTCAATTACTGCATACAAATAACTCTATCACTGCATGAACAATAACATGACTGAAGCCATTGGCTAGCCTCAGAAGTTAATGCTTAGAAGTGGCAAGCCCTTAATCAATTTGTATTTTGTTCAGCTGTTGTCAGCATTTCTCAATAGAAATAAAAAGGTACTTCAATTCCATCTCTTAATGAATGGTTGAGAATAGTTCCAAAACCACAAAAAGATACACAGTATGGAGCTGGACAGCAGCTGCTTGGTATGTTTCAATGGCTCTATATGCTGGCACATGCCTCTCTAAGGATTTCCCTTGCTAACAGGCAGTAAAGCATTTCAATGGCTGCTGACTTTTATGAAACAAAGTTGATGTAGTATTGATTAGAGCAACAGAGAGGAAGGCTCACTTCCCACAAGCTGCTTCTACTCTCACCAATGCAACCCAGTGTGTGTTTGACCTTATTTCTTGCTGATTCATGTCCAGTTTGCTGTCCTCCAACCTGTACTGTAGCATGGAGGTTTTCCACTTATATGAAGGACTTATACTTTTCTTTACTGGATTTATCATTGTCATATAGTTATGATGCCATACGCATGGCTGCCATATATCTTATTTCCACAGCACAAGAAAACAACATTAATTTATCTAGTTACATAGTCTTCATTCTTAACTCAGAACACCTGATATCTCAAATTCACCTAGAGCATTTGAGACACTTAACAAATTTTAGCTCAGCTGCATCTACAATCTGTGCACTATTGAAGAATGCTATGATGCTTATAATTCTGGCAAACACTCCCTGAAGCTCTTGGTACAGTACAAATTCCAGTTTGGAGATATCCAGTTTCATAGAATCATAGAAAGGTTTAGGTTGGAAAGGACCTTAGAGATCATGTAGTTCCAAGCAGGGACACCTGACAGTCTCACAGTTGTCCAGAAAGTGTTTCATGGATTTAGTCACATGGAAAACCTAGGAAAGATTGCTGATGAGTGCCTTGGGGTTTCATTCCCAAGAATATGCACAAATTCCTACCCACAGGCTTTTGCATTAAATGACTGAAATAATGAATGAGAACTCTTCATAGAAGGTACTGACAAAACTTTCCTTTCATTACAGGTTATAAAATCAATATACTAACTACTGTAGTTGCTGTGTAACCAACTTGATGCTGTAGGAGAGCAATGATAGAACGCTTTTTCACAGACGACAGTCATCCTGGAGCATCATCTTCTGTTTGCACCCATGTAAAAACACTCACCCACTCAAGTATTTCTGAGCCTTCAAGCCTTCACTTTGGATATTCTGAACGTTCTATAGATCCTTGACTTTTTTTGTCAAGGGAAATACCTGATAATTTGATACCTGCAGACAAGATTTTTTGCCATGGTCCTTTGGCTTCTGTTTGCTGACAATCTGAATGACAGACTTGTCTTACAGGTTTGGTTTTTTTGTTGGGTGTCTTGGGCATGGTGTGGGAGGCAGTCAGATACAGAAGTTATCATCTTTAATTCTATATAAGGAACAATGATGGTTGTCTTGTCTATGACATTAATAAGCTTGTAATAGTCTGGTATGTTGGCAGATGAATATTATGCTTCTTGTTTTGAAAACCAGCATTCATATTTCTTCAGGATAAGTCATCTTGGTACATATTCAGGCCACATCTGTGGTTAATGCCTTTTGTCCATAATCATAAACATCAGCAACTGATTTAACAAAGATGTGACACTTAAATACTTTTGATTCTTTTTAGCCTGAAAATAAAATGCATAAGTTAAAATGCTTAGCAACAAAGCACAGTTCAGCAATAAAAGGCAATTTTGCTTCCTGATTTTCATTTGTAAAATTGAAATCTCTGAACAATGAAAAATAGCATAGGCAATAAAGATTGTTTATATCAAGATTATGATCTTGGTCTCAACCACAGCAGGCCCACAGTGACAGCATGTTTTTGTCTGGCATTGTCTGTCTTGTTTGCTCCAAGATAACATGAGTCTCCTTATGATTAAGATTCCCACAAAACTGGCTGACTTAAATCACACTCCTCAAGATGTCCATATCAAGTTCTAGATGAACTGTCATTCAGATCCCCAAATTTCCCAGAAACTTTACCAGCAGTACTCAAGGCAATGACCTCCTGTTTCTAGAGCTCATCTACATACTTCTCATGAACTAGAAACCCAGCATCAAGTATGAACAGCTAGCAGCAATCCAACCTAGCTTTCCTGTCACCAGCTATGTGACCAACAGCATAGAGACAAGACCCTCCTATAACTCCGTGACTGCTGCTGTCATGCAAAGAGAGAGTGTGAGGATCTAGGTCTGATCAGGTCTCTCCACAGAGGGAGGTACAGCACCCCGGGGGTATGGAGCTGCTTTCCTAGCAAACCCACCTAGTACATAGGCCATGGTGCCCTCCTGTGCACGTTGAAAGTCTCCCCAAGCTTTTGATTCCCCTTTATTGAGGCTACAAATTATCTGGACTCCTCACAGGAACAGCAGTACTTCTGTTTCAAACCTATCTCACTGGAGTGAAAACAAACAAAAATAAGTACAAGTTCTGCAAAACAGAAAAAAAATATTTCTAGTACAGCACAGTGCTATTTTCAGTGAAACCTTAATTATCCAGGGTTTGTGGCAACTCACCAAAGCTAAGAAATCCAGCTGACGTAGGAGCTGGTGGCACACTTAGGGCCACACAGCCTAGAAACCAAAGCCACTTCACAGACAAAGGTCTAAAACCAGAAATGAGTCTTTCACATGATGGTTTGTCAAAATGGCAGATTACATATGACTGACCAGATTGCTTTCTGCTGTCTCTATCAGTAAGATTTTTGGGACAGAAATCACGTCTGGGACTCTATCCTTTGTTAGTCTGTACATGTTATCATCATAGTAAGAGCAGAAGTTTGTAGTGTAGAAAAAGACATGCTTGTGTTTATTACGTTTATGTCTAGAAGAAATATTTAATTTTATTTTTAGTTTTAGAGGAGTAAGAAGGCCTGTTTTCATGTCATTTTGGAAGTAGCTAGAAGGTAAATTCAGAGATTATCTGAATTGCTTGCAATTGACCATAACTCCCAGTGCTTGATGTTTCATTTAAAAAATTAAGGACTTAAAAAGTTACATAAGTGCTTGAAAACAAATGTTATTCTGTTTCTAAAGTAGAATTACAGTAACAATGGACAATCTTCAAACCTTATTAACATCTCTGTCCTTAAAGTCTTTCAAGTGAAAAGAACTTTCATTGCACTATGAAAATGTACAGGAATCTGCTGCTGCAATAAGAGTAATTTTTACCTTTACCTGAAAACACAAAGATCTGGAAATGACCAGGCAAATAAATTGTTACCTCTACTATGAAGAACAATCTAAGAGAAGACCCTTGGTATCATTTAGAACCACAATTAAAGTAAGCAATATTTGCCTCTTACTCTGATGCAAACCACAACAGCAAACTAAAGTATAACTCGCAAGAACTAATTCCTAAGTGATAGTCACTAGCTTTACAGCAGCTAAAATTTTATTTTTCCTGTTTGCTATGGACTATGACCTCAGCCCTTTCATTAGAATCTCTTATCCTTCTCTGTATTAGTCATAATTCATCTCCTTCCATAAAACATGGAGCCTGTCTACCTAGGATCATGAAACAGGGGCCAAGGGATAGGTAGCAGCTGGGGGACAGGGAAAAAAATATATTCTTTGCCCCAGACTGGGTCATTTATTTCTTGACTCAATGTGACTGACACAGCTGACACGCCTCATCAATACAGCAGAAATAAAAACAAGGAGTTACAATAGGCCAAAAACAGAATTTCAAATACAAATTCCGGCAGATTATTCAGACTCCAGTCCCTGAATCATAAACCACATTCCTGGCCCCTATGCAAACAATGGGGAGGTCTGTCTTCCAATGAGGTTCAGCTTTTGCCAAGATCTTTAAGGAACAGTCTGTCATTTTCCTTAGACTGAGAGGAGTGATGAAACTTCCACAAAGAAGCAACTGACTCACAATGTTCAAAATAAGGACTATCCCAGAAGACGAGCACATGAAATTGCACCTGCTTTATGATGAGTTCTTTGACTCATATAAATCAGAAGCTGAGCCCTGACCTTGGCTTGTCCATGAAACCCAAAACCTGACCTGTCAGATTCAGATCTCAACACGTTCCCCTGAATCTACATTTACTCAAAGCATTCATCATCTATGGTTAAGACTGTGGGAATATAAACCATGTTGTTTCTTTCTCTTTTACATAAGGTAACAAATAAGAAGGGTAGGAAGAAGAGTGATAAATATGTTCTGGTTATAAATAGAATTCCTTAAGTGCTTGACCTGCTTCAATTAATCCATTGCACAATCACAGTCATCATTTCTTCACTGTGAAGAATCCATCTTAGCTGCTACTCCAGAACTATGATTTAAAGCAGCACTAAGAATTTCCATGTGCAGCAAAACACAACCAATTATAATCAACATTAGCAAATACTAATTTGACATTAGACATAATTAAGCACATGAGAAATTACCTCTAGAATAATATTCAACAGGAAGCCATGATATCTTCAGTAATTAATGCTCAGTATTAAAGACAGTCACAAAGTTCCTGTTGGCTTAATGCTGAGGTAACTGATACAAAGGTCAAAAGATGAGGACCCAGACCACAATGGCCTAGGATTTTTTGGGCAGTCCACATGTCTCTGGTACTAAATTCTTGCAAATGAAGACTCTTCTTCTATCATTTCCTACTGCTACAGAGCATGATAACATTCAGAAGAAGAGGCTGAATCCTAGGAGCAGAATGAGAAGGGCCTATGGCACAAAGCAGACCTTTTATCCTAGTCTCCTAAATGCACGATATGGGAGAGAAACTTTAATTCAAGTATGCTTCTGAAGTGTTGACAGCCTTTCAGTTTGACATCAGGAACTGAAGCTTCTTTTTCAATTTTGAAAATTCTTCTCCAATTTTAAGACTGTCTTTTATCTTCTGGTAGAATGGTTTAATCTCATATGTCTCTGGCTGAGGATACAGTCACTCAAAGGGAGCTTGTTATAGCACCTTGATGAATGACAGTTTCTCAGTCTAGTTTGATAAACAATGAAATTTATTTTGTGGGGCAAACAATTTTCCTATATCCAGATCTCCTTGTTCTATCTTAGTTTGCCTTTCTATATCAAAAGTGGGTCAGAGATCTCATTTTATCCGAAAAAATGAATCAGCTTGCAAAGCTTTGAAAATCTAGATAACCCTAATCGAAGCTAATGGATATTTTTGTAGTGTGCAAGATATCCTGGGCAAAACCAGAAAAAGATGAACAATTACATTAGACCAGGCAACTAAGAATGATGAAGGGCCATAAGTGGCAATACTGAAATCTGATATGCCAAATTTCGCAACTGTGGTTGCCCCTATAAGTTGAATGTGACAGAAATAATCAATCCCATGTGGGAAGTCTGGTGACAGTGTAAAGACACAGAGAAAGTTTTTTAAATTTCTTAGAATACATTGTGGTTCTTGGCATGCACCACTTTTCTGTATCAGTGATAACAGTATTTCCTCACACTTGCATTCTGCATCTTGAAAAAGATTATCAGAAACCTTCAAAATGAAATCCTGACCCCCATAGGTTGAATTAAAGTTCAACCATTTAATTTCAGAGAGTGCCACAGTTCATGTTTACAATCTTCTAATTTTCTATTATTGTGTATTCTTTTACAAACATTCATTTTTCCATTTAGGAAGCACTCCTAGGATTAAAAAAACAAATATCAAGTGGATATAGAAACCTGACAAGGAATAAGTCTCTTTTTCAAAAAGAAATCCAGACCACAACATTTTTTCATTAATTAGTATTTCTCAGAAAGTCACTGATTAACCTCCCAGCTGCTTCCAGCACTTCAGTCTAAAACAGCCAAATCAACTTTTCACGTTTTTGAAAGACAGTGGTTCACAACCTCTAGCTGACTAGAAATAAACTAGACAAAAATTAAAAAAGTAAGGAAAGGGAGAGAAGTTGCAAAAGGAACCACTTCAGAAACCACAGATGAGAAAAATAAGATAAAGCGATGTACCCATCACTTCTTGATGAAGACCTAATTTTTACTGGCAGCCCTAATCCTTCTATCCTGTTGATACACAGTTAAGGTAGCACCATACATATATGTGCTTATGATACCTTCAATGTTACTACTGCAGCCAAAAGATAATATATAATACAAAAAGCATTTTTTAACTCAGTATAGTTCATTGATAAGTAGGCACATATTTCTGTTAGAAAAAATGTAGTAAAACAGAACACTTACAGAACATTTAAAAAGAAAAGGTGACATCACACTTATAAAATGGAATGTCTACAATAACTTTACTCTCAATGTTATTATTGTACATCTGGACTGAGGAAAAAATGCATCACAATTCCGCTCATTTTCTGGTCCACATGCAAAATCCATGTCCATGGCCTTGCTTTCGCTAATAAATACATAGAAACATGCATATTTA
This sequence comes from Coccyzus lansbergi, assembly GCA_033558105.1. Lineage (NCBI taxonomy): Eukaryota > Metazoa > Chordata > Aves > Cuculiformes > Coccyzidae > Coccyzus > Coccyzus lansbergi. Next base: position 1,853,341 of record JAUMJK010000347.1, read on the forward strand.
AAGTAACAAATTAACAGGACACTTCACTGCACACAGTTACTTCCCTGGGGAGCAGATGAGAGAACAAACAACATGTGACAGATGCTAATCACATAGTTTAATGCACTATTGCAAGTGGGTCAGCAATAGCAAAGACTATTCCATTGGAACTATGAGGACGGAATAGAATTAGAGTAAATTATCAGAATTTACAATACTCTTTAAATATGAATGATGAATTTGTTTTGTTTCTGTTACATGAGAAAGTCAGTTTTGAGCATGAATATTTGGTGAAAGGTAGACACTCTTATCTAGCCATCTAACATCAGAATCAATAATTAGCTTTAGAGATATCAATTAACTAGACATATTGTACATGGATATGTGGTTAAGATCAGTCAGACAGGGAAAGTGAATCGGCGCTAAGTGATCTTCTTAACTGTGTTGTTCATACAAGTACCCTTTTGTATGGTCATTTTCTTAAAAACATACACCAAAATCAGATGGTAACTTCACAGGATAAGGTAGACCTCAACAAAGATACATCTAACTTTTTATATGATGATTTACATTACTTTGCCTTTTACTGCTGTCCAGTATCTGCACCAACTACAACATCATGAAACGCACATGAATTTGCGTAAACTGAGAACTCATCCTAGTGACTTTTTGTTTTTAATTAAGAAAGAAGGGTGATCTTGCTAGAAAGTATTCAAATTAAGATTCCAGGGGTTCATTCTTACTCCATAAAAAAGACCTCATAAGCAACATTGAAACCTTTAACAAAGGTATTAAGAGCAATTGATAATAGGGAAGAATAGAAGAATATTTTCTTTTACCACAAGTAATTTTGGTCAGCATAGAATCCTAGGCAGCATGTTTTATGCTTATCAATCTCATTTCTACTGTTGCAGTTACATCCTTTGAGGTAACTATGACTTCTTGTCCTTCAGTTTACTAGAATTCTAATTTCAGTTAGCAATCTTATTTAAGGAACATCTTGTGTTGCCTTTCTGCAGTGAGGATGAAGTTGCTTATAAAACTGTGGACAAAACATTTTCTTTCCTTTCATATATTTTTATTGTCTCTTAAAATTTAAGTTAACTGAGCAAGAATGGCTTCCACGTATTAAAATAAGGCGTAGAATAACATGGCTGTGACTTTGGCTGGGGCCTCAGATGACTGCAATGGAAATAAGGAAAAACAATAATAAGACCTTTGGAAGAACTCTTCCTTCTGTAATCTGTCCTAAAGAGAGGAGATTATGTCACTTTATGACATTTTATCCTTCATTCTGTAGAAATTGAAAAAAAAAAATATAATATTCATAGCCTGTCCTTCTTAATTAATCTTGGTTTGGCTGCAGTTATTCACAGGGTCTGCTGCACTAAGATCAGAAGAGAGAGATAAGTAAATTTATGCAAAATTTGATCAAAACTCAGAAGAGAGAGATAAGTAAATTTATGCAAAATTTGATCAAAACAAATCATAACAGTTCAAAACTTCTTTAAGCAAACAGCAAAAACTTGATAACCAGGTTAAATTGCAAGTCGACAATAAGAGATTGCAAACTAAACATCTCAATTCAATAAAAAATACAAAAATAAAATGCATAACCCTGGAAATTAGGACTGCTTTTTATTTAGATAACCAATCAACCAGAGACTTTTAAGAAAGAAAGAGTTCTTCCACCATGTAAAATCCCTTTAATCTGTAGGTATACCAACCCCTATTACTGAAGTACAAGGTAAAAAATGCAGGTAATAGTAGACCTTATTCTGCTGCTGATTCCTGTCTCAGTGAAAAGTATGACTATTGGCAATTACATGCCTGAATAATTTTTCAAGCTGTATTTTCTTCAGAAACAGGCTGTGTGCTGTTGGTTTTCTCTATACAATTGAAGTATCTTAAATTAGGAATAATTTGACACTAATATTGAAAATACTAGTAGCATAAAATCAAAAGTATCAACACATCACAGGATCAGCCTATGGACATCTTCTGGCCCAATACTTTGCTTAAAACACAGTTGATATTACGGTTAAGTTAGGTTCCTGTTGGCCTTGCTCACAACTTCTCTAGGAAACCTGACTCAAAGCTCAACGATTTTCATTGCAAATTCCTTCCTTCTCTTTTACCTTAAGTTAGAATTTCCTTTTCTGCAGCTAGTGATAGTTGCTACTTGACCCTCACCTGTACATCTCTGGGAACAGTCTTGCCCCATCTTATCTATCACCCTTCTATATTTAGGTTGATGAAGTAGGCAACTAGATTTCCCTAACCTTCTCTTCTCCAGAGTGAATAAACTCCATTACCTGACCTACTCTTCATGTGCCAGCCCCCTAACCATATAAGTGGACTTCTAATAGAATTGCTCCTGTTTCTCAATATCCATTTTACGTGGAAGGGTTCTAAACAGAACATAGGTTTCTAAACTGGACATAGCGCCTCAGCCATGGTTGCAGAAATTCCATGCAGAGGGCTGTATGCATTTCCCAACATAACGTCCAAGCAGTCTTCCTAAGAGGAATTTAAATGTGAAGACACTTACACAATTTTGTGCAAGGCTATAATGCATTTATGTGAGATTTTCCACAAGTGTCAATTCAAGATTTTCTCTGAAATACTTTCAAAAATTGTCCATTAGGACAACTGGACATAGTTCTTCAATTTCTTACAGGAAAACATCTCCAAGGGGATGAGCCAGTTCAGGGATTTTATCCCAGAACAATTTATGCAATGTCACCTTTCTGGTAAGGCCTGCACCATGTAGACTAATGTGCAATACTGAAAAGTACACGCAGGTCTCAGTCCATGTGGAAGGCATACCAGACACTCGCTGATCAAAGGAGATAGAGTCAAAAAGCAGGAGTTTTCCAACAGTCTCTATTGAGCAGCAGCTGTTTTCCCCTGCCACCCCTGCAGCACTAGCCCCCCAAACAGCAGGGAATATGGTAAGTAATGAGTAACCAGGACTGCTTTTGCTGGCTATGTAGCGAGTTTTGCTGGAATGGTTTTGAAAGATAAGGCAACAAAATAAAGTGGGGCAGGGAGGAAGGAAAAAAGGTATCGATTCTTGCAAAATTACCAGGTTGTTTCAGACAGATTTTCACTAACAGTTGCTGGCCTTCCCCAGTCTAAATATGGTGAGACTGATTTCACTTTTAAGCCTGAACAGAAATTAAGGGGCTGTGTCACAAAGACACTTGCTCTTCTAGCAGAGCCCCTGTAGGAGGATGGTCTATCAAAAAACTCCAGATAATTTCTTATATGTCTCTTAATTTTTAAATAAAATCTTTAAGAATGCCTTGTACATTCAGGATGTTGTGCTTTGTGGCTTGACTTCATACATTACAACAGATATCGAAGAAGAAACATTCATTTTGAAACTGAGTCCCAGAGCAATCCTATTGTGACTCGGTTAAGTATTCACTGCAGTGCTGTTTATACAATTTGAATCATCGGTTTCTTTTATTTTGTATCAGAGTTCTGGAGTAGATTGAAACTACTCATTTTTCTTAATAATGCAAGAAAACCTTCAAAATAAAATGTGCTGGAATCCAAGAGGTCTTATAAATACGCAGTGGGATGAGATAGGGGCTATCTTGAGCTTTAGCTACCATATGCCAAAAGTTATTTCCTAGTGGGTTTGAAATATGCTACTTCTCCATTTTTGTAGTCTAAGACTGAGATGAGGAAGGTATTAGAACATCAGAATAGCTCAGGCTGTTTAATTACAGTACTCTGTAAGGTTCATAAAGGGAGTGAATGCATCCACTATTAATAAGTCTGAATGCAAAACCTCAGATGCTAACAAACAAAATTCAGGAGGGTAGGTATGATATCTAGAACAAATTTTCTATCCAAGCACAGCATTGACATTGTGGACTTCAAAGAGAAGGATTTTTAAAGTTCCACATGCCAAGTCCCTCACTTGCCAATCTTAGCAGTGGTGGTTTATTAAATTATTATAGTTCAAAACTTAAAATATTATTTGTCTCTCTTGAGGTTGTGCCTGAAGTTATTTAGAATGTTTCCACTCAATGCTAAACAAGGAATTTAGGAGGAAATCAAGTGGTTGCAGAATACTTTCACTAATTCAAATATTTCAATCAATAAACATAGTAGACAGATCCTCTGTCTTTTTTACTCTGGAATTCTTGTGAGTGATGTTGGTAGAGCCCTTCAGTACATGGATTTCTGTCAACAGTCTCAAGCAGTTCAAGAACCAATATTTTGAGCAGTAATGCTATTACAGCCTGCAGAGAGAAACTTGACTGCTCAACTTCAGCATAGAAATAAGCTATAGAACAATGTTAAAACAATGTGTCTGAACTTACAGCAAACGATTTATTCAAAGGTCTTGACTACCTGTTTGCAACAAGAATTCATAGTGGCAGGGAACTGATAAAGTAGGGGGCAAACTGCATTGGGAATCATGAACTTGATTGTTAAGACTACGTAGTGGTCTTGCTAAGCACATTCACATCTCTTCTGCTCTCAAAGCAGTAAAATTTGTGGAAACAGTGGAAACAAGTTTTTATTGAACTTGCTAATTCATAAGAATCCATAAGAACCACAGCTTTTCTGATTACATATTAGCAGATAATATTTCTATTGTATCTTCAGCATTTCAGTTTAACCTCAAAATATCATATTAATTTACCTACTACCTAATGATTAATCCCCTCTGAGCTGACATTGTTAGGTGCTGTTGGCATTTCTCCTGCCATTCTCTTATCATTTGATCCTCTTTCTTATGACATATGAAAATATTTATTCTGAAGAATTGCTTTCCAATTCCTCCTCAAAAAAGATCTAGATAATTGTCTGCAGCTCGAGTACATAAAACTACTGTAGTTTTAAACAAACTAACTCAAGTACTGAAAATGTAAATATATGGTTAAAAAAAAAAAGATGTGTAGCGCCTGCATATTGACAGTTAGCCAGATTTCTCAAAAGAGAGGAACCACTAAATAAAATACTTCACAAATATGCTTTCAAATTAAAAGAAATAAAGAAGTTATCACAGTGTATGCCTGGACTACCTGACATAAAGGAATGCAATACACTTACCCAGCTGTCCTTTAGAGGAGGTCACTAGTCCAGGTTTACGAAAGCAGCTGAATTAGCCGTACAAATTTCCTAAACACTTCTGCATAGCCACTAGGCTTTCATCTTTCTTTTCCTTAGTACCTCTGGTAGCCTAAGGAAAAAGATTTTTTTTAAAAAATATATGACATAGGACTTCTTTACTACTTGTCTGTCATAGAAGAAACGGTAGATCGGCTGTATTCTGAGGCTGTTTCCATTGCAGAAAAATTGAAGCTTCCACAAGTGTTCTTCATAAATCAGGAAGAATTCAGGAAAAAGAGACAATTGGATTCCATCAGACTTATGATCAATACCAAATCCATCTGATTTTTTTCTTGACTTTGTTTTCTCAAAAAATAATGCGTATTTTTGCCCTTTCATTATCTGTTCTGAGGACAGAAGCTTCTCTATAGCACACAGAGCACTTCACCATATATTTCTTTAAAGCTATAAAATCTACTTAGGAATCCAAGTTCTTCTAAACTCACTTATGTGATAATACTCAGTGGCTTCTGTAGGACTGCTAATGTAAGCAAATTGAACATGCTCTCAGGCTACAGCTTACTTTTAATTCTCTATATAAAGATTAACTCTTGGGCAGTCTTTTCTCTATCTGTAGGTACTCTTTGTTTACTCAAACTGTACATTAATTCATGCAAAGTCCTTGATTCAAGTCACTGAGCCAAATTCTGTAGAGGGAATTAGAGGCTACCAGCAAGACTGCAGACATGCGCATCTTCATGGGAGAAGACCTTCAAATGACAATATAAATTTTGTATAGCCGTTCCTCCATTCAGCTCCTCATGCCCATCTTGGGAAGACAATAGTAATTCTACATCATGAAACTGCACATTGGTGAAATATCTGGAAGTCTCTGGAAATCCTGAAGGGAGCAGTCTTTGCCAAAGCATGGTGTGACACCTACTAGAGAGCATGGTCTTGCTGGTGGTACTTTGACATTTTACTCAAATCCCAGCCTGCAGAGTCAAGTCCTTATTCTGTTTCCATAGCTGAGCCTTAACTTTTGTTCAGCTGGAAACTAGCACCATTTTACATTCTAAAAGGTATTGGATCCAGATCTGGGCTCTTGAACTTCAGAGGAACTCCTAGTGAAATATGTAGAAGGCTTATCAAAGAAAATAGTGCATAATTTGGCTTTAGATTTCTAATGATCTCAATATGGAAAAATGATACAATACTAGTATAAACTGTACTGTTTAGCCAACTGCTGCTGACCTTTTACCACTTTTTCTGTGACTGTGAGGAGAATTTACTGACAAACTCCATGGAGAAACTGACTGACAGAGATAAGAACCACATAACTGAAAGGCAAAAATCTAGACTTTAGCCCCAATTCATTTTATTTTAATATAGTTATTGCATAATTGCTTGCAAGTATCATTTGAGTTCTCACAACCCTAAGATTTTTATCACCCAAGTTAGCTAACATTCACAAGATACATAATGCTCATAAAACCTGCTAACAATAGGAACAAAAAATAGTTTGGGGGGAGGAAAGAAGCTGATGATTTGAGGATACTATCTGATACTATTGACTAACATCTCTCTGTGGATACATTAGTACTCAACAAACGTGCAAATATTGCACGCACAGGAAATGCTTGGTTTATTTTTATAAAGCAAAGGTAGTTTCTTTAACGGGATCCAAAGCTTTTGTCCCTTACAACCCCTCAAGTGAGCTCCATTACATGAAACCCAGATGGAGAGCAGTACAGTCCAGTGAAACTGAGCAAAATGTACTTTTCCTTACTTGCTGCCCTGCATCTTCTCTACCTACTGGTATGAAATGTACTGGGTGCTTTTCAATTAATCCAGAAGTACAGACTCTTCTTTTTGCCTGTTTAAGATGGAGTCTGTGCACCTTGAACTCTCTTGGAAGAGCTGGATATCCGAGGGCTTTGAGTAAATACCTCTGTGGGCTTGTGTTTCAATGCCAAATAAACTATGCTGAAGATAAGACAGCAAAAAAATAGCCTTAACTTTTTAGCACTAGCAATGGTAATGTCTGCTTAGCATAGCCTTTTGAAAACAAGAGAGTTCCTCCATGCTGGGGTTTTGATCACATTCTGTAACCAGTATGCGCAAAAGTAAACCCATTAGACCTGCTATTTTAGATTAATGCTGGAAGATTCCAGCTTTCACCCATGTCCATTTATGATGTAGTTTATTGAGGTGGAAAGGAATCAAAGGTGAAAGGGGTAAAATTAGTTCTAGAAGTATCCTAATAAAGTTACAAACCCTGGTGGCATAATGGAAAAAATAAAATACAATAAAAATACAATCAAATAAAATATTCTGTGACTGAAAAGCTCTTCTATAATTTCAATATCACAAGAATAGGAAAATCTAAGATGTATCTCCCACAGCTGCAGGAACTCAGTTATATTATACATGTGATTACACTGTGCCTTGGACTGGGGAGCAGAACTCCCACTGAAGCCAACTGCACTACATTTTCCATCTCTGCATGTGATAGGTCAGATTCTTGACTGGTTGATATAAATCAGACAACTCCATTAAAGTCAGTGACAAGCTGGACTGATTTACACCATCTGAACATTTGGTCTGATCTGTTTCCTGTTTTGCAGTGGTTGCATGGCCAACTTATAATGGTTCTCAGAAACCACTTGCCTTGGTCCCTTTAGCTTCTAGGCACAGTGCAATAATGGAGTCACATTGTCCTGCCCATGCAGGTGATGGAGCAACATGTCTTCTTCAAAGTGAAATAGATGTTATTTATGGCCGTGGTCTCTTCTCAGAGCCAACAGATAGTCCTGTTCACTCATGGAAGTGGTAGAGGTTTTGTTAAGGCTCTCTAGATTTGAAGGAAGGGGACTAAAATCCACATCTCACCTTTTGCCTGATACTCCTAGACTTAGGTGACTAAGTCCTGACTGCAAGCACTGCTTACATTCCTACCAGCATTTTGTAAAGGAAAATAATGATAACACAGATTTGGTAGTTCCTACATTGGTAAACTGTATACGATACGAGCTCATGAAGAAAGAAAGGCACCAGAGGACTAAGTAAATAAACATATGATAGACTATACAATCTCTACGACTCTCTTCCAGTATTCAGAGGAACAATTGACTGCAAATAAAGTGAAGCTATCTTTGCCTTTTGCAGTTTGCAGCTCCATAAATACAGTTTTCAGAGACGTTTTTAAATACACAAGCTGTTTTGGGTGATGAATCATTAATTCACAAAGTAAACACAGTATTATTATAAGAATGTTGGAAATGTTTTTGTTCACATTTAGCATCCTTAGGGAACTTCTTGTACTTTTAAGATTGCATCTCAGGAGGATTTCCACTCCCCACTTCAAATAAATTGGAAAAAAGAGTCATGCGCTTTGAAAACTACAAATACTTTTTGACATAGCTACAGGAAGGAGAATGTTGTCCTTTTTCCTTCTTTCCCATTTATTTTATATGAAGAACCAACAGCAGTATCAGCATCTAAAGTGCAACTATAATTGATTATGTATGCCTCAACATGATCTGTTGTCATTTACAATGTTTGATGGGAACTGTCATGGTCCACTCATAAGTGGACGCATGATGGTTCATTTCATTATGTTTTCAGAGTGCAAATAATTCAACAAGTCAAGGGAGTCAAATTTTAATCTAAAATGGTGCTTTATTAATTGTTCTCATAAAGTGACTTATGATAGAAAGAGACAGAGAACAAAGAAAGAGATGGGGAGAAAAGGGAAGTAAAAAAGGTTTATAGCTACCACCATGGGTCCACAGATGTCCAGCATCTCTGGGAGTCCCAATCCAGTCTTTGACAGAAGTGGGGGAGTCTTCTTCTATCTTGGTCTGTTCCCCCAAATTCAGCTGCTCTGGAGTTGTCTTTCATGCTAGTGAATGTATCTGTGACCCAACTTTGTCTGTGGAGATGTGTCAATCTCCACCTAGCAGGCCACACATGACAAGAGAGGAGTGTCTGCAGGTCTCCTCCCCTTGTGCATACTCTGTTCTGGCGGCGGTGGTCAACCTGGGGTCTCCTTATGAAGACCAGCAGTCATCATCACCTTGTGAGCACGCTCTGTTGGGGTAGGGGTCTGTGGTAAGCCCCGTCATTAATTGTCCTGTGTTTTCCTCTTTGCTTCATGGATCTTTCACAATGGTAGGGCTTGAAGACAGGTACAAAACATTTTTGAGATAAGGAGGTAGGTACAGGTAGTAAGGTACAAAGCATTCATTCTGTACCAGCTCTGGTCATTTTCCTAAGGCCTGCATTTGTGATTTATAGTCAAGTTCTGAGGCTAAAAATGACAAAATATTGAGGCAGAAATCGATCCTTTGACCAGCTCTTACAAAAGCTAAGATCCATTGACATGATACTGGGATGAAGGTGCTTCTGAGAGGATTGCACTGTAAATATGAACACCCAAAGACTGTATGCGGCACTGAGAACACTTCTGAGGATGTGATTTCTTGTTACTTCGATCGGTTCTACAGGGAAGAGACTGGCTTGTTCATCACCAGTCATCTTTGTGTGGTCTATTGCTACAAAACTAACTTCACGTTTGTAACAAAAATATTAGTAAGAAAAAAAATTAATGATGTAACCAAGATCTGCAATATTTAGAGCCTGATGACATTCTACAGAGGCACCTTTTATTGGTGAGGTTCATCATCTTCTTTTGTCCCAGCAGTCCTCAATGTTTCTTGGCCTGCTACCCAAGGTATATGTTTGCATATCTATTGTAGTAAATTAAAGCTTATCACTGACTATCTCTGTTCTTTACACAACCCTTATTTCTTACCAAAAAAAGGCTTCTGAACTATGACATTAAATGATATAGAGGGAGGTAAAGGAAAACAAAATGGAAATTTAGTCCAGCAATCTTCCTCAGAACTTGTCACACATTTTTAAATTATATTTATCTTTTGTAGGAAGTTATTTGAAGGGAAGGGTTCAAAGAAGAGAGCAGAGAGAGAAAAGGGAGGATAAAGTTTTGTATACATTACCTAATCAATCTTCCTCTTTTAGCCTGCAGAACAACATTCTTTACAACTTTGATGCAGCATACGGTTCAAAGTCCTGGTTAAGACCCAAGGAAAATTCCTAACCATTTCAATAGGACAGCAGCCTCCCTTTCAGTGAGGACCAACTCTAGCCTTGTCTTCTCCTTCCTAGGCTGGCAAGAACCAGCCAATTTTACTGCTGAACTAAAGTTGCTGGCAAGACAATTAGATATGTGAGAGTCTACTGAACTTACAAAGATGGGGTCCTGAGTGCTCACTGAAAAACTCCACCATGAGATACAGCAGCATGTGCACAGCAATGTTTGGGGTTTTTGGGTTTTTTTTTCACACCACCAAAGGTGGCAGCCAAAAGTCAGAATGACCCAAATATGATTGAACTGTCAAAATTTTCCAGTGCACAGAAGTCAGAGAGGACATAGGGGCTGGGGATGGATGATGTAAGACATTAGCTTCAGTTGTGCATAAGTCTAGTGGGGAAGACTGTACCAGAGAGAGCACTGCAATAAAATCATGGCAGTCATCCTGGATATGTACCCGAGATTATCCAGTGCCTCTGAACTGAAATTTATGTGTAAATGATTATCTACGCCAAGTAAAAATCTGTTTCGCAGTGCTGTAGTTTCCGACGATGAAAGTTCAGGAGTCTAATCTATATTATGCAATGTGCAAAGCATGTTCTAAAAAGACAAGCAAGACAGAAGAATTTCAGGGGCTGCCATAAAGTCTTGCCAAAAAATTAAGGTGTATTGAAATTATTTTTTTTTACAGTTTTTTTTTGTGTTTAAATTGTCATGCCTCTGAATTCAGTCTTTATAGATAAATATATCATTTTGTATTTAATGGAATATGATTTCCCCTAGCAAAGAACATCACAATAAACCTTGCTGTCTTCTGGAAATATTAGACTCTTTTTTTTCTTAGATCCCCAATTGTTCAGATAATTCAGGTATTTCATAATTAAAATTACCACTAATTCCAAGGCAGAGGCAGTTCCTTTGAAATCAAGATGTACTTCACATATATCTAAAATATTTAATACTTAATAATATCTAAGCATTAATGGAGGATCAAGGCTTTATTTTTGTAATATGAAATCAAAATTACTGCATAATTTGCTTCCCTTTTTAGTATGAAAATGTGGCAAGTGTACCAAATAAATCCACCTGAAGTTGTTCATATCCACTTACAAAGCAAACTGCATGTTTTTAACTGGACAGACTAATCAGACGTAGCAAATTTAAAAGTATCTGCTAACATTTCCTTTGTTGCAATATTTCAAGAGTTTACTTCTACAGATAGATAGAACTTTCAGGAAGAGAAGCATGGTTTGCAAAACATGTTTTTAGAAACAATTTTGTGATTTACTGAAATCTAATTATAATACATACAGCTAAAAAATACTCATCTATCTTACAATTAATTATATTATTTTTCTTATTCTTATTTCTATTTTTGCAAAACTTTTAAAAGGTAAAATTTTTATCTCTATGCTGAAGTTACACATTTCTTTAGAAGTCCACTTAAAATCTGCCACATCAAAATACATTCCACTTTCTGCGAGGAAATGTCACAAATGAACTTAAAAAACTAAGGCAAAATTAAACCAAAAATGGATTTAAGAATATAACATCTGTAACAATGAAAACAGGAAATCGTATACTAAAGACATTCACAAAGATACATTAAAATTTTGCTTTTCCTAATAAAAAGCATGCTTCTGAGTTAGGTGAATTTTTATTCTCAATAGAAATGAGCAAAAACTATAATCATGCTGATTTTTTTTAAACCTCAGTATTTGGGATTATATTCTGTAAAAACCAAAGGAACATACTGTGTTGCGTAAATATGGTTGCAATTTTTCATGAAGTCTCCTGAACGCTGGTAGTTGTGCAGACCTTCAAAATATCTTTAGTAAAATTGCAGTGAACAGCCTTGAGGATGGATACTGTATAACCTCCCAAAATCTCCATGTTATAAGTCATCAGTCAACGTATGTATACTATATATCATCCTATATAAATAAATACTGACTTTTTTTGTAGATACAGGGACATTCTGTTTTACAGGTTTTCTACTCCAAAGAGAACTGCTAAGCAAAATTCCTCTTAGATATTTTTATTCATCTTTCATATTCGTACAAATAATTGCCTGTTTGGGGTAAACAGTCATGGAATTAACTGTATGACAATCTGTGTTTCACCATAGGCTAAAAATCTATAGACCCACTTTATTGCTTAAAATTTACATAGTTCCATAGGTTTTAAAGAGCCTATATCCAAACTAGTATCTGAAACCATACTAATTAAACATCACAATGAAGACACATCAGACACTAATGTGTGATGCTGCATTTCTAGGTTTTGGAAAAAGTTGACTACATGGTGTCTGAAGATAAAAGAGAACTAAGGTGATGTTTCCACAGAAGCAGTAGTAAATGAAATGCTTTAAAAGTGCAGTATCCACCCCCTATTTCTCTTCTGTACAGAAATGGTATGTGTTTGTCTCATCCTCTAGTGATATCTGTTTCATCAGGAGATAAAAGAATATTGCCAGATAATGTTTGTTGTTTTAATAGAGCAAACATGACAAATGGGAATAAAATGAGAAATTCAACTCTTTAACACATAATTGAAAGGAAGAAGAAGATATGGAAATAACAGTCTTGTATCACTATATCTGTTAAAATATATTTAGCCCATACTACTGCTGCTGCTTTCTCTCTCATAACCTCCTCCTCAAATACCACAAATTCTTTTCCCTGATGTTTCCGATAGACACAACAGAAGGGTTGCACAGAAGTTTAAAAACAGTCTATAGAGAAAAAGCATAACCTGAAAAACATATTAGAGGTGCTACTTCAGTGCTAACAAGGGACAAATTTCATTTGTACCCACACAAAGCTTGTAAATAGCACTACCTGCTCCACTGCATAAACAAAAAAACATGCAGCACTTTTAGCAGGAGATCTGCACAATGAACAGATGTAGGAAGATTCTCTAATGATAACAAAGGTTGAAAAGTGTGCATTGTTGCTTCTTTGAATTCCATATCTGTATAACAGGAACCAAATAGCTAACTGCCCATCATTTCTGAGTGTTTTTAGACTTTTCTTTGAAAGACAGCCAACATTTTCCATAAAATTTATCTAAAGAAGATTAGCAGCTCTACTATTCATATATGAAAAGCAATTATAGAACGACCTTTGTTATTTCTTCTTGTGTAAAAAAAAATGGAAGTTCCAATTTTTGCAAGAATATTTCAATAAGAAGATCCTTAACAGGGATTACCTTCCTTCTCTTGCTTAAGGACAATTTAACACACACTTCAAAGAATAATCTGATGCATTGAATCTCTGCAGGGAACAAGAGCCATCTATGGAGACACCATCTGGAGTGACTCTGTTTACTAGGAGAGATCACTGCCACAAACCATGCTACCAAAAAGTCTCACTTGTCTTACCGTCTTACTTTTCATGGGAATATTCCTTGAAATTGTTAGAGGAGGAATTATTTACTTCCCTTCAAATCTATCAGAAGCCAGGAAAGAGTCAATAATATGCTTTCCTTCCCTGGAAAAAAAACTAATTTGATGTTACTTAGAGTTCTGAAACATATAGTTCCAGTAGGTCAGACTCCAAAAATAGGAGGCAGCTGTAGCTGTATTGCTTCTTCCTTTTATTTTGTCTCTGAACCAGGAAACCTATAACCAGTAACAGCAATATGGCATGTAACATTTTCAAGTAAGCACTGAGCACAGCACAACTATGTCATGTTAAGAATTCACCAGAAACTTGCCTTCAAAATGCAAAGTGAGCAATGGAAAAGATCCATCAATGGGACTCACCAGCTCAAAAGCACCTAAGATCTGGCAGGTGTTTGAGCTGACTAGTAGTACTGGGCAATAGAATTTCAAAGAAACTCAGGAGCTTCTTTAAATTTGGTGAGACTATGAAGAATAAACCTTCTCTTTGCTGACTTTTAAAGTAAGCCTGGGCTAAAAAAATGCTCTCCCCTTGCCATACAATGGGAAAAATTTTAGGCCTTAATCTGAGGAGTTACCTAGAATATATCATTTATTTTCAGAGCATCTCAGTGATATAAAGTGCTCTTAACGCACTAAGAAAGCAGTTCACTGACTCACTAAAATATAGGAGACATTACTTTACTCCTTGTATGAAAAAAAAATTGGAAAAGCTGGGAAGACTGATGTGGAGAGTCTGTTGCTCAGTCAGCTAACAGTAAACAGAATTTCTGCACTGGAATCAGCATTCAACACTTACAGGAACATGACAATATAAAACAATGACAAATACACTTGAATTATCTTAGAACAGTAAAAATAATTAGGGAAAGTACCAGCTGGTTAACATTTGGCAGCATTAGATTAATGTTATTGTTTTAATTAATTTCCTTTTCAGTTTATGAGTTTACTTCAGAAAGCTCTTGCTCTATGATTGCCTTTTTCAAGAGCAGCATAACAAAAAAAAAAAAAAAAACCTCTTCTTTTTTTTAACTTAAAAAAGATGGGTTTGTTCATCTAGCTATAAACCAGGATATTAGTTTAAAAATAACTTGGGAAACTATGTCTTTCTGAATTGTGATTTTGCCAACAAAAAGAAAGAGCTCATATATTTATCTACCATTACAGCCTCATTATGGGAACTAGAAAAAGGAATGCAATGATAGGAATATTAACCTTTAACAATGGTTGAGCTACAATCCATTCTTGTTCCAAGACTCTAGTTGCACAACAGGTCTTTTTACAATAGTTTAAAATGTCTTTTCTGATAGCAGTGTTTATAGAATTAGCTTCAGATGACATCTTCCTCTTTTCTATTTCTCAGGGCTCTAGTAAGGCAAGGGAAAGAATGTCTCTGCACAGGGAAAACTAGAGACCAGCAAACCTCTGTCACTATCAGGGAAATGACTGGACCAGACATTTTGTCTAGATTTCCACTGAGCAAGTCAGCATTCCCTGCCATCTCCTTTCTTAACCAAAACACTATCTACAAGAGCACTTGGATATGCACTGTTGGACTCCTTGGGGCAGATAGGAGCTTAGATGTTCTTCCATCCCACTTTCCCCATTTGATTTATCGTGGACCTTCCCCTTAACATTTTTTGCAGATATCTCATTTCCTTTCCACACTCTACTACAAGAGATAGCAAGCTCCGATTAGCCAGCTTCACACTACATACATAATGCCCATATACATGTGGCAGCACACACAGCAACAAGGAAACTCTGTAAAGCTATCTTTTGGAAGCAAAGAAGAGACCATAAATTAAGAGACATGCAAATAATACATTTTATTTAGCTTGACCTTCGAAAGAATGTATAAACTAATCTACTGTTTGGGTTTACCTTTCTAAAGTATTGAAGTGCTCAGTAGTGCATTCAGTTTTTGGAACTGTGTTCAGATCATTTAAACACCATAAAGGTACACTCATAAAATTTAAATCTGAAATAATTCAAACTATTTTTCTGAGTAAAGCAGTTCACCATGTTTGTTACAACTTTGTAAAAGATATTTTAATCTCTTTGATCCAGATATTGAAAGGAGAGAAGAATTTTACAGGAATAGCTAAGGTTTGGGAAAGTGACATTAAAAAGGTAATAAATGAAAAAGATCCATCTGTTTGACCTCTTTTTTTTATGTTAGGTCTTAGTACTGATGCACATTAGTCCATTTTTATGTGTAAAAATATACGAGAATGAGTCTGTGACTCACCAAAGATTTTAATTTCCCTCCAAGACTATTGGGCAGCAGCAAAACTTTCTGTAAATTGCAACACTCATTGTATCAGCAACACATCATTTCCAAAAGGCTGAGTTGTATCCATGTCAGGAGAAGAAACTCAATTTATTGCGATGTGAAATCATAGAATCATAGAATAACCAGGTTGAAAGAGACCCTCCGGATCATCAGGTGCAACCATTCCTATCAAACACTAAACCGTGCCCCTTAGCACTTCGTCCGCCTTAAACACCTCCAGGGAAAGTAAATCAACCACCTACCTAGGCAGCCTGTTCCAGTGCCCAATGACCCTTTCTGTGAAATGAAGTTATAAGAAGTTAAACAAAAGAAACTATAGCAGTTATGTCAATTAAAATAGTCATTTGTGTGCGTAATGATTTGCACTCAAGAAAAATAAAGAAAACATATGAATATATAGAGAGGATTCACATTTAGACAGGTCTTGTGACTATATATATGTATGAATGCACAGTTCAGGTTAATTGCAAAACTTTAGTGCTCACAGTCATAGGATTTCACTGGGAAATTCTGATTTACTTGTGTTCAAAGTTAGGTAGAATTCAGCTGTCTAGCATTCGAGTCAACAAAATTAAATGTCAGTTTCTAAATCATCATTGCAACACTGCCTGCAAAAAAACCCCTTAATTTTTATTCTGAATTTTATTGGGACAGTGAAGACAGACTTTCTTCTTTACCAATTTAACTATGCAAAGCTCAACAAAGGAGAGAGGATAGGACATCTCTATTTATATTTTGTTTCAGAGCAGTGGCATAGTTTTGAATTAAATTCCCCAGTCCTCCCCAATTGCTGGGTATTAATTTGATTCAAAGAGTGATTTCACTACACATGGACCAATTTCTTTCAGGAGGAAACAGAGCTGGATACGTTGTTCCAAATGTGCACCAAATGTACTCCAACTCCTAGCAAGGACGCAGGCCCTAGAGGAGATTGGCACTGTGGACAAGTTCAAACCACATGCATCCTGAGGACTTTCATCACAGGGAACGAGGTTAAATCCAGTCCAAAGCAATCCTTGCCTCAAAGCACAGTTAGAGCCTATAGTGCAGTGACAGCACCATCTGCTTTGGTTTGCTCTCTGCTTCTATTGCATCTAACGGCACTTCAGCGTCGACAGGCAGACTGACAGTCTGACTCAGATACAGCTACCACAAGAGCTAAACAAATATGGACCGAGAACCGTGCGCTGAATCCCATGTGCAGAGAAGATGATAGTGATGTTCCTAGCTTCTAATAGCTTCTGCATCCAGAATCAAGTAGAAATTCCATTTTTGTGTTTTAAATACTTATTATGAAGGTGTTCTTTTTCCTTGGTGCAACTTCTGCTTGATTTCATCATATGTGGCCTTAGTTTATCTACACGCCTTCTCTTCAGACAATGAGTTTTATATTAGTTAGGAGTCAATATTTGCTCAGTACAGCTTCTGAAGAGCATTTGAATATTGCCTTGTCTTCTCTAGTTTTTTGAGACCATCTAAAGACCTTTCCTCTATCTTGTCAGTTCTTGCTTGTCCATTCCAAAGGTTTTTCACAACAAGAGGGGCATCACACACACACTATTTTGGCAGAGGAAAGACCATCATTCACTGACTTACCAACTTAGAAAGCTGAGATGCTTTCTGTGGAAAAATTTAACACAGATTAGAACAGTCATTTAAGACAGATGTTAATTGTTTGGTTTATTCATGGTACTATGGAAGATACTATGCTATTAACATAGCATGAAACTATACAACACAACGCAGATTGCACATCAAAATTTTTCCCACTGGTTGGGTTTGGCCATAGCTATGTATTAAGTCTTATGAAAGAGAAGAAAATCTTATATACTCTTGATCTGAGGCTATTTACTGTGGCAGTGATATTCCTTGAGCATACCCTTGATTCTAAATCTCTTTTATAGCAATTTATGCTTTTAATTGTCAATGGTTTCCTATCTCATTAATGAAATAGTATGGGATCCCTCTACTGCATAAAATTATAGATATAATTCATATATGTACATAAAAAATCAAAAAGATCAAAGACCTAAAATCCTTAAGAAAATGCTAGTTTTAAGGGTTGGGTTTATGTATTTTAACCTTAACACATTCAGGTCTTAAGCAGTACAGCTCCAGTGATCAGCAGCACTGTGAAAGTTGATCCAAGCTGAAGATTTTTTTTTTTCCAACCAGTGTCATTCCATTCTATATTGTCTGGTATAAATTTTGGCCCCAAGAGATACCAGTTGACTTAGGGAAATATTAAATGCACAATGAAAAATGAAATAACTGAAAAGTCCCCTTTTTTTTTGTTGGTTCCTATATTTAAAATTTTCTTGACAGCTGGACTTACTCAGTGGAGTGTATCCTTCTGTGGAACACACACTACATAATGATCTCTACTTTCCCAGCAGTCAGCTTAGGGTGCAAAAGTTAATGATATATTCATAATCGTATTCAGGTCTGTTAGCAGCTGCAAAACTGTAAATTCATTTGGTGGTATGTGATTCTTTACTAACAAGGTGGGATGAAAATAACTTTGCAGTTGTTTGAAATCTGCATTTTAATGTTTCAAACAAATAGTACTGTGTTTACTTTAAGGCTAGAAGGAACAGCTGCTGTTAGATAAAAATGTTCTTAACTGATCACAAAGTATATTTTGTCAAATCATAACATAGGTTTGACAAAAACTGTTTAGTAATATCTTTAATTTAATCATACTTTCTGGTACCATGCAGCACAGTTTTATTCAAAGACACTGAAGATCACGCTGTAACTTGTTATCCAACACTCCACCTTGACAATACTTGTGTTAGTAAACTTCCATGGGTCCACCAATAGTGACTTTTCAAAGATGAGTAAGTAAATGGGGTTGAGAAGTCATAATTCAGTTCAAAGACTTTTCTTAATGGCTGTAGAGCCTGATCCCTCACTGCTACTGGAAAGGCTCTCTCTTTTGCCAAGTTGACATGAGTCAGGCATGCAATCTAATGGTTAGCCTGGTAAGGAGCTGTAGTGTCACACCAGGCGGAAGGTCCTGGATATTTCAAAGCCATTCTGGGAGCAAAGAAAGTTGTTACTCCTCCTCAGAGAGTTATTACATACTGTTCCCTGGGACTTTTAACTTTGTGGAAGAGAGGTTTACAAAAATTTTTTTTCAACAGATGCTCTTTAGAAAGTGAAAAGAATATCAATAGTTTCATCTTAAAAGCAGAGATTTAAAAAAAGAAACAACAAAACATACTATGTTTTAGACAATCATAGGAAAAAGCCTGTGCAAACCAGTTTTCTCTTTGAAAAAACTGTTAATTTAATCCAGCATCTGGCTTGGACGTAGTAAATTAGCGGTCTCAGAACAGTTCTTGAAAACTAAGCTACAAGCTCAAGGGGCTGAATTCTGCCCTAGTTAAGTCAACTGGAGATACACCTCTGATTAAATAGGAGCAGGGTGGTTTAAGATGCAATTTAAGATGTGGTCTCTGTTTGAGGTGGTTTAAGATACAATTCTGGCAATTACCACAAAAAAAAAAAAAAAAAGAATAGCTTACAGAGATTTACATGTCTGCCTGATAATGCAATAGCTTTGAGCTACAAGGCAGATCCTTCCCACCAGTATGTCATGAACCCTATTCTACTGTCAGAAAAGAATCACTGAAGGTGGCATCAGATTGGTCACTACAGACCAATTCTGATGCTGACCCCACCATACTGAGGAAGAAAACAAATTGCAGCCTAAGCTGAGGAAGTTAACTGAGCTTGACCTTACCATCAAGTTCCAGGGTGGTAGCTTCGTATTGCCAGATAACCTTCTAGAAAGTTCAAAGAATAAGCATGAAACTGGTGAGATCCTTGTGGATCAGCGAGAAAAAAACATCTGAAGTTACAAACAGAAATGTCAACCATGTTATGCAGTAATGGTGTTTACAGTTAAAACTGTTAAATTATTTAGCAGGGCTATTCTGTATTTTTATCAATCCTGTCATTTTTCTCTGCAGTACTTGGATATTATCGTTTTTATCAGAGAAATTTTCTTTCTGAGCATCCAAACAGAGAAGGTCACATCATAAAGGAAGCAATTCCAGAAGTTCTTCTCAGTCTCACCATGATTTTGTAGCATTAACACACATCTATGAGCACTGATAATACAAAATAGTACATGGGATTAAGTCTTGAAATAGGTTTGATTTATGATAACTTGCCCATATCATCACCTGGTGAGAACACTTACCCAGTACCTATTGCAACATCCAGACTTCCTGAGTGGATACATTCATGCCAGTTTCAGTTGAGGTCAGAATCAAGAAATGCAGAGACACATGAAAAACAATAGAGGAATGAAATTTTAAAAAGATTTTCATGATAGAAGTATGACACATAGTTGAAGTTCTATATGCAAACCCAAGTCAAGTATTTTTCTTCTTGAGACATTTTTTCCAATAATCATTTTACAAAGTTATCATTTATGGTAGTCTGATGGAGAAATCAGAGTTACTAATTTTTTTCAGCATTTAATTAGCCTTATTTTGAAAGGGATCAGTTCCTTCTCACTCCTTAAGGTGAAGGAAAGCCAAGCAGAATGAAAGTAACCCAGTTCCAAGCATAAATAAACAAACAACCTTATTTCCTCCTCTCATGGATCTAAATACTGTTATGATATTACAAGATGTATGAGCCAGGAAAAATCTGAAATAGTAAAGAAAGAGATGCACCATCCATTACACAAGAAGGCAAGCAAATGGAATCTTCCTGGTGCTAAATCTTTCCCCAGGGAAACACTAAGAGCAACTCCAGTCTCACAGTTACTGCCAGTTTTGGAGACAGCTGCTTAGACAAGGCTTATGGTGTCCTACTGATGTCAAAAGCAACTTCATAAATATTGGTTTTAATATGTTGAGCAAGTCTGCTAATTCCTACCCGATCAGAGTGTTACCTCATCACACAACCTGTTACACAGTCTTAGCTTTCCTAGAAGACAGTTTCCAAGAATAAACATGTAATGTTCACCTGAGGTGAAGTGCAGAGAATCAGCTGAGATGCATTCCCATTTCATTTTGGTTTTTGCAGTAGATTTGTTTCTTGCAATTGATCTCAAAGCTCCAGACAAGTATCAGTCACTGTATCTGGAAAATCAACACAGATGCCAAAGGTGTTTTTCCTGACAGAGAAGGGAGTTACACTAGTGTTGCAGCAACAGCTCAGGTGAATACTGACCAAGTGTTGCACATGGCTCTACTTACTGAAATTAAGACAAGTCAACACAGCCACAAGGCTAACTTACATCAATCAAAATAACAAATTTGTTTCTATGTAAATGAGTCTCACAAGCAACAGACTAATACCAGACTGGCTCTCTTCACTTCCTCAATCAATGGTTGCTCAGCAACTTTGCAACATCATTCAAAATCATGTGCCATTCATGAAGGCCCAAGACTCGCAGACTCTCCTGCATTTCTCTCTTTCAGAAATATCCATCTGAGCCAGGTAAATCAAGTAGCCCCAGAATAAAAATCTCCACTTAACGTAACACAGTCCTCATTAACACTTTATAATTCAGCATTATTGATCAGGAATAACAAAGGGATTGTGTAAATTTATATATTTTTTTTAATTTAAAGAACATCAAAACAGATTTTTGACTGCCTGCAAAATTATCTTCCTTATAGTCCAAGGATGATTATCTCTGTTCATGACTTAGATTCTCAGAAATAAAAAAAATGCAGAAAAAGAAGAATGGTCAAGCAAAATCTGACCTTCTAAGTTTCTCTGTATCTGCAGACTTTGAAAGCACAGTAAAAATAAAAACAACAACTGGTCATAAGTTCTATGCCAAGTTTAACCATTTGAATAAAAAATTTATGCAAAACTGTAACATGCCCAAAATAAAAATAGAATATATAGACATTTGATGACCTGTTTCAGTGGATTGGTTAGTAAAAACACAAACTTAATAAATCAGAAGGCTTAGCAGGATTGCCTCACCACATGAGGCAAACATCTAATAGGATGTAATATATGCACCTATCAGACTAATGCAAGGTCTGTGAGACTGATGGAGTTAACATCATTTCATCTTGATATTTGCATTATGTTACTTAGCCAGAAAAATAGCTGAAAAAATGTTCCTTTCAACAGTGTGAGTTGCACAATACTTGTCATATGAGGATGACTGGCTATTTCCACACCATGCTTTGCAAAAGAAACCTTGATCTCTTCTAGGGTCCTAGATGCAGTTGTCTTGATATTATGACACTTTCTAAGAGAACATGCTTGAAACAAAAGTTTTTGGATTTGCTAACTGAAGGCTACCAAGCATTGATACCCACCACACTCCAGATGTTTGCTTACTTGATTGCCCACTGCTAAGAAAGTAACAAGCATTCCTCTCAGTCACTTTTTCAGCAACATACTCATACATTTATTGGCACAAGCCCTAAAAATGTGTGGCATTTAAAGCTACCCATAACAAATCCATGTGCAGAGCATTAAGTTTTTTCCTCCACATTACATAGAAAAGTCACTTGCTGAATTGAAGTGTAGATCCATGCGTCTCCTGCAAACAACACAAACAACACAAAGTTCAAGAATGTTTGGAATCTGGACCTTTGTGTAGGATGTTCTCAGAGAATGTAGCCCTTGCTCCAAATTACGGAAATGTAGATTTCATCAGATAAAACAGTTTTCCCATTAGTGCATTCAACACACAGAAAAGGCCTGAAGAAATAAAACAAAAACTTAATAAAGAGCATAAATAAAATTAACAGGAATTCCTCTAGATTGAATGTTAGAATACAGCCAAAACTATTGAAATGTCCGGAACCCAGACAGCGCCTAACTAGTTCTCCAGTTCATTCAGGGTAGGGAAGGGGGGAAATGTGGTCAGACACTTCTGTCATTTTGAAGAATATCTGTTGGACTTTGACAAACAAGATGAATGTTCTTATTCAAATGTACAACCAGTTATTTAACTTACTTCCTCTGAATGTCCGGACTTCAGCCGCGTGAAAGACTGAATTTTTTTGTCCCACAAACATTTCTAGTATATTGATTTATTTGTATTCTACCCTGTCCTTTTTTTTTTTTCAAAGAGAGTTTCCTGTTTTGAGCATCCACATCTATAAGCAAAATAGGCTGTTAGAACATGATTTCTTCAGACAAAGGGCCCTTACCATCAGGTAGTTTTCCTCCATGCCACCAGGCTGTTTCACATTGTTCATAGGGGTGTTGGTGCTCTTTGAGGAAGTTCTGATCTGCAGCTTCTGCTGAATAGTGACCTTAAGGAAAACTTCCACTAGACCGTTTCTTGTGTTTGCTTTTTGCTGTTCAGCCATACTCAATACATCTAGAAAGAACCTGAGTTCTTTCATAACATTAATATTACACTCTCTTTAATTAGCATGAAGAGACTGGAATATAGAAAAATAACCAGACCCTATCCTATATGTTGTATTAAATGATAACACTGAGAAGTCACAAACTTTTAGGGATATAAAATGTTTATATCCTAATCTAGTACCAGTTTTACTAATACAAGGTTCTACGCAGTGGTAATTCAGATCCATTCTGCAATACACCTTTCTTCTGGGAAGGGTTGTTCTGCTTTGATCTAGTTTCAGGGTTCATTTCTAAGTATCAGTCAAATTCTCAGACCAGTGAATTCATGTGGAAAAAAAAAATCAGGAAAAGTTATATCATTAGCCCACAAGGCATTTTGCTTGCAGAGTGTTACATAGTCAACGATGGGACAGAAATCAGGCTTTCTGGCTTACCATAGCCATGAAGTGAGGCTTGGCATTGTACAGCACATGCTCTGTTTTTAATCTCCACAGAGGAAAGTGAACACCATCTTTCACATGGTCTTCATGTTGTGAGAGTTCTCTTTTTATAAATGCCCAGAGTCACTTCAGGGTTGGTGCTAAATAAAGCAGGCAGCAAAAATGTAAACTACAGCCTGATGTTTTGTTTTGCTGCATATAGCCTACAGGAAAACTGAAATATTTCAGAATCCTCAAAGTGTAAGTAGGAAAGAGTCTGCAGTATAGCTCTGTCTTATTTTGGCTATGCAATGAAAAAGAAATATGAACCATTCTCAGACTTCACATAGCGCTTCTCAGACGGTAGCTATGTGACCTGGCAACAATGTCATCTCTGAACATGTTATTATGAATATACTTTTTCCAGGGAACTGAGAGAATATGAAAAACTCTGCTGAGGTTTCACTCCATTTGATGGGGTAAGCCATTACTTGTAGCTATTTTTTACAGTTCTTGCCTTATCTTTAGAAAGAAATATTACAGCCAAACACTTTCTAGCTTCAATTGCCTTCAGGTTGTTTTATGTTCCCAGCTATTTCTCCCTCAAGAGCTATGTCAAACAGTTAAAAGAAAGTATGAGGGATAAGAGATGCAACCCTTTCCAAACCACATACTAGCTACAGCAGTTCTGAAGCTGTAATGGCTATTACAACCTTACCATGTTGTTTCCAAATAGCATCCCATCTTTAAGCTCCAGTGGTCTCCTTTGCACTCTGATTTTATTACTTCAAGTTTCCTCTCCAACAGACAGCAGGTCACTCTCTCCTCTCCTTTTCAACCGCATTAATCTGCAGTTAGCTCATAGACCCCCATGATCTTCTGACACGTTCCTACCACATAGACCAAGGAGGAAAAGTTCCCTCATGTAAATGATGCAAAAACATAAGTTATTGAGAAACAGAGCATTAATTCCAAATCCTGTTCGGGTCAATGGGAGTTCTGTCACTGGTTTCAATAAAAACATGATTTGCTCCCTGTGAACTAAATAAGCCCAGTGCAAGTAAGTATATATCCATTTGGCAGGAGAAAAATCAACTTCTGATTCCAGCTACTGCTGTGCAAATCCTTTTATTTTAATATGATCATACACTCCCTAATTCATTCTCAGGAGGTCTCCAACACAAGATTTAAAAGAAAAAAAATATATTAGTTCTTAGCAGTACCTTGTGTTCATGACTAGAATACAGTAACAATTTCATCTGCTTCAGCATTGGATTCACCTACTGTATTTGATGTGAGGAAGGAAAAATCATGTTAAATAGCTATCCTCTCACCTCCTCTTGTAAGTACTTGTAAGTCTAAATGGAAACAGTAGTGTATTCAACATACAAGGTCTGACAGAAAAAAAAGAGGCTGTACCTTTAATTCTTCTTATTTAAAAAATTAAGAAAATCACCTATGATCTCCTTCAAAATAATGCTGCTAACATTCAAAGCAATTCTGCAGATCATTTCCTGAAAGGCTTTGTTGGTTTTGCTTTCACATCTTCTACCAACAAAAAAAATGATTCATTTGAGTCCCAACATGGGTTTTGGGAAGAGGCAGAAATCGTAGGGAGCCAAATCTAACAGACAGAGTGGATGTTTAAGCCCAGTGACGTTTTTATTAGTGAAAAACTCCTTCACAAAGTGTTGTGGGTTTGCATACACCAATATTTTCCAACCAAGGATAAGCTAACTTCTATATCTGAACATGTGTCCACTTGTACTGAGTGAAGCAATTGAGTTGAGCCTTGTCTCACTGTGACAGCTTAGAACATGTTTAATATCAATCTCTTTGCCTCTCCCTTCTCATTCTTGGTTCCTGATCTATAGGGTTACTCTTTTTTTTTTTTTTGATTTGGACCTTGTACTTCTGTGTTATATTGTTCATGGCAATACTATCCACAGAATAATGTAAGATCTTTATGTCAACTGATAAGCAGAAACTAAAAGAATTTCAATAGAACTTCACTAACGCTTCAGCTGCTTTTACATAGAAGAAGATACTATATTCAAAGAGTCATTTATTGGAGAACCTTACTTTCTTTCTTGGCCAAAATGCCCCAAATTGTTAGCTTCATGCTTTCTACAATGTTAGAATATTCATCTGGGCTCTGAAGTTTAACAACTTTAGCTATAAAACAGCATTCTTCAGTTGTGATAGGAAAAATATATTAATGGATAAGAACATTTGGCTAACAGTACTCCACTAGCCACTAGGTGATTATCCTATTTCTCTAGAACAGCTCTTATTCTATTTGAAAACTGACCTTTCCCTGACAGCAAATGGACTTTGAAGGAATGTAACTAATTTAATAGTGCAATTTAGTGACTCCTAGCAAAACCTTAAGGGTAGACCTTTAACAATTCTGAGTTCCCATTCTTCAGAGGTGTCCTCAGCACACTTTTAAACAATCTACAAGATGCACAAATACTTATTTAAAGATGTTGTGAATTTAGGGGAAGTAGATAACAACAAAACATTTACTTCTTTTGCATTCTATTGATGCCACCATTTAACTGTGATCTGCCTAATGCTACTTAGACCATGATTTGCATGATTAGGGTTCCCTCCTTGACACCAAATACAACACTTGATGTACTTATGTTAAGGAAAGGCAGTCTGAAATCTGTAGTGAATGTGAAATGGCTATAATGAGAAGAGGAAAATCAAGTCATCTACTGCATTCAAGACTTAATTCATTCTACTCGGGTTAAAAATTTACTATGATTGTGTAAAACCTATATTAGTTCTTCAATGCATCTTTTTTTCTCTACATATCTACTTGAATTTCAGAATACTTAACTAATGTCTCTTGGGAGATGGAAAGACACTACTTACAAAGAACTTAATGCCATACTGGTGGAGCCTTACTCAAATAACATTGACTATATCGGTATCTGAATCTCACTAGGCTCAAGGGAGAAAGTTCTCATTTAAGTTCAAATACTTCATAGAATCTTAGAATCACTAGGTTGGAAAAGACCTTTGAGATCATCAAGCCAAGCAATACCTTCCCGCTACTAAATCATATCCCCAAGCACTTCATCTACCCATCTGTTAAATACCTCCAGTGATGGTGACTCAACTGCCTCCTTGGGCAGCTTGTTCTAGTGTCCAATTACCCTTTCACTGAAGAAATATTTCCTATTGTCCAACCTGAACCTCCCCTGCCCTGAGGGCATTCCCTCTTATTCTATCACGTATCACTTGGGTGAAGAGAGCAACACCCACCTTGCTATAACCTTCTTTCAGGTAGTTGTAGACAGTGATGAGGTCTCTCCTCAGCCTCCTCTTCTCCAGGCTAAACAACTCCAGTCTCCTCAGCTGCTCCTCATAAGACTTGTTTTCCAGCCCCTTCACTTGCTTTGTTGCTCTTCTCCGGACATGCTCCAGGACCTGAACAGCTTTCTTGTAGGGAAGCAGCAGCATCTTAGTATTTATTCTGTGTATATAGTAGCAGAAATAGAATGCAAAGATGCAATGTTAAGTAAACTCTCTTCCAAGGATAAGAAGGTGCACACATATAGAAAAGGTCTACTAGGTTTTGGCATTTTCAATAATGGGAATTAATGAATGAGAGAAAAAAAGTTATTTGAAATTTCTTACTGGAGTTAATACAAATTATAGGTGAATTCAGTCCAATTTTATCAAAATCTGTGTATTTACAAATTGAAAGAGAATTACGAAAAGAGAAAATATGAAAATGCTAGAAAGTAACTATGAAATTATTAGATCAATATGCTGTCAAATTTGATTCAGTCAAATAAAGCTAGTTCACTGTATGTCACAGCAATTTTGCAGACAAAGAGTCAAGCTTTGAACTGTAGTTTGTTGCTTTTCTGAGAAAAAAATGCTGTTTAAGCTTCTATTGGATGATGATTAATACCAATCATATATTTGACAAACTAATCTTGATTGATTATCTAACAGTTCACAATTATCTCCCTCAGGTATATCTATGTCAGCACATTACCTAATGATAATCTGATAACTGAATCTGCTGTTAAATAATAAAAGTTGTAGAACATGATAAAGTGCCTACTTTTTATATGTTTATGCATCTTTAAGTATTACTGGGGACTGATTTCCAAAATAAGATCAGAAAAAGTAGAAGCTAAAGAAAGCTGTATGATGAGTAGAAATAAAAGAGACACATAGTAGTGAATAATAGAATTAAGCAATGTGGGAGATTTGTCTTGAAAAGCTTTCCAAGAAACAGAGGGGAAAGGGTGGAGATCAGTGAGGACATCAGAAAGCACAACTTCCAAATGGTCTTGGATGCTTCTCAAGGGAAATAAGGAACTGCAAATAGATGTGAGGACAAATGGCAACAGGTCTATGAGACTTATTTCCCCCTCAGGAAATAATGGAATATTATTTACGGGCAGTGAACCAACCGAATAGTTTTTACTACAGCTAGTTTGAATTAACTTAGCTATAGGGTTGGAAGTATAAATGGAGAGATGTCAGAAAAATTAAAGATGATTGCCATAATAGGCAGTTGCAAGTCAGCATTCCTGAATATCCAGTGGTGGTATTATAATTGGAAATTAATCTATGATACACACTTAAGCCTATCAGCAATTAACATTTCTTTTGTGAGTGTTCTTAAGTTGAAGCACCACAACAGGAGAGAAGGAGGCTCATGCCAAGTGCTTGCACACAAATAAAGAATCGTGGAGAGGAAAATATTATGGGGGAAGATCTCACTCTTTCTGGAAAATCAACATGAATGGATGCCTTTCTGAAATACCTGTACACTAATGCACATGATGTGGGGAACAAAAAGCATAGGTCTCTGTGCAGTTGCAGATCTGCAAACTTATTAGGATCACAGAGTGGTAGTGGAGCAACACACATGACCATAGTACTGCAACAGACAAATGCAGGATTTTTTAAGAAACACAAACAAAGGTGATTATGAGACGATTTCCTTTTATATGAGAAAGCAGTAAGAACCAGGCAGCTGTTCCTTGGGATTAAAGATGAGCCAGTTGTCAGTGTGTATGTGAATATTAGAGGACAGACCAACACAGACAATGTGTGCTACAGGCTGCCTGATCAGGAAGAAGAGACCTTTTCCAGACAACCAGAAAAAGCCTCATATTCACAGCCCCTTGTAGTCAAGGGGAACATAAATCACCTTGCATCTGCTGGAGGGACAGCATGGCAGAGAACAAGCAAGATAGGATGTTTCTAGAGTGCTCTGGTGATAAATTCCTTTCACACACTATCAAGGAATCAACAAGGGAAGATGTTGTTCTGTGCTGTTCTGGACTTATACTTACAAACAAGGATCAGGGATGTGAAAGTCAGGGCAGCCTTGCTGCAGTGACCACAAGGGGGTGTTCAGAATCCCATAAGAAGGTAACAAGGCAAAAAGCAGGACCACAACACCCAGACTAAAGAAGAGCATACAATATCCTTCAGGGATCTGTTTGCAAGTATCTTATGGAAGACAGTCCTGGAGAGGAGGTATCTGGTGCAGTTGGCTGATAGTCACATGTAATGTACCCAAACACAAACTTCATCTATGCCGTCAAGACGAAAATCAAGCAGAGGTGTCAGAAGACTTGCATGAACAAACAAGGAATTTCTAACTAGTCTCAAACGTGAAAAGGAAATATTAAAGAGGTGGAAGCAGGGAAGAGTGGCCAGGTGACTCAGGAGGAATAAACAACCCTATCTTCAAGAAGGATCTAGAGAATTACAGACCAGTCAGTCTTACCTAGATCCATGGGAAGGTGATAGAGCAAATAATTATGAAAACCCTTTCCAAACCTATGGATGACAAGGAGATGATTTGTAGTCAGTATGGATTTATGAAGGGGAAATCATACTTAACCAACCTGATAGCCTCCTACAGAGGAATGATTTTGTGGATGAGTGGAGGGCAGTAGATGATCTTGACCTTAGCAACAATTTTGACACAGTATCCAATAGCACATACTCATACACAAATGGAAGTAGGGCAGGTTAGATAAGTGGACAGTGAGATGCATTTAAACCTGGCTGACTTACTGGGCTGAAAAGATTGTGATCAGTGGCACAAAATCCAGCTGGAAGCTGATCTCTAGGGCTGTATGCCAGAGGTTTTCGGGGAACCAATACTGTTGATCACTGTCAGTAATGATATGGCTGATGGTCAGAGTGCACGAGGAGGGGGTAATACATAAGGTGCTTGTGTTGCCTTTCAGAGGGATCCAAACATACCAGAGAACTGAACAGAGAGGAACCTCCTGCAGTTCAACAGAAGAAAATGCCAAGTCTTGCTCCAGGGAAGAATAATGCCATGCACTGGGATATGTTCGAGACAAACCACTGCAAAGAACTTGGAAGAGAAGGACCTTTTAACTTACTGTATCGATTCCATTGAAGGGCCATGAATTTGATGAACAAATTGGAACTTCTGTCATACAAAGAGATATTTCAGGTTTTGTCAGGCAGCAACCTTATTCCCATTCCCTGTCACAGAGACTCTAACCTGAGAAACACACATTTCCTCCACTCACAGGCTCGGCTGGTTTTCCATAGAAAGTACTTGCTTCTAGTGTTCCCTGATGAGAACAGACAATCAGAGCATCACTCACCACACTGAAAAGAGTCCCAAGACAACAATGACTGGGAATATCTAAGAACTTGTCACTGTACAGAAGGGTGTGAAAAGAATTTACAGAAAGATATAATGTGGCTAAACAAAACATGGCCTGATGCGATGTTAATAAACCACTGAATGACATCACTAAAAAAAAAGTGTTCATTTGACTCTTTTTTTGTATTTGCAGATTACATTTTATCACAACATAACTTTTACATTTTGCTTTCAAGTGGGAAAAAATGCTTTTCTATTGAACTATAATAATACAAATCCTCCTGAGAAAAACATTGAAGCAAAATAAAATTGCGATCAGAAGAGAAATTCTATTCAATCTCTGTCCAAAGCACAGCTCTTTAGGTAAAATATGCACCCAAATTATATAAAATTCTAGCTAGTTATTATTTGCTTATGACTGAACTAGTTTGCCAGTAATGAGTTTACTGTTTGGAAAACTACTTACAAATGCATTTTAGCAGTTATTGCTTTCAGAAACAAAAAGGTACTGATCCACCTACCTATAAAATCTAATATTATGAATGGCTCAGAGAGTTTGAAAAGCCATTTCATTGTCCTGAAATAGCTTAGAAAGTTAAAAACTTTAAAGTATTTCTTAAAAAAAAAAAAAAAAAGGAAAAGACAAAAGAAACCCAAGCAACTTTAAAGTTTCTCACAGAAAATTAGAACGCCTCATACTGGAATAGACTCAGGTGGTTAGGACATTTGTCTAGATGGCAAGTTCTCCCATTTGAGGTTAGAGGAGGAATGTAGAAAAAACAGTGATTTTGCCACAGTACTTCAGTGTTTCTGTGTCTTTCCAAAACTGCAAGATGCCCAGGGATATAAATACATGAGCTCCTGTGGAATAAATTATTCAAACTTTCTAGAATCTTCAGAATGTTTTTCTTGGAGTTCTACAGAAAAAAATTATATCAGCTATTGATTATCTATTTGTAAATACTATCAGATAAGGATGGGCAAAGTACAGAAGGTGAAAAAAACAACAGGGATAAACTATAGAAAATCTATTATGTCATAAATTATTGTGCTGTATTCACCACTGTGGTGTTCGTCTGGAGCAGAAAATGGGGAAAAAATAGTAAAAGAAAAATGAAAACCAAGAGACCTCAGTGCAGGGAAAGGAGTTAGTGGTAAAACATCTAATGAGAATAAAGGTTGCAGTATGGGTGGTTTAAACATGCATCTTCCACTACAATTTATGGAAAATGCCGTGGCAAAATCTTTTAGTGTTGTCTCAAAATTTCATTACTTCGCAATGCCAGACATACAATCATTCTTGTTTTCCAGTTTATGCTTTGTGAAGCATCAAACCCTAATTGATTGCAAAGGTATTTCTCTAGGTATGAGAACAGATTTGAAGGTTAAATCACTATTGGATTTTCATGTCAAGGAAACAGTTCAGAAGCTAACTTCTAACAGAATTCAGATTTCTGTCATACAACCATCATTTGTACTTCCTCATCTGCTGTAAATTGCCTGAATGAAGCCTTCACCGTATTCAGAAGATTGTTCTTTTCAACATAGTAATCTTATATTCAAAGCTTTTTCCTTAGAGAATTCCAAATTCCTTTACAAACCTGACTTACTGCCCTGCAAGCTAAACCTTGGGTCAGTTCACCCAACAGTGAATTCATGACCAGTGAGAGGTGGCAGTGATTTAACAGTATCTGATAAGTTTCACAAATCAAGAAGAATCTCGTTGAGAAATTGACAAAAACCATCAGAGGCAATATGATTATTCTTGTTAAACACCTTGGAGTTTTCCTGACATTCAACATGGGGTTTTGCTACAGAATAAGACTGAACTTTACCCACAGCCTAGTGAAGAGACAGTTCAACTGATCTTTGAGAGCTCTCACCAAAGTATCTCACTAATCTCAGGTCATCCAAAAGTAGGTAACTAGGGCTCAGTTAAGCTGTCCAAGCACAGTTGCCTACTGTGATACTGAGACTTCCAGGAGGAGATAACAGATGTGTCACAGGGGCAATGTGAGACACAGGCTCTCCTGGAGGAGTAGCAGGAGGCCAGGCATAGTACTGCTTGGAGTACGTTTGCATGGATGCTTATGTACAAAACAAGTAACTTGTGAACAGATTGGCTCTCTGTACTCTCCTGTACTAGAAATATAGGTTACTAGACCTGTATTGACTAAAATGGAAACAAAGCTTCAACCTTGCATGCTGATACTTTTATATTAAGGCACCAAATCTGTTTTAAACAGAACCTCATCATCTCACCCGTGTGAAAGTTTTACAGCAGTTGTTTTCTGCCCTTCTTATTGTGAAGAGATATAAGCATTACTGTATGAAATTATATCTATTCCTCAGGTCTCCCAGTGTCGTTTGGAACAGCTTTTGTGTAAGGTATAGAAATTAATATGGCAAAAAATGAGGTTACATTTCTTAAAGTATGTTATCAGAGAAACTGATAGTGAGCCTTCACTAAAACTGAAAATTAATATTTGTGGGGTCAAAAAGACTAGGAGACTGGAAATAAGAATGAGAATCATATTGAAAAATCAAATTCAAGAAGTATTTTTTTTAGTGATACAAAAATGAGAACAGAGACATTTGTGTAAACCTAAAACCCAAACAGACCCTTCAAATCCACCTACACAGTTTTCCAGGTGATTAATCTGGCAATGCCTTTTCCACTTTCACAAAATGCTTAAAGTTGGTGACTACATGGGACTGAATCAGGAATTAAGGAACCTGATGTAGGCTGTGGAAAGCACAAGCACCCTAGAGAGTTCCATACTAAAGTGTGAAGGAACTGATTAACAGGATGTATTAAGAGAGGTTGCATTGGGAGAAGGAAGGTTTGTCTCTTGGATCTCAGAATCAACATGCAAGGAAATAGGAGAAAAAAATGTTTCTCCCTCTGTATATTGGGTCTGCACTTCACCGAGAGATGGAAGAGGTGGTGTTTTCCTATCCCAACAGCCTCTACCTCAAATGTATTTTCTTAAGAAAAGTGCCAAATTCTCCAGAAAAGTAGAGGACTCAGTCTGCAACAACAGACAAATTTCTTCTCAAATTCCCTCAGATCGACTCTTGGGCCTCTCTCCAGAACAATTTCAAGACAAGTTGCTCTGAGATTTGTGGAAAGCAAGGATAGCCTTGCTGAACGAATCATAGAAGAGGCCAGCTCCCTCCTCTCTACAACCTCCTTTCAGGTACTGGTAGAGAGTAATAAGGTCTCCTCTCAGCCTCCTCTTCTCCAGGCTCAGGCCTTCTCTTCTTAGGCTCTCTCAGCCGTTCATCGTAGGGCCTGTTCTCCAGCCCCTTCACCTGCTTTGTTGCTCTTATCTGGACACACTACAGAACCTCAACATCATTCTTGTGGCAAGGGGCCCAGAGCTGAACACAAGATTCAAGGAGCAATCTCACCAGTGCCGAGTACAGAGGGAGAATAACCTCTCTGGACCTGCTGGTCACACCGTTTCTGATACAAGCCAGGATGCCATTGGCTTTCTTGGTCACCTGGGCGCACTGCTGGCTCATGTTCAGTCGGTTGCCGACCAAGACCCCCAGGTCTTTCTCCCCCAGGCAGCTTTCTAGCCAGACTTCTCCTAGTCTGTAGTTCTGCATAGGTTGTTTTGCCCCAACTGCAGGACCCGGCATTTGGCCTTGTTAAATCTCATACCATCAGTCTCACCCCAGTGGTCCAGCCTGTTCAGCTCTCTCTGCATAGTCCCCCTACCCTTCAGCAGATCCACGCTTCCACCCAGCTTAGTGTCATCTGCAAACTTGCTAAGGGTACCCTCAATGCCTTCATCCAGGTCATTGACAATGACATTGAACAGGGCTGGACCCAACACTGAGCCCTGGGGAACATCACTGTTCACTGGCCTCCAACTGGACCTAACACCATTTACCACCACTCTCTGGGCCCGACCATCTAACCAGTTTTCCACCCAGGAGAGTGTGCACCTGTCCAGACCAGAGGTTGACAGTTTCTGAAGCAGAATGCTGTGAGAAACTGTGTCAAAGGCTTTACTTATGTCCAGGAAGACCACATCCACAGTCTTTCCCTCATCCAGCAGCCGAGTCACTTTGTCATAAGAATGCGATCAGGTTAGTTTGGCAAGACCTGCCTTTTGTGAACCTGTGTTGACTGGGCCTGATCACCTGGTTCTCTTGCATGTGCTTCAAGACAGCACTCAAGATCACCTGTTCCATGACTTTCCCTGGCACTGAGGTCAGACTGACAGGCCTGTAGTTCCCTGGATCCTCCCTGTGACCCTTCTTGTGGATGGGCACAACATCAGCCAGCCTCCAGTACAGAGATACCTCCCCAGTCATCCAGGACCACTGGAAGATGATGGAAAAGGGTTTGACAAACACATCTGCCAATTCCTCAAAACTCTTGGGTGGACTTCATTCGGCCCCATAGACTTGTAGGTGTCTAGCTGGGCAAGTAAGTCTCTAACCACCTCCTCTTGAATTGTGGATACCTTGTTCTGCTCCTTCAACCCCTGGGGTTGTGTACAGAGGGAACAACTTTCCTTACTATTAAAGACTGAAGCAAAGAAGGCATTGAGTACTTCAGCCTTGTCTTCATCCCCTGTCACTGCCTCCTTCCTTCATAACTTTGAGCTGAAAGGGAGTACAGAGCTGATGATTGCACGAAGTGTTGAAAATACTGAGGAAATATTTTTAAACCTCTTCCATAAGTACCATTTGCAAACTTGCAGGGACAAAATTTGTCCTTCCCAAAGTAGGTCAAATTTTAGGTGGAGAGTTTCCTAAGCTATGAATAAGCCAGGCAAGCAGTAAGGTGCTATGAGACTGTATATACACCTTATACCTGTTGTGGGGTTTTTTTCCCCCTTCAGAAATAGATGTGTACATTTTCACATGCTGAGGAATTCTAAAGCATTTGAAAGAAAGGAAAAGTATGGCAACTCACCTCTAAAGATCTTGTCCTTTCCCATTATTCAGGAGAGGACTGTACAAAAGTAATACATCGATTCAATGGAATATTTTTTACATATTACAGACCTTTAGCCTTGGTTACAGCCATCAACAGGAAAGAAAATTAACACGTATTTTATCAAAAAGTTATTCTTCTTGTACATGCACTCAGATTGCTGCGGCACAATCATTAAATCTTCCTCTGAACACACACATTGGATCAAGCTTTCCTAACCACAGCAGGAGATTGATTTGTGCCCTTAAAAAAAAGTTGCCTTCCGTATCTTAGCTTGAATACCTTGCAGCATTATGAATGATCTTAATTACACAGCTCACTTTACAGACAGGTTCATGAATATGAAATGCTCTGATTAAAGTAACACTGAAGTTCTATACACATTCATCTCTGGAGATAGCTGTATCCGAGTTAATGGACCTGTAACAGGGATCAGTTCTGCCTGCTGTGCCAAAGCACTGTCTCACAAAATGCATATAACCAACAATTAGATGATGAAATGGCATGGTAAGAAGGAGATTTAGTTTTCTGGGGTGAAACAAGGTGACTGTAGTGTTACAACTAGAAAAAGCCATACATGAGTTAGTCTGAGGGGAAACAGCTACACTGAAACAAAATAGTCCTGTTTTCATTAAGGCTGAAGCTCCAGCTATTTTATGTTTCCTCCTTAACCCACTCAATAATTATTGTGCACATCTCGCCAAAACCAGTCATGGCATTCCCAGTCACAGAGCAGAGTATGCCAGGACCCCATCCAGCACAGCATGTGGACTTTTCTGTGCAGTGAGTCATAGACTGCTTCTGGCTATGTCTGCTGCTTCCATTGTCCCAGAACAACCCTTCTGGCTGCTGGTATGACACTGGCCCTGCCCAATCCTGAAACAAGTGAGAAAGAATGGAGTGGATGTGGCAGATTATGACCTTTAGCCAAAAGGTTATGTATTTAGCGTGAAGATAATTAATCTCCAAAATGTTGATAAATATAAGAACTGTTTATCTGACAACAAGCTTCCAGGAAGCAGCTGTAGTTGGGCAAAACAGGATTTGATGTGAGCTGGAGACAACTAAGGAATTCACATGAAAAAGGAAGGTGAAAGTCCAGACTATCAATTTTGGTGGAGGCAGCTTCACAATGAACAAGTGTCAGGATGATCTTTCTTAGCCACAATAACTAAAGTAGGGCTACAATGAAAATGGCCCTGCTCAGACGAAGGAGAAGCAAGGCTAACTAAGAATGCAGTATTCTTTTACTGAGTGACAGAGAGAGTAAAGGCAGATGTCTGAAGATCGAGTGTTAGATCTTCGAGCAAATCTGGCAAGCTTTCTAAGTAGATTGTTATGACTTTTGAGTTTTGGCAGCCAGTTTTATCTTATTTTTATAATAAGTCAGAGACCTCCCAAATGCAAAAGATGAGCAAGAGATCAGATACGAATTGTTTTTTACTTCAACCTAAGCTTCAACACCAGTCAGTTTTATATGTTCTACTTCCAAGTGCCAAAATATGTTAACACACCAGTAAGTCAGAGCTTCCACAGCAAGCTCAGCTCTGTGTACTAAGATGGGAAGTTTCTTATGTGAAAAATGAACCCCTGAAAACTATGGATCATGAAGCCTTTCCATTTAAGAAGAAATACCATTTGTATGAAAGACTTATATTACAGAATTCTTAATTTATGTTTTCAATATCAGCTACTAAACACCACCCTAATTGAAACAGTCATGATATACTGTGTCTTAAAAAGGCTATACAGAGACAAAAGCACAAAACATTTCATATTCCTGTCATGTACTTGAAAATTAGCTGGCCTGAGAGAGAATTCTCATCTTGTTCTTCACAGTATGTGCATGGCTTTGAGTAAGCAATGAGTGAAAAACATGTACTGCAAAAATGTTACTAAAGTGGACACCAAATTTTTGGTAAGACAATTAATTATTAATCCTTTTCAGAGAAGACAGAGCTAAGTGCTATGAATGAATGTTCCCCTGCTACTCTAGCATGTGGCATCATGTGAATTGTGTCCTAATGAAATCAAAAGTTTTATCTTTTTGGGTAAAAGGGAGGAAGAGTAGGATTATGTTATGCATGCCTCAAAAATCTGAAGCTGACACACTTAATAAATCACAACATTTCTGAAACCGACTACTATTGTTCCAAACATAACCCCATTCTCCTTTCTGTGATGAAAAATGTATTTTGTACTTCCATAGCTGAGTGAGTGCCCTGGGGCACATTCAACTTTCCTATTTATTTATTTATATTATAACACCAAAATATTTATAATCTTATGACAGAACAATGACCTGCCATAACATTACTGGGAAAGGCTCAGCCTTAGGCCTTACACAGGGATTACATTTTTACTAGTCTTGGAATCAATTCTTTGTTTATAAAGGGAAGAAAGTAAAATCTGCTTCCAAAGGTTAAAAGAATAAAACTAAATAAAATAAGATACAATGTGAACATGTTAAGAAAACCCAAAATCCTGTGACATACTCCTGGTGTTCCGAACACTGCTGCTTTGACAAAAATAGGATGGAGAAAGGTGCATTTACAATTAATGGAGCTGGGCACTATGCCATGTTGCTCACAGGTACTGATCCAAAAGATAGTTTTCTCTTGACTTGAGAAAGTCCAGTCGAGAAACATTTCCCACAGGGAAATCCTCAAAGAGTACATCGTCAAGAAGCATACATCTCTGTCATCACAGAGCAAGTGGGGGCGAGTACATCTGGTGACAGTAAGGATGAACCTGGCACTGAGGTGTCACTTACTCCAAGGACAAGTCAATTGGGAATAAACTCTATTCCCTGTATGAGGGCTGAAGGTTTGCCAGCCCAGTTGAAGTGCATTTACATCAATGCACACAGCATGGGTAATAAGCAGGAGGAGTTGGAAGCTGCTGTAGGGCAAGGAGGCTATGATGTCATTGTCATTACATAAATGTGGTGGGATGACTCATATAACTGGAGTGCAGCTATGGTGGGGCGCAAACTCTTCAGGTGGGACAGAAAGGGTAGGAGAGGTGGTGGGGTAACCCTCTATGTTAGAGAGTGCTTTGATACCCTTGAGCACTATTACAGTGAGGATGGGACTGAATGCCTGTGGGTTAAAATCAGAGGAGCCCACAAGAAGGAAGATATGGTGATGGGAGTGTATTACAGACCACTCAGCCAAGAAGAAGCAGCTGACGAGCTCTTCTATAAACAACTGGGGATAGTCTCAAGATCGCTACCTCTTGTCCTTCTGGGAGACCTCAATCTTCCAGATATCTGCTGGAAGTACAATATAGTAGAAAGGAAGAAGTCTAGGAGGTTCCTGGAGTGCATGGAAGACAACTTCCTCACACAACTGGTGAGCAAACTGACAAGGGAAGGTGCCCTCCTGGACCTACTGTTCATGAAAGTCCTCGTGGGGAATGTGACAGTCAGAGGACGTGACAGTCAGAGGACATCTGAGACAAAGTGATCACAAGATGATAGGCTTTTCAGTTCTAGGTGAGGTGAAGAGAGGGGTTAGTAGAACAGTTGCATTAAACTTCCAGAGGGCAGACTTCGGACTGTTCAGAAGGCTGGTTAGCAAAGTCCCATGGGCAGACAGTCCTTAAGGGCAAGGGAGTCCACGAGGGATGGGAACTCTTCAAAAAGGAAATCCTAGCAGCTCAGGGGAAAGCCATCCCCGTGTTCCAGAAAAGGAGCCAGTGGAGGGAAAAAGCAACTTGGTAGGGAGACCTTGAAAGCCATCAAAAAGAAGAAAAATGTCTATGGGCTTTGGAAGTAGGGAAAGGCATCTTGGGTGAACTACAGGGAGGAAGTGAGATCATGCAGAGAAAAAATAAGGAAGGCTAAGGGCCAACTAGAAATCAAATTGGCTAAGTCTGTGAAAGATAATAAAAAATCTTTCTATAAATACATTAACAATAAAAGGAGGACAAGGGAGAATACTCAGTCCCTATTGGATGCAGAAGGAACAACAGTGACAGGGGTTGAAGACAAGGGTGAGGTACTTAATGCCTTCTTTGCCTCAGTCTTTAATTGTAAGGAAAGTTGTTCCCTCAGTGTACAAATCCAGGAGTTAGAGGAGCAGAATGAGGCTCCCAGGATCCAAGACGAAGTGGTTAGAGACTTGCTTGCCCAACTGGACACCTACAAGTCTATGGGGCTGGATGAGATCCATCCAAGAGTATTGAAGGAGAAGGTGGATGTGCATGCAAAACCCCTTTCCATCATCTTCCAGAGGTCCTGGCTGACTGGGGAAGTTCCACTGGACTGGAGACTGGCTGATGTTGTGCCCATCTACAAGAAGGGTCACAGGGAGGATCCAGGGAACTACAGGCCTGTCAGTCTGACCTCAGTGCCAGGGAAAGTCATGGAACAGGTGATCTTGAGTGCTATCATGAAGCACATGCAAGAGAACCAGGTGATCAGGCCCAGTCAACACTGGTTCACAAAAGGCAGGTCTTGCCAAACTAACCTGATCGCCTTCTATGACAAAGTGACTGAGCTACTGGACGAGGGAAAGACTGTGGATGTGGTCTTCCTGGACATAAGTAAAGCCTTTGACACAGTTTCTCACAGCATTCTGCTTCAGAAACTGTCAGCCTCTGGTCTGGACAGGCGCAAACTCTCCTGGGCGGAAAACTGGTTAGATGGTCGGGCCCAGAGAGTGGTGGTAAATGGTATTAAATCCAGCTGGAGGTCAGTTCCAAGTGGTTTTCCCCAGGGCTCAGTGCTGAGTCTAGCCCTGTTCAATGTCATTGTCAATGACCTGGATGAAGGCATTAAGTGTACCCTTAACAAATTTGCAGATGACACTAAGCTGGGTGGAAGCGTGGATCTGCTGAAGGGTAGGGGGACTCTGCAAAGAGATCTGAACAGGCTGGACCGCTGGGGTGAGACTGATGGTATGAGATTTAACAAGGCCAAATGCTGGGTCCTGCAGGACTACAGACTAGGAGAAGTCTGTCTAGAAAGATGCCTGGAGGAGAAAGGCCTGGGGGTGTTGGTTGACAGCCAACTGAACACGAGCCAGCAGTGTGCCCAGGTGACCAAGAAATCCAATGGCATCCTGGCTTGTATCAGAAATGGTGTGACCAGCAGGTCCAGGGAGGTTATTCTCCCTCTGTACTCGGCACTGGTGAGATTGCTCCTTGAATCTTGTGTTCAGTTCTGGGCCCCTTGCCACAAGAATGATGTTGAGGCTCTGTAGTTTGTCCAGAGAAGAGTAACAAAGCTGGTGAAGGGGCTGGAGAACAAGTCTTACAAGGAACGACTGGGGTCGTTTAGCCTGGAGAAGAGAAGGCTGAGAGGAGAACTCATTGCTCTCTTCAACTGCCTGAGAGGAGGTTGTGGAGAGGAGGGAGCTGGCCTCTTCACCCAAGGGATAGGGGACAGGACAGGAGGGAATGGCTTCAAGCACTGCCAAGTGAGGTTCAGGTTTGACATCAGGAAAAAATATTTCACAGAAAGGGTCATTGGGCACTGGAACAGGCTGCCCAGGAAGGTGGTTAAGTTGCCTTCCCTGGAGGTGTTTAAGGTGTGGGTGGATGAGGTTCTGAGGGGCATGGTTTAGAGATTGGTCGGAACGGTTGGACTCGATGATCCGGTGGGTCTCTTCCAACCTCATGATTCTATGATTCTATGATCTGCCACCAGAGCAAGTAGAGACAAATAAGAGAGACAAAGAGAAAGACAAGAAACTGCAAGTAGGAAAGAGGAACACTGTGTTTGGATAAAAGTCTAGAATTTGTCCAGATATTCAGAGCTGACAGTGGTCTTGGATCTACAGCTAGTTTTCGTTCCCACAAAATGTGAATAAATCAGCTCCAACACTCATGCAACTCATCTTTCCTCCTCCCAAGACTAGTTTCACAGTTGTCACATTTTTGTATTCACTGTGCTTTATTAACCTTACTTTCTCCTCTTCTCCACCCTCTTTTCTTGTTTAGCACCAGACTCTTTCTTGTGTCTCCACATCTACTGGTGTAACTGAGTAGCTTGCATCCATCTTCTGACTTATCATTTAGCTACTATATGTCTCATTGCTGTGTACAGTGCTCCAGACATCACTGGCAAATAAAGAACATGAAGCAGAAACTTGAGCTCTGTGGAGGCCTGTTTGTTTTGGCTGTCACCGTAGTTTTTATTAATAAATGCCTTCTGGTAGACTAGACTCTATTTATCATGACATATGTTATCTAGCTTATGTTCTTATACAGTATTTATTACAAAATTTATGTTGTGCACAAAACTATTTCTCTCTCCCTTCCCAGGCAGTAAGAAGGGTGGTTATGTTATTTTAATGAATATGCTTGTCTTATGCTGTTGTTCAGAAACTTTGGTTAAAGAAGTGATCTTTGCATTGTATTTTGAAAATGTGAAATTTGTGGTTGCTGTAGTCCTTTCTCAATGGAGGAAGATTTCTGATCCATCTGGGTTTTTGCTCAGATTTCCTGATTGTAGATTTTCCCCAGACTACTTCAGCTACTTTTTTTTCCATCCTTACCCAATTAGTTTGATGCTTGCTTTCACATACCATACACTGTTATCAAGAGGGTTGCTAGACTAGTAAAAAAAGGGAAGCATCAAAACAAAGAATCATCCATTTCCACACTTTCCAGGAACTCCTCCAATATTTCAACTGAATCTCAACTCTTGAAAAATCCTGTTTAGGATTACAATGAATCTTGAGAGAAAACATACACATAATCTGAGGGCAAGGAAAATTCAAAACAGCTTCAGAAAGGGAAGTCAAATATTGTGGTAGTTTTCTAAACAAAACTTGCCTCTGAAAAAAACAGAGTGTATCTCTTAGATGGGGTCTGAGCTCTCAGAAGTGTGAATACAGATCTGAGGCACCCAAGTCAGACTGTATCAAGCAGACAAGTGAAGTGCCAATATAAAGCCTCAATTTCTGTACAACTTTACCTCTACTGACTGAAATAGGTGAAAAGTGCAAACATAACTTATGATTATCTGATATCAGTATCTTATCAAAAATGAAGCAAGAACACACCATTTATAGTCTCAGAAAGTCCTGCATTTATATAAATAGCAAGGCCTAGATTTAGTTAGAATGGGCAAAGTTTGCAGGTGCTATGTATAGGGTATATAATGTCTTTTCTTAGCATGAAGCTATGTACCATTTTATTCTTTTCCCTTCTCAAGAGAGCTTAAGTAAAAGGACTGTGCAAAATATTATCTTGAGTAAGTTCTATTACTCTGAGCCAGCTTGATAATTTTGGTGTTTACTGTCTCGCTTCACAGGTCCTTACATTCACAGTGATTTATACAAAGTGTTCTGTTTTGTATCTCTCTCAAACTGTTTTAATACTGCACTAGGTAAACAGAATGTCATCAGATTTCCAGTCCTTCCTGGGTAATTTTCCCCAGTTATGTAAATGTTTATCTTAATTCTACTTTTTCCTTTGCACTTTTTAAAAATATTTTTGCTCCTTCTCTGTGCTGAGCCAGTGTGATAACAACTAAGCAGAATCGACACAAAAGAATACTCAGGCTGGATGCCAAAGAGCAGGGTTATAAGTACCCAACCAACAGAATAGTCTTTGATTAATAGTTATACAAGAAGGCATAAAGCAGTGTAGAGATCCTGTTTAGCATTATTACTCAAAACTTCCAAATACACCTAGTGGAGAAATCCAGTGCAGTAATTCAGCAATCTAGCTATTTGTGTTTACACAGTAAAAGTAGTTGCTCCTATAAACATGTTCACAGGTGTGCCAGTGCCAGTCATGTACATAGAAGTAGACATTTTGATTTAGACTTCATTTGTCTGATTATTTTTCCCACCATTTAACCTATGTTTTATTTGGCAAACAATCTTCTGGGGAAAAAGAACAGCATGTAAAGTGCTGGCAACAACATTCTCTTTGATATGCTTAACTTAATTAATAGAAAACAGCTCATGTCAACAACGTTTACGTTTCTTGTGCTTTCTCTCTTTATCCACTTGAACTGAACTACATAAAAAAGCACTTTAGAATCTACTATGTGTATAAAAAGTCCATACTCTTCCGAAGAAGTTTAAGCTTGTCAGTGTACAAAGTTGTTGATAAGTTTGGAATCATTTCCACAGCCAAATAATGAATCTAACTCAGAGAAGACACTGAATCTTCAGTATAAGCTTCCTTCCAGACAATCTCTGCTCTTTTTCCAGCTCACAAAAAATATAAGATGCATAACTACATAATTGCACAAATAAACAAATTTCAGTGGACGGAATTGTGAAGATAACCATCTTTTTTTCAGTAGACTTTAAAAAAAACCCACTAAATAAACAATTCAGCTTGCAAACAGTTGACAATCTTTCTGCTTGGAAAGCGGAAATTCTACTTACTCCTACTGTAAGGGATCCTCATATCATCCCTTTTATTTAACACCTATCTTCTATCAGTTTCAAACACGGTTAGCAAAAGGCACTTAGCTAAATAGGCAGGCATTTTAGTAGCACAGATAAATTTCTCCTTAGTTACTCACACCTTCTATGTTAAGTTTCTAAATATGGATAAACCAGAAGCCTACTCTGATTTGATAGGATTTGATGGCTTGTTTCTTCAAATAGTCATGCAAAGCGTGAATAATTTGTCTTTCTCTTCTATGACTGTATATGGAAAGCAAAAGAAAAACGACCAATTCCTAAGCTAAACTTCTAGAGAACT
The DNA here is from genome assembly GCA_033558105.1 of Coccyzus lansbergi. NCBI lineage: Eukaryota > Metazoa > Chordata > Aves > Cuculiformes > Coccyzidae > Coccyzus > Coccyzus lansbergi. Next base: position 1,897,214 of record JAUMJK010000347.1, read on the forward strand.
GAGATTTTTAATATAATTTTTTAAACATCCAAACCTACTTAATCATAGAAAAGTCAGAGTAGGTGCCATAACACTGATTACTGGCTCATCAATCAGCACCTGCACAAGATAATGTAATGTGGTATTTACCAAGTGAGTCTGGAATCAGGGTCTTTCTGTATAAGACTTAGGCTAATATAAAGCAAATGAACTGCTCAGCCTGGATGAACTTAACATCCCTTTGGTTTAATTTACACAGAGGTAAACCAGAAATAACAACAGTCAAGCAGACCGAGTCTGACTGCAAGTCTTTGTGGACCAGTACAATACATAGATACTCTAGCTGGGAGGTAGTGCATGGTGCCACGTCCCTCGCCCAGGACTAAGCAATGCAGAGACCAGCTGGTGTTTCTCCATGACAAGTGCTCTTCAGTAATACAGTTATGCACAAAGAGAAGTAGCTATAAACCACAATTAGAGAGGATACTTCCTCTCTATACCTTCCCTACGGCTCCCGGTACTGTCAAGCATTTTGTTGTTCCAGTGGGTTTGCTGTTTTGTTTTTGTCTTCTACTAGGTAACAACCACAGAAAATGGAAAATGGAGTATGTAGTTGATCTTCTCAGGTAAGGTGATTGGCTGAAACAGAAGGTAGAGTTTATTTATGATCTCCTCCATATAGCCAATCAGAGGTTTTAAAAAAATGCAGGACTGAAGTTAATCTATATTTTGTTTCTTCCAGCTGCAAGACAACTGCCATTGCTTTAGTGTACTTCAGTCCTTGGCCAAGGAAGAAATGGCAAGAAATGGCAGGGGAAAGGACAGAGACACAGAAGGAAACAGATTTAACTTCACACCAGATCATTTCTACAAATTGTAGAAACAGTAATGAAAACATGAACAGTATTTCCATTTAGCATGATATGGAACTTTTTGGACCATCTCTTAGAGGGAAAAGTATCCAAAATATTTTTAGGGCTGAACTGAACAAGTTCACTGAAAGTTAATGGAACTCATTTTCCTAAGCCCCAGAGCACTGTACAAAAACAAAAAGATCTTAAAATACGCATGTTTTCTGCTTGTTACCAAAAGGAATCAGCTGCTTCTAAAGGCCAAGAATACGCACAAAAAGGTAACTCAGTTTTGAATCTCAGCCTAACTACTTCTTCTCCTGCACCTGGCACAGTCACTCACTTCCAGAAAAACAAGGTTTAAAATCTTCCTGTTTTATCCAGTGTCACCTTGATCTCTAGTATTCACGAGCACAAAGGTAGATTAAGAGTGCTTTGAAAGAACACAGATGACAGCTGGATCTGGCAGCAGAACTTGCTTTTTCTTTCTTTTCACAGAACTATTTACAGCCTTTCTGGCTCATGCAAGGATAGACATATACACGTCTTACATAGTCCTCAGTTTGCACACTTGCCTCACTCATGTACCATTCCATCATAATGCACACATCTACAAAGACCATACCTGAAGCTCTCAGTTAAAAGGAGATGCTACTGCAAAACCTCTTCGACTACATGAAGTAGATCCACTTCCTCACCCATGCCGGCAACCCAAACTCTTCTGCTGCTGGAGAGAGGGAAAGAAGTTGTGAAATACATCATGTCAGAGAGGGGAGTTTAAAAATTATAAATAAATAAATAAAATTGACCATTGCAGCACTTGGAAATTTCTGAAGTTTATAAGGGATAGGATCGAGCCTTCCAGTTCAAGTTAAACCTTGCGATTCTTTCCATCAAAGGTAAGGTGCACTGCAATATTTACACATAAAAGAAAAACTGATGACTTTTGCCTAAGTTTATCTGCACAAAAAGTGTATGTGACTATCATCCTGAGTATGTTTTTTTCTCCTTAAGAGGCACAATTTCCAAATCAAACATATCTTGGATTATGCTCTGAAGTAAAGGACCAAGAAGAATTTCTCTCCTAGTGTTCCTGCAATACAGAGTATAAACGATGCTTGAGGAAACATTGATTCAGTGATAGGACTAGTCAGAAATAAAATAAATCCCAGGTAGATCACTATAAACATTTTTTCACTATTGCTTTCCCCCAATTAAACCAGAAGTATTAGCACCAGCATTCCTCTCTCACAAAAACAGAATTAAGTAATTCCATTTATGCAGAGGAATTCCTTTTTCCCCAAAATCAGTGCAATGTTGAAAAGGTCCAGCCTAGCTTAGGGTTTAAAAGGGTGAAAGAGAGAATAGAAGAGTTTATCTGGAACCCTACCACCTTTTCTTCCACCCTTGCTCAAGTGGTTGACTCTTAGGTAATATTTTAAGGCTAACAAGTTTATCCGTTAATGGAATGACTTGACACATTTGTGGAGTGAGTGTTTTCCTTACAAGTGTTTGTAAGTAGCCTATCTGAAGCTATGGTTCTTTTTTGTATACAAAGCAAAACCAATATAAATCAACTAAAATAAAAACAAGGTATCTTAATACAGGTATGTATTTTACTTAATTTCAAAATATCAGGTTTTAGAACTGAAATGCCTAAAACTATTTTGTTCTATTTAAACAAAGCACATCTTTACTGTCATAAAATCTCTAATTACTTAATATTCAAACTGCTTTTGACTGTGTAAAGAAGTTATTCTTACCTCCGGTTTCAGGGAAAAATGAAAAAAAAAAAAAGGAAAAGAAAATCTACAGTGGACTCTAGCCTGAGTGTGGGGATTGTGAAAACCTGTCTAGATTTAACAGAAATGTTATGAAAAGGTACCTATCAAACTTACATTCTTTTACCTCTTCCCAGCCTAGAATAAATATTTTGCCTCTAGATTGCTCACTGTTCCCGCTCCTGATACGGGCAGCCTCTCTAAAAGCAGCTACTTAGTATGTTGCACGTACACTGACTCTTTTTGGTGGTATAAATCATCTGTGTCAGTACACACAAGAGGAACGGAGGGCATCACTAGTGCAGCTGGCTTCCCCGGGCAGCGTGGGACCATCACAATAACTCAGTACCTGTCCTCTTTTGGTTCCCAGTGAGAGAAAGGTTGAAGGAATGTAGCCAGAGCATTGCTCTATTTCAGTTATTCTTGGCCATTGTATCAGCCTCTCAGGGCCATAGGAAGTGTAATGTAATGCTGTTCTAAATTTATGTCCCGGGCCAGACCAAGATTAGAGGAAGATTTTAGGTCTCCCATTATGTTTTCAATTATGTTTCCTGGGGGGGAAGGGGGGGGGGAAGGGGAAAGGGAAAGGGGAGGGAGAAATACTGAGTAGAGAGTTAAATTGATTTCACTTGAAGAAGGCAGAAAATATGAGTCTCCCCAGCAGCAGGTTTAAAGACTGAGTCTTTAGAGGATACCTTTGCTTTTGATAGGAGTTTTGACACAGCCTTAAATCCCTCTCTAAAGATTCTTCTCTCCCACCTAGCTCCTCCTGCTTCCAAACTAATCGAATCATCAGAATGAAGAGGAAATGCAGGAGCATGAATAAGTGACATCAGACAAATGAAGTTATGTGCGCTCCACAAGATCAGCTCAAATATATATCGATTGAACGAATCTTTATCTCCCCAAAGTACTACGTACAAAAACATTAAATTCAAACTTAAGCAACTGTCAATGGCATGCTATCTGAAAGAGTTAATTGTGAGGAAATGTTAACTATGACCAACAGTCATTTATTCCCTCAATATTTATGCTGTTTAAGTCAACAACAATAGGTGAAGCTCAGATCTGGAGAATTCCTACAGAAGGAGTGCTACACACTAGGGATTTCCCATTAAATTGTCTCTGACTAGATTCAGGAACCTGAATTTTCAAGGCTTTCTTGGACAAAGTGATAGGGGACAGGACAAGAGGGAATGGCCTCAAGCTCCACCAGGGGAGATTTAGGCTAGACATTAGGAGGAGGTTTTTCACGGAAAGGGTCATTGGACATTGGAATAGGCTGCCCAGGGAGGTGGTTGATTCACCTTGCCTGGAGGTGTTTAAGGCACGGGTAGACGAGGTCCTGAGGGACATGGTTTAGTGTTTGGTAGGAATGGTTGGACTCGATGGGTCCCTTCCAACCTGGTTGTTCTGTGACTCTATGATTCTATGATATGTGTAGGCTTTATAGAGTGCTTGAGAGAATCTAGAGATGTGTACTTAATAAGATAATGAAGTTTGAATTTTATTTCAAGTTTAATATTGAATGGTTTAAAAAACAATTAAACCACTTTAAAATAGCTATGAGTTTATGGGAATGTGATATGGATTGGAACAAGCAGGCCTAAATTAGTACTGGTTTGGAAGTCTAGTAAGAACTAGAACTATGGGAGGTAATTCAGGAACAGATGCATCAAATTAATTCCAGTAATACTGGAGTGATAAAAATGGCAACAGAAGCCAGCTTTGTTCAATAGAATGGAAAAAAATTCATCCATTCTCTCCCTTTCTACCCCTAAGGAGTTGGATTTTCCCGGCACAGTCATTCATTGGTGGCAGCAGATGTACCCAAATGTCTGGCACCAAGAAACTGGAGACAAATAGAAAGCACACAAGGCAGAAACAGGAAAAAAAAATAAAAACAAAACCAACCCTGAAAGTATACGTAATGCAAAGAAGTGAAGCTGCATTTCATGTTTTACACTGAAGTCTTAAAACAGATAACACACTTGAAAGAGTGAAGTATGGTCAATAAAGCATAGCTAAAACAGTAAACATTAGGAATAGAGCACTTCTAAGACTAGAAGTAATTTAGCTTACCTTAAAAATATTATATTTTAGTTATTGTGTACTCCCAGTCCCCAAAATTGGTTCTGCATATACGACCCCTTACTACTACTGGATTCCTTCTGCCCACACTCAGTTCACAAGGGCAGACAGCACTTTGAGACACCCAACGATCCCATAAACTGGGCATCTATATGGCCTATATACTTGGCTTGATTAAAGTTAGGATTAGGGTATTGTGGAGATGGAGACTGCTAATAACGGGGGTTTTCAACAGAGGCTTTCATTCAATGGTCTCCAGTTCCTCCTCACATTTACTTTCAAACTACACTGAAAATGCTTCTCAGGTTATTCATTCACACCACAGCAGCAACTGTGTGGAGTTGCACAACAGAACTACAAAGCGGTTTAGAAGGATAGGAAAGAGGACAATGTCTCAGAGGCTTGTGTGGAAAGTACACCAATTACCCATAATAATTTCTAGTCACAACTGGAAGTGGATGAGCAAGTCACAATTTGTTCAGAAAATTTATCGCTTTTTCTCAAGAATTGCCTGTGAATAGACTGTGAATTCTATTAATTTGTCTCCAGCTGGCAAGTGTACACCAAATATTTTATGTGAATGAATCCTGGCCAATGGATTGCTCACAGACTTATGTCTGTTCTAATTGCTTCAATATTCTCGCTTTGACATTCAAGCTGAGGATGCTTAGATCAAGCCCTAGTTGCAGCAGATTCAGTTTCATTCCTAAAGTAATGAGAAATTTACCTTTTAGACAGAAGATAGCCATAGAAATCTTCCTTTCATTTAAAACAAAGCATAGCAAATAGGAAACAGATCTCTGGCACTGACAGAAAGACAAGGAGGAAACAGAGAAAATAGTGATTAATGAGATTTATTTGTGCTGCGGATAGTGATCAAAGGGGAGGAAAAGCAGCACATAGAACTCACCATTACTTTAAAACCAGAATTCGTTTGATGTGTAGCATAGCATAGAAAAGCCATGAGAACATTATAAATAAAGGTTTAAACTGAACAGCTGCAGGCACCAAGAACATAGTATGAAAATTTTTGCTTTTTAAATGACCAGTTGGTGGATAATAATGATAAATTAATTTTAACTATTATTTGTTTTAGTAAACAAAGCCTCTTGGTGCAAACAGTAGTATAGTGTCCATACAGAGCAGCCTGTATACTTGCAGAGTTGACAAGAACATAAGTACTCGCACATACACACAAAAAAAATACCTCCAGAATAAAGAACGGGTTCCCTAAGAGCAGAGTGGCTGTGAGGACTGACCCCAGCAGTGCCAGGGAATCTACACCCTGCTCAGCAAGGAAGCAGAAGCATCACACTGCTACACGTATGGAGAGGATTTACAACTTCGCACCCTGCTCTCTCAATTCCTTATTGTATGTGTTTGCTAGCCTGTCCTTTCCCTTTTCATGTGAAGGTCTGATCGAGACCCCCATGGAAGTCACTTAGCCCACAAAAAGCAGCTCAAATCCCTGCTGATGTCATCTAACCAGTTCCAGTGCTGACAAGCTCAGAACCCTCAGTCCGGAAAGGGACATTCTTCTGGTGTTTTTCCCACTCTCTGTAGCACGAACTGTTGCCTCATAGAAGGCTCGAGCTGTTCTCCCTGCATGATCCATAAGCTGACCATGCCTTCTTTCACCTTAAAAGACCTCACCTATGCAGGCATTTTTCGTTACAGTAGTGTCCCTTGTGATGCTCTGTAAAAGCACTTATTCAGATACATTCATATAATGTACGACATACGACACTTATTCAGATACATTCATATAATGACTTTGAAAGATGCTAAAGATCAATATGATATATTTTCTTTGAAAGTTGGCCGCCAAGTAATAGGACAAGATGCAGAAGACTGATGTATTTCACAGCTTTCTGAAAGTGGGAATTTTGAAGAATGTGGAAAACTGTATGAGAACAGCTTCATATTTTGAAAAGACCTTTCTAAAACTAAAAAGCTTCATATGTAACATGAATCCTGCTATAAGGTAAAAGTTTAATATTGACAGGAATTTTGCCACCTTAAGTTTTGCTTTCTCTGCTCTTAATCATGGATAATTCTTTGCCTACAGAAAAAGAAGCTCCTTTTATATTGCATCTCTATAGATTTGAAATACCAAACTACACTTTGCAAGAACACTACAGGGTTTTGAAGAAGACTTATTCTGCTTGTCTAACTGTACCATACCTTTGCCATATTTAATTGTTTTACCACCAAAAAAAACAATGGAAATTTAGAAAAAAAAACCAACCAATAAGAACTGTGGTAAAACAAAAACAAACTCATTTTTTAATTTTTTTTTTTTTTTTTTTACAAAGATGATACCATAGTTCATTTGGCAGATTGATTTGGTCAACATTGGCGTAATGAAGGTACACTATGTTAGGATTAGTGCTACCTTATAGCATGGAGACTATGAACAACTTAAGAGGAAGGGAAGTAATAATAAACTAAATAAAATGCACTAATTAAATTGCCAATCTCACCTAAAGTAATACTTTGAATATTGGTTTTGTTCAGCATTTGAATCAAAAATGTTTCTCTGAAAAAAAAAATCTCTTGATAAAACTGTAGAAAACACTTAAAATATCTCACTGAAAAGGAGAGAGGCTGGGGGCAGGAGGGAGAGACAGGGAGAGATCTGTTTTGTGTCATATGAAATATTTCCTACAGCTGAATAAGAAACTTTTTCTTTTAGGACCAAGAAAAATAAAGCAAATAAAGAGTGACATTTGAAGTTCTTGTGGTTCCTCCCCTTTCACATGAGAACAGAAGAATTATAAGACATGTCCAGGATACTAAAGACTGAGATGTACTTCTATTTTCCTAATCAGGTGTGAATGCAATCTTCTCACATTCTTGTCTAACCACAGGGTACTACTTCACGGACAATTTTTGCCCGAAGAAGATTGGGGTTTTTTTGTTTAAACAATTGAATGTTCATTGATGAAATAGAATATATTATAAATTGAATATATCTGGTTTCTTGCTGCAGGTAAGTCAGTCCTGCCATTGATTCATTTGGTGAATATTATGTATTTCATATTGGAATAAAGATATTGAAATATTTTTAGCAGGATGATGCACCACATAAAACTCTGGGATGCATCATCAAATTCAGAAACCCCACATGTAAAAGGTGGAATTGAGGTGAGTCTTTCCTACACTGTCTAATTCTGTCTTGAGGTTAGTAAGAGAGAAACTATTGCCACCCTGGGCTCCCTTTCCTGCCAAGATTAATTTCAAAGATTTATGAAAGGTGTGGATTAATTTTTCTCCATGACTTAACTGTTTATTGTCAGTTCCATCAGCTGGGGTACTAATTAATGCAGTTCTAATAGTGACAGGAAACAGTTTCTGTCATCAAAGATCTTAATGTATGTTCATTAATGACATCATAGAAGTTAACATTAATTTGCCACATAGCCATCTGAAGAAGGTAGTGACCCACAGCACCATACCAAGAGAGTGTTTTTTCTCATGAAGTGCCAGTGCATGCATGAGCAGGGTACCATGAATCTTTACAGCAATCAAATGACCTTCTTTCTCCTCCAGGAAAAGCTTTATCATCTTGTTATATTGCCACTCATGTGGGGCTAAGGAAGAGGGTGCTGCTCCCTTAGAGATGACTTCTTTACATATGAGATACCTCAGCAGTAGAAAAAGGGTCACAGATCATGTCACTGTTTTTGAGAGAGCCAGGGTATGCAGCAGGAAATTACATGCGCATTAGCTGAAGCTGGTTTAAAAACAAAACGAGCTATTTGAACAGCTTGATTAATGATGGCCACCTAAGCTTCAGGAAAAGGAGTTCATGTCTTGCTAACTGGCTGGAGTTCTCACAGGAGATGTCGGCCAGGGTACACACAGAGGGGGATAGCGCAGAGAGCATTTCCTGAGATACTCAGAAAACATTTAACAAACTTTACAGGAGATTAGTGTTTCAGATCCAACAAATGTCTCAAATAGTGGAGACCAGAGAAAGAAGTTATGTCTCCACCAACTGAAAATTGGCTACAGAACAGAAAAGAGAGTCACAGTAAGGCAGATTGTTGCTGCCTGACAATAAGTTACTCGCAGTAATGTAGCTGGTTACAGTCGGGCTGCCATTTCCTTAGTCTCACTGGAACTCCTTTCAAAGCAGCTGATAATTGTTACTGCCAGGCAGAGTTGTGGAAAAGGTCAATGTGTCAATCCTTGACTATTTTAGTCCAGGAACACTGTATTACTCCTCATGTATCTGTGACAAATTCCTCCCTTACTCTCTCCCTTGTGGACAGAAACAAATGAGAAACCCACTTAAGTGTAAGACATAAGGCATAATACAGAAAAGGCAAAAATAGAAGAACAAGATAGATTGAGGGAGAAAAAAATCAAAACAGGCAACAGTCTAACTGACCTGTTCAAAATTATCATTCAAGGGATGAGTGCTAGATTGAAATAGTTGCAGGAAGCAGGACTTCCTTTCATATGATGGATTACTCTTGCAAGAGAAGCTGCCTGCTGCTCATCACAAACACGCGGGTTTGACAATAAGCACTTATTTCTACCATCCCAGGTGTTTTTGCCATCTGCTTCTGGACTAAGTCTCAGAATTTGATGGAGATTCCCTCCATCTCTAACCCTGAAGAACCCCTAAATGATGTGTGGAGAGGCGGGAACTCACTTGATTTGAACCCTCCTCAGCAGCAAATGTGCTGCTTTCTGCAGAGCAGACAGCAGAGTCCTGTCATCTTATCCTGAAGCAACAGCTAATACCCAACTGGGTTGAGGATAAAGGTCAAAACCAGCTTTAGATTAATTCCTTGGTCACTGTCATTCAGCTATATATGCTGTGATGACTGAATAAAAGTACATTTTTTAAAGTACTGAATGAGGGCCCACAGAATACTCTTCCTCCAGTTCAGTTCTTTGCCAATACAGCATTTTCTCTCCACCTGACACTGAAAGCACAAATTCTGTAGTTTGGCTTGCTGATGGGAACTTGATTCAACACTCACAGATGAATATTTCTTTTCTCTGTCTGTGCTAGTTCATCTTACTTCAGGCCTCATTAGGGGGAATTTCTCCTTTTGTTTCAGAATCTCAGCACAGTCTCTGCACTTCGCTAGCTAAGCTCATCTTTCTAGCTTCAACCAATTCCCTGCTTAATAGGATCCAGGTTTTTTCCATCTTTTTGCACGATTTCATCAACACAAGTGTCTGAATGATTTGACAATTTCAAATTCGTGAATGGCATTCAAAATGGTCCAACATAATCACCTAGAATAACCTATTGAGACATTAAAAATAGAACACTGAATCAATCACAACCACTTTGTGTATAAAACTTACAGATTCCATGACATCAAAGATCATCACTACATCATTCAACAACTTCCTTCAGACTTTGAATAAGCCCTTCCTGGAATGGAAGAAGTGACAAGGTCAGTACGAATACAAATACAAAATTAAAAATATAAACTGTAGTTTCTTTGAAGCACTATGTAATTTTAGTTTGTTTGTGTAGCTGTACAACATAATTAGTAGTCAGTAAGCCCCTCATAATGTGCTACTGTCATAAAAAATGTCACGAGTTGTAGAAGAGCTGCACCAGAGAAATACATAAAGCAAAGATTCACATCACTCCAGTGATTACTGCAGGTTAAACAATTTTTCAGTTTACCAGACACATTTGTTCTGTCTCATAAATACACCATTCAAATAATGAGTGACTTTTCTATTCCTAATACAGTTTATAAAAACACTCCTTCTTTCTGAAACAAAGTTATTCCTAAAGGATGCTAATGGCATCCTTTTTTTGATCTCACACATTCACTCATCCCGCATATTTTTTCTTATTGTACAGAAATAATTATCTCTCACGCAGCACAGGAGTTACAATTTTGTTTAAGCTCCAGAAAAAGACAGCAGCACTTTCACAACTTCTCATATTTCGAAAACTATTTTTCTTAACTCAGTACCAGCCACACTTGAAAGGTTCATTTTGCCAGACCAAAGGTACAAAAGAATTTTAGGAAATGTCTAAGTGTATTTAGGTCTTGGTTCAAAATCAGTTGAAACTTAGTGACTGACCGTCATCCATAAATTCAATATTCTAACACTATTACATTTGAATAACTACAAAAAAATGTGACTAGCACAGCTCAGTATAGATACTTCACTGCAATATTTTTGAACTGCAAATACTAGTTAGTTCAAATGTCACTGTTTCTAAGCATTTTTCAACATAAATCTCAAAGTTTCCTTTCATTAAAAATTTTTCTTCTTCTAGCAATCCTTTGGGATATTTTTTTGTTTTGAATGTATACTTTTATATTTATTCAAGTTGTTAAATTATTTCATTTATTACCAGTAATAACAAATGAACAGTCTAAATATGAAATGAGCATAGCAACAATTTATTTACCAATTACAAGACTCTGCATTTCTTGGTTGACAAGGCCAGTGCAGCAGAAGTTCTGCAAGTGTAGCCAAATTTTATTGGCAAGCCAGGAGGAAAAAAGATCATGAAAAGCATCAATATTTATTTTTTCAAATCATAGAAAATCAAAACAAAATCAAACAGCAGAAAAATATTCTGTTTCAGTTTGAGAGTGAACACTGAGTTCTTTCTCATTTTGTTCAAATCACTTTTCTTCATTCCTACTACAGAGAAATACAGACCAAAATCTCAGATTCAAATAGTTGCAAACTTGAGCCAGGAAACTGATCCAAGTTTTGCAAGAGTTCTCTCTGTCATTCAGGGAGAGCTCTAATCCTTAATTCCGATACTCCTCAGCTTAATGATATTTGCCTCAAATCGGGAGGCAGAAAGCCTTTCTAGGGATGTGGGTACATGCATTTCTGGCATCCTCATCATCTGTCCCTGCTGGGGCCTCACAGGTACCAAGTTCAACCCAGAAGAATGAACACCAGCCAAAAAAATGTTGTGGGCAGATGACATGTAGGAGGAAGCAATAATACAATTCATCCTGTGGGCAACCTGTGGCTAAAACTTAAAGGTATCCACCTTGGCATAAAACCTAGAAGGAAAGTGACAGCTTAAGCAGTATTTACCCACTTCGTCTGTTCCAGGAAAACACAATTCAATAAGGAAAATAAGCCCAACAAGAATACACTGAGTCAATTTTCTTTCGTAAGTATTACAGTCTATGAGAAAAGACAAAACAATTTAAATCTTAATTTTCCTTTGGGATCAGGCCAGTTTGTAAATGAGAATTGAAGGCACGTGTAATTTCTTTTTTTCTTTTGCCTTTTTCTCCACCTCCACTCCCTCCCTCACAGTCATAAGAGTTTTCATGTGCTTTTAGGCTCGCCTTTTGTTCTACTACAATAAAGTCTCCAAACAATTGCTAGGTCAAACGTGTTCCATCTTTTTTCTATTAGTGCAACAGCTGGTGTTTACCTCTTAAAATTCCCTTGCTGTCAGTTAATGCATGCCTTCCCTTTTGAAGAATTTCTAATCTGACTTTCTGTTCCAGTCCTTTACCGTTCTTTTGACCTCAGTTTAAAGATCAGATGAACCTACACCAAAGACAGAGATTCAAATGGCCTCATATAATGTTCAGATCTGGAAATAAGCATCATCAGACTCCTTCCCCTGATGGTGAAATGAAAACATTAATTTGAGCAAGAAAGCAGATGCCTGCTATTTCTTGCAGAAGTTTAGATCCTGACTCACATCTCGCTTTTCCAGCACAAACTGCCTCCCATCAAACAAACATATTCCGATATTCAAACATCCTATTCTGATGGATGTACACATTTCTTCAGTATAATCCAGATTGAGTAAAGCACTTGAAATCATACCAGCCTTTCAGAGGACAATAGTAGTTGATAACCTTTCTATGCCTCTTGGAAGACAGAGCTACTGTCATCTCCTGGTCAAATCTGGCACCATTTAAAATGTTTTCCAGATAGCCTATAATTTGATGGAAGGACTGATTGTTCAACATGTCATACGTTTTAATGGAACATTCAAGAAGGAGCACATAATAAAGGTAAACAATCATTGAAAACTGATAAATCTATGCAATTGGGACAAGCAAGTTGCAAGTAAGCATTAAAAGTCTACTTGACATTAAAGATGGATACGGGTAAAGCCTCCAAAATAGTAAAGGGCATGTTTTCAGTGTTAACTTCTTTTTGAACATCATTACTGCCACTATGTTAAAATTACAGAACAAATTTAAGAGTAACAGGTGCCAAGCAGGCTAGGAGCAAGTTACCTTAATGGCTTTCTGGGAGGAAGAGCACAACATGCACAGTTGCTTTCAAATGTGCCAGTTTTAGGTCATTTGACTTCTGTCTGCTGCATAATGTAGGCAACCCAAAACCTAAGTTAGAACTGCATTGGACTGTACCTTATTGTGGGCTACAGTGCTGCTAGGAGTCAAAAAAATACTCCATGGCATTGTCTACATTGTCTACACCTGACACACTCCTATATTGCCTTCCTAAGGCCATAGATAAAAACAGCTCTTCTAGAAGTTCTTCATAGAGTGTCTTTGCCCTGTACAGGAGTAGACTTTTGTAGCCATTTTATACTATTTCAGCCTTTTCACACAGCATAAAGGGACAAAATACATCTTAGCTGGTCTGTATGAGCTGCTTCAAAATATATTCAGGTGGGATAAAGACACAGAGGATCCAAAGCCATTACTGACCACGACTTAACCCAAAAACCACTGAGGCATGTAGAGTAGTAGAATTCACTGGCTCTACACATCCCTTTAATGATATTTTCTATTTCAAAGTATTACAGCTATTTCAGCAGATGTCCAGCATCTGTGGGGTTGATGGGGTGCTAATCCTATTACAAGGTGATGATTGGAAGCCTATACCTTATACTTCCAGATGGTTTTAGGATTCGAAGACCACATATGCTCCAAAAGGGGAGAAGGAATGTTTGGAGAGCTGTCTGAGTGTGAGATTTTCATAACATATTTGCAGAGTTTTGAGAGTTTCCGGATAGCTAGGGACCACAAACTGTACATACATTAAAGAGCAGAAGTTCACAACACCCTTCAAAGTTTGGAAGACTTTACCCAGCAATATGTAAAGCTGTTAATATTCCCACTGGAATGTGTTGGAGATCCCAGCAGCTCTTGGCATGGTACACTTGGCAATCAGCCACACCGCCTTCTTTGCTTCTATGAAAGTATAGAGGCCTTGTACTCATTTTCCTATCCTTTCATCAGAATGAAAGGTTCAGGTGACTTCACTTGTTCCATGCTGGCATAGACATAGTGATCCATGTATCCTACTAAAAGGATCTCACTAATTTCCTGATTCTGGTTAACTAGAATAATATTGATGAAAATCCACACTGACCTCCAAGGACTGCACAAGTTCATAGTTCAACATTGATAACCACTCCTGCATGTTACTGTGGAATCTCATAAGATTTTATAACTATCAAAGATCCAGTTGCTGAAATCAGTACAAGATTCTTAATTTCACTTACAGTAAGTGCAAGCCCCCAGGGACAAGGGCAATGTGTGAACTGGAGGACCAAAATATATTCCAATATTAGGAAACCAGAATGTGAATGTGTACAAACATTGCTTATTAGTACCATAGATCAAAGAAAGAAGCTTGGTTTTTTCACACCTGTTCAATCTTTCATAGCATTCAAGCACATAAATTAGCCAAGTAAAAGAAATACAATATTTGTGCGAGTTATCAGTAGTGTTACTCTGTATCAGTCTCACACCTCTTTTGACTCACCTGTGTTTCAATCTTTCATAGATGTTCAGTTAAATGACCTTATCTGACAGAAAAAAAAATAACTACATCAGAAACAGAGAAAGAGATCCTGGAAACCATTTTGAATAAAAGATCAGTAACTCAGTAGTGTTCAGTTCAAGGTTATTAGATATAAAGGCTTGGAAACTGGGTATGTGGAAGTAAGACCTGCTAGATTAAATGAGATTAATTTTTCACCGTAGGTGCCCTTTCACTGCAGTACCAGATACTACATGTCAGCTCCACTGGCTGAAATGATAGCAGTTTCTAAGAATATATCTGTAATCATTCTTCATCCCACGTTTTTTTGTCACCAAGTTGCAGAAAGAGCATGTATGTTATTGAATAAAGACAAAAAGCTTTAAAATGTAGCTTAAAACAATGTTTGAGTATTGTCACCTGCATTGTTTTTAGAGTTGTTGCAATGTATATAAGCTAGGAGCACTACCAGAAATACCTTCTTCTCTTGTAAGGATGTTTATTGTATTACAGAATTATACATATAATGTTACAATGACCAAAATTACACAAGAGAACCAACTCTGACAATTTTATTCTATTCAAGTTGTAGAAGACCTGATTTGGGAACGCACAGTTAAAAGATTTGTAAAGAGAAGGGAACAGTGAATTAGTGGTAGGTACTACTGACCTTTGAGCCTGCTAGTAAGCAGCCTTAAAAAACATCTGCATGCTTAGAAGTCAGTTATTTATTTTGCTCTATCAGGGTTATCACACTGATGCTTGCTTCATCTGGTGAGACTTCAGTTTTATAAGCACAGGTCTTGAAAGTGAACCCATTTGTTGAGACCCCTGAGTCTTTATAGATTATATTTAACTTTGAGAATCACAACGGAGTCATAAAGATATCTGTGACACTGATGTTGTTGAAGAATCCGTCCCAGAGGGAGCAGATTGAAAGTAACAGTATATTTTATAATGCTGAATTGTGCCAAGACTCCCACTATTTATAAGTCTTAAAATTTTGTAGTCTATAAACCAGCTCTTCATTACTGATGCATTGTTAAATATCTTGAGTTCCATTTTTGACGATCAGAGCCTTTTCAAGTTTCCATTACTGTTTACTGCTTACCAATTGTTTCAAGACTGTTTGGGGCACAGATTCTTCTGTTACAACTGATTTTGACTCTTTGACCAAGCCAGGTCTCCAAACATTCATCAGATCTATTGATATTTTAAGTATCAAAGTACCTGTTAAAAGCAGTTTCTCAATTAGTTGCCATAGAAATTCATGGTGAGCCTCCTGGTATTTTCAGAGGGAGTGCAATCAGACTCCTTCTGATGCATGAAAATGGTCAACTACATAGCATTGATACAATGTGGGAGTTGTAACTATTAAGACATCTAGAGTACTAAAAAGAACCAGGCATCTCTTCATAGAACTTGATTATAGATTAGGGGCAAGTATGTTGTTTGACCCTCTGTATCCCAGACTCAAAGTGTCATGGTAGCTACTATACCCTTAAAGAGGATCACACTCTTCCTTTAGACAAAGCAAAAACTTTCCTTGTATCTGCCTGCCTCAAGAACCATTGTCCTGATTTGATAGGAATGGTTTTGTCTAAGCATTTATGGCCATGAAAATACTCAAGCAAAAAATCTCCGTAGTTTTTAAGGCAGAAGTTCACAGCTACAGACAAATTTATAAAGCCTATGTATATAGTGGACAGATGGATGTGAACATTTCTCACAGTAAATCATAACAACTGGGATATTCGCCGTGGAGCATAGTAGGACTCAGCACTCTAAGTCTTTCAAACTTTAAACTATTACAATAGCAAAACCACACAATTGTGCATTTAGACTCCTTTTTGCAAGACAGTAAGAAAAAACCCTATTCTAAAAGTATTTAGATATAGCAGAAATTATGTTCCTTTTAAAGGATCCCTCTAAATTTTGGCTCTATGGTAAATACTTCTCTAGTAACTGTCATTTTCTGCCATGTTCTTGACATAAGAAAACAACATCTATTAGCCTGGCTTTATCGTAATCAAAATGAGAGTTTACCACACCTGTTTACAATATTTGATTATGCAATGCTGTTCATACAATTTGCAGAATTTGTTCATACACATATATTATCTTCATGTATGCAGAGCTTAAAAACTCTAGGAGATTTGCCAGTTATAGTACAGGCTTGTAATTCTGGGAAAATCTTTCCTCTTTGAGTGTATAGGTTATATTCTTGTAAACATATCAGCAAACAAAGGCTTTATTATGCTGGTACAGTCTCTGAAGAAATGAGATTCTGTAAATAGCTTATACAAAGCATCCCTGAGATGTTCTCAGATGGAATAAAAGCTACCATTTCATAATTAAACAGTTGGTCTGAACCTCTCTCAACAGACCGATAATTTCAAATGTTCAGATAACTTTGCAAATACAAGTTTTGCAAATTTTAATTTCCCATAAGTACTTAAAGTTAATTTACATCTACATCTGGAAAACAAAATCCAATTGCTGCATGAAAGTCACAGGAAGTATTGAGAGCTGTAACAGTGTCTTGCAAGCAGTGATTGAATTTACAATGTATTTCCAGAACTGCATGGTTTTGCAAGCCAGTGAGAGACAAGCACAAAGCTTAGGTATCACTTTAGCTTCTTTAAATTCTGAAAAGAGTACTCAGTGGAAAGATACAGAGGTTTCAGTAGCAGAGAGAGTACATTTGAACAAAACACAGAACTTCAAGTCAGAGTTTAAGTTTGTAAAAAATTTCTGGCAGGGATCTTTATTCGTATTTTACTGCAGCACCTAATATAGAAAAATAACATTTCAAACTAGGAGCTTGTTGTTGCTATTAAGATCACATATAATACAACAGGACAGAATGTAATAGCACCCTTTATTGGACAGTGTTTAAGCCAAAACCATAAATACTCTCATAATATATAAAATAATTCATTATCTACTGAATAACTATGATCCAGTATTTCTACACACAAATTCAGGTGATATGAGACTAGTCTCCTGGGAAAGTAATTCCCAAGAATCAAAGGCAGTGGCTACAGAGTACAAGTGACTTCAGTAAGGGCCAGATGCATAACTATTCTCACAGTTTTCAAATAAGCCTCTTCATAAGTATGTCCTATTTCAGCCTTTGATTCAAACAAAGCAACAACTCATATGCACAAACAAGCAATAGATGTTTCATCTAAACACTAGCACTTCCAGGCACATTCAGAACAAAATTTCTGCTTTAACTTTGTTGTAAAATTTGATTTTCAAAACCACAATCATCATACTAACATATAGGTCATATATTCCATATTTTTCAGATGATCAGAACTGAATCCATTTTCCAGAGCACACACTCATTATTATGAACTTAAAATTTCCTTCCCACAAGTATTCTCTTCAGTTCCTTTCAGTGACCACTGCAGTCAAACTCTGTGATTCTACTTACAAAATGTGTGAGGAAAATTTAATGAATACACAAACTTCAGAAAGAACTGGAGTTAATTTCCTAGCTGTGAAAGTACAGTCTAGTAACTTCCTTTGACACCTATGAAAGCATGAGCTTCATAAAATCAAACATACAACAGTTGTTGCTCAAAAGTCAACTTTAACAAGTTACCGCAACACAAGATCCATGAAAACAAGGGAGTTTTGCATTTCTGAATGTGACAGAAATGGATATAGGGGCAGAATTTTAAAGTCTGAACTTCAAAGAAAACAGTACTTTTATCCAACACACATCTTAAACCTTTATTTGTCTTCCTCATTAAATATATGCAGTTTCTTTCTTCAAATCATAAAACTTATTTTTGTGTAAAACAGACAAATTTCACAAATAATGTTTCTCAAAAAACTTCAC
Organism: Coccyzus lansbergi; assembly: GCA_033558105.1. Classification (NCBI taxonomy): domain Eukaryota; kingdom Metazoa; phylum Chordata; class Aves; order Cuculiformes; family Coccyzidae; genus Coccyzus; species Coccyzus lansbergi. The sequence continues at coordinate 1,915,495 of JAUMJK010000347.1, forward strand.
TTCAGAAGAAGTTTAACAGTGCCTTCATTAAGTCAACTGTGAAATGTCCAGTATCTAATAAATGGGAGCTGAGATTTTTTTTTTCTTTTTATTGCAATAAAAAAGTACCAACACCCTGACACTGGGGAGATTGTTACAAAGATGTTTGCTATGTTCCATGAGCATAAACAAAAATTGCAGGCAACATCTACATTGCATGAATTTACTCCAGTGGCTCTGTCACTTGTTTTACAACAAAAGAAGCTTAAAGAAAGTAGTATGGTACAGCTCCATACCACTCTGAATCAAAAGGATTTAAAAATATCAAACCATGATGGTTACATCTGCAGACAGATGATTAAATCTCATTTGTTTTATACAACAGCTCAGGTGTACAGACTAATAGTACAAGCTGGGGAAAAGAGTAGGATCTTATCATAAATGTTCTTCCGTTTCTGAACTGTATTGATCCGTGAACATATTCCAGGGAGAAAAAAAAAAAAAAAAAACTTTCCAATTTGTGTTTGGGGAGCAATTTGACAGTTTCTCTGAAATTGTAAAGAAAACTCTAAATAAATATTTGGCATCAAATATCCTGTTCCAGAAGTACAGCTTTTTTGCCATTTGTTCGTAATCTTAATCCTGGTAATTTTTCTTCTTTCTCTAGACAAATTAACTGTTGCTTTATGGTACAGTACATATTCCTCTGAGGCTAGGTCAATATATTATGTTAGACAACCTCATTAGATTTCCTGGTTTCCTGAATTATCTATCACTCCACTGTACAAAACAGAGATCTTCCTAAATAGTTAAACACCTTTAACAGTGATCAAGATTTACTGGCAGGTAGAGTCAATGGTTTCCATTAAGACAGATCACTCTCTCAGACCACTTCTTAACAGCTGGAGATCATATCCATAACTATATCTGTTAGCATTCACTTTAGCCTGACAGGAGTCTCAGCTGAGAATATCCAGATCTGAATATGCCTTGCTCGTAAAACTCTTACCTATAAACAAACCATTTTATAAGACTGCAATAAGAGCTTTGAAACACATTGGTAGGATGGTTTAGGAGCATCTGGAAGAATGTACACTGCTTATCTAACACCTTTTAGAAATACTAAATACACCAAAAGAGCAGGTGGTGCAAAACAGAAAGAGTGTTAATGAAAAAGCAATGTCCTTAACATACACATAAACTATCAGTGTGTGGGGATGCGTGTGCTGAGCTGGAAGCACATGCCACCAACCGGCATCTGTTACAAACCAAAATATCATGATGGATTTTTCTTTCAAGTCTGGTTGCTGGACAGGTCAGTAATTCTAACAGGAGGGACTTCTGCAACATATAAAAACTGGAATAGCAGGTTATTCTGGAGAGTAAAGAGGAAGGCACTGATGTCGTTATATACTCTGTCAGGCATTCAAAGCAACAGGCAGAATGATGAAATCAAATCTGTCTCAATGTACGGCATGGCTGTGGAGGAGTTCACTTCATAATCCCAGAAAAGCCTTTCCTGATTTTTGTTGCCAATCAGTATAAGTAAAAAGCCTACTTCCAGAGGCTCTTACTAGACCACATATACTGAGAAATCACAGCTGGAAAAGTCCACTCAGCTGGCATTGTATGTAATGGTCAAAAAGGCAGCCGTGAAATTAGGCAGTGCTGAGTTTTATGGTACAAAAGAAGAAGTAATCTATACTACCTTCATGATGAAAGCGATAAAAATGTGACAAGCAAATTATATCAACATAACAGAAAAAGAAGAGGCAATAGCATGATGTTTTACACAAATCCAAAAATATGCTTCCTTTATTGATAGTTCTTACTCTATAGATATCCATTCCCTTTCACTCAACAGGTGATAACAACCGTAGTTTAGATTTCTACAGTTTAGATTTCTGTGTCTCCACGGTTAACATTGCTGAATCATCTATTTTCATCCAATTTCAACCTCTCAGAAATCAATGAAGCAAGCACTCACATCTATATAATGAGGTTGTACCCAGGCCTAAACATTTCTTGTTTGGTTGTAGAATTTGAATTACTTAAGTCTGGATACTGCAAAAGTAGATTACTCTCAGAGCTGAGTGACAGAGGAGGATGGCACCAAGGGACAAAAAGAACTGAAGTCAGTCATGAGAGGGTAAGCAGGGATGGAAAGAAAAAGTTTTGAGGTTAGAGCATAAAGTTGAAACAAATCTATCCTGACAGTATGAGTAAAGAGATAGAAAATTTGAATTGAAGACCTGGCTGCCTTAAAAGAAGGAAAAAGGACACTTTTCCAGTTGGGACAGTAATATTGGATGATCATCATGAGCTGCTCTGAGATCAGTAGATAAACAGTAGTACATACAACAAACTATTACCAACAATTAATTACAGTTCTTATTGCAGCATGACAGCTGGCATTTTTAGTATCCAATATCAGATGCATTTTTAATAATCTGAACCATAAAATAACACATTTCAGGAATGCATTAGGTCCCTAAATATAGGGCTTTGCTTGCTATTCTCAACACGCAAGCCATCCTCCCTACAACATTCTTCAGCTACCATGTCAAGATCCATCTTTTTCATGTGGTCAGAGATTTCACTTCTCTCTCATACTGTAGTATATGGGGTGTTTATACTTCTTGTGCTTCTACTTCCATTGTCAGCCTTCTTACCACACTGAGATCAACTTAAGGAACCTTTAGGGTCCCAAAGTGTCTTAGAGGCTTAAACAAAAAAGGATGCGTAGAATTTGTATGAACTCCAGTTCTCTAAAGACCAAACTTTGCAAAGGTTTCTGGGCAACTAAATTCTGTTTTGGAGTCTAAAGATCTTAGTGCTCACAGCCAGTGGTATCTATATCTACTGCTTCTATAGGCGTTAAATTTGCTTTTACCAAACCCTGAACTAATAGGATATGGTAAAGAATAACCAAAGATCTCTATGAAATTGGTAGCTTTTGCAAAGCCTACTGCCTCTGCTCATAAGATGTTTGCCAGTAAAAATGCCATCCTTAAAGAAATAGGGAGAATGCCATAGGAAATAGTAGGTAATCTTGCAGTTGGTAACTTCTAGGACTGAAAGGTAAATAACTCCCCTACATTGGATCATCTCATTATATTTTTAATTGCTTCAAGCAAAAAGAACTCAGTTTGATATAACACATCAAAATTGGCACTTCTAGCATCATACAACAGCACAAAACACCCTCAAATCTGACCAATACATACCAACTAACAAATTTTCCATATACAGAAAGTCTCACATAGCAACTTGCACGTAGCACTGAAAAACATCCAGGATTAAACATGAGACTTGCACATGTTGTATCAGTCAAAATAATTTTGATTAATTCTTCCCGGTTTTGAACAAAGAATTTCAACACTTCAACCTCAGTTGAGACTACAGGTCAAAAGAAAATTATAACATTGCATTTCCTCTGAAAAATGCTGCTTGAACACATTTGCAGATATGAAAAACTTACACTTTTGTGCATGGTATTTATGATATTTTCTCCCTTTCTCTCCACTTATTTATCTCCCTGTTTAGAAGGGCAAAGTTGAAAAAAAAGAATAAGCCTTATATAGAAATCAATGGTGAAGGAGAAGAAGAAAAATCTCCTTTTCTTATTCTTCAGGCATTTTGTCCTTGAAAAAAAGAAATAGAGAATTATATTCCCTCTCCAATTTCTTACACACTCTCCAAAATAATTTTGAAAAGATGGTTTGGAAGTAATATGAAAAGGTTTTTCTGATATATTTCAATATTTCTAATGGGAAACAAAATACCATCCTTTTTGTTAATAAATATTTTGGGCTGTCATACCTGAGAAAATGTTTTTCCAATCACTTACAGTTATTTGTGTCATAGTTATTTGTATCATTTGTGTTATATCATAAGCTTCAGTTTCTCATAAGTGTTAGGTCTACTGAATAAAGAATTTATTTATCTACCTAAAATTCTAATGTCCCATTTGTAGTAAGTTACGCACTTGTGTTGAGGTTAGAGGAATCCTTCCTCCTAAATAGATGCTTGAGCAGCCTGAAAATTTTGACTATGTGTTTCATCATGGTTTCTAGCTCATTACATTCAATCCACAATTAAAAAAATTATTTTTAGTAACACTAGAAATCAATAGAATGCAAGGGCCTGATTGACAGCACTAGATTGACATTCATATTCATGGGAGAGGGGTTGCATAAACACCGGTAAGAGCTTGTCTTATAATAGGAAATGGCTCTGATAACCTGGCATTAGCACACTGTATGGACATTTGTATTTCACAATAAACCTGCTTTCACACTATTTAATTTAATCTAGATCCAAAACTGGCACAAGCTAAAATGTAAGACAAGCATCTATGTGAAAGTTACCGCAGAATAATGATTCTGATCCAATATCATACCTTGATTTATTTGTAAAATTATTTCCTCCAAAGTCAAACCCTAATATGAGATCCATGCCTATATTTGCCAACTGAGACCAAGCCAAGCCAGCTGCAGAACCAAAAGAGGCATTCAGCCTCAAGAGACTCTTAGGTATCTCTGGTAAAAATGCCAGTTATTGACCTCATTCTCTCTCCCCAGATTCTGATGAGTTGCACATCTGCCCATCAGCTCTCCTGATGATTTCAAAGGAACTATCTCTAGCTGACTCTGAATCCAAGGTAAAATACAAAGATCAGCCTATGTGCACATAAAATATAGAGTCCCTCTTTCACCCAAACCTTGCTGTTGGAAAGTGACTGTGCTTCATGGATTGCATCAGCCTGAAGACATGAACCCATGAAAATATCTTTTTAGACAAACCATTCCACAGGCACCACAGGTCTTTTCACTGTAATGCTTAGGGTTGCCATCGTGAGGTTATGATAGAGATGTGTTACACTGCAATTTGTGCAATGGCATAGATCTTTTCAAACCTGATCAGAAGTAAAGAAAATTCAGAGCACGATTTTTGTAATACTGACCAGTGGGAGCACAACCTTTATATTGAGTACATCTACAGGGATGTGTGGGAAAGGGTGCTATTTTAAAAAGCAAACCTTCCAGATAATTCACCACTCTTGGCAATTTTCATTGTAACTACTTGCACTTAAGAAATACCTTTGATGCAATGTCTCATTATTCATGTACCAGAACATCTCTTTTCCTGGCAGCATTTTATAAAAAAACAAAGTCTTTTAAAAAAAACAACAAAAAAAACCCCCGAAGTATCTCTGATAACTTCAGTGAGAGGGCATGTTGTCATAAATAATTCTCTCTTAATACATCAGTCTAATGAATACGCACAAAGTCTTGGCATATCTACTTTCTCCTTTTTAAGTTAGATTGACCACAAGGCACCAATGTGTTCAGCTGTAATTAGAAGAAATCCTGTGGTCCCATATGCACGACACCTCCTAGAACTGCAGGAAACTCATCGGTTCACTACTTCCCAAATTGCCAGAACATTTCACAATATAAGATCAACAAGCAGCACAGAAAAAGTTCATCCAAGAAAATGTCCTTGATGTGTCTTTGATGCTATTTGCAGGGTACTATTTATTCTTGGAGTATTGGAACATTTTTCACAAGTAGACTTTTTACAATAGAAATAATATTTTAGCTTCTAAATGTACATAAACACACATAGTTATTACACATACAAGGTTTAAAAATAAAACCGATTGATTAAAGATGAGGAAAGATATCTCTGAAAGTGCAGTGAGATTCTGCCTGCAAATTAAAAATAGTATCTTGCTAAAGTTTAAACAAGTCTTACAGCCTCATACTACCTTAATATGAGCCCTGTTCTACTTAAAACTCATGTCATAGCAGCTCAGGAGCCAAATTCATTCTTTCAAATATTATTTAAGCTGAGTGTCCTTGATATCTTATTTGCAACAGCTTATTAGTTTTTATAATGTTACATTGTGAAGTTTTACAAGCACAAAAATAATAACAATAGAAACCAATAAACGTTAACAAAATAATGCCCTTGAATGCAATGAAAATGATTGTAAAGAGATGCAACATAAAACCAAATCCTAATAAGGGCATTCAAAATCATTACTTAATTTTATTTTCTTACGTATCACTGATATATTAAAGACTAATTCTCTTTTCCCATCTTCATTTCCTAAGTACAAGATTGCACTGGTAATCATCTTCACAAATGAAATGTGTCTCTATCAGCATGTCTAATCATAGGAATACCTCTCCCTGCAATACAAACATGATTTTCATCTATGAAAGCCAACAATGTATTCAAGACAGATTGCAAGGCTGGCAAACATGGAAACTGTAGTTTGTATCTTAGGTCACGGACTTCTTGGATGAAAGTCTTATATCAAGTCCAGTACTTCCGACTGCACTAATGCATATCACTAAGAACTACATCCCATGGATATTTACAGCCTTCCAATGAAAGAATCTTCATTATTGATTTGGTGATTAAATAGCCTTTGCACCACTGTTCTTAATATATGCACTATACATCCAATTTAAAAGGGTGTTTTACTTCTTTACAATTTTGCAATAACTTTGTTTGCTAAGTGCAAGAACCTGTCATTATCTTCCTACCATGCAGGGATTCATACCAAGAATAAGCCATCTCCTTTTAACAAGCTACAGCTATCTTAATTCTTGCATTGTAAAGCAAAGTGTGAATCATCACTGTGATCTCACCTCCATCCTTTATATTCCAGTGTTTTGTCTAGGCACCTCACATGCAATAGAAATATCTTAGAGAAAGCTCAACGTACTTTAACTTTCTAGTTTTGAAGATACTTTTTATCTGCAAAGCCATCTTTTCATTCAATATACCTACTCAGAGTATTGCTACAGCTAACAATATGAATTTGTGATTGTATGTTCCAGTATTCAAATTCAATGGAAAGAAAAGCGTTAGTGCTAGTTAGCAGAAGATTCTTTCAAACTACAAATGTGTATAGTTCGCCTTCAGCATCCTTAACTCTTAGCAGAATTCAAGAGCATCATGGGTTTTGCTTCTCTGTTGAGTTGGATGCTATTTTCAGATTTATAGTATCATCTACCAATTAGTTGGTTCAAAGGACACATCATTCTCCATTAATACTTTTCCCTTTTCTTTCTCCATGCTCAATAAAGAAAAATTAACAGAAATCAGAAAAGCTATCTTATCCACTCAGCAAGTGGGTAAGTATGTGGATAAGTTTTCCTCCATTGACCATCTCCTCTTCTCTAATTTGTTGACCAGTAGTAAAATAGTTCATGTTGACTTTTAAACTAGATACTTACTCTTATTCCAGACTATACGATTTATTCATTTCCACACCAATCTATTCACGCCAACTTCATCTGCAGGCAGATGTGAGCACTTCTGTCATTTTTTTTATTCAAAAGTTTTTCTCCCAAATGAATCACTAAAACCTTTCAGTCAAGAAGGAAAAAAAGGTAGAAAAGAGAAAAGGAAAATCTGGAAAGCAAAATGGTAATTCAAGTAAGAAATCAGATCCCACTAATCTCAAATGTTTTTCATTTTCAAATTAAAATCTCAGTTGTCACTCAGATCTGTTTAACTTTCTATTTTTTCCTCTAAATAAACTTGCAGAAAATAGCTGACTGTGACATGGCCTGCTGTACCCATCACATTCAAGACTGTCAGGAATAGACCTGCAGACCATATCCTGAATTCCTCTCTTTCCAGTTCTGGGAAAATTCGCATCAGAATTTAGATCATCTGTCTCCAACACAATTGTATACTCAATAAGCTACTGTTTGCTTCTTGGCAGCCTATTTCTGCTGAATCTGAAGTCATGTCAGGTCTGTGACATCACACTCATTTCCACAGCAACAGCATGCCACGGAAAAAACATGGGCTTATGAATTTTGCTGAAGAAACAAACAGAAGAAAAGAACATGGCCAGTGGAAGAAGGAGATGCCAATTTTGAAAACAACTCACTTGAAAAACCTACATATTAAATCATATTTTTAGAATCTTGGAGTTTCTACTTAAATCGTAAGGCTTAGTGCTGTGCCTAAAGCAGCAAAGAGAGAACAGAAGTACTGGTAAAAAAAAGAAAAATAGTTTAGATCAATACTACATCTGTGTCATCACTCCACTGTGAAAATTTTCCTTGAAGTCAAGCAACTGGCATCTGCAATCTTTTGAAGATACATCACGAGCAACACAAAACCAACCTGTATTTGCTTCCTATCAGGCACAGCAAATAGATTTCTTCAAAAATTATTTATTTTAGAAATCATCAGTAGTTGTTCCAAAACAGGGGAGAACAGTCCACTCATTATAAGTACATTCAGCCATCTCTAACAGTCTTCCTGATCAACTCCATCTCCTGAAGTCTAAGACAGCAAAGCATAAACGCACTCTGGGAAACTTTCCATATTCCTCAAACAGAGAGTCATTCAAGAGCTGTTTTAAACAGGATCTGAGAAGGTGCCACTAGCAATACAAAGGTCATCTCTGAGTGCACACTAATGAACCACACAGAAAAAAAGCAGAGAGGTTAGCAGCAGATTGCTTAATTTTTCTTGACATCCAAGTACTTACATGGTCCTCACATTTTAATAAGAATATCTCAAAACCATTAATGGATTTTACCCTCATGTCACCCCTGAAAAATGAAGTTACCTATATTTTGTAAATGGAGAAACTGAAATAAAATAAGGAGTAGGTAAAAAAAGGATAAAATCTCTTTAAAGCTTCAGAAAAGATATCATGAATTAAAATGTGATCACAGATCTCGTGAATCTTGACTTTTGAAACCTTATGAAAACATGATAAAAGATTAGATAATGTTTGTCTGGAAATATCCAACTTTGAGAAGGAAAACAGAATTGCAATCTGGCCATATTTTTATAAATGTGTACTTTCTATGCATATTTATCACTTTTTTTTGCACATGATGCTCCCTACATTACTGAAAACTATTATGTGCCTATCTAAGGACAAGATAACCATGATGCAGTTGTATAGGAGAGCATAACAACATATCTATGTGTTTTGCCACCAATCACCCTTATTACAAGATCACAAAAAGTCCCAGTCCTGTTAGGTTTATGACATAAAAAAGAAGCAGGCTTTTCCTAAGGCATGTGCAGTCAAAGAAAAATTAGAAAGTTTAGTGCCAGTCCTGCTTTCAGGCCACAGAATATATTCACTATTTACTCGACCCCTGTGCAGTGTTTCTGCTGCCTCAGCATAGCCTCAAATTTTTGCTTCTTATTTCTGAAATTATGAAATCCCCCATAGCTTTAAAATCACTGTCAAATTTTGTTCAAAAGCTTCTAACAAAACATGAAAAAAAAGAAAAAAAAACAGAACAAGTAGCTTATTCATGATCTGTGGTTTTTTCCTTTGTTGAGACTGATTCTCTTAAATAAAAACCAAACTGAAAAATATATGTTTACACTAAGGAGAGTCCGTGAATTGAAATACAAAATGTCATCAATCAAATAAATATAATTTTATGAAATTTTCACATGCTGGGTAGTCAGTAGTCAGTAATGTTAGGAAGATAACAAGAATCTTTGATTCTCTTTACCTACCTGTTGCTAGACAGTAGTGGTCCTGTGGTTTCATATTGATCTTGACCAGCTAAGACTGGACTTACTTGGTTTGTATTTTTTGGGAACTTATCCAAGGTTTCATCTGTCACTTCTCAAAAAAAATAGGGGGATCTGACAGGAGCATATTTTTAATTTGGCTAACCTTTCTGACAACTTCTTTCTGTTCAATCAGGAGCTCTTTTTAACCAAAGATAGGGTTGGAAAACACACAGAATAGAACTTTCTTACATCCTCTGTTGAGAGACTTCTGGATGTATATCTTTTTGTTTAAATTTATTACCCAAGCTAGAAGTTAGAGAATGACTACCATAACCAATGGCATGTACAACAGCACCTTGGGCAAATCATTAAAATTTACCAAGTAAGACAAGAATGAACTTAATTTAAACTTGGAAGTTCAAAGCAATTCAGTCCCATTTGATTTTCAGCTTTAGCAAACTTAAATATTTCTCTGAGCTTCCCATATTTACTAGGAAATTGTTGCTCTTATGCCTTGACAAGTACAAGAATAGTCTGTTGATATAGGATTGCACATGCAATTTTGGTTGCCTACATGTTTCCACAGAATGCGTCGCTGATTTCAGCAAATGGAGAGTGCGTATGCATATCATAGAATCATAGAATAGTTTGGGTTGGAAGGGACCTTAATGATCACCTACTTCCAACCCACCTGCCATGGGAAGGGACACCTCCCACTAGATGAGGCTGCCCAAGGCCCCATCCAACTTGCAGTTGAACATCTCCAGGGATGGGGCAGCCACAAATTTCCTGGGCAACCTGTTCCAGTGCCTCACAACTCCCATCATGAAGAAATTCCTCCTTATGTTCAGCCTAAATCTGCTCCTCTCCAGTTTATACCCATTGTCCCTAGTCCAGTCACTACAAGCCTTTGTAAATAGTCCCTCCCCAGCTTTCTTGTAACCCCTTCAGGTTCTAGAAGGTTGCTATAAGGTCTCCTCAGAGCCTTCTCTACTCCAGGCAGAACAACCCCAACTCTCTCAGGGAGTCCTCATATGGGAGGTACTGCAGCACTCTAATCATCTTTGTAGCCTCCTCTGGACACGCTCCAACAGTTCCATCACCTTCTTATGTTAAGGATTTCAGAGCTGGACACAAAACTCCAGACGAGGTCTCACAAGAGAGGAATGGAGGGGCAGAATCATTTCCCTCAATCTCCTGACCACATTTCTTTTGATGCAGCCCAGGATACAATTGGCCTTCTGGGCTGAGAACGCACATTGATGAGAAGCTTGACATGAGTCATCAGTCAGCACCCCCAAGTCCTTCTCTGCAGGGCCACTCTCAATCACATCTGCCCCCATCCTCTATTCAAACAGCAAATTGCCCTTACCCAGGTGTAGGTGTAGGGTGTTGGTTTTGTTGAACCACATGAAGTTATCACAGGATTGCTCCCCTCTGTGTGGCATGTGGCATTTGTGCAGGAGGTTCTCAGACCAGGGAGGGACATCAGCTCTCCCATTCCAGCGCTCCCCTTTTCCATGGAAAAGCAATATCATCATCAGTACATGAAAAGAGACCTGGTACCTGATGGCAAAAAGGAATGCTCAGGTAATGGAGGAGGAAAGAAAGCTGCAGGCAGAATATGGCTTGAGCTGAACCTCATACACCTTTCCCTAAATCCGTGTGTGCCTGGGGCAGTCTCCTTCTGGTGGTGAGCAACAAAGGCTATTTGGGAACACACGTTGCACTGGTACATTTCACCATCTGCGGATTACATCAAAGACTTGCAATTGGTGGTGAGACCACCAGCTCACCACAGGGAGATTCTCAGTTATTAGCAGAAGAGACTGCTCATGTCACTTGTCCCTCACACCCCTTCTTCTCCTCCTGCCACCTCTACCCTGTGCTCAAACTACAAAGTTCTCACAGGCTCATTTCTCCAGCCTGTCCAGCTCCCTCTGGATGACACCCTGTCCTTCCAGTGTGGCAACTGCATCAGCGGTGTGGTTCCTACACGGTTCACGCCTCGCCTGCGGCAAATCAAGCCGCTTGGGCTGAGGTTATCCATGGAAAGAACCCGCGGGGCCGGTCTGGAGCGAGAAGCGGCGGGTCCAGGGCGCCCTCTAGTGGTCCCGAGCCGGGAGGTACCCGGGCTGGAACGCGGAGGGGGCTCGGAGGCAACGCGCTTAAACGTGAGCCTTACAAAACTACAAGAAATTATTAAAATCTTATCCTAAAGGGCTTTAAAAAGTAAATCTCAAAAAAAAAAAGCTTTCCTTATCTTGCCTGTTAAAGAGAAGAGCGACGAGGCTGGTGAAGGGGCTGGAGAACAGAGCCTATGAGGAGCGGCTGAGAGAGCTTGGGTTGTTTAGCCTGGAGAAGAGGAGGCTGAGGGGAGACCTCATTACTCTCTACAACTACCTGAAAGGAGGTTGTAGAGAGGAGGGAGCTGGCCTCTTCTCCCAAGTGACAGGGGACAGGACAAGAGGGAATGGCCTCAAGCTCTGCCAGGGGAGATTTAGGCAAGAGATTAGGAGGAGGTTTTTCACAGAAAGGGTCACTGGGCATTGGAATAGGCTGCCCAGGGAGGTGGTTGATTCACCTTCCCTTGGAGGTGTTTAAGACACGGGTGGATGAGGTCTTGAGGGACTTGGTTTAGTGTTAGATAGGAATGGTTGGACTAGAAGATCCGATGGGTCCCTTCCAGCCTGGTTGTTCTGTGATTCTGTGAAACATTGTTAAAAGATCCGAGTGCTTTTTGCTGAAGTCAAATGCAAAACTCTGCTTGACAGCTACCTCAACAGATTTAAGCCTCCTATGGTTTCCCAGCATTCCAATGCATGTACTATAAACAGTACCAACTTAAAGAATCATAGAATCATCAGGTTGGAAGAGATCCATCGGACCATGAGTCCAACCATTCCTATCAAACACTAAACCATGCTCCTCAGTGCCTCATCCACCTGTACCTTAAACACCTCCAAGGAAAGTGACCCAACCACCATCCTGGGCAGCCTGTTCTAGTGTCCAATGATCCTTTCTGTGAAAATTTTTTTCCTAATGTTCAGCCTACAGCTCCCCTGGCAGAGCTCAAGGCCATTCCCTCTTGTCCTGTCCCCTGTCACTTGGGAGAAGAGGCCAGCTCCCTCCTCTCCATAACTTCCTTTCAGGTAGTTGTAGAGAGCAATGAGGTCTCTTATATATGCACTAACCACATAAGCTCCTCTGACACCAGGAGACTTCAAACACAACAACACTGATAAGAACTGGTGGGTTACAAGGATATAATGTTCTTACATTCATCTTACAAACACGCCTTAGCAGAAAAACTACAGCTGGATAACCTAGATCCCAGAGATCATGCCTGTGATTCTCTCTTGGAATTGAAAACACCTTTCTAGCCGTCCTATCCTGAGGATGTAGAAAGAAAACTGAGCTTTCCAAAATAAGTAGTGAGGATATGGCAGCTATTAGTGATGACTGCAAAACACAGAGCTTTAAGCTCAATGTATCAAGAGATGGGATCGGCACACTTCCATCTTCCACAACCATACTACAGCTACACAAGAACTCGATGTCTTCACTCACATGTGACCCAAGACCTTTGCGTGCGTGTAACCACAGGTACACCTGTTATGTCACATAATTGCTTGAATCACCAGAACAAATCAAAATAATTGGGGCAGAAAAGCCCTTCTGAACAAGCTAGAGGCTCAACAAGAGTATACATTTTGTAAATACTATGCTAGCTTTCTGCTGTTTCTTTGGAGAATATAATGCTTTCATTTGATTTAATTACTTTCTCACAAAATCACTTACACTGAACCAAACAAAAAGAATGGGAGCAGGGTTTGTATGGTCAACAGACCTCAAATGCCTAACATCACATGTCATACTGCTGCAAAGGGCACTCTCTGGCAAAACCCCATTACTCCCATTTTCAGAGAAGGGAAGTAACATGACCTTGGCTCTTTCACAATAAGTGGGTCTGGATTATGTGACTGTTCATGTCCATGAGAGATCCATATAATTGTGTAAACAGATTGGCAATGAGGTCTTCTTCTCTTAGAATCTCTCTCACCATAACACCACTCAATTAAAAACTGGCTAGTGTCAAACTGTCACATTGGGGTTTGCGGTAATTTATCTGTACTATTTCTGCTGTGAAGACATGAGGAGGGGATAGGAAAAGTAGAAACAGGCTTCCATAGAGTTGCAGTGGTGCTGAGGATGCAGAAGAACTACTACGAGGTTGATATTTCCACTAAATCTTCTCAGACACCCTATAGATGACCACCAGCTTTTGATTATCCCTTTTAACCATCTTAGCAATGTTCAGCCAACTATGCGTGAGTACATTACGCATAACTTTTCAACCCTTACAGCTCTTTCTTGCTTCTTAATCAAATACACAAAAGCCACAGGACGGTCCCCATCTCCAAAGCAGCACCAGCATCCACTGTAATAGAACCTGCAGACTGTTCACCCTTTACACTCCAGTCACTGTATTTTCAGTTTTCTCTTTGTAATCACAGAGAAGTTTCTGTTCAATCCTTCCACTTGCTCTTTAAAATACAACCTATGATTGTGCTGGCATCACAGAGCTGTCTACACCTCTGCCTTAAATTCTTGTAATGCTTTAAAAAAAATTGCATTCTCATGAGATATGAGTAACACCTTGACCCAGTAAAATTATGTTTGACAATAGAAATTTATATAATTGGGCTTAGGTCTGTATGTGTTTTGGTCCAAGAGAGGTCTCTGGAGGAGGAACTTTGATTTTCTGTTTGACAGACCCCTGAGGGGAATGAATAGATTGAACAGACTCTGCCCAGGGTTTCTGGCAAAAAGAGGGAAGGGGGTGGAGGGAGTTAGGACTTGCAGAGTGTGTGCCTTCTGTCACCACTGCAGTGTGCCTCTGGCTAGACAAACATTAGGACAAGGATTTTAAGGAACAGGCAGACTTCAGGGAGTTCGAGTTGGCTGTCAGAAAGCATGAAACAGCACTGCACTGTTCCTGATATTTTCTGTTGCTCATTCTGTTGCAAGTGACATCTGTTCCTGTCATTATTGTGTTAATTCACAGATTCAGTGTGTTCTCTAATTGTAAAATTAACTTTAATATGTCAGAGTCCCTATGCAAGCACACCACTGGGTACAAATGAGCAGGCTTTCCTATTCTCTCTTCAAATGAAGGATATTGTAGATATTGTCGTAGGCTATTATTACCTGCATAAGCATGGAATTTAAGTATTTGGATAACATTAAATCCTTGATGTGCTCAGTTATCAATCTGAACTCCTTATGTCCTTGTTTTACAAGAATTACATTTGGTTAGTGTGTCCCTTCTGTTTCCTCTGTGCTTCAATTGTATAGTACTAACACAGATGTTTAAGTAATTGGGAGGATGTTTATTGGAGGATTTTTTAGATAAAGTCTCAAGTCACAGGGCATTGGACATTAAGCAGCTTATTAACTTCTGAGAACATTTAATGACTTATGATCGTAGAGGTGGGAGCTGTGGAAAAAAATCAGAGATAAAGACAGACGTTTTAGCCAAAAGCATGAGAAGATACAAAAGATGACAATGCTTCCATTTTTTAATTAAAAAGCTTATCAATTTTATTATGAAGTAAGCTTGTAGTGCAAAGAGAGACTTCCTCTCTCTTGAACAAACCTTAATAAAAGTCCCTGTGAGGTATAGCAAAGATGGGGTAAAGAAGAAACGAACTTAGAGCCAACTCATGATAAATACTAGAAAACTTTTGCCTCAGGACACTGACATCTTTGAGACTAAATGTTTTCCAAATAATTTGGCTTCATATGCTTATCCCCCACCTCTCTTTGGCCCAAGTTACATTTGGCCCATGAATTCACCCCATGCACATCACTGCACCCTTCAGAGAAATGTCATTGGCCCACTGTAGAGTTCAAAGAAAACTACTTGCATTCAACATATTCCTACTGTCATGACAAACTTGAGTTTGCAGTAGGTCTGAGCTATATTTTAAGAACAGAGACATATGTTAGTAAGAGGAGGCAAAAGGATGATGAAAAGTGATCTTGATGATTTAATCTAGGGAAATTACAGATATTGATTAGGTTTTCTGAAATGACCGGGGTGGGGAGAGTAGGGGCAGGAACACTGCCAGAAAGATTTCTATCTTCTGTTTTCCAAGTTATCTGTTAATACCACATTACCTGTCAAACAATGCACTCTCAGTGACTGTCTCTGCTATGGAAAACAAGTTAGTTTAGCTCCACTGGAGCTAGTGGAACAGTTTACATCACAGAAAGGTCAGGCACCTTCTCTCAACCCTCTTCCCCACTAATGTCCTTATTCCTTTCATATTCTATTTTTTTCCCTTCTTTCCTCCCTTCTCTTTCTTTCTCACTCCAACCATTCTTTTCTTATGGAAGGAGAGGAGGAAGGGTTTTTCCTTTGACTGATTTCATCTTGGGATCACAAGCTCATTGACACACAAGACTTGTGTGTAGACTACTACACCCATGTTGATGATAATGAAAAGCTGTTTCCAGTTTTCCCTAAAGGGCTGGAATCTGCTGCAATTGCACCAAAACAAGTATCACAATTACTCTTGTGTAGTGTCTTTTACACATCTGGAAAGTTATCCATATCCCAAATGACTAGCTCTAGTGATATCAATGAGAACCTTATGTGGTGTTGAATTTCCCTTAGAGTCACAGTTCCTGAAATCAAGTAATTACTTAATGATCTTTTCTTAATGAAAGCTAAGTTTCAAGCCCTAGTGTTTGTGAAGAGCTTGAAAATGGCACTTAAGGGAATTCTAAAAGCTTTTTTAAAATACCCTCAAAATTAAAATAAGATGTAGTAAAATGTTTTATTACTGTTTTGATTTTTAAGCCCTAAAACTGAGCATGAAGTTATCGTTGCAAAAAGAAATAAAGTGCCCAGACTACAGATGCTAACAGGAGGCATCATATAAATAAGATTTTAATCCTATTATGACTGGATAGAAGTGTTTCCAAAAGGAAGTTTTATAATTTTGACAACTACCTCTTGCACAGGAAGCATACAAACCTTCACCAAGTTGCAACTACAAACTTAGTGCTGCTGCACCTTGCCCACAAGAGTTGAGCTCTTGTGCACATTCTCCTCTATGAAACATGTTCTATCTCTGAAGACATCACAATCTACAATTCCCAGATCACTATTTCACCATCTCCACTAGGAGATACTGAGGTATGAAGTAGACCGAGTAGTGGAGCAAGAAAAGATGTCATAAAAAGCTAGCCATAAGTAGTGCCCTGAAACAATGCAACAACTTTGAATCATTAACAAGCTGACCTAAAAGAAACCATGAATTTCAAGATGACTTGACAAAAAAAATTTACTTTTTTCTCCTCATGGCAAAACTTATACGTTTCCACAGAAAAGGTCAATTTTGCTGCAACCACAAATGTCTGTCAAATCATTTCAACAGAAAATTTTCCAACCAGTGTTAATCATTACTCACTTGAAAATGTACACGGAAATGTCCTTTGTTTTAGTGTACATCTGCAGTCAATTAACAGACTAGTTTGAAACAAAAGCAGTTGATATACATTTGGTAAAAAACAACAAGACCAGTCAAACTGAATAGCTGCCAAGAATGTAGCCTAGTGAGAACGTCTGAATGACATCAAGATAGGTTGTTCTACAGAATCTCAGCAGAATTTTTTTTTTTATTGTAATGAATTTCTGTGCTGTGTCATACTTCCATGCTCTATCACAATTTTCAAAAGTTTAAGGCTACCTAAACCTATGCTTACTCAGTGATATGTGCTGACTAACACACAGCGACAGTAACACTCAGGGATACTTACTCAGTGATATGTGCTGATATGTTTCTCAGTAGCTTTAATCAATGGAAAATCATTCCATATATAAACCTTTATGAAAAAATGGGATATAAATAAAAATAAATGGAAAAGAAGGAAGATGACAGGAGAAAGACGGCAGGAAGAAAAGAAGGGAAAAAAAGAGCTCTTTACTAGAGCAAGGTTTGTTGTTCCCAAGGATCAATCAAGCCTACACTGGAAATGACACCACTGTAAAACTCTCAGACATACCTAATACATCCTGCCTGACATTTCAGTCTAGAAGAATAGTTAGTTTAGCAAAAAATCCCAGCAAGACTCCACTGCCACCCAGCTTGCATGGTACAGAGTATTTTATAGCATGTAACATGAATTTGTACCAGTCAATCAACAACTAACTTGCTTATTTTTGTTTTGGAAATCTTTATAGATATTGTTGTTCTGTACTAGTTATAAACACATCACAAGACAGAATATAGCAATGAGAAAAATCAAACATAATTTTTAACTACAGTGGAGATCCTTCTCTTTTGGCTCTAATAGGAGGAAAAAAAATACTGCATCTGGAAATGTTCCACAATACTACTCAGCCTTATGTTCTCCATGTAAATTGAAAGCATTTCATGCATAGTCTACAACACAAGTAACTCAAAATCAAAAGTGAAGAAAGCAGCACCTGATCCAGAAAGGAACAAGTTTTTAGTTTCAACTAAGTTTTAATGACAGTTTAAATGCTTTTAAAGTCATGAAATACAAATTGAACAGCATGATGGAGCAAAAGTCGTATTCAGCAGCCTAAAATGCTAGTTATGAAAATGTAAATGTCTTCCAACAAAAAGTGGCAGGAATAGAAAACGACATAAAATATCCCTTGTGGGAGTTCATAATTTCTTCCTTGCTCATGTCATTTGAGGGAGGCTCTGCAGAGGGATCTGAACAGGCTGAACCACTGGGCTGAGACCAATGGCATGAGATTTAACAAGGCCAAATGCCGGGTCCTGCACTTGGGGCACAACAACCCTACGCATTGCTACAGACTAGCAGAAGCCTGGCTGGAAAGCTGCCTGGAGAAGGACCTGGGGGTGTTTGCTGACAGCAACTGAACATGAGCCAGCAGTGTGCCCAGGTGGCCAAGAAGGCCAATGGCATCCTGGCTTGTATCAGAAACAGTGTGACCAGCAAGTCCAGGGAGGTTATTCTCCTCTGTACTCGGCACTGGTGAGACAGCACCTCAAATACTGGGCCCCTCACTGCAAGAAGGATGTTGAGGCTCTGGAGCAAGTCCAGAGAAAAGCAAAAAAGCTGGTGAAGGGCCTGGAGAACAGGTCTTATGAGGAGCAGCTGAGAGAGTTGGAGTTTTCTAGCCTGGAGAAGAGGAGGCTGAGAGGAGACCTCATTGCTCTCTACAACTACATGAAGGGAAGTTGTGGAGATCAGGGAGGTGGCCTCTTCACCCAGGTGCCAGGGGACAGGACAAGAGGGAATGGCCTCAAGCTCCATCAGAGGAGGTTCAGGCTTGACATCAGAAAAAAATATTTCATGGTAAAGGTCACTGGCACTGTAACAAGCTGCCCAGGGAAGTGTTTGAGTCATGTTCCCTGGACGTGTTTAAAAGAAGGATGGATGGGATGCTGAGGGGCATGGTTTAGTGATTGATGGGAATGGTTAGACTCGATGATCCAGTGGTTCCTTTCCAACCTAGTGACTCTATGATTCTATGATTCTAGCAAAACAGAGGTCAGCTTAACAAGCAAAATGATTAATAAGCAAAATGATTGGCAACCCCTTTTCTTTCCCAAATACATCAAAGATATGAAAATATGTGGGAAATTGTCAGTCAGTCTAATTAGGAAGAAGGAAGATGAGAATATGTTAAGTATCTGAAGTCGCAGCTTTATCTCAGGTAAGAACTGCTTCAAAGCCCAGAACAACACAAACAGGAAGGTCTAGAACAATTTGGGTTATCAGTACATAGTGCACATCCATCTACAAGGGCCTTGCAATATTTTGTTTATGCATGGAGGAAACAATCAGATATGTAGGCACTGTCAGAAATGGAGACTGAACATCAGAATAGATGCTATTGTCCAAAAACCAGCCATCATTCTAGCATGGAAAAAGAAACTCTTAGAGGTCATGCAGTTCCTAAAACAGCCCCATCAATTGCAAGATGATACTAAGAAACATGGCTTTTACAGAAATGGAGTTAATTATACCAGCCCATATTTTCTATGAACAGTTTGGTAGTAGGACAATGAGCATTTCATGTCCTGGGACAAAGAGGATGCATTATGGGAGTATTATAAAATTCAGTTTCCTGATCCAGTTGATGACATATTAGTTTTGAGAATCAACTAAATATTGTCCAGCAGTTTGACAGCACTAGGGTAGCCAGTCATAAGAATCATGTTTCTCAAGCTATCATAGTTTAGGCTACTTCCCGGCACTGTTGAGGTGTCTAAAAACAGACTGTCAGGGACTATGAAACATGCCAGACCTATTTTTTTAACTCCTCTTCCAAGAGCTGCATTATTCTCCTCTATTTCCTTCATTTTTCCCCACCCATAACACTGTGATTCACTACCTCTCAAGTGACATTCACCCATGGGAACCGGCAGGATTGGATCAAATGCTGAAAGTCTGTTTTGCTATTTTGAGACTAATGATTGCACAGAAGCAGCAAATGAGAGCACAGGAAAGAGAAGGGATGAAGCTCTGCCCAACAGCAGTGTTTGAGTCACAAACTGACCTTGCATTCAAATCAGCCAGGTTTTACCTTTTTTCAAGGTCCGTGGCAGTTTGGAAGGGAGGATGAGAGTTCAGAAATATGCATACATTTACAAGAACACCTTCCAAGACAGCAGCTCCTAAATAACATTCCCTTTTATAACCTGATTGAAATAATCATCACCCAGTCAAGCACACTTTGTTGGTTACATTCAAAGCAAAACATGCTTCCAGCTGTGAGAGAAAATTACTGTTTATTGACTGGCTTTTGAGGACTTTTAAGCTATATTTAGATGTAGGCTTGTTTGGTTTTTTTTTATTTGCATCTGAAGCATTGATGGGAAAAGTCTGTTGCCTGGAGCAGTCAGCTGTCTTCTAATGATTAACCTCTTAATTCTCTTCAGAATATGTTTCACCTGCAAATGTGCTGGGACTTCAAGATTAATCCTGGTCGAACTCTCATAAGTGCTCTGTTGAACCAGGAACAGCATTTATCAGCATTACCTACTAATAGCATTTTGTTCTTCTCTACTGTGTATTTTTTATTTGAATATCTCCACAAACACCGTAAGTTAATTATAACCATCTTGCTACAGAGGGAAGACTGTACAAGTAGTCATACCAGCTTGAACTAGTATTCTATCTAATTAAGTGTTCCTACTCCTTAAAGTGGTCACCTCAGTTGCTCAAGAGGGAGAATCAAAAAACTACAAGATAAACATGGAAGAGCTTATTACTCTCTCATCTCCAGCAGCTGCAGCAGTAATAGAGTTGCACCCTTATGCCAGGAATTCTTAAATCTCTTCCAGGACATTTCTGTTGAATGTTATTTCTGTAAGCTTTTATTTTTATTTTTCTGCAGATGACACAAGCAAAGCCCAGAGGGATGGCTTCAAATGTGAAGGGCACTCAAGGAAACTCTGACTGTGCCGGTTCTGATTCCAGTGTTGTCCTCCAGACTGATGCAAAGTGAGGACAAAGCAACTGCAACTATGCAAAAAATGCAGTGGCAAACTATAAAGGTCAGACTACATCTTCAACACCACAACTCTGGCAGCTTCAGACACAGAAAAGGGAAAGGCACAAAGAAGGAACAGTTATTCAAAATAATAAAAGAAGTTTTGCTGAAATATTCTTTCTTAAACCAAGATGCTTATCTTTGGAATTTGTCCCAAAGTTTAAGTCACCTAAAACTGAAGCATTTAATTTTGAAGCAAGGAAATTTGCAATTGTAATACCAAAACCACTTATTTTGTTTTGCTGAATCGCTTCAAAGACTTTTCAGATATATCCAAAACACTTTGCATCTCCCCAAACCTGCTCAGTATATTCATTAGGTTCTTAAAAGGACTCATCACAACATTTCAATTGCTAATCTCATTCCCTGTCTGTACAGAAAAGTTGATTCTGTTTCTACACAGCTCTGTGGAGAACACAAAACTAATTGCAGAATTAAAATAGTCAGAAAGCAGTAACAAGATCAAGCAATAAGAACACTAGCTGTAAAAGATACAGGACCACTGTGTATTAAAGAGTATGGAATAGCACAGATTGGCCATAATTTTGAGGATTATTGAAATCTATAGGATGAATGAGAATTTCTTATGTCCTCTGTGTGAATTGGGGTTTCAGAATCAGACAGTATATTGTGGAAATATATCTTTAGAGTAATGTTATTATCAGCAGGGTAACCTCGCAGCATTCCACCATATATCCTACATTCCCATCCCTGTATACAACCAGGAAAACACAAAGAACAAACAAAAAGTCCATTTAGATCTATTATGAGGAAAAGGAGTTTGGAGTCTTTACTTACAGGAAGTTTTGTCTGCACTGAATGCAAAGAGGGGAGTAATAAACAGGTGAAAGAGTTATGAGTTGGCCTTTGGGCTCTTAAAATTGGCAAATTATTTAGTTTGTTTTGCAGAAGATTTAAACATCAGACAAGCAGGGACCTAAACTTCCTTTACTGTTAAGATTGTGATCCAGCTTGTCATCTGGTTTACTATAGACAGAAGTTCATTACCAAACTATAATCCCAATTCTAATTTCTTATTTGAGGGCTCAAGCAGCAAGTCTGTGAACTAGGTACTGCTTTGAAAAGGATTAAAGTTGGCCTAGTTCTGCTTCTCACTGAATTTAACGAAGCCTTCCTGTTAACTTCAGTTGGGAGAAGGATTAGATCAATCATGAGTGCTTGTGAAAATCATATCCTGAGGCAGAGTACGATTGAAAGATTTTTAGCATTAAAAAAATTAACCTGTTATTAATATTACTGGAGTGTTTAAAAAACAGATCCATGTTGATTTATAGGGTAAAGGCATTTGTAGAGTAATGCATCATTACATTTAAAATTAAGGAGAATAAGCACACATCAATAATTTTTAAGGCAGAACATGCCATGTAAATAACCCCCTTGTCTGAATTCAGTCATGTTTGTCCAAGTCCCTGCTACTGAAGTAAACAAGATGGAACATGAAGACAATGGGTACATACGATTGTTCCACCAAAGGAGCCTTCCTTCCAGCAAAGGAGGCAGCTAATAGTATTGCTAACAGCTAAATGATAAAAAAAAAAAAGCTTTAAGGCATATTTTTTAAGATTCTCTATAAAGGTAATTCCTAACAGTTCAGATCCTCTTTAACAATGCTTAGAAGTATAAGAGCAAATGAAAATGTTGGTGTCACAGTATTGCTCTGTACTAGTTTTCTAACTACAACTGCTGACATAAAAAGAAATATCACCTTATTAACTGTGGGCCAAGTACATATACATCAGGTAGATTTACAACATCAGGTATATACATCAGGTAGAGTTTCAACATTTTTCTGCACTGTAAAACAAAATATGGTATACTCTCCACCACTTAGAACATTTCCCATCTGACTGACAGCTTTCCATTTCTGCAGGTGCTGTTTCATCAGGTTTGCATCTTCTTTTATTTTTTACTCCTGAGGTTGCTTAGTTCTCTATCTATGGAAGAAGTTCTAGAAGTCCAGAAGTTCTGGACTTCAGTAAAGCCTTTGACACAGTTTCTCACAGCATTCTGCTATGGAAACTGTCAGCCTCTGGCCTGGACAGACGCACACTCTCCTGGGTAGAAAACTGGCTGGATGGCCGGACCCAGAGAGTGGTGCTAAATGGTGTTAAATCCAGCTGGAGGCCAGTGACAAGTGGTGTTCCCCAGGGCTCAGTGCTAGGTCCAGTCCTGTTCAATGTCTTCATCAATGACCTGGATGAGGGCATTGAGGGTACCCTTAGCAAGTTTGCAGACGACACAAAGCTGTGTGCAAGTGTCGATCTGCTGGAGGGTAGGGAGGTTCTGCAAAGGGACCTAAACAGGCTGGACCGCTGGGCAGTGTCCAACGGCATGAGGTTTAACACGGCCAAATGCCGGGTCCTGCACTTGGGGCACAACAACCCTATGCAGAACTACAGACTGGGAGATACCTGATTGGAAAACTGCCAGGAGGAGAGGGACCTGGGGGTGTTGGTCGACAGCCGACTGAACATGAGCCAGCAGTGTGCCCAGGTGGCCAAGAAGGCCAATGGCATCCTGGCTTGTATCAGAAATGGTGTGACCAGCAGGTCCAGGGAGGTGATTCTCCCTCTGTACTCAGCACTGGTGAGACCTCTCCTTGAATACTGTGTCCAGTTCTGGGCCCCTCATCACAAGAAGGATGTTGAGGCTCTGGAGCAAGTCCAGAGAAGAGCGATGAGACTGGTGAAGAGGCTGGAGAACAGACCCTATGAGGAGCGGCTGAGAGAGCTGGGGTTGTTTATCCTGGAGAAGAGGAGGCTGAGAGGAGACCTCATTACTCTCTACAAGTACCTGAAAGGAGGTTGTAGAGAGGAGGGAGCTGGCCTCTTCTCCCAAGTGACAGGGGACAGGACAAGAGGGAATGGCCTCAAGCTCCGCCAGGGGAAATTTAGGCTGGAGATTAGGAGGAGGTTTTTCACAGAAAGGGTCATTGGGCATTGGACTAGGCTGCCCAGGGAGGTGGTTGATTCACCTTTGCTGGAGGTGTTTAAGGCACGGGTGGATGAGGTCTTGAGGGACTTGGTTTAGTGTTAGATAGGAATGGTTGGACTAGAAGATCCGATGGGTCCCTTCCAACCTGGTTGTTCTGTGATTCTGATTCTGTGAGAATGGGTGCATAGTCTGCCTTTTGTACCAAACTGAAAGTCAGCTTTCACAGGGAAGAGAAAGCTATAACATCCATCATAGTTACTGAGGTTTCTTGTAAAAGCCTTTCTCTTCTTTGTCAGGCAACCTTTTCTCTGTAAACCCTGATTATATTCTCATTGAAATCAGCTGCAAGGATCTGACCCCGAGGGGAATCGGAGCAGGATCTGTGGTAATCAGTAATTAAGGCAAGTACTTGGTTCTTGGGAGCAGGGAAA
This sequence comes from Coccyzus lansbergi, assembly GCA_033558105.1. NCBI lineage: Eukaryota > Metazoa > Chordata > Aves > Cuculiformes > Coccyzidae > Coccyzus > Coccyzus lansbergi. Next base: position 1,939,957 of record JAUMJK010000347.1, read on the forward strand.
ACAGGCTTTCACATTTACCTTTCACATGCATAAAGCAGCTACCTGGCGTGCAGGCTTTGCACACTTCAGGAGATTTATCAGTAAATGCTCTTGCAGTTGTGATAGCAGCACATCAGTAATGACTTATGCTGTTTACTGCTGAAGGGGCAATAAGCCCTTCAGTACTATGAATACGTTGCTGCATTATAATAAATTCATCCTCCTGGTTGTTAGCTCGTTTTCAGTCACAGTCTCTGTTTTGCTTTCTGGCCTTAAAACTCACAGGGCAGATGTGCCAGCAAGGGAGTCATTTAAACATTATGGACATGACACAACATAACTGCTTCAAAACAGAAAAAAAAAAAGCTACTCTAAATACTGCATGCTATCCTCTGATACCTACTTAATAAAGTCTGTGAGAAGAATTCATTATACTAAGCCAGTTTGCAGTAGGAAGATGTCCTCACCTTCACCAGTAACCTCTCTTCAAATCACCTAGAAATAAAAAGTCCTGGAGAACAACCTATTTTTACAATTAGAGATCAAGGATGAAATTTATATGTGAGAATGATTGTGTGTCTCCATTGGAGGAACAAGAGAAGGAAGGGTTGGCTTTAACGCTCATTCATGCTGTATCTTGCCTTTTAATAAATTAATTATTCTAATTTTCAGTGAAGTAAACTAAACAACTCACATTGTCCTAAGTAATTAATCTAGTCCAGGAAATAATTTCAGAACTTTTCAACACCACTAAATCAATTCAAGAGAATGAAGGAAGGAAAAAAATTACCCAAGAAAAATACTAAAACTAAATTCCATCTTCTGGTTTTAATATAAATGGGTAGGATTCTAGCTCTTGACTTTGAAAATCTGGCTTCAGTTCCCTGTGCTAAGTTTTAAAGGAGGAATTGCAATTCAAGTATCTTCAATACATCAGCTATCTTCTAATAGTTGGGGTGCTTTTTCAAGAATACCCGACAGGCTACATTAGGGAAGGGACTGCACCACATCACTAACAGATGCTCTAACCATGAGACTGCTGTGTAAACTGGAGTATTGTCACCAACAAATCCTTCTCCACACGTTTTTCTCATGAATGTCAAGGCTACCACTGCACTCCACATGGAACCTAGTCTAAAGGATACCCTGACTGATAACCCGGTAGGTCATGGAAGGAAAGCAGCTGGTGTTATATTGTGTCTGGATCGACCAGAGGTCCAGCAGATTGCTCTAGCACAGAGTAATGGAAGCCATTCAGGACATGCATTACTTCATGTAAACAAAAACTTCACTGTCAAAGGTGTCTGTAGGACTAGCTGTGCAAGAGGTTAGTCTTGGATCTGGGCATCTAAATCCCGCCTCTGTCCTGAAGTCTTTTACACTCATCAATCCAGAGCTGTTTCCCCTATCAAGAATGGAGACATTACAGTTTCCTAACATAACAAAAGTGACACAAACATACACACACACAGAAAAAAAAAGATGTGTGAAGTCCTGAGATGTAAACGACTATTAAATTTATATCAGAGATAGAAATAAACTTTAAAAGGTACACATTGCCATTTCTGTGTGAACTTCCATGAACTTCCCCCTTGGATTACACCTTTCTTGCTGTGTTTACAGGAAGCTGAAAAATGATTGTATGGAATAATACTACTTCTTAAAGGCTTCAGTTTGCAGATACTATAACAGATAGCTTAACAGATATTTTAATGCCTCTCTGACTAATGCTGTATTTCCTACCAAATGTATAAATGTATCATTTTTAAATAAACAGTCCTTTAACTTCTTGTAATTACACACAGCTGAGAAAACCTTTCTGCTCATATGTCAGGAAGCAGCACAGAACTTCATGCCTTTTAAGATTTTTCCCATATCCCTAGGCAATTTATCCTGAAACTTATTTTTTCTTTTTTTTTTTTCCATCATTAGAAATTGCTTTCTTTTTTTAAGCTTTTATGGTGCATTCACTACAAATGATTCTTATGTTTTTCCCTTTCCTCAGATATCTTTGACTAGACAAACCTTTTCACAAAGATTTTAATTGAAGTAAAGAGGGTTAGATGTCAAGGATGATAATCACCGGTGTCAGCTTCCTATATATCCACAAGTTCATTATCTGCAGACAACTCTACTACACTGCCAATTTAAATCAAAGTGCTGCTTAAACTTTCTGAAGTGTATTGAGTTTCAAACAAATTAAAAAAAAGCAAACAGAAAGTCCAAGGAGGATCATTAACCCACAGAAGCTATTTACAATGAAAGATGGCCCTACAATAAAGCCTTGATCAAGACTCTTCACTGCTGCTGAAATTCAGATCCAAATCTATTTACTCAAAAACTAGTGATGAGAGTCATATAAATATTTTAGTACATATGAAATATTTTAATACATATAACCTCTTGCCTGACTTCTTTCCTTAGAATGAATGAAATAAAAATTCCAAGACCAACCCATCTATAAAGTGTAGGAAATTTTTTTTCCAGCTCCAAACTCTGACAGTTTTTCTCCCCATTTGAGTTGTATGTCAAATAAGGAGTAAGACTTCTGATTTCCAAGCAGCTCAAGATTTAAATGCCAAAATGTCATTGAAAGGACAAAATAAAGAAAACCAAACCAAAAATATCCATAAAACCATTTCTGTATACTTATTTCAATATGTTAGAGAAATTACTGCTTATTCAGTCATTAAATAACACGCTATTGCAAAGTTTTATTTCCTACTACTGTGCAGTATATACACCATTATTTAAAAAGGCTTCATTTCAATAAATACTGAACTTTTGTTTCTAAGCAGAAATTCCAAAGACAAGGAAAAAGCTCTCATCTGTTTTAGATGAGATGGTCTTCAGATCAACAAAGTAGAACCATAAGTTTAGTTGAGCTCTAGATTTTTAATCTTACCTGATCAGGGGAAGGCTGTGAATTTTGTCTTTCATGATACTTGCATTTTAAGTACACAATCCTGTTATAGCCTATCCCCAAAGTCTCATCACTCCTGCAGAAATACAGGTCAGGACAGGGAATGCTGGGACTGGAAAAGGGGAAATGGAACAGGAAGAAAAGCTTGTGGGACTGCTTAGGGCTCTAATTCTGGAGCATCCTCTTCAACTAGCTCCACAAGCTCGAGCTTAATACTCACTCTGCATAGCCCAAGATGATGTGGCTGACAAATTCCAGGTGCAATGAAAACCTTTGAAAAGCATATCAAAAAAGTAAATCCTTCCATGAGCTCTACTTCTTGACTTCTGTCTTCCCTTTAGAAAGATGAGCAACCACAGTAAACACCTAGAAAGAATTAATTAGGATTTGTTCTCCTATTGTAAATAATGATCAATAAGAAAATTATAATGGTTTCTAGCAGTAGAAATACATTTTGATCATAAGAATTTTCTGTAATACATAAGCCAGGTTCTGTTTCTGCCAGATACATTGAGAACAAGGTGGCTGAAACAACTCCAGATTTTAATACCCACTAATAAATTTCAACAATATTCTTTACTTTCTTTTCTTTTCAATGAATCACTAAACAGCATCTTTGTGCTGATATACAGACTGTCAAGTAGAATTTTAAATAGATGTAGGGGGCTTTAAGCTGGATTCTAAACCAGATGGAAGCCAACATAATTGTTGTGTAATTAGTTTGATATTCACATTTCCTGACGCACTTATATGATGGTAGATCACATCGTACTACTCTTGTTGAAGAGCTGGGATTTGGTCCAGAGAGCTGCAATAGTCAAGTTGAGAGGACACAAAGGTAAAATGATGCTGTCAAAGGGGAATATTGTGTGAATTCTATCATCTAGTGCAAACAGAGGAACGATACAACTCCATTGCTGTTATTTACCAGCAAAAGAATCTGGGCTTCATTCCTCAGATGCTGAAATTTCAGGTTTTTCTTGCTCCCTAATCAAAGCTCCAGGGACCCAGAACTGCCTACAGCTAGAGGAAGTCCTACTATTTCCAGCTTAGCTGTAACAGGATTTGAAGCTCAATGTATTAAACAATTTTGTGAAATATAAAACATTTTAACAGTGGAAGTGCAGGTACTTTTCCTTCATGCTTTAGTGTTAAGAAGAAGGTAGTGTATATATACAGTTTCATGTAAAGGCCCTCCCTTCTGTAGAGGTCTGTCCTTTAGAATCATTGAATCATTAGATTGGAATGGGCCCACTGGATCATCGAGTCCAACCATTCCCATCAGTCACTAAACCATACCCCTCAGTAACTCATCAACCCACACCTTAAACACCTCCAGGGAAGGTGAATCAACCACCACCCTGGGCAGCCTGTTCCAGTGCCCAGTGACCCTTTCTGTGAAATATTTTTTGTTCATGTCAAGCCTGAACCTCCCCTGGTAGAGCTTGAGGCCATTCCCTTGTGTCCTGCCTCCTGTCACCACAGAAAAGAGGCCAGCTCCCTGCTCTCCACAACCTTTCCAGTAACTGAAGAGAGCAATTTCTCCCTTAGAATACATGCCAAGACCACAAACATGCACCTCATACCCACAGATCTGCATTTTCTCCTGTTAAAGCAACACACATGTACATCACTTCCTCCAGCTAGGTTACCTTGTTACAGATTTCATCTCCGGATTATCTTCCTACAAACATATTGATTTACTTACAGGAGATTTATCTGCTGGTTCAGTTTAGGTGTAAATCATCGTTTTTTTCCATTGTTCTCTGCTTGTTCCCTTTCCTTTGAGTCCTCTTTTCATTTTGCAGGCACTTACACAACTTCACAAGCATAATTCTCTCCAGTCCTTGTGATACCCTTTCTGATAGTCATGTTTCTGACATAGAGCTGACTACACCTGAAGTGAAGGATGTCAAATTATTCCTTTGGTCAGGACACGAGCAAGGTGTGCTTCATCCTCTGGGCATGTGGATGGGGATGGGGCATTGCTGTGCATTCCAGGAGGCCTGGGCAAACACAGACATAAACTCTATGAACCAGAGCCAAGGTTAAAAGCAAGTTATTCTTGCAGAATTCTGTGTTTCATATGGAGCAGCACACTTGACTGTCCCTGGTTTGCTGGATCAGAGATTTGATGTACCTTATTATTGCTGCTGCTTTTCTGGATACCAGCTGTGGCAGTGAATTATTTCTGCTACTCTAGGATGACCTGAAGAGCGCACCTTTTCACTGAGCAGGGCAGTCTTTGCCACTGGTTATTCAAGCACCTATTATTTCAAAGCTGAATTAAGATAACACACTTCTGTTTGAAGAAGTCCTTGAAATTCGCCAGAAGCCTTGGCTACTGCAAATTGAGGTCTTTCAGGGGAGGCAGGCTGTCATGAGTGCATAAAACATATACTACAAGCCATCCACGTGGTCATTTTAACTGAATAATTTTTTTTCAAGTCCCATCTTTACTAAAAATGCCTTGGCTGAACTGAGAGTGTAAGAGAACCATAGGTACCTGCAAACCAAACCATCTGTCCAAAGGCACAATCTTTGCTTTCCCTTTGAGGGACTGATTTTGCAACATTTTCACGTGTGCTTTATTCCCTTATCCAGTACCTAGAAAACAGGCAGGCAGTGGATTACATATATTTTACTTTTTTGAAAATGAGACGCATTTCAATTTCTTATTACATCCTGTCTCCCCTAGCCATTTATTCTGTTGTTTTTACTCTTTTAATACTATTTATATTGGAAAAGTACAAAGAAAGGCATAAAAGCAGAACAGCAAAGCCCATTAATCCCAAATCTAACAGGTGTGAACACCTGGATGAAATTTAAGGAACTGAAGAATTAGTAAAACAGGAACCAGAGCTGGCCAGACAATGTTCCAACACTGCATTTTTCTACTGGCTGTCCCTAAAATGCTCCAACAGAATGAACTTGCTCAGCAAGAGTTCAGCTTGGAAGCTGACTACTTCCTTACCCTTAATCTCAGAAGTCTTCCTTGCCTCATGACAGGGAGCTGAAAGCCTCGAAGCACCGGCAGGCCTGCCTTCAGTTCTTCCACAGGTTGGCTTCACCAGTGCCACCTCTAAGAGTGGTCTAGGATCCCAGGCTTTGTTGTAGATTAACCTAGGCAAGGTCCTTTGCCTTTTTTTCCCCAAAGATAACAGGCCAGCTGCAGGCTGAACTGTTCAAAGAAAAGACAGGTAATCTTAGCTATAACACAAGCACAGTTTCAAAATCTCTGACTTTTTATCCAAAGAGAAAATTCCATGAGTACTTGGCTTCAGCTAAGTAAAACCCCAGTACCTTCACTCTGTCACAGACATTGCAATGTTAAAATTTCTGTGGATGAGGACTAAGAAAATGCCCTTTCTTGTGAAAGCCCCACAACTGCAGATATTTCTTACCTGCTGCAGGCTGGTATTAAGAGAACTTAAAAGCCTTAGCATGGGGTGTAGGACACAAGCACTTTGCCCGCTCACATCTTGACAGTTGCTGATTTCTGGCAGTGACCTCTCTTTCAGTCTGCACAAATCCCCTCTGGTTGAGCAGTGCGAATACTTATCATTTTAGGAGGATGTGAAGTGAAAGCAGGACACAAAAAAACAATCACACTTCTGTAGTTGAGACTGAGGAGTGACCCTGAACTCAAAATAAATGCTTCTGAAGTGAGAAAGTCTTCTATCGTGTCAATTCAAAATATTTGCAGGTAATTACAGGCAATCTGAATTCCATTCCAAGGTTAGACGGGTTTGCATAAATGATTCCTCCTTAAAAGAAGTCAGAATAAACATCATTTAAAGAACTTAAGTATTTCTGACTTGAAACAAGCCTGTTTGTTAATTGTTAACTGATTAACTGAATCCTGCACAAGGTCATGTTTTGAAAGAAGATATGGAAAAACAGCAAAGCACATTTAACAGCCCTAGGAAAAAAAGCTCTCCTAAAATATCAAAAACCAAAGCAAAACAGAGATGGAAGTTTCTTAGGTCAGGGTTAGCGCTTTGTGAGGACAAGCAGAATACAAGAAGTTTTTATGATATATTTTCCCTTTCCTATTAAAACTCATCATCTGATAATTAACTCTTGTAATGGGCTGTTACCATCGTGTATGCCCACTTCTCAAAATTATAGCTGGCAAAGAATTCTTCCTTCTCCTGTAACATTTGGAAAGCTGAATAAACATTGACTAATATGAATCTGGTATTGAAAGGAAGTCCTGGATAAAGAGAGGACCTTGGCCAAGGAAAAGTTCTTGCCTTCAACAGGTGTTCAGGGAGAAGATAACACTCCCAGTAAGCAGGAAATTCAAATGATGAATCTGCTCAAGAGCCTCAAATATTATCCTCTCTTGCTATTGTTGACTTGGTTGACAAAGACAAGAAAGACTAGGCTTCCCCTGCTACACACAGGGCAGATTATTCCGTGATAAAAAATTGTACCAGCCAAGGATCTTGTGGGAACAGATAAAACAAGAGAGCACCAGAGCTGAGCTGAGATCTTAAAACCATAAACCTCAATTTCTGGCTGAGTTGATTCTAGTCCTCCTAAGGGAGACCAAACAAAAAGACTTTCAAAACCCTTCTGCAGTTATTGTTACCACTCCAATTCATGGGTGGCGTACTGAAGATATGGCCCAATTCTGGATGCTACTGGAAAGGAAATTGTGAAGTGAACTCATATTAATATTACAGAGGAAGGATACATGTATTTAACTATTTATGTTTTTATCTATTTTGTTTCTGGATACACCAAATGCATTTTACCTTCTCCTGATAAGTGCTGTTTCTTACCTGTGTGTGTAAAAGGTCCCAGGGAGCATGAGCTTATTTATTTCAAACATTTGTATGAGGGCTCGGCCTGATTTAAAACACACTTGGGAGGCAGCCTAAATAATTTGATTCTGGCCATTTTTGCTGTCACTAACCACCAGAAAGTTTGTAATAAAAATGACAGACATCTGTCCAGAAAAGATGTTACTTCTGTTACTTCTAAATTGAATAAAAAGACCCTCACGGTGTTCTGCAGCAGTACAGGCAAGATCCAGCATCATCCTCCTATCTCATCCTTGTGGATTGCTGCAGTAGGAATGAGGATCAGTGCATTGCTTTTGCATCTTTCCTAGTCTTACTGGAGCCTTACTTTCTCTCCAAGTCCAAGGGAACTGTAGTCTTGGATCATTCTTGCCTTGGAAGAGAGGAAATTATTTTGCCACTAACCTACGGAGAAGCTCTGTCTGGATGAGAGTTTCAATTTTTAGGATATATGGGGATAAAGACTTCTATCTGGCTCCCTGACAGATTCCAGTATGTGAAGACAATGCAATGCAAGGCAGAGACAACTAAGATGACTCTCTATATGAGCTAATATGTCAAACAGAAGTAGGGGTGACTCCCAGTTTACATCTCTGCTTGCAAACGTAATGCTATATGTAATACTCACCTGAGCTGGTATTGCTAACTCAGTGTATCTCTGCTATACTCCCTTGCTCAGTACGGACATGGGAAAGGAGAAACAACCTTCCTTCAAATGCTGTATTACCAGAGATAGTGTTGAAACTTCATTCCCACCTTCCAGTTTGTCTTCGAGGCAAGATCTCTACAGAGAAAGAGAGCATGTCCTTGAAGAGGATATTCTCCAAGGACATCAGCTGAAATCCTGTCTCTCCTGCCCTTAGAAAGCCCTCTCATAAGGTATCATCTCATACGTCGGAAGCACTGGCAGCCGGCGATGAATAAAATGTACTCTATAATCTCCTTAATACAAGTCTCGCTCCTACCCCCTAATAAATGAAAACACTATGTTTCCTTTAATAAATGCATGAAAATGTGCCATTCATAAAAAGATTCAATTAAACATATGAAGCATATCCTGCTGTGACCCACATTTCAGTAACAATGTGATCATCTTCCTTGTGTAGCAGTGGGAATTGTTCAGACAACTTTTGGTTGGGGTTTGGATTTTTTTTGTTTTCTTTAAAAAAAAAAAACACCACACCAACAAAAACCCACACACAAGTCACCTCATTCAGAACTAGTCAAATCTTTAGAACTAATTCTGCAAACACAAAGCAATTTTCCATTGGAGAAGTTGTAAATACAATAGAGGCTGAGTCATGATTTTTCTCCTTGAAGCAGAAAAAAAAAATATCTTTTCTTCCTTTTAACCAAAAATATAGATGAATTTTGCTTTAGGCCAATTAGATTAGAAGGAATAAAGGGGAAATTGTTCTCAGAAGTAAAACCCAGGCTTTTCTCTTCTAAATGACTGTATTCAGTTCAAATGTAAAAACCTAAAATGTGATTTTAAGATTTGATTTTGCAGAAGTAGTTTAAACAACTTCTGTTGTATTTGATTTCAACAATTTGAGACAGAAAAGTGAGCAAATGAAGGAAACTGATTCACCACAACAAAGGAGTCCAGTATCACTAACTAGAGAGTACAGTCCACAAACGAATTAACTAGCCTGCAACTGAATCTCTTGTACAGTTTGAAATTACTTAAGTAGTTATTTCACTGCTAAGGAAAAGCTTTATCCAAAACAAATAGGTATCACTGAAAATACTCAAAGCAATTACTGAACACTTACCTTTCTAATAATTTTTCTGTAGAACAGGATCTTTCAATTAGGGAATTAGATTTAATTCTGCCTTACTGAAGTCAATGGAAGTCTGCTACTTACTCCTCCACTGGGGCCAGTGTTTAATTTTCAGATTTCAAAAGGACTGCCTACCTACTTAAAAATGAAGCGAGTATCTAGGTATGCTGCTGCACTGGGTCATTAACCTCCATTTATTTTAATAAAGCGTTCTGTAGAATTTTATATGGGGATAGAAAGATTTTATTGAATTTATAGAAAAGGGAAAACACTTCCTATTTGGTTCTCTTTGAACACTAAAGTCCTGTTTTCAGCTGCATAGAGAAACTGCAAGTGATGCTGCTTGGTCCTTACCATATCAAATCACCTAAAGGTCTTATCTCAGTTCTGTGGAACAGTCATAACTGACACATGCCCTACTAAAACAGCAGAGCATGCTCAGACAGAAAACCAACTGCTCCTAATAAATTCTGGATAATCAAAGATACTGCAACAACTTTCCTCTGCAATTCAAACACAAGCAGCTCTGACTTAGTCTGATCTCCCATCACGACCCTCTACAGAAAATAGCTTAATGCCAGGTCACCATCCTTATCTGCTCATCACGAAGTAGCCTTTGGGTACTGTAGATACATGTTTAAGATCCTTCCCAAAGTTGCAGAATAAAAATCATCTTGTCAGCAGCAGCGACAACTCAACAAAATAGAACTCTGTTTAAGTAAAGGTGAAGCTCAGCTGGGCAGGGATACTGAGTTTTCCTTAAAGACAGGCAAAAGTTCTCACAGAAGCTAAGACCACTCTTACCGCATCACAATCTTTATGCAAATAATACTTCTTTAACCTTGCCCTTTTCTCTTTCAATCACAAGAATGCAGCTGTGGACTGTTTTGAAACAGAACCCATACAAAATGGTACAAACAGCACACACAGTTATCCTCCAGGGGAAAAGCTGAGAGAGAAAACAGCATGTAACAGATTTTAGCTGCATCCCTTCATACTCACTGCAACATGCTTAGAAGGCTGAGAGTTGCAAAAGCCATGGAGGCACACAGCACCCTTTGCCTGCATTAAGATTGTTGTCTTGGAACCAGCGTGCACTGCCCTTAATGAGGATTTAATAGAGAAAATCCTCAGAAGTCAAGATAACTGACCCTTATTAAAAGAAGCATATTGCTTTTTTGCATACACAACTGCATTCCACACAGCAGTTACCTCACATCAGAGATACATTCCAAAAGAAATACTCAAGAATATCCATATTTAAAGCCTACATCATTACAGTATACAGGTGATCAGAGTACATGTGGGCAAGTATGAGGGCAAGACCTTTCTCCCAGAGCCAAAGTAGGTGTTCACAGGGAGCTCAGTGACTGTTTGTGCTGGTTGGACTGGGGTATGGAACAGCATGGCTGCTGGGATTCAGTTAAATCACTCATTTTACTAGAATTCTTTGGCATGTTCCTTCAGCAAGTCCCAAAGACTCTCATCCTCGCACTGCAAATTCAGCACAAACAAACTGCACTTGAGGAAAACAGTTTGTGGTTACAGCTGAGCAAGGCCTCAATACCTGAAGGCATATGATTACTTGATATACCTAATACAAATGTAATTGCTTGCAAAATTAAAGTGTATCTATTATTAAATATCTGTTCGTATAAGTATAAACTTCTAATAAAACTGAGGCAAACTCTCTAGAAAGTATGTTAAAGTATCATTAAAATGCATTAAATACTTTTTAAAACTTTAGCAAAAGTCACTGATGTACCATTTCAATGTACATAATTTAAAACTCAGTAATAACAGAAGGTGAATGGCAATTCAGTCACAAATCACTCTTATAAAGCCCTATTTTTAACACTGGATGTAAGAAAATCTCAGGATTATGTCTTAAGTTTTGTTAGGTGTTAATGTGAACTATATGAAACAGTTACTACAAAAGGTAAGGACCTATTACAGATCTTTAGTCAAGCTGAGATGCATGAGAAATGCTTGCTGGTGTTTATTTTTAAAATTGAGAATTTATAAACACAACGAGTGAGGTCTTGGGAAAAATACAGTTTATTGCCCTCAGAGTTCCAGGAGAACCTGCTGGAAGCAGACTGCGTTCCCCAGCTTCAGCTGGCAGCTAATAGTTTCCAAGAATATAACACCTGCTGTTTGTAGGACCTGAGTATAGCACTGCACATGGAGACTGCAGGTTAAGGACTGCTCCCAGCAAAAGAACATGTCCTGCCACAGGGACACCCTCGATGAACAGTGCAGGATCCTGGAATACAGAGAGATACAATTTGCATGAGATTGGAAAGCTAAGCTGAGAGACTATGAAACCTACCCAGGCACTTTTTACACCACAGTTAAACAGTGAAATTTGCTATAATAAATTTCTCTTTCCAAAACATGTTTCTTCAAGTTTTCACAGAATGGGAGAAATAGTCAAGTTTATATTTGTTTGCTTCACTGGTAAGCTAGCACTCACCTCAAGCTATATAAAGAGAAGTTCTCAGTATTTGGAGATTTTTATACAATTTTGATTGCCTTTTTTAAAGCTAGGCACTCACCATCAGCCACTTATGGCTATACATGTATGTATAATTGCTACTCTTTGCTATTCAGTATTTTAAGGTCATCTACAGCATTAATCCTGTTTCATATTTTATTAAACTACAATTCTCTTCCACCAAAAAATGTTATGTTGATCTCCTAAATCCCCTCTGGTTCCAGATTAATTCTCTTCCACCATGGATTTACTCTATTGCTCACCATTACAGCACAAGTAACATTTGCTTTAATAAAAAGAGGAATGAATTAGTCTTTAGTTAGCAATTGTACCAAAGGGCAAGGTAATGAATAGCTAAACAGACATCAGTATATAACCATTTATGTAAAATGAGCAGTGTGGGCTACCTGCTTGAAATCATTATTAAACCTTTACTTATTTTATCCTAGTATGAACAGAACAAGGCAGAGTGTTCAACTGAGCTTTTGTAAACATGATTCCTACAACTGGCTTAATACAGTCCCTTAGCATTCCAAGATAAAGTCACAGTTCAAGCTTTGGAAACAAAAGTAATTATATTTGACTTCTTTGGGCCAGAGTTATACCTTCTGTTCAGATGAAGAATAATAGTACTGCAGTCTGAGACACTACCATCCTTGATCTTGTACACAGCACTGCCGGTGTACCTCTTGGAAGACAGCAATAAGCAGAACCTGCCCAAAATGCACACAAACGTCAGCTGATACACGCTGAATAAAGAGCTTACTGCTTAACTTGCAGTCCACACTGTTCTCTTTTAAACTTGAAGATAATACCTTTGAGTGAGGAACTACCCCTTCGCTTTATTCTTCTATCCAACCACATGCTACTACTGCTGTCGGTAACAGAGACAAGGGACAAAACTAGACAAATCTCACTCAGATGCGTGTTTCCAATGAAGTTTCATTGGCCAACTTGTAATGTAGAGGAAACCTTGAGCTGTACAGAATACATGCCCTACTTTTCTTTGTAATTACCAGCATGAGCCAACCAGTACCTCTCACCAGTTATCTAGGGGTCTGTATCTTTATTCAGTACCTCTGTCTCTAGGGCCTCTACTGCTAAAGAAAAAATAGTAAATTTGCCAATTCAGATTTGTTACTTTTATATTTGTGTTACAGTTTGATCTAAACTAGAGTCCATTTCCTCCCTCTAATTCAGTCTCGCCTAAGAAACTTCATTTTCTGAAAGCTAACTTCATGTTTTTCAGATAGTTTCTTTCTAGAAGTGATAAACACAAGACACTGGGATGCAGAAAGGTTATTGCTTATACTTATCTCTATAGTAACCAAGGCCATCCTTGACTGGCAAAAAAAGGCCACACCTGCAAGGAGGGGTAGACAGGACAGGTGATTCAAATTGACCAACAGACTATTCCACCCCATAGAATCATAGAATAGTTTGGGTTGGAAGGGACCTTAATGATCATCTAACTCTAACCTCCCTGCCATAGGCAGGGAGATCTCCCACTGGATTAGGCTGCCCAAGGCCCCATCCAACCTGGCCTTGAACACCTCGAGGGATGGGGCAGCCACAACTTCCCTGGGCAATCTGTTCCAGTGCCTCAGCACTGTCATGGTGAAGAAACTCCTCCTGTACTTGCAGTACTGACATGAAAGCAGGTCAACATAAACTGTGTCATGAGTTCTGGTTAATTCAGGCGTAAGTTTATTGCTTCACTATTCCTGGCTGAGATGAAGCACGTAATGGCAAATGATCTCTCACCTTAGAAAAATTATTAGTTATCAAGGAAGCATACTATAATTTAAAATCTCTGTATTGGAGAGAGGGCAGCAAGCCAAATGAGGAATAATACCCCTCAAACACCCAAGGCACTTATTCCCAGAAAGAAGAGCTGTGAATTTATTTACATTTATATTACAAATATCACAGCAGCAGGTGATGAGAGTCTACAAAAATGTGTTTACACTGGGTTAGATATAGCGAGCCAAGCTTAGGGTGAAAACAAACAAACAAACAAAACCAAAACAAAACAAAAAACAAAACAGGGTGAGAGGTCATTACTGTCTATGACCAAAAGAAGGTACCAGTGGCTGGGTAAATCCATGAAAACCACACCTGGAAGCTGTTAGGTCTCCAAGTTGGGAAAAATAAGATGTAAATACTCTAGCAAGTACTTGCCAGCACAGAGCAGTCTGATATTGAACTAGAAACCTATCTCCCTGGCTTTATCTCTGAACACCAAACCACCAGTTCATTGAATACTGTGGACTTCAAAACTGCCATCTCTAATAGTAAGATATGCCTGTGACACCTTCAGAAAGAAAATTTATTGTTTAGGTAGCTACCCAGCTGTTAAGCTAAAACAGAATTACAATTTTATTTGATTAATTTTTCATAGAGTATTTCTGCTCTTTCAGCTAAAACCTGACTTCAGGCCTTATTTATTATCTCTTTTATTTTAAGCCTTCTCAGCATTGTGGGGACAAATAGAACTGGGTGCTCTGTCCTTCCAGAAATACTGATAAAAACCACAAAAAATCCATACCAGCTAGCACATCGAAAGACCCAAGACTCATCCAGTTTTTTAAAGACTTCAGCATGAGGAGTGTTTCCCCCAGAATTGTTGTGATGCCTGTTATTGTATGGTACAGAATTTTGGAAAGAAATGTTTTATGGCAGTCATGTAGGAATGCAGATGCCTTACATACACATTTCCTAAGTATCCCAAGAAATGCCACACCTGCTTTTTGGAGATTATTACAGAAACTGTGATAATCCTCCTAATCCAGTCAAATTCTATTCTGCTTCCTAATTGTACCTTTGAATGTATTGATGGTCTATTCACATTGTGAATCATGTGTGTTGTTCTGGTCCTCCCATTACCTCTAAAAGAATATGTTAGTATTGGAAAAGATTTAGATAAGAGTAGCAAAGTACACAATGGCCTCTTTGCAAGGAAGATGGCTTTTTAGCCTTGAGAAGACAACATGGGGGAATATGGTTGCAGTCTATGAAATCCTGAATGACAAAGAAAGCAGAGATAGGGATTGACTGTCCCCTGTTTCTTTCAAATAAAGTAGTGCCCATCCTGTGAAGCTGCCATGAGACTGCGACAAAACAAAGAAGGATGGTTCTCAATGCAGTGAGTAGGGTAGACCCATGGAAATCTTCGGACATCAGAAAGTAGACCGGGCATGAGCATGAGTAGGAAATTCTCTGATGTGAGGACAGTCAGCCTAAAGAGTACTAGAGAGAAAATAACACGTATGTTTGACCTGTTGTTACTCCTCCCCAGACATCTGTCTGTTCATATGCAATCCCTAGAGATAAAGTTCTGGGATTTGTGGACAATTTTTATAAAGAGCTATGAAAGATCTTATATCCCAGCAGGCTTGAAACATTACACTTAATTCTACTTGTCTTGCTCAAAACAGGGGTACCTAAACTACTGACTGCATACCCAGTCTTCCTTTCTTCTTTACTCTAGCTGTTATTTTATTTCCTGATCAGGCAGACTTGTCAGATATTCTCTCTCTATTCCACATCATGCCCATACATTTATCATATATGCACATTTTCCTCTCTTATACTCAGTCAACAAGAATTAAACACATCTTATCGAAAATGAAAAAGCTTTAACCAAACACTGGAAGCCAATGAAATCCTCCTCCTAGTCTGTCTCTTTGGTTTTCAGCAATTTCATCTTCCAAAACTATATTTTATTCATCCAGCACAAAGCACGTTCCTCATTTGTGTACATATGTGAAACCACACATATGTTTATGAAAAATAAAAGCAGTTCTACAAGGAGAACAGAGTAGAAAAAATGTTTCAGAAACCTACAAATTCTTTTGCAAATAATTGTAGTCTCTGAATAAGGGCCTCTTTTTTGCACCCATACCTAGGTGTAAGTGTTATCCATGACAATTTTCTGACAGTTTTCTACTGTATCCAGTAGGGTTTTTTAATTAAAGTTTAAATTTAATGAGATTTAATTTAAATTTCATTAAATTTAAAATTAAATATATGATATTATTCAAAGTTTAACTTTAGTTTTTGCAGAACCCTAACGCCTTCTTAGCAAAGGCTGTTATTCCAATAGTGTTGGAGAAGCGTTCAGCATCAGTTTTGACACAAATGTCACATCCATTTTGGTAAAAGCATAAATGAAAGAAATATTAATGACTACTTATGTAAACATACATTTGTTATCTTGCAGCCTCGGCAGTCTACTCAAAATGTAGTATACTGTTATTCACGCATACATAGGGGAGAAATACTTTGAAGACAATAATATGAGAGAGATGTCTCTGACAGCAATCTGAGCAATAGCAATGAAGACAAAATGCTGCAGTTTCCCTGGTTTCTAAACAAAAGCCCATAGATCTTTCACAAGGTCTTCTCTGCAGCTCCAAAATCTGCTTTGATTCTTCCAAGCTCATAATGGGTCGTCTCATGGAAGTAGGTCAGTTTTCAAATCAAATTAGAAAAAAAAATATACAGAAAAAGCTTGTGTGCAAAGTAATGAAGCATTCAACATGGGAGAATAATTATGAAACTTCATTGATTACATTATGAGATACCTTTTTCTTTTGTGTAGAAGGTGGCTGGAGGAGATTTGTTGTCATTACATAGGGCATCTCAACTTTGTGAAGGTAATGACTGAGGGAAGAGTTCTGCCATGGCAGAAAATGTGAGATATTCAAGGAGGAACAGTGCCACCCAACCACTGAAATTCTTAAGAGGGATCCAACCTTAGTCCTGCTTGGATGTATCTTTTGGCAGACTTCTCATAACAGGCATGTCATTCTATAGTGGGAGATCTCACAAAATGAAACCATATGAGGTTGGGATTTGGGATGAGGGTAGGAGTGGAGAAGTTGGTTTGGGGCTTTTGTGGCTCTTTTGGGATGGGCGGTGGTTTTGTTTTGTTGGTTAGTTGGGTTGTTGTTTTGTTTGGTTTTTTAAGCAGAACATTTGATGTGATGTGTAATTCAGATTGGCTTGAATAAAAACATGACACTGTAAATCATTTAATGCCGGCAATTAGGCTGGGGTGAGCGTTCAGGCAGCACAGCTGGGAGCCTGAAAAGGGAGAACTGAATCAGCAGTAACAGCACATGTATAAATCTTGTGAAGACAGAAGAAAAAGGAAGCTGGTAAGTTTCTACCCTGCTTAGTACAGGGAAAATCTTGTACTTACCCCAAGTAAGGAGAACAGTAACATTCATTGATTCAGATTTGAAAGGGCAAAATACTTTCTCTTATGTTTGAAGCTAGACTGCTCCCAGGAAGCATCTGGGCACATGAACTGGAGGAAGGAATGCAAGCACATTTGGGAAAGCCTCAGCTGTGCACATCTGTGACTATGCACAAGGTTATGTAGTGCTTCAGAGAGCCAAATCTGTTTGTGAAACTGAACATGAAGCAATACAAAGCCAGACCAAGGAAAAGTGGAGTTTCAAATTCTCCAAAACCAGAAACAACAAAAGTTGTTTTCTAGTACCAAGGACTGCCATGGGGTATTCCTGTTTGGCTGATATACATTAGACTACAAGCAAAATTAGAGGTACACAGTTACTGAAAATTGCTCTTCTCACACAAGAATGACAGGTCAACAGCTGCTTCAGCCAGAAGCATCCCAATAGGTCTTAGGAATACACAGAGCATATTTTAAAACAATTCAGTTCTTTGCCTCCTGTACATTGGGAAAGCAATAGGAAGACAGCACTGGTTAACTAAGCCAAATATCCTAATGCATCAAAGCTATGTAAGTTTTTAGGGTGAAGGTCTAAGGAGGGATTTTATTACTTGACTGGAGTTTCACTTACGCTATTTCCAGGAGTCCCTAACTTTGAGTGCAGTACCACAAGATACAGTGCTTGCAGGCATTTCCTCGTTCAGTCAGAAGACAGAACAACTGTAGCAGCTTTGAGAGTTTTTCGTGTTACCTTTGTCACAGAATTTTTTTATCTTTATCACATTGGCTATAAATTACATTCTGCCTCTTCTAGTGCTTCCATTGCCCTTGTATCCAAGCCAAATACTGCATACTTCTTTTCAAAACCTCAGAATTCTTCCATGCTACTGTTTATATTTGAGAGGCTAAGCAGACACTACTAATTTTCAGTGTTTGAGGAGTGAGCTAGATAATTTGACTTTATAAGTCAAGGTAGTTATCCTGTTAAACAATAAGAACTCAACAATCTATCCTTGAGCACTACAAGGAGGAATACTACTGAACTGAATTCACTCATTGAATCACCATTTCCCCTCCTTATAATATCACCCTACAATTGCAGATAACTGCAGATGGAGATTGTATCATTTGATTCTCTTCTCTTAGGCAAGGCTGTTCATAAGAGAGAACTGCAGTGAGATTATGTGGCCTCCTGTGAATGTCACCAAATTCTGTTCCTTCCCCCCCAAGGGAATGCACTGTCCAGAGAACAGCAACAAAGGAATATCCTTACCTCTGCAGAGCTGTTTCTCAGTAAGATCCTGAGTATGAATATTTAAAATATTCCTGAGGCAAAGAAAAGGTTATGATTACTAAGTTTATAATCTTTATATCGATATTAAATGGCATACAGTGAACTACCAATTGGGTATTCATAGAATCACAGATTAGTTTGGGTTAGAAGGGACCTTAAAGATCATATAATTCCAACTCCCCTGCCATGGACAGGGACACTTCCCACTAGATCAGGTTGCTCAAGGCCCCATCCAACCTGGCCTTGAACACCCCAAGGGATGAGGCATCCACAACTTCCCTGGGCAACCTGTGCCAGTGTTTCCCCACTTTTGTGAAGAAATTCCTCCTTATGTCTAGCCTAAATCTGCCTCTCTCCAGTTTATACCCATTGCCCTTAGTCCTATCACTATAAGCCTTTGTAAACAGTTCCTCCCCAGCTTTCTTGTAGCCCCCTTCAAGTACTGGAAGTTCAATATAATGCCTCCGTGGAGCCTCCTCTTCTCCAGGCTGAACAATGCCAACTCTCTCAGACTGTCCTCATACAGAAGGCGCTCCAGCCCTCTGATGATCTTTGTAGCCCTCCTCTGGACCAGTTCCAATAGTTCCACACTGCTTTTATGTTAAGGATTTCAGAACTGGACACAGTACTCCAGATGATGTCTCAAAAGAGAGGAGTAGAGGGGCAGAATCACATTCCTGGACCTAATGGTTGCATTTCTTTTGATGCAGGCAGGGAAATGGCTGGTCTTCTGGGCTGCGAGTGGATATTACTGGCTCGTGTCAAGCTTCTTGTCAACCAGTACCCCTAAGTCCTCCTCTGCAGGGCTGCTCTCAATCACATCATCCCTTAACCTGTATTGAAACTGCAGATTGCCCCATCCTAGGTGTAGGACCTTGCACTTGGTCTTGTGGAACTTCACGAGGTTCACACAAGCTCATTTCTCCAGCTCGTTCAGATCCCTGTGGATGACACCCTGTCCTTCTGGTGTGGCAACTGCACCACTTATCTTGGTGTCATCTGCAAACTTGCTGATGGTGCACTGAATCTCGGTGTCAGTATCACTGATGAAGATATGAAATGGCACTGGTCCCACTACAGACCCTTGAGGGACACCACTTACCACAGATCTCCATCTGGACTTCAAGTCGTTGACCACAACTCTCTGAATACAACCACCCAACCAATTTCTCATCCACTGAATAGTCCCTCCCATCAAATCTATATCTCTCCAGTTTAGAGAGAAGAGTATTGTTGGGGACTATGTCAAAGGCATTACAGAATCCCAGATAAATCACATCGGTTCGTTTTCCCGTGTCCACTGCTGTGGTTACTCCATCATAGAAAACCACTAAGTTGGTAATACAGGAATTATCCCTGGTGAAGCTGTGCTGGCTGCCACTAATCACCTCCATGTCTTTATGCTTCAGCATAGCTTCTAGGAGGATCTATTTTTGTGCACAGAGGTGAGGCTGACAGGTTGGTAGTTCCCGGAGTCATCTTTTCTACCCTTTTTAAAAAAGGGGACAATGTTACCCTCCTTCCACTCACCAGGGAGTTCTCCTGATGGCCATGATTTCAAATATCAAGCAACTACATCAGCAAATTCCCTTAAGACTCTGGGGGATGATACAGTCTCATCAGGTTCCTCAGGTGGTCATGAACCTGATCCTCCTCTACAGTGGAAGGGGCTTTACCCCCCTGGTCACCATCTTTCTGTCCCATGACCCAGGAGGAATGAGGAGAACAGTTATAAGTGAAGACTAAGACAAAAAATTTGTTAAGTACCTCAGTCTTCTCCTCATCTGTTGATACAGAATCATAGAATCACTAGGTTGGAAAAGACTCCCAGGATCATCAAGTCCAACTATTCCTATTAAACACTAAACCATGCTCCTCAGCGCCTCATCCGCCTGTGCCTTAAACACCTCCAGGGAAGGTGAGTTAACCACCTCTGTGAGCAGCTTGTTACAGTGCCCAATGACCCTTTCTGTGAAAAAGAATTTCTGATGTCCAGCCTGAACCTCCTCTGATGGAGCTTGAGGAGCACTCAACCTGTTTGTGGCTACTCTTCAATGACAGCTCTTCACATTCTATCCCTTTCCTGATATAGAGGTCAACATCTCCACCCCTCCTTCCTGGTCTGTCCCTTCTGAACAGCCTGTAGCCATTGATAGCTACACTCCAGTCATGGGATTTGTCTGACCAAGTTTCAGTGATGGCAACCAGGTCATAGCTTTCTAGTAGCACGATAGTTTCCAGCTCCTCCTGTTTGTCACCCAAGCTTTGTCCATTTGTCTAGAGGCACTTCAGCCGGGCTGCCGGTTGCATCGCCTTCTTAGTGGTAGACCATTTACTTTCTATAAGGTGTTCTGCCAAAGTTTCCTTCCTGGCATCTACTGCCTCAGGAGCCTCCCATTCATCTCCATAGGACTTCAGCCTAGGGCTGAAGCCAGGGCAGCAGGTGGAGGGCCCATATCAGCGCTCCACCCTTCCAACCACTGTGTGTCCTTCCACCACCTGTCATAGTCAAGCCCGATATTATCCCTCTCCCCCTTCACATCTAGTTTAAAACCCTAGCACTGCAAACTCCTGAGCAAAGATCCTCCTCTCCCACTTTGAGAAAGGTGGCTCCCACACAATACTTGTAAACCTGGTGCTGTGTAGGCCATCTCATTGTCAAAAAACCCAAAATTTGTTGTGCTGACACCAGCCACGGAGCCATGCATTAATAGACAACCACCCTTTTGCCTTGATCTAGTGCCCAGTTGCAGCACTTACCGTGTCTGCTACTGAACCGCACCAATTGAGCATTGTACACACCACAGGAATTCTATTCCTTTCTGTAATGGGAAAAGGGATTTCTTTTAAAAGTCTGATTCAGCTTATTATCCAATATGACATATATATTTTATTATATGAGGTAATTAAGGGGCAAGGTTTCTGGGTTTGTACAATCAAATGATTAAATACAGTTGCAGTGGCAGGCTGTAATCCTGTTAGCATAGCACTAGGAAAGTATGTTACTCAGCTGTTCTTTCTAAAACAGAGCAATTCCCTTTCCTTATTTTTATCCCATTTCTGACCTATGGATGGGCCTGTAGTAGGACATAGCCTTCAATTTGTAAAAATTTTTATTTTTCTCCACTATATACAAGGTCTATGCCAAAGTGCCATCTCTCAGCTCTTATTTATTCATACTGATAAAACTATAAAATACCACTCTCATAAGCATCTTTCTTTTTCATGAGAAGCCAAAAAGAAGGTTAAAAGAAGAAAAATCATCAGATCTTTTCCAGCCCACTTGTTAGGAAACAGGAGCCTGACATCCTGAGAAATCAAGGAACTAACTACCAGCATCTTGAAACACATAGCTCCTACACCAAATCTGCAGGAGTATCAGAAAGACAAAAAGCTCTAAAACACTAAGCACAGTATTTTCATATAGGCAGTAAACCTGAACAACGTGATGCTGCAGATTAATTTGTTTGTGTATTTGTAAACCACATCAAAAGATTATATTGTACTCCTTCAGAAGCATTTTGCAATTCCCAATGTGCAGCTCTTGAAGAACGCCAGCCAAAATAGTGAAGAAATGTCTGGCAATATCTGAAAAGAAAATAATCTATAGCAACACTACAATAATGAGGTAATATAATGAAGGTAAATAGGTTTTACAACCAGTCATGCTCAATCGTACTACCCAAAATTATTTTGTGTGACTATTGGTTTTCTATGCCTTTGCTACTTACCAACAACAAACTTAAAATAGCATCAGATTTGTTGGTTTTTGTCTGACTCTGCAACATTATATCTCTAATGTAAGAAGCTGAATTTCACATAATAATACAATTTCCTCTTTTTGCCCTGACAGCTGAAAGATATTTCTGTTCCCTTTTAAAGTCAGTCCAAATGGTCTAGTGCAGACTTGCCCGGTAGAGGTTACACTAGCATTCTCCAAAGTGATTTTTCATTTTTTGTTTGCAGAAGATTTTATTACTAACACCTGGTGCAAAACCACCTACCTTAAAGGAAGATTGAATATCCTTCACATCTATTCCAGTGAAGACTGTGCTATACATTGTTTTTATTGTCCTTATGATGTCCATTTCACTTCCCTTACTGCTAGCATCTATTTCACCACTTGGCTACTCAGACCTCTGTTGTTAATACTCAGTCATTTCCATGGCTTCACACCAGCTACAACCACACCAAAGAGGATTATGAGACCCAGTCAGCAAATACCTCCTTCCTCTTAACCAGTGTAGGGAAAGCTCTATCCGGAGCATATCTGTGATCTGGCTTAGTATAGTTATGGAAAAGTTTATCGCTACACCTTACTCAGGGGAAATAAAATGTTCTCTTTTCCAAAACTACCAGAGCACAAAAATGTGAGACTGAGGAAACTGTTTACTTCTATTTCTTCATTAGCCAGATGAGAACAGTCCCAATTCTTCCAATGCCAGTAAGTGCTTTCATATCATCATGGCAGTAAAATAAATAAACATTACGTTCTCGGAACTCCTCAATGAAGAGAAGACAACATTGGATGAAATGTGAAGGTGCAGGTACATATTTCCAGTACTAATGGTTAAACACTGTTACATCAGAATTTACTACAAAAACAATGTCAATAAACGATTGAGGCACATTTGTACTCCTGTGCACACCTGGAGAGGTAGTTTGGTCATACATATAGCAGATTAAATTATCTGTGGGAGAGGATATGCATAATCAAAATGCAAGGAAGAAGTTAAACTTTTCTCAAAGACAATTTTCAACCTTGGCACCCTGTTACCACACGAGCCAGGTTAAATTACAATTTTCCTGCATAACAAAGATACGGTTTTAAACAGTTCTGAGCAAACCATTTCTCTCCAACAGAAGGTTGTAAGTAGTCCAGTCAAATATTTTCTGTTAAAACACTTTGACTGAAATTTGGGAATCTGGGGAAGAGTAGGAAAGAGTGAAATGTAGGTTTTCTAGAGAAAATACCTATTTCATTTCAAATTTGAAGTCTCTTCTTATAAGATGCTGTAGTTCAGGACCTTAATGTTGTACACTTTGCCTGAGCTGGGCTCCTCAAATAGGTTATATCTAACCACCCATCAGTTTTGCAACTTTTCTTATGAGACTCATCCATATAAATGTCACTTTGCAGACTGGGAATATAAGACAACTGATCTAAATATCCAACAATGTCTTTCAGCAGTGTTTTCAAATCCAATTATTTGGTAAACAGGAAAAACTATTCAGTCTTTTCTGAAAAGTCATTTTTCACTGGACTTTCTATAAAAGACAAAAACTTTCTATTGAAAAAGGATTTACAGGTTAGTTTGTCTCATAGATGCTCAGTTGAAATCCATTCACAGAATCACAGAACAACCAGGTTGGAAGGGACCCATCGGATCTTCTAGTCCAACCATTCCTATCTAACACTAAACCAAGTCCCTCAAGACCTCATCCACCCGTGTCTTAAACACCTCCAGGGAAGGTGACTCAACCACCTCCCTGGGCAGCCTATTCCAATGCCCAATGACCCTCTGCGTGAAAAACCTCCTCCTAATCTCCAGCCTAAACCTACCCTGGCGGAGCTTGAGGTCATTCCCTCTCGTCCTGTCCCCTGTCACTTGGAAGAAGAGGCCAGCTCCCTCCTCTCCACAACCACCTTTCAGGTACTTGTAGAGAGTAATGAGGTCTCCTCTCAGCCTCCTCTTCTCCAGGCTAAACAACCCCAGCTCTCTCAGCTGTTCCACGTAAGGCCTGTTCTCCAGCCCCTTTACTTCATTACTGGTAGTAAAATAGATTAGGAATTTTAAAGGTAGAAGGAATATTTAATTAGTAGTCTGCCTCAATCCCAGCTCAGCCTGGGTTAAAATTGTGCTTTTCACTAAATTAATTCTCCCTGTATCTGAAGTTAAGGGCCCAAGGTTGCTATCAGAATGAACATTCATAATTTCATGTGTTTGGTATTTTCCTTCTGAGATCACTGTAAGAATGGAGAGAAGGACAGGAAGAGATCTCACATATAAAAAATAAGGCTATAAGAGTTTTTGAGGGTTTGGTTCTTTTTTGTTGTTGTTGTTTGAATGAGGGGTGGTGTGTGGATTGCTTTTTTCTTGATAGTTCATCCATAGATAATAAATTATTAGTATATTTTAGAGACAATATTTTCAACATTGGTTAACAGGTTACACAAAGTTATTTGAGCCTTGTGACTTAAATTATAATGTAATACATTACAAACATTTACTCTGTGATTTTCAAGAAAACTACTTTGTTTGATAAATCTAGACCAATTACCTTCATGTCCCAAAATATGAACTAAGTCTGAATACTTAAGTTAGCAATTCTTGCATATGTTAAAGACAAGCAAGTTACATAATTAAAAAAAAAAAAAAAAACCAAAAACTGTGGTAGTGATGTGTTACCTTTTTGCAGAACTATGCTTAAAGTTCATACAGAGAAAATATTTCCTGTACCTAAGCTTGCTTTGATTTCATAAGCTTCCTTTGATAGGTACTAAAGTTTGCATAATTCACATATGGAAGGTCTCAGGTAATGTTACCACATATTCTAAATATATTCATAATTACATATGATGTCATCTGAAACTAATTCAGTCCTCTTCACAGCAAGCTTACTATCTGAGCCCGCATCATACTAACCATGTGCATTCCAATCTGTCCCTATCTCCAGTCTCGTTCTTCAAAGGCATACAGGTGCCTCAGGGTCGCTCTTCATGCTGCCCCTTCTGCACAGCACATGCTGTCCAAGTCCATCTGCCAAGCTACCTTCTCTGTCAATGTTTGCTTTACATGCTGCCTGTAAGAATGAGGACAGATAAAATAGAATGTCAAATCCGCAAGAGAAAGTCACACCAACCCGGCCTGACCATATGATCTTTCTTTTATTACTCATTACCATCCTGCCTGTAACAAACCATTCGGGGTGGGGTGAGGGGAGGTGGGTTATTATTTTACATCAGAGAATATGCTTATTTGAACCAGAATCTGCAGACTGAATACTTGGCTTGCCTCTGACCACATGAACTGATTACTTAGCACAAAACCAACTTAATGATTATGACACCATTCTTAGTTATTTCCTTTGCTACTAATCCTTCTGGTATTAATAGCAGTAGATGAGTAACTGATACTTTTAAAAAGCAGTCTTCCATATTAAGTAAATAAACAGTGAGTGAGTAGTCTACCTTTAGAGATTCATTTATTGTAGACCTTGGCCTCCTACTGGATGTTTTTGTTTTTCAAGTGAAATTAATTGCATGTATAATACCACTGTTAATATCTACACCGCTAAGCATCAACATAAGATTCCATGAACAAGTTGTGTTAGGGTTTCCCCTCCACCTCTATCAAATATGCCAGTGCTTTAAAAATGTCCTCAAGTAATTGGAATTACTCATTCAAAATAGAATCACTATAAACATCTCTCCATGTCACAGAAAATAAGTTCTGGGCATCTTGTCCATTATGCTTTTGGGCATTTTCTGCAGATGCCACCTAGAATTTCAGAAAATGTGCTTTTCAGTCAGGAATCACAGCGAGCATTCATGCCAGGAGCAGTAACAAGCTTGCTGACAGCTCCATAACTCTTACTCATTCAAAGCAGTCCTACATTTTTTTCAGCGATTTCTTTTTCTCTAAATAAATTCCTTTCCCCACAAATAAGTGCTGTAGAGAACACAGCCTTGATAAACAAAACCCACATCCTGTTTAACAACATATGCTAGAATTGCTGTCCCACCTCTAAAGATTTTCCCTCTCTTTTGGAACAAATATTCTATTGATATAAACCAACAGCAATCTTATCCCAGCAGATGGATATCCCACCATCATTCTTTAGTTTTCTACCTCTTCCCATTGAGGTAACTAGTAGTAAATGCAGCGGAAGAGCAGATTTTCACCACTGTTTTGTGTGGAAGGATAGTAAGTTTTCAAGATTTTTGGTACAATCATACAAGACTGAGCTTGACTTAAAATAAATTTCGTGGAACCTAGCCCAAGCCAACTCCCTAATAATAATGGCTACACACAGTACATAATATTGTGACATACAATAATGTCTGAAACAAGCTGTAGCGATACTTATGACTTCCATGATATTGCATTTTGGAAATACTCAGATTAAAAAAGAAGTCAACACATTTTTACTATCATATGTAAAATAACAGTTCTTTAGAGATGTCAGCAAAGGCTAGGGCTCTGTCCTGATAGGTGCCCTATACACACAAGAGACAGACTTTGTTCCACCCAAGTCAGATTCAGAAGTTAAATGAGCGAAAGTTGTTGAGAAAAAAAACCACATAACTGTGATTTTAGAGGTGTGAAAAGTGATACACATGATTATTGATTAAGATCAGCAGCTTCAAACATGAATTAGGCACATTAATCCATATCTGGACACTAATACAATCATTGCAAAGAAGAGTTACCACTTTGGAAAATCCACCATATTATATTCACCTGAAAATAGATCTAAGTGCCTCTCAACAAAACTAAGTTAACTTTCTCAGAGTGTCAGATTGTGTCTGTGACTGGACCAGGGATGCTGGTTAGTTTTTCTGCATGTGACGCAAACAAAGTCATTTCTTGTCCCAAGAATATTTTCATTATGTCTATTTGTGCTCAGACAAAAGCTCTTTAAAATTCTAGTGCCTTGGTGTTCACAGTTTCTATTCAGCATAAGTAGATGGAAAATACATAGACTTAGATTTTAAAGTGTTGGTATTAAAAAAAAAAAAAAAAAAAAACAGATTTTGTTGTTCTAGTCCACTCCGGAAGATATTGGAGGCAACTTGACCTTCCATCCTTACATCCTATCCTGAAGGAGAGCAAGAGCCAAGAATGCTTAAAAGAGGTCCTCTATCAAGATACTGGTTTTGTTAGACAGTGACTTATTTTCATGAATATGTGGATCATTATGATGCCTTTCAAATTCCTTATTTCAAATTATTAAAATCTTTAAAATGAAACACACATGTAAGCCACGTTGAGGAACAGCATTCGGCAACTATGTGAAAACAAAAGCGCTAACGTCAAATCATACCACCGTGAATGAAAATAACTGTAATTACTAAGCATTTTGTTAAGCATGAAAATTGTGATATCTCAAATACACATACAAATACATGCAACTATACCAGTTGCACTAAGCTGAAGCTGGCTTCAGCCATAATCAAGGCTGTGAAGGCTCGTGTTGACCCTAGTCCTCCTGACTGCTGAAAGCATAGGCAGACACACAAGGCAGCTTTGCCATACGTGCTAGGACCTAATGGAAGAGATATTTGGTTAGCAGTTGTTTTTCTACTTCTTGTTTCTGCCTTTCTTCTGAAGAAGACAACAAACAGTCAGAATGATAATGACTTGGTTGCTTAAAAATGGCAAGTTTATGGAAAGGAATAGGAAAGGAAGATTAAATAAAATATAAATTAAGCCAAGAGTTATCAAAGATTATCTGTAACATTAATGCTGTCACATGTTAGAACATACGTCCATGTCTGGAGAGAAATTAGTCACTGCAAACGTGAAAACATTTCAAAATGTCTGGAGATTGACAGTACGTTTAATAAAGGAGAATACAGCCAAAAGTCAGGAAGCACAGAAAAAAAGACCACGATTACATATTTGCAGAAATAATTCCATGTAAGACTCCCAGTTCACAGCCCAAGAAAGCAGCACAGAACATGAGATGCAGTAGAATGGACACTGTTAACTGCTGAAAATGTTAATGAATTTACCTTGAAACAGCAGAAGTGACAGTGAGGATCAACTTCACACTATTTGCACATTAACAGAGAGTCAATCACAGGTATTATGCCATAGCCACTTATAGCAAATACCTGAGAGAGTACTATTCCCCAGGAACAGACTTGTTCATGGAAAATGTGAAAAACTCCTTATATGGGGAACTTAATTCCTCAAAAACAAAGCAAAACACACTAAAAAAACCAACCCAAAAAAAACAGGTAAGTGTGAAAAAGCCAAATTTCAGACAAGTCTGGACTGAAAAGCAACCTGGGAATACAAATGCAGACTGCGCAGAAAATACCACACTAAAGATAAAGCTAAAGCAGATCCATAAAGATATAAGGAATCCTTCACTACTCAGGAATTTTACAGAGTCTAAATATCATCATCCCCTAAAACAAGTAGAACAATTAAAAAAGAGAATCAGCAGCAGAAAGCAATCAGGACACACCTGAAATGTGTATCCAGATGGGTTATATCTAGTATATCATTTCTTATGGTATGAATGAACATACTGGAGAGCTAGTAGAATAAACTTACGGAGACTGTCAAAACTATTTTAGTAATTATATTTATGATGATATGTGGTTAGTCATGAAGTCAAGCATACAAACAATAGAACAATGTATAGTCACAAAGAACAACATACTGTCTACAGAAGAAAATGTCAGACGGAGAGTTTGCTAAGATTCATGACTGGCTTTAAAAGACTCATCTTGGCAACCCTGAATATGGTTTGCAAGAGGGAAACACAGAAGGAAGGCCACTATTGTTCTAGTTTATTAGAGAATTTTAGCACTAATGCTTGAGATGTCTCTGAAGAGGCTTACAAGAATAGCAAGAAGAAAGGAAAAGGGCCTAGTTTATTGCAGCTGAAGGATTTTTCAATAAAAGAAAGAAGTGAAAGAGAATGGGATGATATTACTGCCAATAAGATGAAAAGGAGCTGACAAATGTTTGAGCCAAAGTGGCAAAAATTTATGGAGAGCCTGAGGAACAGTTGTTTAAATTTTTATTAAGCTTGGAAGGAAATTCTGAAGTTTATCGAGGGACATGGAGCTCAGTGTAGTCAAACCATGATTTGTTTCCACAATTACTGAACCCACAAAAGGCTCCTGCACCCCTATGTAATAGTACTCCCTTGCCTCAACTTACCACTACAGCTGTCCAGGCATACAACACTCATTGGAAATGTTGCTAGAGTGCTTTTTTTGGAGCCAGTGGAAAGAACTCAAAAGTTCCTCTTTTTTTTTTCTTTTTTTTTTTTTTTTTTTGTAATTTTTATTGTTTTGGATTCAGGTTCAGTGAGAAAAGCAATAGGCAGAAATTGAGTTTCAAAGAAACAGTCTGAAACATGGAGAAAATATGACGCAGCTTCCAAAGAAATGGTATCAACAACATTTCCATTTCATATATTTGGAAGATTTTCACTAGAAGCTGGAGCAGAAAGGCATTCTTCAAAAGCCTTTTTCCAAATCTCTCCAAATTTGGTCAAAAGGGATCTTTAATCAAATCATTACTGCCGCACATTTCACAGTTAGATATCTCAGGAGCATGCTTAGTTTTTCATTTTGCAACACAGTGCTGTTTACATTACTAAAGCCAGAATCAACAGTTGTTGGTTTGTTTGGTTGGTTTGTTGAGGTTTTTTTCCTCCTCTTCCTTCCTTCCCTAGAAAAAGGGACTGGTCAAGGCCACACTAGCCAAAGTCTGAGATAACATTGTAAATCAATTCTCTGAAGGCAGGAAGAAAGGGTGAGGGGCATTGGAGAAAATGAAGCAGTCATTCCAAAATAAAATCAACAAGACAACACTGAAGCGCAGCCAGAACTGCCACATGCCATTGTAAACAGGGACTGTGTGAACAGCTCCATCACTGGCGTCACAAGCATATGCTCACATCCAAGGAGAGCTCTGCATGAACGGGTCACAGAAGGCCACGCTTCTCCCCAGGGGGAGCAATCAGTGGCGTAGATAAGACAGGTCAGTACAGCAGAATCGTGTCACCATGGTACAAGGACTCAGAACACAGCTATGTTTTCTAATCTAGCAAGCTTTATTTCTGGCTGACAGAGTTGGCCTTTAGGGTCTCCAAAGACGCAAGTCTTGGTCTTCTTTGATTTGCAAGACTGTAAATGCTTTCTCTAATCTCAGCTTGTTTGAAAAATAAGCATATTTCTATCCCTGGTCTATCCCGTATCTTTCAAAATAATCTTGACAACACATACTGACTGATAGAGTTGAAAGTGTCATAAATGTTTTCTTACAATCAAGTTGTTTTCACAGTGAGGAAAAACAACTACGCAAACTTGACCTCAGAGATCTCTCTCAAGTTTTTAAAGGATCTCTGTTCATTTCTGCTGTGAAAAATTGCACTGCCCTGGCTATCAGGACCAACCACAGAATCATAGAATTGCTAGGTTGGAAAAGACCTTTGAGATGATCAAATCTAACTCTACCTGTCCACTAATAAATGGTATCCTAAACACTTCATCTATCTGCCTTTTAAATACCTCCAGGAATGGAAACACAACCACCTCCCTGGGAAGCCTGTTCCCATGTCCAATAATCCTTTCAGTGAAGAATTATTTCCTAATATTTAATCTGAACATCCTCTGGTGGTGGGCATTCGATCTCACCCTGTCGCCTGTCATTTGGGAGAAGAGACCAACAGCCATCTCGCTACAACCTCCTTTCAGGTAGTTGTAGACAGCAATACGATCTCCCCTCAGTCTTCTTTTCTTAAGCTAAACAACACCAGTTTGCTCAGCCACACTTCATAATACTTGTTCTCCAGCCCCTTCACCAGTTTTTTCACTCTTCTCTGGACACGCTCCAGGACCTCAATGTGATTCTTGTAGTGGAGAGGTCCAAAACTGAACGTAGTATTTGAGGTGTGGCCAAGTACAGGGGCAGAAATACTTTCATGGTCCTGCTGGTCAGTGTTTCTGATACGAGTCAAGATACCATTGGCCTTCTTGGCCACCTGGGCACACAACTGGCTCATATTCAGTCACTGTCAACAAACATCCTCAGGTCCTTCGCTGCCAGGCAGCTTTCCAGCCACTCTTCCACAAGCCTGTAGTGCAGCATGGGCTTGTTGCACAATCGCTCACAGCTCTAGCAACTCTAGCATGCAGGTAGTACAATGGCAAAACACTAATTCAAGGCCAGGGCTGTGGCCTGAAAGCTGGGCAGAGAGGAGACCTTGTAGGAGTTTCTGAGTTTCTGTCCTCTGAAGAAAGTACTACAAATTTAACTAGGTCCAGCAGGAACCAAAGGAAAGAAAACTCTGATCACAACCCACCATGCTGTTGCTGCTGCACCAAGCTTCATCTCCAAGTTATGGACAAACTCCTCCAATTCTCTATAGACAACAGCACTCCTGTCCAAAGACTGAGTAGGGAATCCCCAAAGAGTCCATGTCGTCAGGTTTTGCAAAAACAAGAAACAACTTGTGTTTTAAACATAATGGATGATTCCAGAAATTAAAAGAAAATATGAACTCTACCAAAAGCTCCTTTATCTCACTAGATTTTCTGCTATGCAACTTTCAAACACTGGCATTGCTGCATGTCAGAGCCCCAGTTCCCCAGTTCTGGTCCTTTGCAGCCAGAGCTGTTGTGGGAAGGAATAGGCAAGAGGATTATTTCTAAGGTTGCTAATGAAAAAATACTGAGATCAAGTGCTCTAATGAACTGAAGAGTGAAACACATATAGAGGATTCCATAGAGAGAATGTGAGATGTCCAGTTTTGATTTTCCACTTTGCAAAGCTAAGCACATACTGCATGAGAGCTTTAAAAATTTACCCTGATCTATATTTTCCAGATCAACCTAAATTCAGACAGTTTTCTGAAGAAAGTCATAAGAGCATTAAACGTTACTATCTCCTCCTTGTTTCTGAACATTGAAACTATGTTCATTAGCGGATGTATGTGGGATTTATGTAATTTTTTTTTAGGTGAAGAAACACTTCACTTTTACAGGAGTGTCCCATATAAAGCAGTTATGTCTTCCAGCACCAGTATGCATACTGATGCCAGAGACAAAGCACCTCCATCAGCAGGTCCAAACATAGATGACCATTACTTTCCTGTGAAAAAAAAACTTATGAAGAAAAAGGCAGCAGGGGTGGGGGAGGAAGGGAGGGAGAGAGAAAGAAAACAGCCAAAAGTATTGCAAGGATGTTAAGTTGAAAAATACTGGAAAATTCTCCTAGTGTTGTCAGTAAACCTACTACCTCTAAGAAGCCTTGTCCAAAGCATGGGATGCCTTTTCCGGTTCTACCACACTAAATCTGTGAATCTTCATGGCTGGTGACAGAACAGCATCACACTAAAATATGCTTCTTGTCACAAGTTTTCTGTTGTTTTGGTGTGCAATTATGACACAGAAGCCCTGCAGAACTGGCCTAAGAGCGTGTTATGATGTGGAAAGCACCACATACACCATTGATGAAGACAGTCTCAGACAGATGTCCTCAGCTGTTACATGGATCACTCAGAGGATTTCAGAGAGCTAAAATCACTATGGCATCCATAAAATTCATTACATATGTTTGAGTGTCAGCTGCATTTAGTGTAACCTAGAGACACATAAGAAGGAGAGATAAGTTGTTTGGAGCTCTAGCTAGTTTAGCAATTTTTCATTAACTACACAGGTAGATTATCTAAAAAAAACCCAAATCACATGATAAAACTACTATTTAAAAAAAATGCAGGATAAAGAAAAAAGTTTTTTCAGAAAAAAGTTTTGAGGATATATTTTCCCCATGGAATGCATCAAGGGTGAATCTTCTACTTGATTTTCTCAAGCACTGCAATCAGGCACAGGAGAAACAAAGCATGTTAAAAAACTTTTTCAGGAGCTTGATGTCTTCCGTCTGCTTCTTTTGGACATAACTAAGGTCTATACAGGTGTATGCCAGATGGGCATGGTTACACTGCCTGTGTTGACAACTGCAATATTTCCAGAAGTTTTCTTGTTTTTCTTGGACAGTCTTCTAGAGAATGCCTAAGACTTCTGCCATGTACTTCATTAAACCCTGGAAAATTTTAAACGTGTCTCTAGAAGCCAGGAGAAGACGAGAGCAATGCAGCTGGAACTGAATGTTGTTCTGCTGGAGTTTGAGGGGTTTCTCCATTTTGTCAGATACCTAGTGTTAGATAAACAGTTATATGAAAAGATTTAATGCACCCTTTTTAAAACTGAAGAGCCATTATTTGAAAACAGAGGGCAATGTTAGATTTGTGGGCTAACAACAAGCAGCACAGTGGAAGAGTGCAAGATGGTAGCTCAGCCAGGACACAATAAACTGCATGGGGAATACCTGTCGAGTCCCTGCTGGACTCTTATGGAACTTGAGTTGCAGGGAGAGAGGAATCTAGCAAAAGGAAGGCAGAAAGGTGTTACCATAAGAAGGAGAGAAGTAATACTTTTTGTGGACTGTTGGGACCACTAGTCTGAAATTAGTTCTCTGGGCATATGCAATCAATGCAGTACTGTTGAAAAAAAATCATGTCCTAATTCTGCCTCACCTTATTGTTTTCTCTCTAGCACCTCCAGACATGTAAATGAAGTGCAAGGTATTAATTCAACATTCTTATCATCGCTGTTCTAGGTTTGGTGGCAGATTTCCTAAGTAACATCTAATCCAGCCTTCACAGCCGGCTCCATTTCCCAAATATCTAGCACTATTTGGAAGTCTTTTCTCTACCATATTCTGTAATAAAGTTACCCTTTCCCCTTTGTCAGCCTATCTATGGTTTCTACAAACATTTATTTCTTAAAAGAGACCACACCTTGGCAAAGGATCATGTCCTGTCCATTGCCTCCAAAAGAAAAGCAGTTGTTTATGCTTTTTTAGGTTTCTCCAGAAATTTTAACTTGGATATGTACAACAAATCCAGTCATGAATTAATATATATTGTTTCAGCACTAAGGCAAATAGTTGACTTCAAATTACTCTAGTTCTGTAGAAACAGACATAGAAGCAGACAATTTGAATAACAAATATAACCTCTGGCACAGGTATTAAGATTGATTTACGATACAGGAAAGCATCATATCAAGGAAGTTACCATACATTCTGTCCTGGACATCAACAAAGAGGACCTAAAAAAGAGCTTGTTCCTTTCAGCAAGAAACAAGCCTACATTTGCAATGAATCATCTGTCTCTTTCCATACACTGGCAAAAACAACCCATGTCTAAAACATATGACTCTTATACTCTTATATGGCATTGACACAGATGTAAGAGGAGCCTATTCTTATGAGTCCTAACCAAAGAGAACTGCAGTCTCACTGACAGAAAGACTAACCTACAAACTGAGGTTATTAGAAAAAAAAATCCCTTCAGAACACAAAACATTTTCTAGCTAGGTTTTATCCTTGTTGACAGTGTTCGCAGATAAGGAGCTATGTGTGCTAAACATGAAACAGTTGGGATTTTTAAACCACAGAGAGAAAGCTTCTAATTACAGATTTAATCTAGAGTTCTCAGAAGTACATGGAATATCATTTAATTCTCATTAGAGTTTCATGTGTATTTCTTAAAAAATATGCCAAGAATCACTGTAAATTTAGGTAACTCTGTTGGCTGACTTTTAAATCTTGTGTATTAGAAATTACTATCCATAAAGAAGTATTTACCATGTTTATCCATACTGAGCATTTCTTCTAGTGTCCTCAAGATTGTCAGTAATTTCCTCTCTTTCTGTATAGTACCCCTGCAGAGATCCTATGTTCCTTGGTCTGGTCTCTTTTGCATAATCCAGCAATTACTTAAGCATTCCAGTAGACACTTTCTGAACACAACACCCCAAGGTTTCCAAACTCTTCTCTTAACTTCTTCAAACCTAACAGGTTGTTGACAGTTGCTGAACACACCTGTATTTCTTAGAAATTTATTGTAGCATTTCATAGATTTTATATCTCCTCACTCATTTTCTGTAAAACTACAGTTCTCAAACATTTATTAAAACTGAACTCTGATGATTTGGTGATTTACTTTAAACTACAGATTTCCCAAAACCAAATCTTAAGCTGCCAAATGTAGCCCTGCCTTAGCCAGCTTTTGACGTTTTCATGAGGCTGTGACTGCCAAGATATGTAAACTGAGTCACTTCATTCTGTTGTTTTCTACAGTCCAAATTCTGATTTCTTATTAAATTCATTTGTAGGGCTCTTTTCCCACTCTCTTCACCCCTCAAAAAATTACCAGCTCCCTTTTTTTTTTAGATTGTTTTATTGTGTTTAGTTGTTCCTGACTGAACTGTCCCATCAAAGAACTATGTAATCTACATGCAATTATTCTATTCTATTGTTTTTAAAGCACATAATGACTCAGTATGTGTATCTAAAAAGTTGTCTCATAATAAAGTCAATAACAATGTTATTTACTGTACGTGAGAAAATGCAATCAAGTTTGATGATAACATCTACAATGGAACTGTGGTTTAAGTTGATAATTAGGAATAGCATCAGATCTTTGCTCTATTTTTCTTGGCACATCACACTTTACAACATTTCTCAGTGGATTGTGGTGGAAGTTTCAAAATAAAACCTGAGAGTGAATGACTGGTGTTCCTCTTCCTTCCATTTGATGGCCTCAAATGCTTATACCGGGATTCTTGCAGGATAAATCTGGGAAAACTAGGGTCTTTACCTTCACAAATTTCATTGATAAGGTCTTTTGCAGATTCTTCTCAGAAAAGTTGCATAATCAAAACTACGGCAAATAATGATGTCTTTGGTACAGAGGTAGTAATGCTTATTAATCCACTGAAATTTTGCAGTCCCTTGCTTCATTTAAATCACTGGGTTTATGCCCTCATAAGACTCTGTGTTTCTTTACAATCACCCAGTCTTTAGCTACAGCTTTCTCATATTCTTAAGCTGGTTTTCTCTTTTCATGATGTTAGACTCTACCACTTCCTTTGTCAGTGTCCTGGAGAAATATAATAGCACACATGTAGCACCAGCTGAATGCATTACTCTTCATTGCTTGTCACTCCTCCTCTACTTCTAAACCATTTCTTTCTTTTCCTTGGTAAATATTCCATTTCATGCAGACTTGCATCTCCCTAACAGTGTCTTCAGCAGCTTCAATGTTGTTTTATTCATATACTTGCTCCTAGCTCATCTTTCACAGTACAAACTCATAACAACATTATTGGAAAGGCACAACACACTAAAAACCCAACAAGCGACTTTGCCTTGCAGCAACAGCTTGTTAGAATGAATTTAGATGGTAGTTGGACAATTCTGCTCTTTATGCCCTCAGGCAGGTTAGACACCTAGAAGGCTTAGGCAGCTTGTACATGTAAGGAACCTGCACTCCGAACCATTTTCTTGGAATCCATTTCAATATCTCAAAGAAAGCTCAAATCCTACCCTTCCTTTTTAATAATTCCCAACTCCTTTCCAAGAGAAGAGCATTTTTTCCTCTCTTATCCACATTAAGATCCATTCCAAATTATCAAGACTTTGGTTTCTGTTAAGGAAAGAGACTTTTCTAATTTTTTTTTTTATTGAAGTTGACTGGGTAGAACTACCCAAAGTTTCACAAGTCATTTGCAAAGTTAGACAGTATATTGATAGAGCATATGCATTGATCTTGGATATTAACTATCCATAAAATTAAGATATCTGTAAACAATGTGCTTGTTACTTCTAATTATTAAAATAAGGAAGCTAATTTTTTTATCTTGATGGGTTTTATTCTTTTTGTACTTTGCAACTGTCACAATAAATTAACACATCTCGTGTTTTTCTTGTTGCCTCAGACAGAATACCTGACTTAAGATGACGGAGAACTTTTCAAGCTTTTGTATCTTAAGATTAGTTTGTACAGTTCAGACATGACTTAGTGCCATCTCCTAAAGTTCTTCTAAGAAGTGTACAATGTTTTCAGAGCACAAAAGTGACATGGGAAGAAATGTCGTGTTTTCAAAAGTGTCTAGAGCATTCAGAGGCTGCTAAAAGAGACCAGCTTTTATTCACCCGAATAGCATGCTCTTATAGCTTATGTTCTGGCTACCTCATTCCAAATAAGGGTTTTATCTGTGTTAAACTGTAATAACCCATTGTTTTATGAGTGTCAGCCTAATTATTACTTTCACTCTGCATTTTAACCTCCAGAGTGGATTGCGATACCCAACTGATTGATGTTTTACAACATCTGCCAATTCTAACATTGTGGTTGTGCATTTCACATGCTTGGAAGAGAGACAACCAAATGATGATCACTCAGGCCAACATTTAACAAGTCTCCTTCGCCTGATCTATAAACAATTAAAGTACTTGTGTTGATTTGAATAACTTTCTACTGAGAAATTGCATATGGTTGGGTCAAGGAGAGGCAAGACATTGGCAGAGGTGAGAAAAAGCTTATTTTCAAGAAATGACTGATTTCCAGAGCACCAGCCCAGACCACCAGCATAGCTCACTGCATAGGCCAGCTCAGGCACAAGGATGAAGAATCAAGTGTCTGGGTTCAGGAGGGATGAGGTCAGGCAGAGGCAGAACATTCAGGTCCATTTATTACCTTCCAAAAAGCTGTTGGGATCTACAGAGCTTTCCAGGCTACAGTTAAATTCATCTTGCTAACCTTACTGCCTTATTCTCAAGCCACAATTCCTAAAGATTTATCAGGTTACCTCCCATAGTCAAGGTATTTTTCTGCAGTATAAAGATAAGAAAGGCATCACACTTACTCCAGGGCCTATAGTTTTCAGACTCTAGAGCCCACAGCCCAGGAAAACAATGAGACGCAAGGTTAGAACCCAGAAGTTCCTCTATTCAAACTTTTGGGGAAAGGGAGTGGAAGATAACTGCAAAGATTCAGTTGCAGCAGATTGATAGACTGACTAAACAGCTTCTGTAAACAGAGACAGATTAAAGTAACTCCCAAAGTCTAGGACAGATCAGCATTCCTCTTATGTGTCCCAGAAGACAGAAATCAAAGAAATTAGATGACTTAGCAAAATCAGAGTTTATCAGGGTCTTTGAGAATTAGCTTGACTATCTATCTTCACCTATTTCTCTCTCCTGCTCTAATTTTGTGGTCATGTCTTTGATCTTGGTCTGCCTGGATTTTTTTTACTCTTACTTGTTACATGATTGCACTGTTGCTCACTGGTGACTGAAATTTTTCCAGATGCTGCTGCATGTGGGTATAAACTCTCAGTGCAGTTTGCTATCTCTATTGTTTGGTGCAGACTAGTCCCAGCAAGCCAAGTGACATAAGGTACCAAAAGACAGTCTACTCTACACGTTTTTACATTGACATCTGGCAGTTTGGCATTGTCACTGCACCTACCTCATGCTTTCATTCAGAGTCTTACGAATATTTATACTGATTAAGAAAGAGCAGAAATACATTTTTTTTCACCCAGAAGTGCACAGTTGAATCTGTTGCTGTGGTATTAGTTTCTATCCATCACTCATTTTGTATTCATAATTTATTGTCTTCCCCCTGCTAACCTGGACTCGCTACGTTTAATCTATACATCACCACCACTCTCTCAGCTAAAAAAATAGAAAAGATTTGCTTGAATCCACTTAATTAGGAACTACACCATTCAGGCACCTGTACCAAAAATAACTTCATTTATGAGTTGGCAGTTTAAGTAGTCCCTTACCACTGCTTAACAAATACTGATTTAGGATCATCCAGGTTTAAAGTGAGTCACATATATGGAGCTCACATGTGTCAGAGCTGGCAGCTCATACCTGGAAGATTAAACATGAGACAGTTCTACAGGAAAAATCAAGTCAAGAGATGTAGCAAAAATTCACTGTCAAGTCACTGTCTGGAAAAAAAAACAAAACCACCTCACATCTACAGATCTATTAGCATTTTCACCTTAAATGACAAACACATACAGGAAAGTAACTTGACTTACACATTTTACTTACTTTTCCTGTTGATGTACTGAATTGTGGTAGAGTTGGAACATATAGTCTCTACTTCATTGTTTTAAACTGGTAGCTGGTAGTTTTTTCAGGGTAGCCACTACAGTGTGCTTTAAGATACAAGAAAGTCAGGAACTTCTCCTTCCTCAGTTTCATGTCACACTCGCTCAACATGATCCTTTGTTATCATGGAAAACAAAACAAACAGGTGAAAATTGCTGGGAAGTGACTCAAAAGACCATAGGATCAAATCCTGCTTTTCCTCTGGTGATCCCACAACTGTAATCAATGACCTGGATGAAGGCACTGAGTGCACCCTTAGCAAGTTTGCAGATGACACTAAGCTGGGTGGAAGTGTGGATCTGCTGGAGGGTAAGGAGGTTCTGCATAGGGATCTGAAGTGGCTGGACAGCTGGGCTGAGACCAATGGCATGAGGTTTAACACAGCCAAATGCCAGGTCCTGCACTTGGGGCACAACAACCCTATGCAGAGCTACAGACTAAGAGAAGTCTGTCTAGAAAGCTGCCTGGGGAAGAAAGACCTGGGGGTGTTTGTTGACAGCCGACTGAACACGAACCAGCACTGTGCCTGGGTGGCCAAGAAGGCCAATGGCATCCTGGCTTGTATCAGAAACGGTGTGACCAGCAGGTCCAGGGAGGTTATTCTCCCTCTGTACTCAGCACTGGTGAGACCGCTCCTTGAATACTGTGTTCAGTTCTGGGCCCCTCACCACAAGAAGGATGTTGAGGAGCTGGAGGGACTCCAGAGAATAGCAACAAAGCTGATGAAGGGGCTGGAGAACAGGCCTTATGTGGAACAGCTGAGAGAGCTGGGGTTGTTTAGCCTGGAGAAGAGAAGGCTGAAGGGAGACCTCATTGCTCTCTACAAGTACCTGAAAGGAGGTTGTAGAGAAGAGGGAGCTGGCCT
This sequence comes from Coccyzus lansbergi, assembly GCA_033558105.1. Taxonomy (NCBI): domain Eukaryota; kingdom Metazoa; phylum Chordata; class Aves; order Cuculiformes; family Coccyzidae; genus Coccyzus; species Coccyzus lansbergi. Next base: position 1,980,045 of record JAUMJK010000347.1, read on the forward strand.
CTTCTCCCAAGTGACAGGGGACAGGACAAGAGGGAATGGCCTCAAGCTCTGCCAGGGCTGATTTAAGCTAGAGATTAGGAGGAAGTTTTTCACAGAAAGGGTCATTGGGCATTGGAACAGGCTGCCCAGGGAGGTGATTGATTCACCTTCCCTGGAGGTGTTTAAGGGACGGGTGGATGCGGCGTTGAGGGGCATGGTTTAGTGTTTGATAGGAATGGTTTGACTTGATGACCAGGTGGGTTTCTTCCAACCTGGTGATTCTATGATAAATCAGGTTAACATTTACTAAAATACATCATGAAAAGTCAAGCAGTCTAATCTTATGTTTCCCCAGATTTTCCTTCTGAACAACTCCTTGATGCACAATGCTATTTTCCACTTTGAACTCACGCTTTGATTGTGGCAGGTACAGATCAAAGCCTGAAATTAAAGCTTTACAACTCTCTTTGCAGAGGATACAGCCTATATCAGAGCTCAGCAACGATCCTCTACTACACTTTTCACAATATCTTTTGTGTTGCAGACATTTACTGACAACTGAATGAGAAATTCCAAGTAGCAAATAGACCATGCACCATAGATGTACTCATACACGCAGTTCTCTAAACCCTGGTAAGGTTACTGCAAGACAGAAAGACACCTTTGTGAATACACAGACCTCCGAGTTCTGGGCTTTCAGTACTCCCTGGTCTGGGAGCAGGGACAGAATCAGGGCTCTTGGAAAAGTGGGCTTAGTGACATGGAAAAAGAGAAATAGAGAGGATTAGAGGTGGAAAATACTGTGTAATGACTAAGTAAATCTCCTTCTGTATAAAAAAGTTTGGAGGGAGGGGAAGAGGCAAGCATCAATTCCATGCTCCTTGTGTCTAGTCCAACAATAAGTACATCTGTAGGAGAACTAGTCCATGCCACCAGGATGTGCACAAGTACTTCACCAAAGAAGATATCATGTAGATCACAGATAATTCATCTGATGTGGCATTTGCTGAAGTTACCATGCAATTTTCTGTGAACAGCAAACTAAGCAACCATACAAAATCCATAGCTCATTGCTCACTTCTTCCCTGTGGATTAATCAACTTTTGAAATATTTTTTTTTTTTGTAATGCAGTATTTAACTATTTGATCCACTGATACTTCTTCCTCTCTCTTTTTCAGCTTGTCTCCCATTTATGAATTTGTACCATACATGAGAGCTCATTGCATTTCATTTAGATGCTCTGCATTCATAGGGATGCAGAAAAGACAGATACATTTATAGATAACAGAGATCCAACAGCTTGCCAGAGACATAGGTAGCCTTAAGTCTCTTCAAGGAATGCACAGGTGGTCTTCTAGAAAGCCCTGTCATTAGTGGGCTTCTTAGGGGCTGCCATCCTATAGTTTATCAAGGAATGCATCATGGATAATCATCTTTGCTCCAGTCTAATCCATTCTCTAATCTCAGTCCGTGGTTTTAAGAATGAAACTCATGTTCCCCATCTGATACATTGTCTCATGCATTGGCCCTACTGCATTGCCTGTTCTCCCCACCTCTCATTTCAGAATTCTCCATGTCAGGCTGTTACCTATCCTTCAGGGTGTAGAGAGGTTAGAGATTTGTGGGTTTGGGGTTTTTTTTCCTATCAACATTCTGTAATTCAGTATTTCAAGTTAAGCGTGATTCAAATTCAGTGAGTGATTAAAAAAAAAATTCATCATTTTTGGTTGGACAAACTTACAGATTCCTAACTGTGTGGTGCCACCTTCCAATCTATTTTCTTATCATAGCATACTCTTGCTTATGGTTTCAAATCACGAAACTACCATAGTTTCATAATCAGGAAACTACATCATAGTATAAAGATTAACATGACAGTAGGATTTATGAAGCTTTGCTGACTTGAATGTCACTTTGTTTCTTATTTAAACACATACAGAGATTTCTGTAGCATTTAAAGGGTATTATCTATGACCACACACATACAGAGATGCTTCAGTTTACTGTTTTTAAAAGCCTGCTTACCAGGTGGCCTTATTTTCCCTCTCTCAAGAAACAAGGCACACGTGCACGAAAGTTTTTTTAAATAATTTATAGTAAAATTGTGGGGGGTTTTAATATAAATAATTAAGAAATATGCTCACTGCTTATAAAAAAAAAAAAAAAAAAACCACAAACCAACCTCAAATTGTCCACTTGTCAAAGATTTCAAGAGGATTATCCTGAAGGAATACATTGCATCTGGGATGCAGCAGCAAACAGAAAAATATCGGTCTGGCTTTTTCCAGTGCAGCAGTTATGCATTTGATTAAATTGCTTTGATTCTCAAAAATGATGGTTCTGTTTCTGTGCAATAATTCACTGAATTCTAGCTAGAATTCTAGATCAAAATTTTGCAGCAAAGCTGATGCAATAAAAAGCGAACTTGTGCTTTGGATAGGACAAATCCTCAGGCATAGATTGGCCTCCACAGTTGGAAAAAAAAAAAAAAAAAACAAAAAAAACTTACGGTCTCTCTTCAGGACTTGATTTTGCTTGTTCTCATTTCCTAGCTACTGACAGTGTGCCTTGACAACACAGCAAACCTTTATTTCATTTCAAAGGTTTAGCATGTCATAATAATAACCAGATCACTCTCCCTAATATACACACACACAAAGCAGAAAAATGCTTAGAAGGAAAGTCCTATTTGTGCTTCTGGTTTTTGGCACCAGTTATTTATCAAGTGAATCACTTCTGGTAAGCCTTTGAGTTCATAAACCAGAAAATCTGGTTCATAAACCAGAAAATCCATCAGTATCTGAAATTATTCAACAGGTATCAATTACTTGAATTGAGATACAAGTTAAACTAGTGATTTCCTCTCCCAGTGAAGCCCAGAAAATTTCTATTATGACATTCATGAAACATAACCTACACTTATAGTGGAATGAAAGACAGGAAAACAAGGGACAAAAAAATAAAATTAGGCTGCCAATTTCTTGAACTCATTTCCACAAGCTGAAGGACACTCTCTAATAATCTTAGCACCCAGAGAAGCTAGGGACTTTTTAGTGAACAGCGGATGAACAACATTTAGCATTAGCACAGGTCAGCACCCAACTGCAGTCATTTTAAAGTTTCTACCATATGTATAGAGTCCAATCTCCCTCCCTGCCAGACATGAGCCACACCATTTTTTTTCATGTGTCATTTTAGTGGAGACAGAAGAGGAGAGTGGTGGCATGTACAAAGCTGACCTACTGCAGTCAGGTGATGATCCTGAAATTAAGGAGCTTCAGCTGTGCAACTTTCCTGCAAATTAGTAATTTCAGCTGAGTTACTCCTAGATGTACTTATAAGGGACACCCTGCCACTCCTATACTTACTTATCTCCCTGCAGCATTTCTTTCACTAGGCTCAACAGGGTTTTATGTGATGTTAAAAAATATCCTCCAGATCTACCTAAAGATAAGGTTCCTCCTCCTTTTCAAAACCTACAGAATTGAATTAATTTGAAAATTTCAATGATACAATTAGCTGGAGAATAATAGCTGCTAAAACTATTTTAAACAGGGAAGCCAACAGAAAGATAGGCCTTTATATACATCGTGAAAAAAGAAAAAAGTTAGGTAGTATCCACACTAGAGCTCCAAAAATACCACCACCACCTTTCCAGTACAGTTTTTATTTTTTTTTTAAAAAATAGTAATAAAAGCAAAGTGTTAAATTCAAGGTAACTGCAATCATCTCTGTTGGTGTTAGGTAACCCTCTCCCATACAAAATGAAGGCCATTACTTCTTTCTTATTTAAATATTTGAGAAAACCTTGCTGGCTAATTGTTCTTTTCCACTGCATATAGATGCATGCGAAAGAAAGGAATGAAACCCAAGGCTCCACTTAAATAGATTCATGACAACAGATCCCACTTGCTGTTTGGACTTCTCTCTAGAAGCAATTGAGATATATGAGTAGGGAAACGCAAGAAGATAAAAGCCCCAGCTGGACAAGGCTCATTAAAGGATTGCGATCCTAGGTTGACCATATATTATTGCTGTAGCCATTAGTATTCTATTTGCAATGCATAGTAACAAATGACTCACAGATGTTTTAATAAGTGGCTTATTACCCTAAATAACCACCTTTGTTTTTATAAACATCTAGAATATACCAGATAACCACCTTCAACTCCTTTATAAATGAAAGCATAACAACTGTGACTTAATTTTTAAATACTAAAACTATGACAAATGCAGAAGCCTCTACATCATACAAATACTACAGAGCTCATGATTCCAAATAAAATCCAAGACAGAACTCCAAGATCTGGGTTCCTGTTTCTCAAATGCTAAGAACAAACTTCTTCCCTTGTTGTCTGAAACAAGCAAACCTCTGTCCTCAGACAAGTTGGTCTTGGGGCTCAGAAGGGAAGAGGAGGGCTAACAGCCAACTGAAACACTTAATGGTCTTCAGGAAGAAATACAAATGCCAGGTGCTGGCCCATGGGTCCAAAGGCCTGTAAGCCAGTATACAGTAAAACTGAAATATTGCAAACAGTCTCTTGCTCTCTGATAGATGTCGCAATGATGTTCAAAACATTTTTTTAAAGCAAGCTTGATTCATCTACACATCAAACATTGCAGTTGATTAAGAGTCCAAGAAAAATGAATCAATACATCTGGCTAAACAAGAGCAACTTGATCCCAAAATGTTGTGGCTCCCATTAATTTACAGGGCGAGGTCTGAACTTCAGGGGTGTGTAAAACACAGCCTGCTGCCAATCATCTACCCTTTGTAACTACCGAGTGAAGAAAAGACTGATTGACTGCAGGTTTTATTGCCAGAGAACACACATGCTGCGAAGTTTCTCTTCTGTCCAAAGTGTCTTATTGGCACATACATAAACAATAGGTGTGTCTCGTGCACGCTCGATGATGGTCTGACCCAGAGCTCAAGCCAGTGGAGAGGCCACTCAAAAAGAGCACATTATAGTAAACTTCATCCTCACTGATCTAAAGCAAAACTCTCTTTTTCTCTCAATACAAATCAGAAAGCAAGGGCTTGATTCTGATAAAACATAAGCTTGACAGGATGAGACTAGCTCACCAACATGAGAAATGAATGTCAGCTATCCTTTCAGATGCATGGAAACAAATTTAACTGCTAAAACTAATCTTTCTGAATACTGGTTTGTCATGAGAAAAGCATCTTTTCTCCAGAACTTCCAGTTACCCTACAATTCCCATGAAATCAGAGTAGAATCAAGGCTCGAGCTCTCAGGACCTTGACAAATCAACTCCTTTAGGGTTTTATATATTTGAGACCCTGGAGACAGAGAGAGTTGAAACAATCAATGTTGGTCTTGGTCAAACTCTGGAGGTTGAAAGCAGGAGCATGCAATAAAGGCTGAGCCCTGGCCAGCGGGCACCGCCTCATTCAGCACTTTGAGGTCAGCAAAGAGGAGCCACAGGTGGTGCTGATAGCACCACACAGCCCAGACCATCTACCAAGCCATAACAGTGCTGTGGCAGGACCATCAGCCAGGCACAGCATTTCCAAAGACTTAGCAGAGCTTTCTACTTGCTACCTCCATTGCTTTCTGAGCTACAAGGAACATGTGGCTTTATGAGACGGCTTTTGTCTCGTATAGCCAGCATGCCTCCAGCCAATACTGTGCTTTGAGCTCCTGTGTAGGAGATTATTTGAAGAAAAAGGATAGCTCGTAAAAAAAAAAAAAAAAAAAAAAAAAAAGAAGAAGTTTAAATTGATTGACATGTTTAGCTTGGAAAAAGAGGTGTTTGTTCTGCCTCACACACTGTAGGGATAGGTACTTGTTCTAAGTGCTGTTGGCAGGTTTTCACTTGTAATATTCACTTGTATCAGTGGCTGGAGTACAATTACACAACACACTGTTACTCTGAAACTGAACAGCTCAAAACTGTGCCTCTTCAAAGCTTTGCACATGGTCTTGGACAGCTTAGGACTTGAACCTGCAAGCACCTCACTCACCAAACAAGACCCCCATTGAAACTGGCTTCCATCCCAGGCTAAAGAGGATTGGGCCCTTGACTTTTTCTTCCATTTCATCATTTTCCTGCCTTCTGTGTATTCAGGTGTTACTAATTTCTAACTCAGCTGGTGCCTACGCTTAATACTAAGACAGTGATCCCAGAAATATCTGAGAACTGGGATAACAGCAGCTTTGCAAGCCAGTTGCAACAATGTCAGTAAATCCTAATGCTCCCAGAAAAGATATTATTGCCTCTGAACTCCAATACTCTGAAATCAAAATACACACAATGTCCAAAGTAAAGGACAGAGTAAAGAAAGGTCATTTAGTTTACAAGTAATAACACTGAGAGACAAGTCAGCATTGATCTCACCACTGATGATTGTCGCTCTCATGAGGGAAGCTCAGAATCTGTTGAAAAGTTTGGTCCATCGTATGGCAAATGTACACCCCATTCTGTCTTCTTCCTTACGAGAGGCAGTAAAGAGAGAGGTGACTCTACCAGAAGTCCTTTTATTGAACTTCACAATATCTGGAAGTCCAAGAGCTCGGGCAGGTTCTAGGTTCCACAGCAGAAACATCTCACACTGTCACAATTTACTGCAATGTAATTTATCCCTTCTGTGAGAAGTCAGCACAGATCCCACTTCAAGTCATAGGTTCCTCATTGTGAGGGTGACTTTGCATAGTTAAAGGCAGGTGGCAGGCACAACATTCTGGATGTATTATCTGATCTAGAAGCACAACTAGCTGAATTCCACAGAGGTGATCAACATATCAGCCTACACATCTGATACCAGTTCTTCACAGAAGAGCACCAAGAACACTAAGTGTGATGGACTGAGTTTCAAAAGTCACCAAGAACATTAAGTTCCTGAAATGTTTGGACATTGCCCAGTGACATTAGACACAGTACCAGTGGCTGTATACCAGAACTTGCTGAGTAGGTGTCCTTCAACAGAGTTAAACAAAAGACCAAAGTATTTTCATGTAAGTATTAAAGAGCTTCAGCCATTAGCAGGCTTTCCAGTTGGTACCCCATAACATCCTGGATGACATTATGGTCACAAAAGCAAACTCCATTTTAGACATTAGCAGTGCTGGGGTGCCACGTGGACCATCAGGTTGTCCTTATACTATTTTATTAATGGAGCTTTACTACAAATCCTAAAGTCTGATAAGCAGAGGGACTAGTAAAGTTAGAAAAAACAGATTGTTACAGTCACATCTGATGGTGCTACTTTAGATAAAGGCTGTAATGGGAATAAATAATTTTGATTTTTTTATTGGTTTTGCCATTTCAAGGAAAAGAATTGTGCAATTCACTCAGAACAAGTATTAGCTTATCTTAGACTCCTGAGCATTTTTCTAAAGCATGGGCTCAGTAGGGTGGTTCCTATTGTTCAGGTCTGGGCAAAATCACAAGTCTGACAGACTCACAGAAAGTCAAGGTCCAAGTATGTATTAAGAACACAAATTCTATAGACATGAGGCTTATTTAGTTTCATACCACAGTATGCTGCTAACTGCCTGCTATTTGGTTGCAGATAGACATAGATGCTGTAATAATTTTGCTCTCTGGTAAGCCTTAGCTGAGCCATTGTGAAAGTATATGCATTTCCTGCAAACTCAGAGTGAAAAAAATGTCCTGGGGATATGCAACACAAATCTACCCTTTGCATATGTATCTTCAGTCACATGTATACACATAAAACAACACATATACTTAAATCAACTCCTGTGGAAGCTCTCTCTGAAATGAAATAAAGTAGCCAGTAAAGAGCAGAGGGAAAGGAGCCTGACACCTCTAGTGCATAGAACAAAGAAGGTCTCAGCACAGTTGAGTACAGCTAGTTACTAATGTAGTTGAGTACAACTTCTTCCCAAATGAGGGAGAACAGGTAATACATCCAGATTAGCTCTGGCATGACCTTGATGGGCTTCTCAAACAACCTGCATTAAACCTTTGGAAAAAGACCAGTATACAGGGAGCAGAGAGAAGAAAGGATGAATGACCATTCCTCACTTTCCTCCTGTTCAAAGTGACAGATAAAACACACTGTTTTGTGTCCTCTTGATGACTAACACCTGACACCATAAAGGCAATGCTTTTGATACTCCCCACAAGTTGTTCAACAAGGGAAACATCTTATGCATCGGACTAATAAGAGATCTGTCCCTAGAAAAGTGCTCCTCTCTTCAACTGTCTTCTTTTTCTTTTCTTTTTCTTCCTTGTAAACCTAGATGTTATATCAGGGAAGTGTTTTGGTTGACAACATTTGTACCTCAAAATTCTACACATTTTATGAGCCACTTGGTTTGCAACTATTGCTACAGAAGAAGCAAGCTCTCCAATGGGATCTGCATCATCTCTGCCAGCTCTGTGCAAATACCCTAGAATTTAGATAACACACCAAATGCCCATATTTAGGTAGTTGATTGCTCCCGAGATGACTGCTGTAGCCACAGTTGGAGTCATCGTACATTATAGCATTTTTTACAAATATTTGCCTTTTCTCTGGAGATTGTAGCAACCCAAACAAGGAATAAGACCCTTTCCTTCCAGTAGAGAACTAGCATACATAGTGCTGAGTAGCCTGGGAGATAGAACATAAGAGTGTGTAATGATTTGTTTGAGGTGCTCTTCTGACCTCACATGAGTCTAGGTGAAATCTGATTGCTAGCAGGCACCTTATTTTGAGCCTTACCTTACAATTTTTGAATACAATTTAGCAACTAAACAGATTGACCTCTTGTCACAACGTTTCCTTTCTGATGCCAGAGGGATATCCTACAACTAAGGTTATAACAACCTCTGTTTAAGTTGGCTGGATGGACCTCCACCCTAACAGTCACTAGGATATACAGTGTCCCACATTCTCTGTGCCTTTCTGGGTTTTATTGAGCCCCTGAAACTTTATGGGGAAAAAAAAGTAATTAAAAAAATCACAAGACTTTCAGGGATTAAACAGACAGCAGCAGATGAGAGACTATCTTCCATCTCATTGAGAGCACTAGAATAAAACTTAATAAAGGTTACAGACCCCGAACAGAAGCACAGGGAGACACATACACTCCAAAGAACAACAGTATTAAAATTGCAATACCAGTGCAGTTGGGGCTTCTGCACACCTATGGGGAGACTCATACTGACTTCTACTTAAATAACATTTTTTTCTTGAAAAGCCTCTTTTGTGCATCTGAAGAATGGAATTATAGGCATGTCCTTCTAGAATGAAACAGAAGTACCATTGTCATAGAGCTGCTGTAAAAAATAATTCCTAGACTGAAAGAAAAATAACTGGAGTCACAGTTGGATCGAAAGCAACTGAAACTCTTGGGCTTGCATCCATTAGCTGGAGGTGAAATGAAATAAACTCTCCATTCCACAGAGCTTTGGCAATCTCCTGGGAACTATACTCACCTCCAAAGTTATAAATAAATAAATAAAAGCAGCAAGTCTAGACCTCCCACACCATCCCATTTGACATAACAGTCCACACTTGGGTGGTCCAATTTGTAAAGCAGCCTCTCTTCTATGACAGTGGAAAACACTAAATCACACTTATGAAAACTGAATATAGTTTTCAAAAAGATAGGAAAAAGAAACATAAGCAAAAGTAAAGCAAAGTTAAGTGCTCAAGGAGACAGCTGAAGGAAAGAAGCCATTTAAAATTAAACTTACTTCGGGCACTCAATATCTCAGCACATTTTTATTCATTTTGACACTTCCCCTCCCCCCATTTTTTGAAACATCCAAGCCTATAACAATATTGGCTGGGACAGTCTCTGCACCCCCGCTACCAAAACTCAATGACTCCAGATTTGCCAAGAGTCAAACACCTGGCAGTCTCTGAAGTCTCTCTAAAAAAAAAAATAAAAAAAAAAAAAAAAAAGAAAAAATAATTTCATGAGAACTTTTATTTTTGCTGCATGGACACCTCCCAGAAACGTGGCTGTTGTTGATGGGGGGGGGAAGCTATAGTGATGCCATTCTTCTATTTATCCTCCAGCAATAGGTAGCATTTTTGCATCGTTCCATCACAATTCTTTGAACAAGGTTATTCTCCCTGGAATAATCTACACCTGCAACATGCCAGCACAAAGTCAGACCATCCTAAGCCACATACAGAGCTAACATTCACACCTAAAGGGCTTGCTTGTAATTTTTGTTGAGACCGATACCATGCACTGTTCCCAAAGCTTAGAACAATCAAAAAATCCTAAACACTCAGTTCTCCAGTGATGTCTCCCCTAAAGCTGGGAATACATAACAAACCCCCAACACCCCTCCACCCCCCCCCAGAACCCCAAACCCAACAACATGCATCATTTTGGAAACAAAACCAGTAACATCCTTTTAGTTCTAGTTACAAAGCTCAACTGGAGCACTTTTAACACTGTAGGCCTATAGGCTTACCTTCTGCCAGAGTTTATAGCTAAAAATTGTTAGTAACATCACAAACCAAAGCCAAATCAGAGCACATTGCACAAGAGGGATTATGTTTACTCAGAAATAATAGGAACAGATATAAAGTTCAGAGGCTGACTTGGCAAATTTAGTGGGATTTGTAACAGCAGCCCTCAGAGTTACTACATACGACTTGTCTCATCTCACTCATGTGAGACTAAATACCAAGAGACCGCCAGTTACACATTTTCACCGGTACCACTGGTCCAAAGGCAACCTTGTCTGTTGATCATGACTGCTTTCTGCTGCTTAACCCTGCTATCTACCAGAGAGATAATGCTGATGGATCTCACTTCCACCTCCTCTTCCAATGTACACTTGCTACTTCTACGGTAACACAACCCTCTGAAGATCCTTGTGTTCAACCAATGGTACCCTTTCCAAAAGCCTCATTTGACATCAAATCTCAGGTACCTATGAGAAAGCCTTTCTTCCACACAAATATCCCAAAACACCTTGTTAGAAGTGTGTCAGCTGCAATTAATAAACTTAAATCATTTAACAGCTTACCAATGAAGCTGCACAGATTTTACTAGAAAGATCAGGACCTTCTCTTCATGCTCAGTGTGTTGGTGTTTATCTATCCTCAAATAATTAAAAAAAAAAAGCTCTCTCTGGTCAAGACATAACATCATGCTATCTCCTTAATTTAAAAGCATTAGCCTTGCTTCTTCTCATCGAACACCACTTTGGCACTTAAAAAAAAGAGAAACCAGAGAAAACAAACTCTTGTCAGTAAGCATTACACATGGGATGGAGTTGAGCAAACTGACACACAATTACATCTTGCAGCTCTACTAAAGCATCTAAGCAGATAAAGAAAGGAAATCGTATGTAAATGGGTTTTCACAAAAAAAAAAAAGGTTTTGTCGATTAGGCAGTTGTTGACTACCATCTCTGGAAACGCGTTATGTTCTTATTTTACCATAGTTGAGAACAGATCTGTCCTAACAGCATCAGCCATATATAAGATGTTTACACTAAAATAAAACCTTAACAAACCCCCAAACCTCTAACAAATGGAGATTATGAAAGAAAAGTCGAAGATGTATGTCTTGCTTTTCCTTTGTTGCATAGTTGACCCTCCTGCAGTAAGTAGTTTAAATGTAATTTTTAAATTTCTCATTGATTTTCCTAAAAATTATGACAGAAATAGTATACTGTCATCAAGCAAAATGCTGAAGAGATGCCGATAACCATAGTTTATACATTCTGCATATATAACACATTATATATATAGTATTAGATGTAAATAAATTCAGAACATATAGAATATCCTTCCCTCTAACTAGCTTATATTGCAAAAGAAAGCTTAAGAGACCTACAGGCAGGTTTATTTTTTACCAGTGTTAAGGATTTCTGGCTGCTTTGGAAAGACCAATAATACACTAAAGCACATTTGATATTCAACTTAAATAATGCATAATGTCTTTTCATTGGGGGAAAATGAAAATCACCTACCTGAAAACACTCTCCTCAGTTCAGTTCTTGACTTCAAGGACACTGAAGTGACATCTAACCTCAGCCAGTCTCACATTTTAACCAGTTCATAGGATACCCTGTAAATGGGTTTTCATACGTTGTCTACAATAAAATGACTAGTTACAGAGCTTGATTTTTGTCAAGGTGCACAAAATATGAGTTAGATGTATGAGCTGTAATTACCAATAAGAATGCCTACAAACATGTCCAAACCCACTTACCCTTAGATGCAGAAATTTCTTTTCCTCAAACTAAACAAGGGAGAGAAGCAGTTGAAAGGGGGCAACAATTTTTGTTGGATTTTCAGTCTTTTAAACACATGCACTGGACAAGAAACTAAATTTGAAGGAGAGAGTATTGAGAAATAAGAGGTAGGGCAAGTTAAGTTCTTTGACAATATTCTGTAAGGAACTCTGATTAAGGACACACATTCTAACATACACCCTGGCAGACAAGGTAAGCAGAAGATTGTGTTATTAATTAGGTTCAGCTAAGCACCAAACTCCTCATTAAGGACCAAAACTGCATTTTGGAAACCTACAAATCTTGAAGGAGCAGAGGCTTAACCCAACAGAACCTTAAGTCCAGCACCAAGAAAGGCACTAAACCTCTGGTAACAGCTGAACTCTCTGAAGCACTTAACACCACTGATCTGTCAGAACAAGAATCAGAAGGCAGTAGCCAGCACAGACAATGTACTGATTTTGGTACTAAAACTAATTCACAAAGACAGAAAATGAAACCTGGGGCCTTCTGACCTGCAGCCTGGACACTAAACATTTTATCAACTTCTAAGAACCTTGGCACAAGGCAAATGTTGTGTGCTTTGCATATCTGCTTTCAGTGCTATCAAGAATAAATATCATTCAGAGAGAGGGATATTTATCACAGAACTATCAGTTTAAGTGGAGTATCCATACTAGCTCCTTTGCAATCTGATTTCAAACCTTGTTTGGTCTTATACTACAATGTATTTGCTATTTTCTAAGCCTCGGATTCTTGTGCTGTTATAACCAGCTACAGTCTACTGATCATCACTAAACGTACCTTTATATAAGCATTAAAGCCTGCATTCATTCACACACACGCTCTAGACTAAGAGCAGTTAAACTATCACTATCTCAAGGCTCGAAAACAAAGCCTGCACTGAAGAAAGCTTACAAAATTTTTCCTTTCCCATAATCAACCTTAAGATAGCTGCCTGATAAAACAGTATTAACACAGTGAATACTTTGTTAACTTAGAAATACTAGCACAGCTAACTCAAGCATTACCCTAGACGTACTGTACCCTCTGAGGCTAAAACAGGACTTTCTGATAACTTGTGTTTACTGAAAGATTCGCTTACTGCATCAGACCCTGCATTTCTCATGGAACATTGCTAATAATAGTGAACTGGTCCAGAAGACTTAAGTAATTTGGGGTCATTTATCTAACAGTATCAAACAGACCAGGGATGTAGCAAAATGATCAATCATGCCAGAACTCCAAACAAAGGTCAGACAAAAGTCATTAAAGAGTCCCCTGAGTGGTAGAGTAAATGGGAGATAGATTGAGGCATTTAATGAGAAAACTGGTGGTCTTTTTAATATGGTTTGTGGACACTTGTCAGTGATAGGAGGGACTTCTTCAAACTCTAGCTCTTTTCTGTATCTCCCCTTAAAAATGTCTGTTCTTTTTTGAAAAATGTGCAGCATCTGTACTCACAGACACAAAATATTGTATGTTTTAACAGATTTGAACTATACTTTAGTATATCTGACTTTATACTTATATACTTTATACTATCTGACTTTACACTCAGATAACTTGTCTACACAGTTGCTTCACCAGTACAACACAGTTGTTCTTACAACACAAGTTGGTTTTACCTACCAATGCAATCAAAAAGGTATATTTATTCCAGTCACTCCTCAGCCTGGCTTCTTTCTTACATAAATCTAACTTAAGAAACTTCTGGTGTCACTGCAGAAAAGTGATTGCTAGGAATTCACATCTTACATCAGTGCAAGATCCACTCTACCAGATCCAGATGTGCTAGTACAAGAGGTTCATCTCTAGAAAATTCCATTCAAGCAATTTATCACAAAGCATCCAGGTGATTACATATTAATTCTCTTGAGGTAGGATTAGGTTAACTTGATCTCATGTAACACTAAAGGGACATTTTACGCCTCTCTCTTTGAATAATACTTGTAGTGATAGAACTAAGGGCAATAGGTATAAACTGGAGAAAGGCAGATTTAAACTAGATATATGGAGGAATTTCTTCACCATGAGGGTGATAAAGCACTGGAACAGGTTGCCCAGGGAAGCTGTGGCTACCCCATCCCTGAAGTGTTCAAGGCCAGGTTGGATGGACCTTGAGCAGACTGGTTGAGTGGGAAGTGTCCCTACCCATGACAGGGGGGTTAGAACTGGATGATCCTTAAGGTCCCTTCCAACCCAAACTACTCTATGATTCTATGAAGTACTTCACTGTCACTAGTGCCTTGGGAAGTCACAGCACACCTGATCCAAAAAGAGAAGCTGAGGAAACATGGAGTACACACAGGTAATTTTGGAATAGCGATATCGAGTTATAACATCCTCTGAAGAACAAAGTACCAAACAGCAAGGGAGGATGCATATTAATTGGTTTTACTCTATTCCTTCCCTCAACCCCCTAGATTTGTCCTAAAAAGCCTCCAGATAGGGATAATGCCTTAGCAATGGAAAGCTAATAAAGGTCAGCATGAATGTAAACTAGCAATGTCATGATGCCAGGCCACCTTTATGGGTTTTTACCTGTGAATCACTTGTTTTTTCTGTGGGTGCCCCTTTTCTGTTAAAAAAACAGTCAGTTTCTTTTGGTTTAAGATGAAGGGGAAAAAAAAAGCCCCCAAAGTGAAGCCAAGTGAGATTCAAAGACAGAAAGGGGAAGAAAGTTCATGCAACAGAAGGATGTGTTGACTTTTGGATTTTTACTTTTAAAATACACAGGCACTCAAAACACACATCATCTGTACAACTGTCAGCCACACTTTGTCCCCTATTATAAAGGAAACTGATGAAGTGCAGATGGCAGCTTGTGTATTGAGTTGGCTGCTTCATAAACTGTAATTATGGCGGATGCAAAATTGATCACATCATCCATCTGGAATAAAAAAAGGGATTATCAGTTGGTAATTTCGTTCTATATAGGATTGTAAAATATCTTGCCCATCTCTCTTCTTCAGCATGGCAGGGGTTGAACAACGAAATATAAAAGAATGCAGAATCTAGATTATCTTTTATTTACCGAAGTGATAAATTAACCACTGGAAAAATAAAACCTGCCCAAGTAATCATTTTTCCTCACTGACCTCATGCTTAGGCACTGCTTGGAATGAAATCAGTTTTGGAAAGTCATCTGTAATTGAAAACAAATGGTGACAATGCACTAAAAAGACCAATAACTGACTAGTAGCTTCAAGACAGTTTCCCAAGCTTCATGAAAGCTTAAACCTTACTTAAATAGGCAGACTGTATCTACTGGCATGATCATCACCCACTTGCTGGATTACTGTCATGCGTACATCACACATCAACCAATAGATTTGTTTCTTAAAAGAAAAAAAAAAAAAAAAAGGGACTACCATACTCCTTTTAGCTGTGCAAACTACAACAAAATAGGCCTCACTATGAAGTCCAAAGTACAACATAAAAAACACAGTCAGGGACCATAGAAACACATATAATTACAACTTAACCACTTAAATGAGATGACATTAGGTTCTGTGATACACAAGCACACAGATACTTAGTCACTCAAAGTCAGGAGGTATGTCAGGGATAAGCAATAAGCAGCTACCCAAGTTATAAAACTAGTGTTTTAAAACCTGAAGACTACTTGGTGATGCTGCTGCTGTGGGAGCAGGGAAGGGAACCACAGAGAGAATAAACAGACCTTATGCTCTGACAGGGATGCTGACTAGACAGTTCATAGAAACAGGAAAAACAACTTGCGTCATGGATTCCAACTAAGAGACGACCTGATTTCTTCTGTAACTTCTGATGAGTACCTTACAAAGACAAATAAGAACTCAAAAACCACCTAGATCATTAGAAAAGAACTTACATAGGACAAAAATAAAATCACTGGCGGGAAAAAAAAACCCCCAAAGCATCCAAACCCAGTTTTCAACCGTGACTCATTTACCACTATTCCATTATTACTTCTAGTTTCATTCAGTAAGTCATCTGTTGCCTTTCATATCATGGCAGAGGGAGTACAGAAGTTCTCTACTTCTGCTTTGACAGTATCTTGCGCGTATTTTGGATGACTACTGAGATGAACAGCAAGACTGAGTTAGGCTCAACAAATTCTTACTTAGCCAAGATATTTGCCAAAACCACAGATTCATGTTTACCTCACTATCAAATAAACTAGATCTGTGGAGAGATGAAAATCTGCTAAATAATCTGCCACCTCATCACCTTCTCCTTGTAAGTCCTTGCTACAGCAGTAGTGAGATTTAAGTTTCGCTCAAGGGATCATCTTCATGTCAGACTTACCTGCTATTAATCTATATTTTTAGCCTTCATCATGGAGACTAGAAACTGGAAAGCATGACCCAAATGTACACAATCTCTACCTTAGACTGCAAAGAGCTTAAGACTATAATCAGCACGCCAGAAACTTGACAGTGACATCATTGGAACCACCAGAAAGCTACAGAGAGAGTAATGAGGAGTTGGTCACTTTCCAGACAATGCTGAAGGAAAGAGGAAGAGGGCTGCAACCAAAAGATCTGGTATGAGAGATGGCTCAGATTCTACAATTCCTGGGGTAGGTATGGAGCACAGCCAATACACTGCTGTGTTTTTCCACATCTGGCCAGGCAAGGCCAGCTTAAAATATCAGATTTCAATCATGAGCAAAAAAGGGGTGTCAACTGGGTGTCAAGAGCTCTGCGTTACTGTATTATCTCACACCACCCTGCGATAGGTGCAAAGCAACCCTTTTTCTTACCAGGAACCGAACTATGTCGCATCATCATTGTTCCCTTATTAGAGGACAAAGGTCACGTAGGTGATTATTGCAAAACAGCCCATGAGTGGTAAACTTTTCATACATTAAAAGCTTTATAAGATCTCGCACCATTGAAAAATTACAGTAGAAAGCAAACCATCTGAGGTCACTTTTTGGAAAAGGGGTTTTCTTTGGAGAAGTTATATAAATGCCAGCACAGAAGGTTTGGTACATGTTGTTGCCATCATTTCAATGCTGCTATTCAACAGTTCTGAGGGCAACTGCAGCTCTGAGTTTAAGAGGTTTGCTTTAATCCTGCCTTGTACTCATTTTGACTCTGAAAGGACTACTCTGAAGAAACCATGATCCTGACTCCAACAACACTTACCTCCTCTAGTGTTTACTAATCTGAAAGATTTTGCAGCTGTCAGAAGCTGAAAGGCTAGGGTGGGTTGAGGGGCACAATGTTCTTGTTTTATTTGTTTTACTTTAAATCCATGCTGAAATTGATGAATTTTGGGTTTTTTTACTGAAGCTGGGGGAAGGTGAATATCAGAAAAAAACCTGATCTGATTACATCAACAGTAAGTTTGATATCTAACTTACTGAGATAATAAATACAAAATTCCATAAACATAGTTCTTGTTGCAACCACTTAGGAAAACAGACAGGTCATCAAAAGTGGTACTTTGGGTATCACTGGTAAACAAAAGGTAATTGGAGAAGAAAGTTACCAAACACCATATTTATCCAGCCATATTTTACAGAATTTGAAAATTTTCAATCTTTTTAGTACTTGGATAATAAAATAAAACATTTATATAAAGTATTTTCTCATTTTTATTATTCAGTTTTATTAAAAGAGAAGGCAGCTCCTTTGCAATACCTGGGAGACATAGACCAACCAGTAACAGTTAGAAGAGCTGTTAAAATATTACATAATTCCATCCCATATCAACAAAGGGAAAAAATTGCACATAAGACAACTGGTTTAGGAAAGCAACTAAGCACCTCAAGTAGTACCACCCCTAAGCAATAGATTATATTTACGCATACTCAGTGTGGTAGATTGCTGCCACCTTTTGGCTACAGATGAAATTAAATTTCAACCTAAAGCACAAAGAATGGAAATGCACACTGTGACACGTGGGATTCAAGCACCTCTGACAGGCGGGACAGCAACATGACTTACCTTCCTGTAAACTGCATAGTGTGTGTGGCTGGCTGGCTTGACATCTACTTACCATTTTCAGGCTTAAAATATCTTCCTATCATCTTCCATTGCGGAAATTAGCTCCCACTAAATTATGAACTACCTTGCAAGATTTAAATTAACAATTAGTCAAGAAAGAGAGCAAGACAACTCCAAGGAGGTAAACAGAGCAAAAACTACAATGTGAAGTTTGTAAAGCTTGTAGCAGATTATTCAGATGAAGCAGTAGCAAAGAAAGCTTTTGTTCTACGTGTTTACCCCACAATAATTCACTTCTGAATTACAAGAGAACCGAGTATTCAGGCCCAGTCAACATGGGTTTACCAAATGCAGGTCCTGCCAAACCAACCTGATCGCCTTCTATGACAAAGTGACTCGGCAGCTGGATGAGGGAAAGGCTGTGGATGTGGTCTTTCTGGACTTCAGTAAAACCTTTGACAGTTTCTCACAGCATTCTGCTATGGAAACTGTCAGCCTCTGGCCTGGACAGACGCACACTCTCCTGGGTAGAAAAGTGGCTGGATGGCCAGGCCCAGAGAGTGGTGGTAAATGGTGTTAAGTCCAGCTGGAGGCCAGTGACAAGTGGTGTTCCCCAGGGCTCAGTGCTAGGTCCAGTCCTGTTCAGTGTCTTCATCAATGACCTGGATGAGGGCATTGAGGGTACCCTTAGCAAGTTTGCAGATGACACTAAGCTGGGTGCAAGGGTCGATCGGCTGGAGGACAGGGAGGTTCTGCAAAGGGACCTAAACAGGCTGGACCGCTGGGCAGTGTCCAACGGCACGAGGTTTAACACGGCCAAATGTTGGGTCCTGCACTTGGGGCACAACAACCCTATGCAGAACTACAGACTGGGAGAAGCCTGGCTGGAAAACTGCCAGGAGGAGAGGGACCTGGGGGTGTTGGTCGACAGCCGACTGAACATGAGCCAGCAGTGTGCCCAGGTGGCCAAGAAGGCCAATGGCATCCTGGCTTGTATCAGAAACAGCGTGACCAGCAGGTCCAGGGAGGTTATTCTCCCTCTGTACTCAGCACTGGTGAGGCCGCTCCTTGAATACTGTGTCCAGTTCTGGGTCCCTCACCACAGGAAGGATGTTGAGGCTCTGGAGCGAGTCCAGAGAATAGCAACAAAGCTGGTGAAGGGGCTGGAGAACAGACCCTATGAGGAGTGGCTGAGAGAGCTGGGGTTGTTTAGCCTGGAGAAGAGGAGGCTGAGAGGAGACCTCATTACTCTCTACAACTACCTGAAAGGAGGTTGTAGAGAGGAGGGAGCTGGCCTCTTCTCCCAAGTGACAGGGGACAGGACAAGAGGAAATGGCCTCACATTCTTCCAGGGGAGATTTAGACTGGAGATTAGGAGGAGGTTTTTCACAGAAAGGGTCATTGGACACTGGAACGATCTGCCCAGGAAGGTGGTTGATTCACCTTCCCTGGAGGTGTTTAAGGCACGGGTGGATGAGGTCTTGAGGGACTTGGTTTAGTGTTAGATAGGAATGGTTGGATTGGAAGATCCGATGGGTCCCTTCCAACCTGGTTATTCTGTGATTCTGTGAATAATAATAAATGCAGTTAATTAGACAGGGGTCACCTTTTACCTCAAAATCGTTTCTTCAACATTTTTTACAGCATACGTTCAACTTTCACCCTCATCTGTTTTAAAAGCTACTAGCAACTAGTCAATGAGAAGTAAAACATATAAAAAAATTAATGCTGACATAGATTTGACCTAGGCAGCTTATGCTGTGACTTGAGAAACAATGTATATACTATCTAAGCAAGCAAATACAGAATTTTACCATTGAGGAAGGTATTTCCAGTCCCTGAGATCTGACTGTAACATAAATCCTCACCCTTGAAGTCACTGGCAAACTCTCAGCTGCAGAGTTAACAACCAAAACAAAGCTAAGAGATGAGCACAAGACTATTGAAAAATCATCATACCTATTATCCTCCTTTCTTAAGGCTACACAACTCAAATGTTGTTGGAATGAGGCGGCACATGTATCTGGTCAGTAAGGTCATGAAATTCATAGATGACTGCACAGCAAAATGAAAAGTCAGCAATACCACACGATGGTTGTTCAAGTATGGAGGCAGAGCAAAATTTTTAGTAATTACACATGAACTTGCTCACTGTCAGCAGAATGTCTCTTGACATCCTTTTATGTTTACCCCACCTCCTTGCTTGTTTAAAAAGAAAGAATCCAGCTGCAGGCAACTGCTAATTAAATACTTCGGCTTTCAGCTACATTTGCTGTATGCACACATCTGCTGTGCAATAAACACTTTTTAAAGTGTAATTGACATATTATCCATGCTCTAGGAGAGAATATTTATGACAAAGAAAAAAGGAAGCAGGGTCCAAGTCCTGGCCTCAATCGCTAAAAAGTAAAAGCTGCAAAGGGTTTAAAATTAAAACTGTTTAAAATTCCTTTATTGCCTAAGGACAGTCTTTAATCTCAACATTCCAATGTTCTGCTCCCAAAACACAGCTACCAGCTTTTGGACCTTGAAATTACAAAAAAACAAACGCATATTTCAGTGCCTAGACACATGAGCCTAAGTGCCTCATGTTGAGCACTTTGGCTTTAAACAAATCATAAGCAACATCATGTTCCATTCTCCCCGATTTAACAATCTGTGCTTCAGACAACAGATTTGAATAGAGGTAGACGAGTCAAATAGCTGTAATGAAGTCCTTCTAAAGTCAGTGAGGCATTTGTCAGACTCCATATGACTGTACAAGTTTCACGGAGCAATGTGAGCTTAAACATAACACGCATGGAGCAAGCCAAGAAAACATGAGCGTAACACTCAGACAGAAGAGATGTCTTGAGTCTGGTCAGCAGCATTCAACATCTAGTACTATTATGGAACTAGCTTTTGACTAAAAAGTTATGCATTACCAGTATTCAAGTTTTTTGTAAGTCTCTTTGGAACTCAAGGTAAACATCTTTCACACCTCTTGCTGGATACTGTTGAAGGTAGCTGTTCTCACTAGCAAGTATTACCAAAGGAACATTTCCATTTAGACTCACTCATCTCCCCAATACAGTAAACATTCTCTTTAAATACAGTGGAACTATACACTTTAAAGTAAAACACCAAAACGAAAAAATCCCAAAACAAACCTCCTCTAGAAAGGCTGACTGTCAGATCAGAGGTAGTTCACAGTAAACATACAAGGGGATTTTATATTGTCCACTGAGACTACAAACACAGGCAAAATACTAAGACAAAAGGGTGCTAAAAATTGACAAAATTTGAACATCCTCCAACAGATGGTACTCAAATCTTCCATAAGTCAGCCAATTCAGGGATATGCTGACCAGCAATTACCTCTCATATAGGACAAAGTAAACAGATTTATCATATTACTTGTTACTACTCTAATATCCAAGAGGAGTTAACACAGAATAGCCATTTTTAGAATTAGTAGAAACAAATAATATAGCATAACTCACAGAGTATTAATCCGTACAAACAAGTGCAAGAGTTGAAGCTACCCATAACTGGCTGTCAACCAACAGCCCACTTTAAGCAATCAACACAATTTTATTCTAATTTCCATTTCTTTATTCTGCTTTAAGTGACATTGTGACATCAAAGACATCTTAACTTTAACTCTTTTCTAGAGAGAAGAGTATTACAGATGAAAACCTAATTATGTATGTAGGAAAGAAGGGGAAATAAATGAGAGAAACTTCATGCACAGCTGAAAGCAAAATACCACTGGACCAGAAAAGCAGCCCAGAACATTTTTTCTTTTTGCCTTAAAACACTGAAAACCAGAAAAGAAAATAATTAAGCATAGAAGCTCAAAAGAGATATCAAGATCACAGTTCCTTCCAGCTTATACTTGAGCAGTTTTACTAACTCTAAATCTTCAACAGCTACCAAACTCACAAGTATTAGCTCTTTCCCCTCTTGTCCCAAGCCTGCATGAAAGATGACAGCCACTACTGGTCTGTGTTACTCTATTAGCTCCAACAGGACAGCTCAGCATAATGAGCTTTGTGGATTCCAACAGGTAAGAATCAATTCTGCCTTAATCCTTGAAAACGATGTTAAGATGCAATATACTGGAACTGGTATTTATTTTTAAATCATTTAAGAAATTAAAGAAAAAAATACTTTACAATGAGTTTGCAAGACAAGTTTTTAAAAATTAAGGCACACAAATAAAGCGTACATTTAGAACTTCACTTTGGTCCACCCCTATACTTTTACTACCGTGCGCTAAAATATAATGTTAATGGTTTGGCAAGGGAAGTATTAGACAGAAAATATAAGCAAATTAATTGGTTAAATTTTAAAGCATTAAGAAACAGACAACAGTTTTCCAACTATACATGTCATTAAGATGAAGAAAAATACAAAGCAGTAATTACACAGGACTTGGATGAAGCTACATCAAAACCCCAACAAAGATACTCTGTAGATTACTGTACAGAGTACTGTATATTGTAGTGTAAAAATTAAGACACAAAGGCATATAGTCTGGGGAGCATTTTTAACTGTAAGGACAGTTGCTGTACTAGAGCAGGAAAGAAAATTCTCAGTATTTATTTCCAGTTAAAATGAAAAAACACAGGTGGCAATAGTGGTTTCTTCTCACAACCAGAGTTTATTACCTAGAGTTTCTTACCTAGAAATTAAATTCACAGCTCCCAATTCTTGGAATCTGTGCTCTACTTGAAACAGAAAACATTAATCTCTCTTCCTTCCTCCAATTTCCAGAAGATAACCTGAGATTTAACAGCATATCTGTTTGGTTTTTTTCTAATTGGTCACCTATATTCAGGGAAAAATAACAGATGTTTGGAAAAAAAAAATGTTCCGGGAGCACGGGGCTTTATTGTTGGACCAAAATTAGTTCATTCTGTGTTAATTATTGCAGAACTTACAATAGTGAAGCCCTTCAGCATCATAATAATTCTTGTCATAAGCACACTTCGAGAGATTCACTTCTAGTATTAATATCTAATGCTTTTCAGTATAAGCACTAGACTACAGCTGTATTAGCATGAGCATTAATTCTTCTAGTCTCAAATGGCTTTATATAATTGCAAGCACACAGAATTTTTGAAAAAAATGCCTTATTGAAAAGACATGAACAAACGGATATTCTTGGTTTCAAAATATTTGTTTCCATCATATTGCTCAAACCAGTAGTGCAGATGTGGCCTTCCCTCTTCCTCCCCAGTGAAGCATTTAATGCAGAAATTTTTATTAAAAGTTGAAGCAACATAATTTAATAAAGACTATTCTTTGCTTGGAATAAGTAAACACCAGGGTAACTAAAAGATCCAAGGCCCTCTTTAACTGACTAAGAAAATCCATGTGATGTTAAAACCATTTTCTGCTGCTGGAATGTTTTGTTTTACAATACCTTGTTCTAGTGATCAAACTGTTTATTTTGCTTTCAGAACCATGTGCACATAGGAGTCAGTCACAGAATGTCTACCTAACAGCTTACAGAAAATTACTGAAAGAAACCATAGATTCAGCTGCTTTTTTGAAAGCCATCTTTCCAGATAGATGATTTTTATTTTTGTTGTAAATGTCATACATTAATGTGCAAGAGAAACGCTTATGATACGTTCACATGCAAGCTTAAAATGTCAAGGCAAGAAAGCATTATGTGATGAAATACCATCAGTTTCAGACTGGAGTATAAAATAATTGTTTTCTATGATAATTTACAAGCCACACTGAAAAGCTAGAAAGCAGCATCTGGTTCAACCCTCATCCTTAATGCATCACTAACACCACTGAATCCAGACTGAGTTGCTCAGGTCTTTGCCTGGATCTTAAAAATTGTCAAGGACAGATTTCTGGGATTTCTGCAAGTAATCCATTCCAACAGCTTGACTATCCTCATAGCGAAAAATCCCTTATATTTCAATTTATGACCACTGACACTCATCCTTCCTGCTGTGTGCAGTTTTAAGTGAGCTTGGCTCCACCTTCTTGGTAACCCATTAGATACTGGAAGGATGCTGTTAGGTTCCCCCAAAGCCTTCCCTTTTCCAAGCTGAACCTGTCCAACTCCTCCTTGTGGAGTACACACTCCAGTGTATTTTGCCAAGATTTAACTGCAAAATTAGCAATTTTGTTTTGCTCACCTTCTGTAACGTGCTAAAGATAATACAAAACCTCTAATCAAAAAAGTACAAATTTAGGATTTTATATAATTATCCGTTAGAACGGTCTAGAAACAGGTTGCAGAAAAGGGTAACATAACTAGAAGTTTGTCCTGGTGGCACTTGTCTACAAATAAAATAAGGAGTCAAGCTGGGAGGGAATGCATTCTCTGCATATTTGGAAAAAAATCTATTTAAAAAAAATGTATTTGAGAAAGACAGTGGGAAATCTGTGTTACATCCTAAACGAATGCATGTGGAACTACCCAAAAGGGGAAGGACCAATTGTTTCATAAACTCTTTTTAAGAAAAACAATTAGAGCAATAAGATTTTGTTTCAGAACAAAGTGATCAATGCCTCCCAGCACACTATGTCAGTTCCACGCATCTCATACTCTAACAAAACTGAAATTCATCCAAGGACACATGCAAAAACTGAACTAGACCTTTAGAGATACATGACTGTCATTTGAAACAAACCACCACCAAGTAATTAAATAATTCCTAGAATACAAATACCTTTCAAGCATAAACAGTTTTAGCAATTTACTTTGATAACTTCTCAGTAAAAACCAGCCAAAAGTCCACTTACCTTTTGACTACTACGGAAAGTTTAATTGCAATCTATCCATTTGTTCAGATTTTTTCCTAACTTAAACCAATTATTTTCCTTCCAAGGCAGAAACTGTACCACAAGAACATCAGACAATACTTTCGTCAAAACCAAGAAAAGTAACAGACAACATGAACAGTACATGATTGAATACATTAATTCCCCATTTTATAAGTGTATGTCTTTTACTACTTACAGAGGAAATAAAAAGATAGTGACATTTTTATATTTATCTTTGAAAACACCATTGAAATTTTACAATTTTGAAGCTAATTAGGTTTGTTTGCTTTGTTTTATTGAAAAAATACTCAGGCAATGTCTACAATCATCTGTCAATTATAAATGACTTACAAGAAACTCATGAAGCAATAAAATTAAAAAAATACAAATACAAACTATATCTGAAACACTTCTATTTGGCAATTTTATAACAAATCCAAAAAAGAAACAAAGATTATGGATTACTTTATAGGTACAGAAAAAGCAGTAGGTGAAGTGCTCAAGCGAAAAAAAAACAAACACTGCATTTTTTAAAAAATAAAGTCACATTACTACAGATTTTATGAATAATACCCTTATTAAACAACCATTCCAGAACATCTTATATTAGCAGTGCTTTTAATCTGCACTTCATTTAGTCTGATAAGATTTTCTTTTCTGTGTATATATGTAAAATTTTTAACCCACTGGAGCTAAGCAAGAGTCTCGTGTCAGTACCAATGCAGAATGCATTTTCTTAGGATATGCTCACTTCTGCAACCAAAGGGTTACTTTAAGTTTTATTCTATTCAATAAAAATTTAGTGTAAAAACTGCTGGTTATTAGTTTCACTGTAGTAAATTCCTCCCCAATAAGGAGGACTAACTCTGCAGTTTGACTGCATATATCCATACAAATTTTACATATTAGTTCCTTCCACTAGTAAGGAAAAAACTGATTTCATGTTCACTATTAGAAAGGAGCGCCATGAATTAATTATGGGTACTATTCATCCCTCTAAGATTTCTGGGAAGGATGTTCAATGTATTTTTGCTCTTAAAACAGATATTAACAGTAGTATATAGTCCCTTAGGTATGCAAAAGAAGATTTTTTTTTTTTTATTGTTAAGGAAGGTGCTTTTTTAAACAATTCTTCTGGCAGCACTAGTGAATTACAATATCCTTCAATATTATTTCTACCGTAATATATACATTTTAACTTTCATGCCTCTAGAAAAACATCTACAGTACATTTCATAATATAAAAATATATTACAAATCTGCTGACATATTTACAAGCAATGTCCTATTATCTATATGCATTTTTGTCTCCATACAAAGACTAACAGGTTAGACACATCTCTATTTGTCAGTTACAAAAATCCATGGCTTCTTGCTTATTAAGCAAGAAAATGATTTTACTTTCCTTTTCAAAGCCAACTTTGGTGCATAAAGGATTGAATTTCTAGATTATTTTTTTAAAAAATACCATTTTCTTTACATCTAGAAAACATTAGGCCAAATAAAAAAAGTATACTTTACAAGTAAATGGGGATCCTAAAGGGTCAAAACAGTGAAATAAAACACCAATAACACTAACTGCTTAAGTAGAGGTTTTTCAAAAACCATCCATTGATATGGATTACATAAAAGCAGATCGCATTAACGTACTATACTACTCCTGTAAAGGGGGTTAGACATACTGCAACACTCTTAACATCTTTAAACCGTACTATATGTATTCATAGTTGACTGGAAAAGACAAGCATTCCATCAACATTTGTTTAAACATTATAATCCAACATATTTTAAGGATCTGCAAAAGTACACGAGATTACAAATGACGAATGATTACTATCCACCATACTCAAAGGGTAGCAGGATAATCCCTTGGTAGCTGTTTTTACTGTCTGGCATGTGTTACATTTAGTTAACATTGACAAGAAGCCTAATAGCTTGTTAGCAGTTCTCCTGGGAATTAATTGTGAGTAAATGGTGATGGTTACTTTTTCTTTTCACCAAATATAAACTACTGTATTGACTAAAGAAAAAAAGCAGCTTAAAGAAGCAAGCATGCAAAGCCTTTTTAGTTGTTCCACTAAGTTGCCAGAAGAGTGTTTGCTCAGTCTCCCACTGTACCATTCCATGAAAATGTGGATATACAGTAATATATTAATATATTCCACGGAAGCATCAACTTCATTCACAGAATGTTTACACTAAGCATAAATATTTATCTAAGGAAAAAAAAAAAGGATGGGATTTGACTAATGTGCAACTTTATTTCTAAATCCATTGTCAGTGACTAAGACTGCAGGTGTCCCCGCTTGCTTGGTTTTTACCTCTTCAACCTCTTCTGGGGCATTGTTCTGTAAAAGAAGACAGTATAGCTTTACATAAAGAAAGTGAGATGTAAAACTGAGTTTGCTAGAGTATACTATCAAACCATGACTATATAAAATCTACTTTTATTTAATTTGACTAAAACTGAAGCCATTATATTAGTGCACATTTCAGAACTTCAGATAATTATTTCAAACCATCTATTGGAGTCATCGTTTTAGCATGACTCTAATAGCTATCACTGAATTCCTTTAACTTTTTTTTTTCTATTTCCACTTAAAGTTGAAGGTCCAAACTTTGCATTTCTTTTATTTCCCGCAGGTGGTCCCAAAATTCATTTTAGTCACAGTTCGATCTATACTGCTAAAAATCCAGTTAAGTAAGGGGACCTTCATTTTATTTGGGAGAGGTAGAAAAGGTTGCTCATTTTTTCTGTAAGGACTTAATCCCAAAAAGCATTGCATTTTTATTTTAAAAAGTTCTTTCTTCCTTCCCAAATCAAGATAATCTATCAAGTTCTGCAAAGGTAATCAATATAATGTTGATTAACCCTCGAATTAATTATAAAACAGTCATCATGTTAAGCGATTTTAAAATGCATAATCCAATTTGTCATATTTAAAATTTACTGTTAACATCAGTAATTCAATTAAAGTAAGTATTTTAAATACTTACATTTAGGAATACAGTAGATATAGTATGATGATTTATTTTCATATTGTAAGCCAAGTTATCATTAATTTGACTAGTGAAGTACACATAATATTAAAGGTGAACTGAAAGGCTTATCGCATATCAGGACCTCATGTTAGCGTTCCTGCTACATCACTGGATTTTAAGTGAGGAACATAGGAACACTTACGGCAGAAAAAACTACCCGCCCAATCTTCATGAATTTGTAATATAAGCCCATAAATATGTATCTCTGGACGCTCAAAAGCTTAACAGTGAATTAAGCATTTCAGATTACCTTTAAAAACTGTACACACTCAGAACTGTGGGTACTGACAATTACGCGAGCACAATAATAAGGGGGGGGGGGGGAATCGGGAAATTATTAGAAACAAAATGGATTAGAAGCCAATCTCGATTCCTAGAACAACAAATGTGAATGCAGCTTGTAGACAAGTAACATGTACTGTCCCCTTCTGTCCCCCTCTAAAGAGTCTCGTATTGAAAAATAACAGTACTTGTATTCAAGTACAGATTTCAAGGTAATACTGAATGTATTACAGTTGAATATAAAATATGTAAAGATAAATTTGGACTTTAAAAAAATTGGTATACAAACCAGTATGTGATCTTAACAGAAGTGATCTTTCAGGATTCCACTGTATGTACCTCCTTTACTAGAATTTCTGTACACCAAGCACAAAAAAGTAAAATACACTTGGTAAATACATATATTCCCCGTTTCTCAGTAACTAGAGTTCAGTTCAAGAAGTTAAGTAATTCTGAAACAATTTAAGGCCTCAGAACTTAACTCCTGGACGCTGAAAGGATCAAGGCTCCCTAGTCTGCTGTATAATGCATTAGTAATGCTGATTTTCAAACGTCAAAAAGTTAAGTGAGGCTTAAGACTATATATAAAATAAAGAAAGTTTCAAAATTAGGAAATTACCTGTATATGTTTGGGTCCAGAAGCAAGGCGGTATCTTTTGGTAGTTTTGATAAATGAACTACTTTAGTTTTTAACTGATGTCGCTCACTTTCATTTACCCACACATCAGGCAGACTATGAATAAATAAATAAAATAAAAATATTCAAAAAAGATCAACTGTTTTTCTTACCATAAAATTATGCGGTAAATTAGTACACATGAAGTTTTTTAAAGAAATCTTCACATTTCACCATTTAAAAATTATCTTCACTGAGTGAGAAGACCGTTACACATTAAACTTAAAAGCTTTTCAAATTCCCCGCGTGAAAAAGATCCTAAACAGAATTTAGATTATTCCAGAAGAATACTAAACCAAATGTAATAATAGCACCACCTTCTCCTTTTGAACAATTTAATGTGAAAATGGGTAGCAAAAGAAAAAAATGGATCTTTTGTAATACTGTATTTTACTGGGCATAAAATTCTTTGATGCTATCAAAAAACTAAGTAAAGGCCAGAATATACTGCAGGCAATGAGCTTCAAGTTACACTAATTTGCTTGCTCCAAGTTCAAAGCTTTCAATGTCAAAATGTTCAAACTTAGCTGAAGTTAATAGTTTGATTATCTTCTGAGGAAATCCAGGCAATCAGCACAAAGTATTTTGGCTATGCAACAGCTCTAACTGTGAGATGGAGTACAACTTGGTCTTTATAGGGAATTGTTGCTTCAGTGCCAGTTGCAGTGAAACTTGCAGAAGAGGGCTGGAGATAACATACACAACCAATCTATGTTTTGAACTTGAAATCTTGGAAACTAAACATGCTTACTTTAGGGTTATTGCATTACTGCTTCTTTTACTGAATGCACACGGGGTTTTTAAGGCCCTGCTGAGGTTATCATAAAACAGTGTTTTACTAAAAGCCTGCTTTCCTGCCTCCTTCCAAAAGCTAGAACTGACCAAGTCTTTGCAGAACAAACAAGAGATTCGCCTTGCTTCCACTACCAGGGGCGTGGGGAGAGGGGAATAAACACTCCCCAAAAAGGAAAAAAAAAACCAAAACACCCAACAACCTCTTGAAATTATTTTCAGCCCACACAGCCATCTCTTTTTTTTTTTTTAATGTTACCTAGGAGTCAAAAATTAATTTCACACTGTGGAAAAAAGTTTAAGTTTGTAATTATGAATCTTAACGTTTAGAAACAAGTTTCAAATTGGCTGAATTACTTCAAATTGCACCCGACCAAACAAGTATGAAACTGAGAAAAGCAACATTTAATACTAACTAAATGAAACAGTTTTATAGGACCAAAGCTACATACAACTTTACAGATTTTTGCAATTACTAAACTGAATCTCTATTTTTGAGCAATAAAAGTTAGCAGTAACTCGTATTCACTTTTTTGGGTAAGCCATCCATAAAGCTAAATGAAACACAGAACTTCTAGTAGGAAAAGGAGTATCTCCAGTGATACTTTCCCCTTTTCAGATGAAAGGATGAAGGCAGGAAAAAAAAAAAAAAGAGGAGGAGGTGGGGAAGGGAAGAAGGTATCACATATGGAGGCAATCTCTATATTTACAAAAGTTTAATATGGATCATGAAAGGTGAAAAAACCCACATCCTAGAACTCTGTTTTCAGAGTAAGTAAAAATTGGGTTTTGGACAAGTAACATTTGGAAGTCATCATTAGTCAAGGCTATGTGCTGAAGATGCAAAACAACACAAACAGCAAGTAAGAAATATTTTCACATGCCGAGGCTATCTGAAATATACATAAAGACAACAACTCAGCGAGCTAAGAAGTACTGGCACAAAGGATAAATTCCTCCTCCGAAAACAAATTTTAGAAGTTATTTCCCTCTTGCACAGGAAATGGAATAAAGATTAGTATTTACTTTTCCTGAAAAACTACTTAATGTACAGATAACACAGAAGAGTTCAACAGTTTCTCAAGATGACTCTGAGTAGAAACAGTAAAATCATTACTAAGTCCATCTAAATGGCTAGCATAATGCAAAGTAATCATCATGACCGCATTCAAATTTTCTGTAAGAATATTCACTGTTTAAAACAGATGGATGACATGAGCCATGATGTCTTGGATTTGCTATTCTTAACTGTAATAATCAAGATGAATGTGAATCTATGGAACATTCAATAACTCAAAACTACATCATTCAGTGTAGTAAGTATACGATTTACCTAAACCAACCAAGATGCAAGAAATATCAATATTAAACATGTTATTCCTTTGATTTGACCAACCAAGTCTACATTCTATCGGGGATGTTTTGGTATTACTGAATGACTTTGTCTTCTCCAATACAGATGTTCTAATATTGTATTCATCTGCACTAGCAAAAACTCATTTAACTCTATGTTAGACAAAATGGACTCAGATGTTCTTTACTTTTCATGTTTCCAGTGTTAAATGCTTTTCATCTTAAAATGCAAGTAACTATCTTTTTAAGTAATATTTCAATAAGAATAGTTTCAGAATGTTGTTGCATGTAATTTTACCAGCTGTTCTAAAAGGAAGCAAAGTAGTAGACTTTTTACCAGAAATTTTTATTTATTCCTTCTCAAACTGAATTGAAACTTGCAGTCCAAAAATGTTACAATGAGGAAAAAGCTACAGATACATTACAACCACATCAAAATGCCAAACATGTTGCAGATAACCTAGCAGCCTTAGTCCTCTACAGATACAGTCACTCTGCCAAGTTCATGCTACTGCACATGAGTAACATGAGACACTACAAAACTCAGCAATTTAAACCATTTCACCAAAAGCACGGCAAATTTCTGTTACGCTAAGGCTTTACATCACCATCCCACTCAATCACTAAAAGGCAGCACTGAATCTAAAAGGTCTCCTTGTTTTAAATGTTGACTGTATGGACTATTTCATCTGAAATGTAGATATCTTTACCTAATGAATTCTACCAATTTAGAGATATCTCCACGCAAAACAGAGTTCCTTTTAAGAAAAGGCCTCTAAAGCTGTATGCCCTACCTAATCATAGAATCATAGAACAACCAGGTTGGAAGAGACCCATCGGATCATCAAGTCCAACCATTCCTATCCCTTCATGTGAGCTAATTTCTCAGTAAACTCCACCTTAATGTGAACTAAATGACTCAGTAACCTCATCTGCATGCAGGACTATGGATCTAGGAATCAGTATGTAGCATACGGAACCAAGAAATAAATTTTGTTATGACTATTCTTACTCTTTAAGGGAAGAACAGTTAACGACCTTAAAAACTGTGGAAAACATGGTGCATACAGCCACTGCTTCTCCTAAAAATACTTCGCCTACTTCTCTCTCTAAAGCATAGTGGAAACAAAGCTTCTATTCTATTAATCCATATAATTAAGATCAAAATATGTACATACACATTATTTTCTGTATCAGAAGAGAAATGAGATCTCTGCTATTTCAAAGTAGATAAATAACTTCTAAAGTCTGCTTACTATTTCCTATGTCTCAAGCCTACCTGAGGACTGTATCCTAGTCCTGCATTACACAAGGTTACACATTTGGAATGAAGCAGAACTTTGAAAATTTAGGAGGAAAAAAACCCAGCCAAATGTACTGGAAGGGTATTCCAAGTTCCAATGAGAGAATCCAAAGTAACAGCAAGATGAGATGGATACCTTAAAGGTCCATCTGTGCTTATGATACAGTTAAATTGTGGCACCTAGGCTAAGATTCTTGTAGTACTACTGTTCCACTTACGATTGGTTTACCCACTGATTCATCATGATCCCAAAATACTTCTAGGTACTGAAAAACATACAAAGTTGTGCCGGCGATAAATTTCCTTACGCATATGGCTAGCAAACCCAAACTGAATCGCCCATTCAATAAATTAAGACAACCATGCTATTAATATCCATAGTAACAAAACACATCAAAACAGGCTTCGAATTTACCTGCAATTCAATTGGAGTCTAAAGACTTGAAAGCTAAAGTAAAAATCAATTAAAGCATTGCTTGAATTTTTTTTAAGTTGCAAATTACTTTTTAAAAAGCACTTTAAAAAATATGAACATAACAATTTAGTGACAGATAGTTCATATCCCCCACTCAAATCATTCCCCATTTAAACCTTGTATAATATCAACAGCAAAATACTCACATGTCCTCTGGCGTCCAGTGAAGCAAGAGTTTTATTTTTCCAGAATCTTCTTTTCTTTTAGCTATTACCTAATAATAAGTACATAAATCATAATTAAAATGAAATCTGTTGATTTTTTGACCAAAAAACACTGTTCTTCATATTCAGCTGGATATTTATAACAGGTAAACTGTTTTGGTCTTTGAAAGCTAGAAAGGTAGAATGCACTCAGTACTACTCAAGCCATTCCTTTCAAGGTTTAATATTTTCCTTTTAACATTTGTCTACTGCGTTGTTCCTCAAAAAAAACCCCAATGCTTCCAATATGACAATATTTCAAATTTTTCACCTACTCCAACAACTTTGAAGAACAAATATAAACAAATAAGCTCTATAAATATGTTCATGTTATTCCACAAGACACCTATATAAGATTAGAAAAAGCTGATACCTTACAGTTTAATCATAGCGTAAGAATAAAATCTTCTATGATAAACACTTTGACATCTGGGCACTTCATATGCATAACCTACTAGGTAACCATCACTTATTCCTTTTCAACACCTAAACCCAGCTCTGAATGAGGGAATGACAAAGGCTACTTGAAAGAATTGACAGGTTTACAGAGACTGCATGCACAAGGGGCACTCTTAACATCGTAAAGGGTACACTTGCTACGACAGTCATACAACAAATCAAATGACACAAAGACCTGTCAAGAACTGATAAAGGTTTAAGCAGACTATAAGGTACTCCACCCATAAGGTCCCACACAAGAAGTGAGAACTCCTTTCTCACAGTTTCTCATATTAGCTCACAGTAGACTACCTCATCAGACACACTCACAGAAAATGAAGTTTTTTAGGTGTGGGATCCTGAAGCTAGACAGTAGCCAAGATAAAGTTATAAACACACCAAGAGAAAGTATAAGAGAAAGTATAAGAGAAATCTGTTCAGTCAGGTACAAATAAATAATACAAATATATTCATTCTGTTGGTCTGCAATTCTACAATATTTTGAAATAGTCAAAACTCAGTAAGTTTTTATTATAGGTGTAATAAAAATTACCCACTTTTATCACAGTTAGTGCAGTGAAAGTTTCACCAGACCCTAAGGAGGCTACAATCAGAAATACAGCTATTATGCAGACAAATATAAAATTGCAAAAATTTAGTCATAAAACAATTGAAAAAAAATTTGCTACTTTGACATTAGTAATCAAAGCTTTACAGTCAAGCCAACAAAAATTACAACTGAAATGAAAGAAATCTAGCATGTCTGCAATAGCAATGCTCTGAAGACTTAAAGTTGTTCTGTAAAGATCTAAAGTCCATTTAAGTTTTCCATCCTCATATAATTCAGCCAGCAGATGTATGCTTAATACTGCTTTATTTGGAAAAAAAAATAATGTTACATTATTTTATAAATTTCATGCAATATCCCAGAAACAAAATGTAAACTTAATTTGAATTTATCTCCCTAAAGGAAAGGTGCATCAAAGCTGGTTCAAATCAGAAATGGAGTTCTGCTGACCTCTTCTGGAAAAAGAGAAAAAAGTCACCCTCTAAGTTGGCTTGCACCTTTATTTTATTCACTTATTACATTTCAAACTTGTAAGATTTCAAAACATTTGTAGCTAGTATCAATACATGTGATGGCTGAACTGAAATACCCAAAAAAAGCTTAAAAAGTTAAAAACAGTTCAGTTATTAATTGTTCTAGAGAATTAATTCTAGCCATTTCAAACAGCTAGGTAGATGAAACAGCAGAGGATAAGGTAACCTATAAACTGCATTTTTAAATCAGTGTAACATCTGCTTTTTAGGTTAAACAGAAGTGCCTGACTTTTGCCATTTAACAATTCAGAGAACCTAAGTACTAATAATGTCACTCCAATTAAAAAAATAAGCAGGAAAAGAATTCATAATGAAGTCAAAGGTGAACTCTAGGTGGCAAATACATTTCTTTAACAAGGCTTTATTGGTGACTGCATTCTACAGCTTTCTATCTAAAAAGAAAAGGATGGGTTAAAAAAAAAATACAGAAATAATAGAAATGCCCTTTCGACGAAAGGTACCACTTCAAAATTCTTCACATTAGCAATTTTTCACTAGGGGATTGATACTGTACAATAATGAGCTGATGGTATTTTCACACTGCATAAATGAGAAATTCCTACACAATTCCTGTCAGTTTTCAGACAGGAAAACTATTTTACCTTCATGTTTTTCATCTTTCAAATTAATGTCCCTGATAATTACACATTTTTTCTTGATTTCAACGTGGACCACACAAAACATATTACACTATTTAGCCAGTCATTCAAACTCAGGGTCCTAAACCTCATAAAGTCACAGCAGCATTGAATGATTTGGGTTATAAGGGACCTTAAAATCATCCAGTTCCAACACCCCTGCCAGGGACACCTCCCTCCAGACCAGGCTGCTCAAGGGCTCCATCCAATCTGATCTTGAACACTTCCAGGGAGAAAGCATTCACAACTTCCCTGGGCAAACTGTTACAATGCCTCAACACCCTCACCATGTAGAATTTCTTCCTAGTGTCTGATCTAGATTTCCAATTTAAATTTCCCCCTCCAATGTAAAGCCATTCTCATTCACTCTATCACTACAGGTCCTTGTAAGAAGTCACTCCCCACCTTTCTTCTAGGCCCCCTTCAGGTACTTGAAGGTTGCTATAAGGTCTCACTGGAGCCTTCTCAAGGCTGAACCACCCCAACTCTCTCAGTCTGTCCTCATAGCAGAGGTGCTCCAGCCCTCTCATCATCTTCATAGCCCTCCTCTGGACCTGCTCCAACAGTTCCATATCCTTCTTATGTTGGGGATTCCAAGAACTGGGCAAAATGCTCCAGGTGGGGTCTCAGAAGAACAAAATAGAGGGGGACAACCACCAACCTCTACCTGCTGGCAACATGACCATTAGCTCACTGTAACAGCATACATTCACAAGACTGCTTCTATTCTACCTTCTCATTTTGAAGCAGATTATAGGCTGAGTCTCATCAATACAGCAGACGTCCAGCACAAGCTCACATAATTCTAGCAGCACAGTTGCTAAAAGAGGGCTGTAGTGTGCAGCCCAGGGTTGGAATCTCTTATAGAAGTTCTCCCTCTGGTACAATCTCTCCCTCAACTGAGGTCTAAGCAATTTCAGATCTAATCAACCCCTACCATCCCGAGTGACGCATACACGGATAAGCTAGAAGGATTTTCAACACTTCCTTCAACTTAATATAAAGCAGTTTCAGACCACATTTCTCTCCCTAATTCCATCTCCATATGAATTATTCCAATAGCTAGAGGTGAGCTTCCACAACCAAATAGTCTGTCTGGATAACCCTTCAGATTAATGCAAGCTGTGAACTGGAAGAGAATTTGCTTTTCTCACAGTACTGCAAAGTCCACATTGGTCAGGAAAACTAGAATGAGGTTTAAGTACAGGAACAGCTAAGCCACCAGCAATTCTCCACTTACAGCTGGTGCTCAAAGAACAAAGTTCAAGAATAATCTTTTGGGAAACATTTCTAATACAGGCCACAGATACTTGTAACAATGATCAATGTTGTAGAACAGGCAAAATAAGTTTCATGCATATAAAATATCTTTTATTTATGGAAAGAAACTGACAGTTCAATAGTTTGAATAATGAATTAAGGTTCAGCCATAGCTGAAGACAGCATTCCTTTCTTGGACCACAGTTCATTTGGCATCAGTCTGTCAATTTACAAAGCACGTCCACCATCATTTCGTCCCATCTCAGTTATCTTCTTCAGCTGAGTTTCTACCTTTTATGTGCCTGTATCTCCCTATCTGGTTAAGAAAACCTGAGATCATATAGCTTTTTGAATTTCTGATCCCTATAGATCAATTCAGTAATCCCACTCACGCACCCATTTTGAACTTCCCTAAATTAATAACAGTGTCTATCCTACCCAAACATAAGTGAAATTAACAGAATACGGGACCAGGACTAAAGGTCAGCTCTCTCCTGGCACCTGCCTCCTACTAATTCACTGACATTTTGGTGGCGAGTTTATTTAAAGAAAAATTAAAAAAGGGGGACAACCATGCATTTATTCAGGATTATACCTTTTACACTGAGAAAATGTAAACACACGTTTCAGATCAGTATATCTTTAAATATTCAACTACACCGATACCTTCAAGACATTCTTTGTCATAAATTAAGTCACTCATTACTATGGAAAAGCCATCTAAACTGCAATCTTATTTAGAAAATACAACCAAATTTTCCTGCAACACACACTTGCTGTTAGATATTCCCCCAAGCACATCAGACAGGAAACGTTGCATGCTATTCAATTTGTGAGCTGGATAAACTACTAACAGTAGTCTAAAAAAGTTAATTTATTAATAGAATAATAGAATTAATAGAACATAACAGTATAAAATACCCACTATTACTAATTTCTGCCTAAATGCATAGAAAACCAGAAATCTTTCTGAAGTACTAGATTTTTCAGACATATAGGTAAACAAACAGAACACATCATATATATATACTTACAGTACTATGAAATACAACACTGTGGCCTTTCCCTAAACTTTCTATATGTGCTGAGAGGTTAAAGCAGATGGCTCGATGTCTAATAGCATCCAGTGTTTGTGCATCAAAGAAGTCATGAGGTCTTGCTAGAAAAAAAGAGAGATCCTTAGCATTCAACACAATGAAAGCATTCAAGCATATTAAAGCATGTAAACAAGTCTGAAGTCTCATAAGTGTATCATTTACATTATGGCAGCAGCACTACCTAGTCAAAGATCTGTAAATGTTTATTTAAGTGAGAGGAAGAAATGACTCCAAGAGGGACAGGATTCATCTAAGTTTGTTCAAAACATACTCCTAGCCAAAATAACAACTATTTTGACCAACTAAATTAATTACACTTGCTCATTCTTCTGAAGTTTCAAGTGAATTCATTCATTCTTGATCGTAAAAATTAAGAATTCATTAGTTTTGCTGAGTACCTCTGAGAACATACATTACAATTACATTTTTTTTAAAAAAAAAAAAAAAGAATTCCCAGTACAAAGAAACTAAACCCAGAACTCATTAATAAATGTGAGTTCTAATTTAATGCAAAACCAGCCCAATTAGCTTGTGATGTTTATGGGAACCTAACTTGCTAAGTCACCCTGAAAGTCCAATCACTGGCTCCTATATTTACTGCTGTGGTTTTTTAAAAAAGAGAAACATCAGCTATTTCCAATGAGCACTGGGATACTGCAAATAGATCAACAATGGCATTGAAAACAAAACTGCTTGGTCCTGTAGTGGAACACAAGGTAAAGCATTAAATAAAAATTATTATGAATACAAAGAAAACACTAACTCATCAAGAAATTTTTGATTGACAACGAATAATAATGTTGAATAGACACTGTGAAAAACTTCATACTACTACACGTTTTCAATTAAAAATTATCATTCCAGGTTCTATGATTATTAGTAAACAGGTTATTTTCTAGCTAAGAAGCACTAATTGCATCAACCACTACCCATCAACTTATCATTAATAAAGTGCAATTAACATCCATCTGATATGGCTGAACTCAATGATTCCAGAGGTCTTTTCCAACCTGGTGATTTGACAATGTTTTACAAACAGTCTAAAAGCCGCAGGCAATAAAACTGTCTTCCTTTTAGAGAAGAATTTTTATAGTTAAGTGTTCCTTGAATTGTAAAAAATTGCTGAATTCTGATTTGGAGTGTAAAGAAAGCCTATTAATTCTAC
Organism: Coccyzus lansbergi; assembly: GCA_033558105.1. NCBI lineage: Eukaryota > Metazoa > Chordata > Aves > Cuculiformes > Coccyzidae > Coccyzus > Coccyzus lansbergi. The sequence goes on from JAUMJK010000347.1 coordinate 2,018,755, forward strand.
ACTAAAAATACTTTCAGTAAAAATCAACTGCTACCGGGTACATATTTGCATGCTGCAAGAAATACTTCATACAAGTTTTAAAAAACATACTATATAGAAGAATAGTAAAACTACATGAGCAAATAAAGTATGAAAGTATTCAAATTTTAAGCTTTATCCGAGAGAATTATTTCTCTGTACAACACACTTAAAAATAACAATGAGACTTAATATTACATTGTTGACTATGTATTATCCTGTAATCTGCAGAAACAATTAGTCTAATTTTGTTGCCTTCCTTTAGAACAACTTAAATGTTCATTTTCACCAAAATTATCTATCCATTATTTCAAAACAAACTACGAATTCCACTTGAAGCTAGTATTTGCTACACTTTTGGGACTAACTCTTGTTAAGCATTCATCTGCAGGTTATATCATGTCCTCACTCTTGGTTGGATACTGACAATTACACGATCATGTCACTGAAATGTTTTCTTGCTGCAAGTGGTAATGTAGAACAGCAGTTCATGCCGCACATGGTCAGTGATGCAAGCATATCAATATTTTATAAATAGTTATGGAGGAAGGAAAGGATGGTAGAAAGGAAAAGATAACCCCATATTTTTGCTTTTTATTTCACCTAATAAATTTCTTCAGGATTTAACACTGGATAGTATTCAGGAGATGCAGAAGACAAAGGGTATAATTTGCCAAAGGCCTATAAGCAGTTTTATTTACTCCTTATTGAGTGTTAATATTGTATCTTCTATCTATTCCCTCAAATGAAATTCCAAGTAACTAACACTCTTACTGTAGGTTACATGAACAGTACATTTCCTTATCTCACATTTCTTCAGTGAATTCAGTTATCACTCTACATCTACAAAAACAAGTCAACTGCAAAAACAAGTGACAATGTGGTAAATATAATCATATAAATTTCTGCGAAGTTTTTTGGTAGCTTCAGAATAGCAACACTATGACCAATTTTAGAGATACACTTTTTCTTTGGCTCTATCTCTAAATGATGGACTATGTGGCACAGTGAATGTGTTTAATGTTATCAAGAAGAGAAAGCAACCTAGTGACTGTAATCCCAAATTATTCTGCAACATCAAAATTTATGTGACAAATCAAATGGTGTCTATAGCAGCATTAATATAACCAGCTGTAAGGGCGTCTATAGTAAAACATGCTTCCACTATAAAAGTACTGATTTCCAAATTTAAAAGAACACATACTGTTGACAGACAGGAAAAAAGAAATGTGAAACAGTTCAAGAACTGTGAGATGTTAAGAAAGAAGAAAAAACATGAAGTAACAGTAAGAATTCTCTTTATAGTCTAAGCTAGATGATCATGTTCTCATCACATATAAAGCTACAGTAAGATTTTTTTTGTTTATGCAGTAATGTAATGCAAAAGTGTGCTCTATATCTGAAGGTTAACACTGAGAAAGCAAATCTACTGATCAGTATTTATAATAATCAAGAACATATACACAAGGATACTTCAATAGCAGGAAGTATTAGCAATCAATTGCCTATATTTAGTTAGGCACTCACACCTTGCAAAAAAAAAATAAAAAAAATCATGAGGAGGTAGAGAGAACATGTTGACAACAATTTTTTTCAGGAGAAAAACTGGTTTGTGATGAAAAACTGATTTTTCCTCAAAGTTACTTGTGAAAGATTTAAACAGACTGTATACTATCTACATGTTACTTTACATCCTTTTATAACCCCACTTAAGTTCAACACGTCTCCTTTTGGACACCTATATAATATCTAAACATAAGCCTATGTTCCTGGCTTTATATGTTCTATATTGAAAATACTTTATGTTGTTATCTGGTTACTTTGGCTTCTTAGATAGAGGTCCTTGCCCTCCACCATCCTTACCATACAGCCGAAACACACAAGTTTACAGACTTCATTCTTTGACTAAAAGTTAAACTAAGCTAAAAAACAGAAAGAAGAAAAATTTTATCAGCATTTTGTGAGGTTCACCTAATCAACAACAATCCACTCATTGTTTTAAAGAAAAGGTTCCAATACTTAGCATTGTCAGCAATGTCATCAACTTTGGATATGTTTCTGGGTCACATACCCTCCGGAGAAATACGCTACAGTAGTCAGTTCTCAACTCCAGAGATTATTTTTGCCTTAAGGCAAAATTCTACAGCCAACATTACATTTCTCTCAAGAGGCAGGAAGATTAAAAATTGCTTGAGCTCTCATTTTTTTCCTGCGCAACACCTGATCAGGACAACGGACCATTCAAGTACTAACAGACCATCTTTAACAATCCCATTACATTTACTGCTTGCATTTTTTGCCATAGGTTCTTTCAAGAATCTGCAGTAAATTCTTATTATGCCTAGAACAGCTTTAGCAGGTAATTTCCAGTTTTAAATACAAAGACTGATTAAAACTTCAAAGTCAATAATGGTCATCAATTACTAATAAAATGCCAAATTGAAAAAACATACTTCCGCATATATTGTGGAGGGAATTGAATTAAAATGCATTAAACCCACCACCTAACAAAATCAATATGGAAAAACAAGCTAGGATGTAACAGTGATATCTCTAAAAGTGAAAATTTTTACGTGACCAGACTTACATATCTGTATTTCATTTAAGTAACACAGTCAACAAATCCAGATACCTCTTCCGAAACCTGCAACTATTTCAAGTACCTCTTTCACTACACTTAAGATGAACTAAAATAATACTGCAAAGTGAACACATAGCCTTTCATTAACCAGCCTACTCTTCCTGAACCTTCTCACTTACATAAGTGAAAGGGAAAGCTCTTTGAAAATCAAATTTTGAAAAGAACAAGTAACTTCTTGCCTTCTTTGAATATTGAATCAGTGTCAAAATTAGAGGAATTCTTGAAGTCCACAGTTTTAAGATGTGTTTAATGATTTAATTTGTTCCCATATATTTCAAGAATACCCAAGCATTTCCAAAAAAATGCTGCATCACTGTCACAGTGTGGAAGACAAACAGGGGAAATAAGCTATTCAGAATTCCAGGGAATACTGTGACTTTTCACAATAGGCTTCTTTGTGTTCAAGGCAGAAATATGACCACTGCTTAATAAATTTCAGTTGCTTAAAACACAGGTGAGGTATCAAGATAAGAACAATGACAATCATGATAGAGTAATCATGTAAGACCACTCATATGTGCATCCATTGTTGCAGTACTACTTGAATAATTAGTAACTGTATTTCCCCACAGAAATAGAAAGAGCAGTATAGTCAAGTGTTCTGCCACAGAAGAGTTCTGGAAAAAATCTGGAGTAACCACTGACCCAGCAAAGTGGCATAAGTTCTCTCAAGACACCATCCTTAAAATCCTAACCCCAGGCAGGAGACAGGACTGAAATAATTGCCTGCTTATGAACAGAGCTCTACTTCTTCAGACAGTACGATATAGAACAGGTTCAGTGGTTCATAACAAAATTATCTTGTACTCTTCTCTAATACTGGAAGGTTGACTTTATACCACAGGTAAAAATCAACAGAAGTTTTATTTTCAGCTGTTGACGTATCAGCAGGAAAAAATCTAAATGGGTTTTGACATATCTCTACTCCAAAAAGCAACTGTCACAATGAGAGTTTAAAATTAGTAAATAAACAGGTCAGTATTAAAAGAGTTGCATCCAAAGCAATTATAAAACAAAGTTAAACTTCTACAATTGCCTAAGCTTCTCAACCACTTCTGTACATTATAATCTCTAAATAAATTTGACATGGTTATTAGTTTAATGCTAGACAACTTGGGAATCGACTGGATCAAGATGGACTAGAAAAGGAACTGAGTAAGTGATTATAACTTGCTAGAGGAAACAATACTAGTCAAAACATAAACCACACTAAGCACATTAGTTCATATAGCTTTAGAGAACAGCAACTGTGTGGAGGAATATTAAAAAACCCACAAGTCAAATCTGCCCAAAATTACATCATGGTTTGAGAATCATAGAATCACTAGGCTGGAAAAGACCCTTGAGATACAGTCCAGCTATACATGCCCACTATTAAATCATATCCCTAAGCACTTCTTAAGTACCTCCAGAGATGGAGACTCAAATCATCTCCCTGGACAGCCAGTGCCCAACAACCCTTTTGGTCAAGAAATATTTCTTAATGTCTAATCTACACCTCCCCTGGCACAACTTGAGGCCATCACCTCTTGTCCTATCACCTGTCACTTTGGAGACAAGACCAACACTCACCTCACTACAATCTCCTTTCCGGTAGCTGTAGGTAGTGATTAGGTCTCCCCTCAGCCTCCTCTTCTCTAGACTAATCAATACCAGTTCCCTCAGCCCATCCTCACAAGACTCGTTCTCCAGCCCCTTCACTAGCCTTCTTGCCCTTCTCTGGACACACTCCAGGACATCAATACGTTTCTTGTAGTGAAGGGCCAAAAACTGAACACAGTATTTGAGATGCAGCCTCACCAATGACAAGCACAGGGGCAGAGTCATTCCTCTGGTCCTGTTGGCTACGCTGTTTCTGATACAGTCCAAGGTTTTCTTGGCCACCTGAGCACACCGTGGGCTCATGTTCTGCTGGCTGCCAAACAACACCCATAAGTCCTTCTTTGCCACACAGCTTTCCAGTTACTCTTCCCCAAGTCTGCAGCACTGCATAAGGTTGTGTCACTCCACGTATAGTACCCAGCATTTGGCCTTGTTAAACCTCATTCCATTGACCTCAGTCCATCAATCCAGCCTCTTCAAGTCCCTCTGTAGAGCCTCCCTACCCTCAAAGTAGATCAACACTTCCTCCCAGCTTCATATCACCCATGAACTTTCTAAGTTATGCTCATGAAATTGTCATTAAGCTAATGAAATTAACTGCGTGAAAGACAGCTTATATAACATGCTTTTATCTCCAGTATATATGAATCTGTAGTGTTGAACTTCAGATCTGATCATCACTATACATACAAGTTTCCAACAGCAATATAGTTACTAAACAAAAAGTGACTCCAAAATTAAAAGAACCTTTAAATTGAGAACTTAAACTGCTGCCCACAGAAGTGACCTTTTCTAATGAACAGAAATGCTTTACCCACACACAGGCACAATCGGGAATTGTTTTCCCCCATTACAAGAGATACCAACACTACAATGTCGAAGATCAACTCTACCAGACCAACATCTGCAGAGAAACAACTATGCTGAAGATGAACTTCCTATCTAAGACAAAACTCTGAAGAATTTCTTCTTCTGGAAATACTTACGTAATGATCGTCGTCTCTTGTTCTTCAACTTTCTTCTTTTATTCATTCCAGCTTTAGATGGAGATTCCTCTTTGGTCTTTGGTTGACTCGCAACTTTTGAAGAGTTCTGCTGGCTGAAGTGTGTGGGCACATGTCGGGCAAGTCCTCCCTGAGATGCAAAGCTGGCATTGCACCCACCAACTACACACTAACGAGGAAAACCAAAACAAAACAAAGAGAACAACTATATGAGCACACTATGTGGCATTCATTCATGGGAGTTTGATAGATCTTTTAGGCTCACTTTTCTGGCTCAACCTCCAACACACTAAAAGAAAAAAAAATTCTCAATGTCCATGCAGTTCTTGAAAAGAAAACCAAAATCTGAAATGCATTTCCAGCTGAACTTCATAACTCTTAGTAACTGTTCCATGGTATAACAACTCTTTTCTATGCCATATTATATTCTATAATATCATACAGCATAAGAACAATCATTAAAAAGGCACTAAAACTCTTTCCACTGAAAATAAGTACTTCTGAAGAATTTTGCCTGTCACAGAGCAACATCCCCTTGTCTTTCATAATACCACACTATTATTCTGTATTTCTCAACAGTTCTCCAATCTTCTGCATTTGATAACGGTAATGTTCTCTCATGTCGTCCTTTCTTTCAAGGGGGAAGAACTTAAAAAAAAAAATGTGGATAAGGATGTATTTTTTCAAACCTGAAATAGCTTAACACTTTTTGGAAATGCTACACAAAGTCAATAAACAGTTATCTTAAAGTTCTGTCTAAAATTTCGACTTCAGTAACTTGACAGTTGTATTAAGAATTACATATAGCATTTATTCTGGGATGCTAGTATTACTTCAAAAGGTATTTAAGAAAATACGTATTTAAAGAAAACAGCTTCCCTTTCTGAAATGGAAAAATAAGAAATGATTCAACAATAACTGAGCAGGAACACAAACTGCAGGATACATGCAAGTAAGCTAGTACTGGCTACAATAACTTTTGGTGGGTTTTTAAGCATTTGTTTCATGTTGACAATAATCTCATTGGCGAAATGGGTAGTTAAATTATACTGTTCAAAAGAGAGGCACAAACATTTGCTCTTGTGCTGAACTTACAGGGGTAATAGAAACGTGTTTTTAAGGTACACTATTCTATCATATGGCTGAAATAAATCGTGTATCCACGATTGATTTTTCTTCTGATCCAGAGAGTAGCAGTGGGGCAAATGAGTGGATCAGCCAGTTGCAAAAAAACCTGTCACCACTCTAAACTATTCAAAAGTTCTCCTCCTTCCACATCTGTTGTGCTACTCCCACTTCTTCCCTTCTTTCTGTACCTCTCTTCTCTACCACTTCCCTTCCCAGAAAGGAGATAGGCAGCTCCAACAGGAGTTCAAGAACTAGTAATGCTATAACTATATACATAGTGCCAAGCTTTCTCTGAAGATTTATGATGAATTTTGCAAGCTCTTAGGGTAATCTAAAAGCCTGCATATTTGATTAAGACAAGAAAACAGCAGTAGAACACTACTCAGCATATTTTGCCCCTAAAAAGCAAAAATTTTTTTTCTACCTGCAGGTGGAGAATTGAAAAGCCTTTTCCTGCCTTAGACCTAGCAAATGGCTTTCCACAATCATCATAAAACAATACTGTGTCCATGAAAACAAAAACCTGTTTTGTCCCACGGACTTAATAGTTGTGACAGGACCAAAAAATGTGTATATATATTCCAAGACAGTAAAAGAGAAGAAAAAAAACCCAGGAGGGCATTTTTCACATTTTTATTTGTCCTTTTTTTTAAGCAAAAAAAGACTTTAAAGGAAGTTAGGGAGAATTTTCTAAGTACTGAGATGACTACAAACATAATTCTCTGACAAAAAGTTTTTGGATCCTTCACATTGTATTTGTTCTCTCCCTGTCTCCTTATTCATAAGCACCTTAAGAATTGTGAAAATTTTTACCAAAAACCTACCTATGTCTTTTTACCTTGTCCTACAATTCCCAATGTTCAAACAACAGCAATATTGTAGACTTATTTCACGGTGACTTAGAACATAAGAAATCCCAGCACATCCATGAGATACAAAACACTCAAGATTCTGATCTCATTTGCACTATAGTAAGCTCAATGCAATATTTATTTCTTACAATTAATAATGAAGATTAAAATTTACACCTATAGAATCACAGAATGCCTTGTGTTGAAGGTTCTGTGCGAAGACATTAATCACAAATTATCTAGAGAAGCTACCACTTACTTTTCTTGCTCTGCCCAAATTTTACTTTCAAAGGTTACAAACCAGCATCCTTAACTTTTCAATACAGGCAACTTGCAAGTAAAGATTATCTTTTTCCAGAGAGCCTACTTATAGTCTGCAGACAGAGTATGAAATATTTGCAGATGCTGTTACATTCAGATAGTGCAGAGATACACATGAGAAACCACCTGATCACATCATCAAGTAATCAACAGCTGATATATCAAATATGACACCAAATACCTTTGTACTAGACAGAAAATAGTAGAAGAGGAGAAAAATCTTACCTGTTTTTTCTTTTTTTTTTCTCTAAAATAATATATCCAGCAATCCGTTACTAATGGGTAAAGTCTCTTCTCTCCAAAGATAAAGGAGCAGTTCAGGCTGTCACTTCAGGATCGCTGGACGGTAAGTCACACCAAATCAGCTTCCCACCAGATAATTATACAGATCTAGAGGACTTCTGGTAAATCAAACTCAACTATTACACACAACTTTTAAACAATCTCTTCATTTTCCCCTCTAAACCTAAATCTCAAAATTTTGCTTTCTATTTCAACAGATTGGGTCCGGATTGGTGGATATGTTACTTCAAGAGAAAATAAGGCAGGACATTAGAAGTTTCATTTCTCCAGTGTACCCATACCCACCATTATTAACGGGCAGTACTGACCAGCGATTTTTACAAACAAGATATAAAAATATCTAGCAATACACATTGTTTTTCTTAATTAAAAATAACCAAATCTCCTTTTTAGAGTACTCGATGTGCAATTTTTTAGACATCTGACTAAACCTTCTTATTGTCTCCACATTTAAGTGTTCAGGTAGAATGCCTTTACGGTTTCTACCTGCATCTGTAGTGCTCTAATGGACAGAAGACATTCTACAAAGAGCAAAACAAATATTCCAAATGAGAACTGAAGCTGCTAGGCTATGCTTTCCAGATTTCCAAGATCTTACCCTACTGAGAGGCACACCAAATAGCCACCCCTTCATGACTTCTGGAAGTAACAGGCAATAGAATGAGCACAAAATTCCATTCTTATTATTACTTTCCCACCTTTTAAACAAAGGATAAAAGTCTCCAATAAACCCATGTGCTATTACTCATTGTTATTGAAAGCATTTACCCGACATGAGCAAATTTTGCATGACTGATCTTAAACATTAAGGGCATAAACATTGCAATCAGCATGTGAAAGCAGCTGGTAACATACCCACATGCAGCCTCACATTTACAGAGGATAGCTATATATAATTACTTCGCATAAAGTCTCCCCACTGGTTTGTGCTCATTCTACCACTTGCACTTTCATTGTGCCTAATGTCTTGTACTTGGTCATCTAGACTATATTTGAAGAGTTCATTTGATACATCTTCAAGTAACATTCACCTTGTACACCACCAAGGCAAGGTAAGCAGTACCTCATAAATTTGGCAGGGTGGGGTGGGGGTGGGGGGTTGAGTAGAAGAAACCATGCTGGAAAATGCAAATTGTCACAGCACATTAACTATACAAATACTTATTATTTGTAACAGCCATGTTACAGGCAAGGAAGATAGAATTTCTTTATTACTTTGTATCAGCTTGCCAAAGATTGTTACTGGCATTGGTAAACTCAGATTATTCCTCTAGAACTACCTGTCTCCATGTTCTCAAAGTCTGAAAATTTTGAAGTTGCTGAATCCTCCCCAGAGAAACACCACTATACGCTGATACTCCACAACATTACACCAATTTCTGAAAAGCTGTAAAAATTACATAATAACAGAACTAAAAAAGAATGGTAAGGTTTTTCCTCTCTCAGCTCTGAATATACAGCATGAATATACTAAAAGCCTTCAGAGAAACAATGACATGCTGAGAATATCTACATTAAATCAATGTCTACAATGACAAAAAGATGAAAGGATGGCTAAAATCAGACTGCAATGAGGAAAGAGAAAAATTCCAACAGCAGAAGAGCCATGAACTTCAGGTATTAAGAGGAGCAGCATAACTTTTATGATATCTAACAGTGGCCCAAAGAAGGCCAGTAAGTTATCAACCGGAAGCACGTTCTGTAAGACCAGTCTGGTTTTCTGTTCCTCTTGACAAGAAAAAACAAACTAGGAAACAATGCTTACCAAAAGTAGCACTGGAAAAGCATGCTGCTTTGAAGAAATCATATTTGACTACAGACTGAGAACTAGCTGCAATGCTAATGCTAGCCATCTCATTTAACTGACACTTTTGTTTTAGTGAAGGGATTGGTGGGTACCCTAGGAAAAGATATTTCATCAGTAAAAAACTTGGTGACGATGGCCTCAAAAAGCCAAGGAAAAATTCTATCCATGCTTTCCACATGAAACACAAGGTCATCAGTATTAAAAACTTAGGAAAAAAGGGAAGGAATAAGCAGGAAAGCAATGACGACTAAAGGGGAACTGCCCACAAGTCTAAGCATTTTGGATTTTTTAGGTTAGTTCAGCAGGTGACTGATATAGTAAAAATGGGTATTCATAAAGAAATTCACCTTTTCTGTGACACAGGTATTGCAAATTATGGCCCCCCTGCACACTAAAACACACAAATGGGGGGGGAAACCCCCAACTTAGTAAAGTATGAGATACTTTGCCTTTGAAATTTAGATGGGAGTTAATTTCTGTGACAAATGAACTACAGGACAAATGGAAGTGGCCTCAAGTTGCACCAAGGGATGTTTAGATTAAACATTAGAAAATGTTTCTTTACTGAAAGAGTGGTCAAGCAGCAGTATAACGTGCCCACGGAAGTGGTAGCATCCCCATCCCTGGAGGAATTTAAAAAAACAACCATGCAGACATGGCACTTTGGGACATCGTTTAGTAGGCATGGCGGTGTTGGGCCGATGGCTGGACTTGATCGTAGATGTCTCTTCCTACTGATTCTATGGGCAGGTAATCTCACAAAGAACTTTAATATGAAAGCACAGGAGCTCATTTAGAGCAGGATACACACAGCTTTTAATCAAAGGATATATCCTTCAGATTTCTAATATAAAGGAGAGCTTTATGCTTCAGACAGTCCCAGGTGCCTTTCAATTTAAGAAAATATTTGTCTCTTATTTTGACTAGAAATACAATATAGCAACTGCCGTATTACTCTCCTCCAGTCACTATACAGTTAATGTTCCTTTAGCTTTACAAAGGTAAATTTTTCATGCTTTTGTCACCTTCCTAGGTAACATTCTTAGCTTTCCTTAATAATACCCGAAGAGCAGTTCTTCAGAAAACAGCATGCAGCTATACTATTTCCATTAATGTCTTTTCTAGCTTTCCTCAAAAATCCTTACAGTAATTTATTTTTAAAATAAAGCACAGTGACTAGGTAAGTTCTCTAAAATGACCGATCCCTTCCTTTTATGCTAGAGCTCAAATATATTCTCAGAAGGCCACAGAAATTTCATTTTTAATTTAGGTTTTGGGATATATTTCATCTGAAGTAACCATCAAGAAAAAGAGGTCCTTAATCCGACTTGAAAAGATTTGGCTTTTCCTAAAAGGTGAGCAATTAATATTTATAACAACAGCTAAACGCACCAAACAGATACACTCTGTTTTTGAATGACTGCCATAAAACAACTAGTAATGTCTATTCTTGGACCAACCAAGACTAATACCCAACACTTAAGTGTGTTTGAAATCTACTGTCTGATACAAAAGTGTGTACAAGAAGCAAGCTAGGGAATGAGCCTAGCTAATTAACAGGCTACTATCACAGACACTTGCATACTTGGCTACCTCATGTGAGCCCTGAAGCCTATATTCAGCACAAATGACAGGGGAACAAAAGATGTTACAAAATTCTACTCAGACCACAATTACCCTCCATTCAAAGCCCCCAGAAAAAGACTGAGAAATATGGAGATTAAAAACAAACAAACAACCCAACAAACAGCGCTAAAAACAACAGCAGGAAATAATACTGAAGTGACACACACTGAGCCATCACGATTAACTACTGCAATTCTAGCCTCTGTTTTGCTCTTTCCCTTGGCAGAACCAGACAGTACAGATAATCAGCTCATGAAGTAACACATGTTTAACACAAGATGGTTATTATCAGAATTAACTGCTTTCCATCTTGGGACTCTAGTTGTAATCAGCCTAAGCCTAAGAACTGGGATGCCAACTTCTACTGACTTTAAGTAACTGACTACAAGTAATACTGTTATTTCTGAGCTATACTCGCTTGCCTCTTAAAATCCAATGTCTCCAAAATTGAGTTCCCTTGATTTAGACCAAGTATGTATAAAAACTACCCTACTGAAAGAGACTTTCCTTCAAGACTAAGGCTTGCCATTATACTTTAAAGGTATATGAAATACTTAATCCAAAAAATAGACAATCTATGGCACAAGTTTCCTCTGATAGCTGGGGTCTTTACACTTTCTTTTCTTCAGGGATTAGCATTTAAGATTAGATCAGTTGCTGGAACAACCACATCTGCAAAACCTCGTGGTCTCCAAGTCTTATGCTATGCTACCAAAAGCATGCTAATGCTTTAAACAAAGGGGGCATGACAACCTCAAGAGCAAGTTTCCTGTTGTCATCCACTCTCCCAGTCAGAAACTGTAAGACTAAACAACACATTTCAGTATGGAAAAATTCTAACCTTTACTAAAAGGAAAAAAATAAATAAAAAAAAAAAACCCACACCAAAAAACTTTCACATACAATGCACTATTTTTATTCTCCGAGTTTTGGGTTTAGTTTTGTTTTCTGTCATAACTACTGTTATAAGCTATGCAGAAGGAGCAACTTCTGGTAGATATTACTATTACAGAAAATATTTTTAGTAATACATCTGTATTTCAAAATACAGATTTAAAATGATTTTTTAAAAGCAGACAGTATTACCTGAGAAGAAAGAGTAGAGAGGGAAGTGAAGAAACAGTCACTAAAATCTAATGGGGCTGGAGAGTGGGGAGAGGAAGGCATAAAATGCTACCTAAACTTAAAAAAAAACCTAACTCAGTTTTTGTATCCTAAATGGGAGAACTTCAGTCTGAAGTAGCGTGGGTGGAACTTACCATAAAGTGATCCAGGACTGACAGCTATGAACTGCCCCAACTGTATCCATAAGAGGATGAAGCAACTCATTAATAACGGATTGGTGGATATGGGAATGATAAACACTACTATACCTAGAATTGCAGGTACAGATTAGGGGGAGAAAGAAAGAGAAAGTTAGAAAATACTATGCAGGAAATAATCAGTTCAACGGTCCTGCATTCCTGATTTCCTTATTATTCTTAGAGGTGTTAACCATAGTCACTGACTGTTTCAACTGTATTTTGTTAACAAAACCAGCTCTTATTCAAGCACAGAATGTGAACCATCAGGTATGTTCCAAATTTAATGTGGAAGTGTAAAGCATGAGGCAAAATATCTCACTTGTTACACTGTAAGCAGCTCAACTGGAAAATGCATAGAAAACTGAACTTCCGTACTATTTAGTTTTACACTCCTCTACCAGTAACAGATTGAAACAGGGACAGCGAAGCAGTAACTGTATCTTCATCACTTCTCATAAGAGAACAGGAACTTTGGGCACTATTACTGCAAAGAATGAGGCTCAACTCACTGGATATCCTCCTGCTGACAGCATTTTTCAATTAATACACTATATTGTGGAAAATAAACAGGATTGCTCTTAAAATAAGGGATGCAATATCTTACAATGAACCTTACCTTGAAAGGTTTGTCCCCACTGTGCGTCAGCATATGCCTCTGCAACCAACTTTGACTTGTTGAAGGTGTATTATACACTTTGCAACCTTTCCACAAGCAAACAAACACCTATTAGAGTAAAAATGTTATAAGTTTACACAAGTCAAGAAAATAGTAAAAAAAGAAAAAAATCAGATTAGCAAAGAAGCCTGTTTTCACAATACCAAGTACTTCAAAGGATTTTAAACAATAACAATTTATTTTGCAACACAATTCTTATATCATCAAGGAAATAATTACAACCACAATACTCAAAAAAACCCGGCATCTGGAATAAAAATATTAAAGAAATTAGATGCTTCTGCAGATAAACACAATCAAGAGCCACAGTACATGTTGTAAGGAGTTCATGTTCCTATTCAGTATCTGCATCCACAAGATACTGATACAGAACATTTTTTAAATTACAAATTCACACTTTCTGGGTAGCAGATACACAAATAACCTACTCTGATAAGCAATTAATAATTTTATTCTTTGAGCACAAAAAATTAAAAATTCTTCATTACAATACAATTTGTTAGATACCACTTTTATATTATGGATTACTGGATACATCTACTTATGGCCTTATAATCAGTTTCTGATGTAGAAATTACAATTTCTCGCAGGATTCAAAATCCATGCATTTTGTGATGCCAGTGTACAAATCTGTCACATGCACATCAGTGCACATCAGAACTTATGTAGTTTTTCTCTCTCTCCTGACATTGTATCTGCCCATAATTGAGAAAGTAAAAAAGCTCAATAAATTTGCTTTTCATTAGAAATGGTGTGTGAAGGGGGTACAGCCCTAATTTGTAGCAGCAAAATACAGTCCTCACGAACGCCACTGTCCACAACACAGGTTTTCAGAACTGCAGGAAACTAATTGGATTTGAGTTTCTTGTTCTCTTTTGGAGATTAAAAAAACTCCATCTTCAAAAAACCATTTTCAAAACAAAAAAGCAGCCACAGGAGTCCTAAGTACTTACTGTATAATATGTAGATAACAGCTTACTAACTCAAACCTGGAAAACCCTCTGTGCCTGTGTGACTGATCCAGACCTACCAACACACAAGGCTCAATCCCCTAAACCTTTAGTGTCTGCTGCTTGCAAGTTCCAAGATCCCCTGGAACATGCTAGACTCCAGGTTCTGTAACAGCTCCTAACTGTCCCAACATTTCCATCTGCAACTGCAGACTGCAGGGCATGCACCAAGTGAGTATATTACTTAGAAGTTACAGATCATGGAAATGCAACCCCTCCAAAACCACAAGCACTTGTTTTTATAACAACCCCACAAAAGTCCAAGCAAGTCATCTTGGGAACCCTTATCAATAGACTGAATCTAAAAAATACTTCTGCAAAAAAACACTTTTGGAAAATAAAACTATTTTGTCAAAGTTTCCTGGGTTCCCTATAATCTAACTGGTTTGGTCTGCAGTCATTATCTCAGTATTATCTTGAAAATATACATTTTGCCATACAAGGGGGTTTGTCCCATTGCTTTTAAGTTCTTAATAAGCAGTTACTAGCCCCATTTTTCTTCAAATTCATAGTCATCGCAATTAAGTAATATGTGAAATCCAACCAAAACCACAATTTAATATCTAACATAACTTAAACACCTCGCCAGCAGGTGGCAGACAAATCCTTGAAACAAAACGACTAGGATCAGTCCCCTTCCACATCAAGTTGAAGAACTTTTTTTTTAAAAAAAAAAAAAAAAAAAAAAAAAAAAAACCACAGTTCCAGTAGGGGGCATAAGAACTGTGAACTGAAAGCAACAGTTCAAAGACATTTGCTTCCAACAAGCTCCTCCTTCAGAAAGACAAAAAGACAAATACAGTCTAACATTTTCAAAATAGACACCCACAAATAACGTCACACAATATACATGTACACAAATGTAATACAATAATAGATCTTTCAGTTCCTTTTTAAGAAATGAAAAGAGCTCATGAATGGGAGAACAAGAGGACCACAGAGATGCAGTTATGTGAAAACCCACAGGATACCAATACACCTCATCCCCTGGTTTCATCCAGGATGCATACTACACTTCTATAAACCTATGAATGGAATTACAGAAATTATCTCACGGGTGGCTAAAATGCCAGATCCCTGGATGGGTGATTCTGCCAAGAACCTGGACTGAAAGAAGTAGACAAATATGAGGATGAAAGTTCATTCATACCAAAAAACATTATCTAAACACAGTCACAACTGTCTCTGTGACACAATTATATAAAAAGCTAATTTGCATTACTTTAAATAAGACTGTTATTCACTCAAGATAAAACATAATGGCCTAACATTTTACTTCTGGAGGATGCTCAGGATAAAAAAAATCAAAAGATACTGATTGTTCTATGTTAAGAATTTATATTTGCTCTCCAAAAAATTAAAGAGCTGCAACATACAGTGTTGAAAGCAGGCAGACTGCTTGTGTTTGATGAAAGGGTCATTTACACAACATTTTCCAGGCAAAAGTAATTTGGGAAGTCGGGGGAGGGGCTGGTAGTTCCATACGGAGTTGAAATTACTCTACTAGAAGATGTTTTGAAATATTAAAGTTGTGAGATCAATGAAAATTGCATAACTAGACCAGGGATTACACTGAAATTTGCATGATCATATATGCCCTTCAATTAAAAAAAATGCCATAACATTGAAAGTACACTTGCCATCAGTATTACAGACAAGAGCTGTTTTGGTAAGACTGTACTGTCCAGTCAATAAGCCTTACATCTTTCCTATGACACATTCTGTATATGTTTTACCTTTAGTGAGACTCCAGTCATAAAAATAATCAAGATATGACATCATCTTAATTCACACACAGTAACAGGTATACTAACAGCCTTAAGAAATTGAATTCCAACTATAATCACTTAAAGATAGCCCTGGGATGTTGAAAAGTTAGCTTATCTTTCAAAAAACCAATACCCTTAAATCATTTATTACAAAAAAAAACTTACTACATTCTTCAAGTTGGGCATTCAGTTAAAAACACAGAACAGCAAAGCAAGTGAACTATGTAAAAAACAGCAGTTGAATGCCTAATACCAGACTGCTGGAGGCCCAACCTTGGGTGCCGCAACCTACAGAAATTATACTTTAAAGCACAGAACTTGCTATGCCATTATAGTGGAAACTAAGAAATACGGAGCAAACAAAAGTAACACCAACCCCTCCTCGTTGACCATCCACGTGTATCGAGCGAATGTGATCTGCCAAATCTGGACTGGAGCTGAAGCAAGCATGGCAGTGGTCCCAACAGCAGTTATAAGCAATGCTTTTTGCAGAGGAGGCAGGAACTCCTTGTCCATTCATCATAACCGGAGTTGAACGCCCACTGGAAATTGTGCTGTCTACATCCATAATAGTGCTGCTTATGCTGTAACACACACACACACACAAAAAACCAAAACCAAACCAAAACAAAAAAACAACAAAAAAAGGAAAAAAAAAAGAAAAACAAAGTTTGTATTTGTTGCATGGTAACAGAACAAATAAGGATTGTAGCTCTTTGGGGGCTTGTTTAGACAGGATGCAAAGAAAATCTTACACAAAATCATTGTGGTTCATCACTTCATAAGACACATACAGTGAGGACATAGGTACTATTAGTCAACATATTCTGGACACTGGCAACAAAACAGGGATAGAAAATTCTCCCATTCACTGACTTGCCAGAAAATTAACTCTCATGTGATTAACAAAGCCATTTTTAAGCTACATTAAACAGCCATTCATTATTTTTATTTCCCAGGAGAGAAGAAGAGGGAGGAGAAATAAAGGGAAGGGGAAAAAAAAAAGGCAAGCTGTGTCAAACTCGAGGTGCATCTACCCCAGCATTCACTGTTAACACTAGTTCCTTAAAAGAAAATACAGCACTGGAGTTCTGCAGAAGCTTTAAGGTACTCCCACACTTGCCTCCGCACGGTGTCCATCACATGCATGGTCTAAACTAACGCTTTTTGCTCTGTGGGGCTTTTTAAAAAACTTTCCAGAAAAGCAAGCAGCAGGGGGAATGCGTGGCCAGCAGTGGTCAGTTTTGTCAACCATTCTGCTCTCTACCTTGGTAGATAAAGAGCCACAGATTAAACTGGACCATAAAAAGAATGCGGAGTGTGTGCTTTTTCCATATATGAGAAAAAGTATGAAGATTGATGGATATTCTTCCAGGATAAAAATTAAATAGTTATTGATATCTCTTTTTTACCTTGTGAGCCTATTCACTGCCTTTTAAAATCTTTATGTTTTTGTCTTCCACAAAGCCATAGCTCAAAAGGACCTCAGAAGAAGAGGTGATCAAATCTCCTGCTCTAGCAGAAGCAAGTGAGATCAGATTGCTTGTGGTCTTCTCTAGCCGAACTGCTTGTGAGTGTTTTCAAAGGCTGGATTTTTATCCTATCCATTTTCCCAATGTCTTGTTAACCTCATTGTGGGGAGGAGTGAAAATCCCCCTCATCTCAGAATTTCCAGTACTGCAACACTTATGTCTCCTGCCTCTCATCCATGGCAGCTGTAGGGCTGAGACAAGTCTCCTTTGCTAATCATCCCTATCAGGTCACCAAAACCAGCAAAACCCCTGCCCTTCTTATCCTAAAACTGAAGAAACAATCTCTCAGCCTCTCCATGTATCGCATCTGTTTGAGCTTTCTAACCATCTTGGAGACCCTCCACCAGATCCTCTCCAATATGCACATATCTGGAACGTGTCTCAAGGCAGATGCAGTAGTCCAGACAGTCTTAAGAGTGGCAGTTAGAAGTGAAGAATCACTTGTATTGACCACATAGATAACTATGCCCACTATGCAGCAATAATTTACACACAGATGTCTTTACAAATTCTTCTGAGCAAAGTGCAAGGAAAAAAAAAAAGACTAGTTACATTAAAGAAAGAAAATAATTTCCTAAACTCTTATCATATCCCTTTTCATCCCAACTCTTGCATGTAATTTCTATGCTAAAGCTTTCTGTTTTAGGTGCTGTTCTGCATTTTTGACCATCACTGTTTACACACCCATTCTTGTTCTATTACACATTGAGACAGATTAAAAAAAATCTACATCATTATTCAAAATCTGAAGACATCATTACCACTTTTGCTCTTTTGTTCTAAAAGCCTTTACTAGCAATTACTCATATTAGTAGCGATTAAAAGATAGAGATAGTCGTTTCCAACAATAACTTTTAAAATCTGTCTTGTTTACACTTCCTCCCCTCACTCACCATGTGGATGCCACTGCATTTATCAATGAAAAAATCTTGCCTTAGTCAATGTTTTCCAGTTAACCTTTCATTTTAACTACTGCAAGTAATTTTGTTTCATGAACTCTGATCTGAGCAATAACAGCAAGGTAACACTTATGGAAATGCTGACCACCATATCCCAAGCATAGATCCCTTAAAAATCATCTTCCAACCCTTTAGTTTCCACCTGTTATTTAAATTGACCAACTATTCTTACGTCTTTGTTTTCCGAGTTTAAAAGAAAGTTTTAGAGACCTTTTCAATATTCTTTTGCCTTAATAAAAGTATATCAAATACATACTTGCTAAATGCTATACAAATATCACATACTTTTTTCCACCTCCCCCTCAGTTTCAAAAAAGATTTAACAATTTACACAGCCTGACTTCTACCATGAAAGTCATACGAACTCTTTGATGCTACACAACATTTTGCTATGTGCCCACTATTTTAATTTTCATCCCTTTTCCATACCCACAGCTTTCCATGCTTCCTCTCTACCTTGCCCAAGCAGTCTTGGTTCCCTTCCTTTCATGACATACAAGCTCACAACCTGGGACTAGCAAATAAAAAGGCAAACAATGGAAGCTACAGATACGGCTTTAAATCTGTTCTATATTATAGCCTTTCCCAAAATGCTTACTTCATATTTGCCATAAACTTAAGCCCATGCAACTAGCACTTCAGGATCCCTCCAGGAAATGGTCAGAATCTTTAAATGCAAAACATGTTGCAAGCAATCCCATTTTTTTTTCACCACGTCAGGCCCACAACAGATATAACCAGGCGGCTGACATCCTCTCCTTCCTCAGCTGAAGCCTAAGTAAAAGCTTATCCCGAACAGTAAAATCTGTAAACTCTTCTTTCATAACACGATTTTAGAATAGGACAATAGAAAAATTTAATAAGTAATTAAATGTGACTCCACACATGCCTGAGTTTGAGTTATCCAAATACATTTTTCTCAAAATCAGAACTCGGAAGTAGGTTGGAATACATACACGATAGGAATTGATAGGAATGATTGGACTAGAAGATCCGATGGGTCCCTTCCAACCTGGTTGTTCTATGACTCTATGATGGCATATAGCCTGACTACTTCTATCACCTACAGCAATGTCACACAGATCAGTGGTTCCAATGGAAAGTTTCTTAGCCAAGGATAGAAAAGCACTACATATACAGCACTCACACAGTGGCTGCCTCAGATCATTTCATGTGGATAAGTAACCCAAACTTTCTCACAGTTGAAAGGTACCAAAATGCAGTAATACTTTAAGTAGGAGCTCAATTTCCAAACTATTTAGAGTTAATACTAGTTTCTACATCCACTGACAGCATTATAGCATCACTGAACCACTAGGCTGTAAAAAGCCTTTGAGGTCATCAAATCCAACCACATCTGTCCACTACTAAATCATATCCCTAAGCATTTCATCTACCTGTCTTTTAAGCATCTCCAGGGATGGAGACTCAACCACCTCCCTGGGCAGCCTAATTTTCCTAATGTTTAATCTGAACCTCCCGTGACACAACCTGAAGCTATTTCCTCTCATCCTATCGCCTGTCACTTGGAAGAAGAGACCAACACCCATCTCGCTACAATCTCCCTTCAGGCAGTTGCAGATAAAGTGATAAAGGCTCCCCTCAGCCTCCTCTTCCCTAGGCTAAAGAACCCCAGTCCCCTCAGCTGCTCTTCATAAGACTTGTTCTCCAGCCCCTTCATCAGCTTTACTGCTCTCTTCTGGACATGCTCCAGTACCCCAATATCTTTCTTGTAGTGAGACTATAAAGGAGTCTTCTGCATAGTTGTCTCAAGGGTCTTCTAGTTTTACAGCCTGGTCTTAAGTGGAAAAGTAATTAGAAAACATAACCCAGAATGAGTTCTGAGAAACAATATACGGGGGAGAGATAGGCGTAGAAATGTGCACTCATGCAGATGTGTGTGGTTTCTCCGGTTCACAGTCATGCGAGCTGGTTAATTCCTCTAAGCAGAGACGGAAAAAACTCCAATCGATGAACCTGTGAGCATGAGTTTATTTAATATTATAAATGCAATCCAACCTGCACTGATCACCTCACCAAACAAAATCACGGGTCTTTTTTCACGATGAAGAATGCAAATACTTAGGGGGTTTTTTTTATGCTATCTGACCTGTAGAAAACTACTCATGTTTGAAGAAAGACACGTGGAGTTAACTAGTAATACTGATCCAGCAAAAGATACTTTGCTAAATAGGGTTAAACCAATAACACTTCAAAACTTGATTTAGTTACAGTAGTTTAAATGTTTGATTGGTTTGGTTCCAACAGCTTAAGTGTTTGCTGAGGGCTAATAGATTAGAGCTGCATACATGGCACCAAAATTTGGCTTTTGAGGAACTAGAAAAAAAAAAAAGTTGCCTGTAGCTCTTAAAAGTCACAACATATAGAATTTCTTCCTTTCTTCTAGTTTGAAGAACTCTGTGCAAGTCATTAAAGAGTACATGCAAACACTGCTGTAACAGGACCTACGACAGAAATAGCTAAACTACTTATAAAATGAAACAGACAGTCACATAAGAAAAGATCACTGTTTGCTGGTGGTACTTTTGACAGGCCCTGCCAAAATTCAAGAAACTCACTGCCATGACACATTCCTTCTCTAGAAATAACCCATTAAGTTGAAATGTAAAATGACTTTTCCATTTGTTTTGTTTTCTATGGCTCTAGAACCAACATATTTCAGGTGATCTGGCACCTCACAGTACTGACATGCTAGAATTAGTTTCTGTCCTTCTCTCCTAGCAAGTTCTGGGTCACCCAGGAAAGAGGTAAAGGCTGCAAAGAGAATATGTGAAAGACTAGCAGCATCTTTCCTCTTCGTCATACTGCCCCTGTACAGTTCAAGCATATTTATGTTTTCTCTAGTCTTCCACACACTAAGAAAACATCAAGAAGCTTTTCAGATAAAAACTCACAGTATATATAGCATCAGAGAACACACTGACTTGGGAGGGCTCCTGCCATTTCAAGATGAAGCAGAAAGGTGACGACAAGTTTTACAGTCAGAGATACGGCTGCTGCTAAGTCTGAGAAGACTTCACTGCAACATTGATTTTGTTAGCCATTTTTTGTTTCTTGTAATTTCAGAAAGGGTACGACGGCAGGACAAGCAAGCAGGTGGGACACACGCACATCTTCCACCATTCTACAGAGCTCACTTCAATCTTCTTTTAAGTAAAAGAGTGGAAGCACATCAACTGCCCAAGGAAAGATGGAGTACTAAAATAGAGTCTGTACATCTCCCAAATTATGAACAGGGATTTTTAAGTCAATGTGACCTTCTACCTGCTTGGGTAGATGCAAGAGGGAAAAGTTCCTTAAAAAAGGGAAGGTAGTAATGGAAATTACACCCCTCCTTCTCATCTGAAATTCACAAAGCCTGCAAGTGGGAAAGTACTGACATGTATAAAAAGAGGAGAAAACCGAAAAATTAAGGTAAACGGACATTAAGGCAAATTAGTGGTAACAAAACAGACACTGAAACAACTTTTTTAGCTAAAAAATTAAAAGCAGGTTTCTTCTGCCTTTTTCTTAGCCCTTTTTCCCCAGCCAAGAGATCTGTTTAAATCCTGACTGTCACTATCAAAGCAGAGTGACATGGGTAGAACTTAAAAGCTTGTGGCATTCCCCTATTGCTACTGACAGACAGGTCTGCGTTTGCTCCCAAGCTGTAAGCAGGCTCCAGCTCCATTGTAACAGATCTATAGACCATAGCCTGATGAAGAACATTAGACATTTAAGTTTCAGAGAGTTCAACTCAGGGGTCATCCCAAACAATAAAGCATCAAAAACAGTCACTGCTGGAGAGCGCCTGCACACACAATGGCTGTTTTTAAGAACCATCATTCAAAAGACTGACTAATTACTAAAATTTAAAACTGTTACAGCAAACACAATGTAGTCTTCGAGCTTATGTTATCCCTACTTTCATCCTAAGAAAAGCACCACAATTAACTTTAAGTAAAAATCACAGCTCTACAGGTGAGAGCCAAATGCTTTACTAAACCCACACCTCACTTTCCCAAGTCTGAAAACACTGGCAAACGGTGCCTTCCAAACGCAAAAAGGTAGAACTGAAAACAGAATCTTACTAAGTCAGACCTTTTCCCCCCCCCGCTCTCCTATAATTTTTCCCTCTACCAAGAGACCAACAGTTCTGAAATTATGCTTAACAACTGCACTTTAAATGTTAGTAACAGCATTAACGTAAGCTTCAACAGAGGAATCATTACATCAAAGGCACTGTTTCAGGTCTTGTTACCTGTACCTACTTTATCTGTAGCTAGAAATAACAACATCTTCAAATTCAAGATTAAGACTTTTTTTTAGAATCACTTTCATGTTAAAAGGTTGGTACCTGCAAAATTTATATATTCATCTGAACCAAATTCACTAAAACCTTCTAAGAAGTTGCAAATCATTTTCACTTTATAGAGAATAAAAAAATTTCTTCAAACATTTTAAATCTTGGATTACTCTTTTCCTTTAAAGTTCTAAGCAAAATTAAGCCATTGCTGCAGTTGAGGAAATATGAGTATTTTCCATAAGGGAAAAAAAATCCAAATTATTTCCAATCTAACATGCACAAATTTCGAACCATATATTTTATCACATGCATACTTGGACACTAATTGCTGTGTACAGTTAAATGACAATTAAAATATAATGAGCCTGTGATTCAAAACATTAAAGAAAATGGTGATTTACACATAATTCCCGACACTAAGTAGATCAATTTCCTCAATACTGCAAACAATCCCTTCCATTGGATTTAATAAATGGAATGCCCCAAATTTTTTTATTTCCCTTTCTTTATTACTCATTTAAAACAATAGACAGTAAGACTCTAGAAGGAATATCAACAAAAACAGAATTTCAGTTTTAGTTTCCATGAACCCCCATTAGCAACAATCCACTCAAAACAAAAGTAGAGCCAGGCACAGAACACATGCACAAAACCCAATCAATTTGCTATTATACTTCTAATGTCTGCTAAACATACTCCCTCTAGACCTTAACTGAAGCAACCTTCCCCCAGGCAAAATTCAGACCTAACAGATGGGCCTTATACCATGCCCTTGAGGGTCAACAAGCACTACTTCAGTCTGATCAACAGGAGCTCATTTCAGAGTTACAGCACCTCCACCGAGAATGCCTAGCTTCCCGTCCCCAGATGTTCAGTGGGTAAGCAAAGGACCCAGCTGATTGCAGCTAACACCAAGGGAAACAACTGTGACAGATCCTATAATAAATAACTGCATCTTGTAAAGCATCAGATTAAAAATAAGCAAAGATTTGGGGGAACACACACTGCAGTGTTGCTAAAACCAACACTACACTAATTCAAATGAGGAATTTCCATAAACTGTTTGTTCTAAAGTACAGTGATAACCCAGTCATAAAGCATCAAATCCACAACAGATTGCCTGTGACTAGATGAAAAACTTAATTAATATTCAAGAATCCAAATACTAGAAACCTCACTGGAAGTATGTGAGCATTTTCAGGATTAAAAAAAAAAAATCATGCTAGTTTCTTTAGCTTTTACTAGTCAGTGAAATACCTTGCCATTTCTGCACTCAGCTTCAGACACATTGTTCCAATCCGTATGAGGGAAGCTTAAGAAAGTGAACTGAACTTTAACACTCAGATAAAACAAGCTCAGAATAATGGAAAAGCTGTGAATGACAGAAATTTCTTTCAGCAACTTCAAGGGTTAAAACCTAGAATCCAGCAAAAAAGCTTTTAGCACATGGAAGACTAAATCATAGCTAGGTAACTAATCCCAAAAGAAAAAAAACAGCATCAATCACAATCATCCAATTACAGATGCCAAGACAAAACAGAACAAAAATTGAAAGGAAAGGAAGAAGGAAAGAGAAAGGAAAAAAAAGACCTCAGCACCTGGCTATTTTCATTCCACTAGGAAAAGTCCAGAGTGAAAACAAAAACTTCCCAAGTTTTTCCATTGCTCTAACTCCTTTCCAAGACAAGGGGTAGAAAACTCTGGTGTGCAGCTTTAGATGATATACTAGTTCCACACAAAAAAAAAAAAAAAAAAAAAAAAAAAAAACCAACCCAAACCAAACACTGAGCAGTTCTACAGTTTTTTAAGGCTTCCATATTCACCATTTCCTAATGCAATCAATTCTCCAGTGAAGGAAAATCTTTACAAAGCTTGAAAATTATCAACCATTGCTGCTCCCATCATTGACAGGAAGCTTCTCCATCTGTCCTAGTAAATTTTATTTTTATAAAATCACCATCAATTCCAAACATGGGAGTTGCTCTATCTTCTCCAAGAAGCATTACACAATTAGCTTTTACTTTTTCACATTCAACTCAGCAATACAAACTGTAGACCAGGGCCGTTAAAAGCTGAAGTAGGATATGTTTCTACGAGCTAACAATTTCAATGGTAAAAATGAACTTCATACAACTGACTAATAACAGAAATTGCAACAGTGGCACAAGAAGGATAAATATGTGTTTTAACCAAGATTTAACTTTTGCTGGCCTTCAGTGAATACGAAGCAAACTTTAATGCCAACCTCTTTATGAAGTTACTATCAGGATATCTGCATCAAGGTACCAGTGTGCAGTAAAATGCAGGATGCAATATTTACATTAATCTTTGCATTATGCTCTCCAACTGATCATGCCAATTTAAAAGAGGGATTAAAACAGATTCTAAGAAAAATGAAGGGTTCACAAAACATGAACAACCACTATGAGCCAGGAACAGAGTAGAAAAGCTTAACATTTGCCTGATGATTTTCTTCCATCTTTGGCAAATTTGGTATTTCATGTTGCACCTATACTGGTAACAGATATACTCCTACTACTAAACTTTCCATAACTTAATTCTCCAGGTCAAACATTTATGTTCTACAAGCAAAACCGTTTGATGGATACAGTTTGATCACGACCTGGAAATGTTTTAGACCTCTTATAGGTTTGGGATTGTTTTTTTTTTCATCTAACTAGCAAATAATCGAGAGAGAATCTTCAAAGTAGCCAGAAAATTACTTCAGCTGCCTGCTCTAAGGGTTTGGAGTTTTTTATTATTATTTTCCTGAGAAAATCACTTATCTTTAATTAAATAGCCAAAATAATTTCATGACTGAGAGTGATCATTTTCTGAATTCAGGAAAATCTACCACAGTAGGGAAAAAAAAAATCGTGTGCGCAGATAAAATATCATCAAAAAAACAGAACAAAACCCAGATTGTAGAATACTAAATGGATGCCAAAAGAGAAAGATAATTCACAGGGCAACAAGGAATTAGAATACCTGGATCAAAACAATAAGCCAGAACTACACGAAGTGAAAGTCTACCATTGTGCTTTAAAAGCAGCATCTTCTATTCACATCTGCTCCTGAAGCTCATACCCAAGACCACCACCGGTATCAAACAACACAACTGACTCCACTGCTCTTCAGAGGGAAGGGAGGAAAAACAGCATAGGCAAAAACTGCATAAATCAAAATTACAAAGTAAGTGAGGGACAATCAACCTACTAAGTAAGAGATCCAATACTAAAAGGTTAAGAGGGATAGAAAAGGGAAATAGTGATTTGCAACCTAGCATTTTCCAGAAGCACCTTAAAGTTCTCAGTAATTTTAAATAAAATAAAGATAACATTAAGGCAGCTTCTAGATAAAGCAAAAAGACCACGATTTCCAGGAATGCATGATTTAAGGGAGCACCCATTCACTTGAAAGCACTCGTGCTTTTAGATCACTTAAGTATGTTTTAGGAAATCAAATCTACACTTTAAACAGATTAAGTTATTGGAATAAAAACCTCACTAAATGAACAAGACTTAAACTATTAAAAAAAATCAAATCTTAAAAACAAGCGTGCAAGACTCTTAATTGGATACCTGTATATTAATATGACTAGTAAAAAACTGGCACAGAGGAAAATGAAACAGTCAAGGGACAAAATTTTATACAGTGATAAAAAAATTGGTTTGAAATACCTTTGAAGTGACAGCTTATCTTAAACCTATGTCTAGATCAGGTATAAATATCTAGATAATGGAGTAACACTGCAAACACTTAAGACTGAAAATATTAAGGAGGGAGGAGGGGGGAATACAGAAAGGCTCTTCAAGATAGAGAAATTGAAGGAACTAAAATAACAAACATGCACAGGAAACAAAACAAGACTAAGAAAGTGTGTTATGAATCACCATCTCTAAAGCCGTTTCCACTCTCCTGAATCACTTACTTCGATTATTTAGATTGTTAATCTTACAATATTTGGGTTCATAATATTTGCATAACACAAACCCTGGTTATGACAGGATTTATAGCACACAGAGCAACCGGTAACACAACAAAAACCTGGAATGCCAAAATATCACAGGAGTAATGGGAGAGTAGAGCAGGTTCAATGTGCATGCCTTGCGATGTAACAACACAAAGACTACATATGCAAAAGGATCATACAAACCAAGAAACTGTTTGCCTTCAAGATACAAATAAAATTTATTTTCATTTCTGGGAACCACATTATCCTCAACTTTATACTCTCCTTGGAAAGTGACAGAACAGCAACAAGTGGTTCATAATTTTCAATCCTTAGTGATAAAACAGTATGTTTACTAGCACAGCTTAAGAGAAGCAAAGAAGAAACACAGTCATTAAGGAACCACACCAAAATTAACTTTTTTTAAACTGTGCTTTACGTTCTAAGAACCATCATCAATATGAAGCAGCCTAATCAGCATTGGAAATAAACAGCCTCCAGGTACAGTGTCAAGGAAATTTCAGCTGCTGTAACTATTACCTTCTCATTCTCAGGATACCTTCCCACACCCTCAAAACACAAACACTCTGAAAACAAGCAGAAGACAAAATGACCAAAGACAGACACAAAATTCCTAGATAAGACCTAAAAAACCCCTCTCTGTTTGTTACCTTCATGCTAAATTCAACTTAGTAAAGAATAAAAATACATGGATAGGATAACATTCCATCATGTAGCAGGCTTTGCCTATTCATACCTCAGTGAATAGTTGTTACTTCTAGTATTAAGTAGACATCAAATGCAGAGAAGCCAGCAAAGTAAAACTCCACAGATCAACTCCACTCATAATAGAAAGGTCATAAATTAAGGTCTCACTCCTGTTCTGCTGGACACTGAATTAACTACTACTTGTAAAAATTGTCTGATCTACAACTTGGCATGCAAGTTTGCCTAAGGAAGCTGACTTAAAGACATGTCAAAAGTAGTTTTATTTCAAATGAAAAAAGGTTTCGATTTCTCTGTTGACTGCATATACAATGAAAATATTTTCTTTGCATCTCTAAGATTCTTTTGTATTTGTAATCTAAGTTATGATTATAGCACAACGAACTATAATGATCAAAATAAAGACTTTATGGCAATATTACAGGGGAGCAAATAATTTGTACAAAATGCTGTATGGAACAACATTAACAATAAGTGGAAATTCTTTATGCTGCATTCTTATTTAGGTAAAGTATATTTATTAAAATAATGCTACCACTGCATGTGTCAATAATCTCATCTTTTACAAGTTTCTTCTCAAATAACTTAGATTCATTTTATTTCCTTTGAAACTATACAAGGTATTTGAGTTACAGCACTTTTCCATAGTGCATCAGGATGACAACTTTCAAATCATAACAAATCTTTTGGTCTTCAATCACTATAAAATATCTTTGCATATACCTTAAGTAACCTTCTATTAAAGAAAGTTTCCATTAAACCTTAGCAACTGAAGTTACAAAAGATATTAAAGATCTTTAATTCTAGTATAAGGAAGAAAATTAGATAGGGGAAAAGAAATCCCAGGTCTTCTTTTTTTTAATTTATTTTACCACTGTGAAGGAGAGAAAAGTACACCAGTATCTCCAGTGAGATGCTTCAATTCTTTCCCCAACTTTTTTTAGTTCTGCAAAATCATCATCTGAGAATTGTAAACACCGTCTTAGCATATCACAAAACCAATGATAAACGGCACACATAACACGGAATATTTATATTTCATTTTCTTAAGCAAGTTCATTTGAGCATATTTGTATTCTAAACATGGACAATTCCAGAATGCATAGTTAAAAAGGAAACAGTTATATAGATAATAAAACAAAGGAAGCTCTACCTCAAACAATCTTCCAAAACTACTACTTTGTTTTCTGCAAGCTGTGGCACCCTATTTTTTTTAGCAACTGGGAGTGTGGTTAAAATCCAACGTTCACTCAAAGGAATTCCTTACTCTCTTCTGTTACCTCCCTCTGCACAAGTTAACTGGAGACCACATTCCCACCTGTTTCTAAGATTCCCCGCAAGAGACCAATTTTTCACTTCCTCTGGGTTACGCTCTTGCTTTTTCCTCAGGCTAGCAGAGATGGTTCATTCCCTATCATATCAAAAGTTTGTGTGTATCTCACTTCTCCCCTGCCAGTAAATTCTATACCATGTCCCCACCTTCCTACACAGTAACAGACTGCCCTACAACTCCCCCAACTCAATGGGTTGTAGGTGCACTTCCATGCTGCTTCTGTATTAGCTCTGCATACAGCTCATTGTTCTACCATTATTCTCTAACTGGATAGTGTTTTTCAAAAAAAAAAAAAAAAATATTAAAACTATTGATTGAAAAGATCTGCAGATTTGAGTAAGAGTGACGACAGTGGAACATTTCCACTGCGTCATCCAAAAAAAGTCAGTTTTCTCTGTGACCAACTCCAGGTGAGAAATGCATCATGCCAAATCTCTGACAAATAAATGTTGCAGCTGCACTTAACACCCAGTTAAATGTAACTGGAGGGGAGGAAAGGTGGAAACAAATCAGAGACAGCTCTTCCCACTATGGCCTAGGAAACACCCCAAAGCAATCCACCAACCAAACACTCTCAGAAATTACCAGGTTTCATGATGTAAAATTTAAACAAAATGCACATAGACCTGTGTGGATCTACAAATCCAACATAAAAGCAACATCATTTATCTCTTACACTGAATAGGAAAATGTCTTTCTCAAATTCTATATAATACATTTATATCTTACAACAATAACAGCTTATTGCACCAATCTCTCACCTAGTTTGCAAAAATACCTCATGTTAACCTATTATATAAACCAGCAGCTTTATTACTAAAGATACTTGCCATACAAAGTATCTGAGCTTTTTTGTCTTCCCATCGAAAGCTATTTTCTTCCGTGCCAGAAAGGCCTGAACACAAGCATCACAGAAACAAGCGGTTTATTTCGCAATTTGAAAGGCAAACAGCAGCAACAATAAATTCAATCAGAAATGCTGAAAATGTAATTTTCAGCAGTATTTTGGAAACTCAGGAAATCTGCTGTATACCCCACTCTGACACATCAACATTACACGCACTCTAAAAATTTAATGACTTAACCATCTTGCCGTAAGTGCTAATGATTGATTCTTTACTTCCTTGATAGGAACAAGTGAGACTATGCAGCAGAAAGGCCTGAAGCCCTTCTAGATCTGGTAACATGGACACACAAAGCATATCTATTCATACCATATGCCTTCCTGATTGTATTTCAAATTTACTATTCTGCCTTCATAAATATCACTCATACAATCCACATGCCACTGCCTATTCAATCTTGAAAATTCTTCACTTTTAGAAATTTAAAAGCTAGAAAAAATACAGACTACATTTAAACCTTTAAATAACTAATATCCTAAAATTGCCATATGTATTAAAGGTTGAGAAGGCCTTAATATTAAATCACATCAACCTAGCTCTTTAATTTGTCAGGTTTAAATTTCTTTTCTTTCAAGGTTAGCTTCACACTTCCTTATTTCATTCGATAAAACAAACAAATCTGACAAACTAAAGGACAAAAATGTTGATTATTGAAAAAACTTTTCAGAAACGCCTGCTTTAAGAACTACCCACCTATGGCACAGGAACAGAATAACATCATCTCTAGAACCATTCTACAAGTCCAAAACCATTACGACAGCTACAAGTTTCCTTGTCTATTCTTTAAGTCAGTCCCTCCCAATCACCAATTCTGTTGGTGAATAACAGCAAATGTGAAAGGGCTCAGAAAAAAAAATGAGAAAGAAAGGCTTACAAGTTATACAAAAATTGCCTGCTCTGTGAAAAAGGTGGGCATTAATTACTGCTGTGCCTGAGGGAAAGATTACTACATAGGTCCAACAACGACCTGTTGCATTTGGCCTAGCAGCTAGTCAATCAGCATTTACAGATCAGTCAGCAAAACAGCTGATATTTCAAGCTAAAATATTTTTTTCAGTGTTTCTTGCCTAGTCAGTAAGAATAGAGCACAAAGGATAAATCACTAAAGCAAGGCAAAGATGATGTCAGAATCAGACATTAGGGTAACTTCTAGGTGAGAAAAAATACACAAGATGAATTCAAAGGTGAACAAAAAATGCCCTTCATATAGCTTTAAGACTTATATTTCTGCTAAGCATCTTATCACAACTGCAAGAAGTACCACTGTTCTCTAAATCAAACAAAAACTGATAATGAAACTATTTCAGATTTAAATATACTTTGGTAATAAAACTTACCCCTAAACAAAATTCAAATTATTTAAATAATACAACGCTAAGTGTTTCTAAGTAAATACCTTAGAACAGCAATACCCATCAGTGAGCTGCAGACACACCTTCACTGCATTCAGATCAGCTGATTTATACCCGAATCCATGCACCTGCTTAGGTCTAGCTTCAGGACCCATGGCCCAATGCTAAACTCAGTTACTGTGATTATTAACTGAACCATTACTTTTTCTTTTAAAGTTATGTCAAATGCCTCTCAGCAAGACTAACTGTTCCAGAGAACTCTGGAGAACCACATTCATACATGGCTGAAGTTTGGAAAAGGCACCAGCAAACCACCAGCATTCACATGCTGATAACAGCCTTTGTTCTAACTGAAAATCTGGAGAATAACTAGACTTGAATGCAGCCTATTATTATTGAGCCAGCTAATCTGACCTTGCTCAAAAGTTGTAGACAAACTTTAGCACAAGTGGAAGCTTTATACAGTACCCAGGAAAAAAAATGAGATTGTCCTACAGCTACTGCAGTCAGCTCTCAATAATACCACTGAGCCGAAAATGCCAACTGGTTATCCTAGGTATCAGTCTGGGGCTTGCTTTCTGATTTTTTGGGGGATTTTGGGGAGGAAGATAAATACAAAATACAAAGTCTGCCTATATCTGCAGAAACAGTTGGTTAAGATTCAGGTTTCAGGGTGTAGATATTCAACATCATATTTGTTTCTTGTTTTTATAAATATTTTAAAATTTCCTATAGTAATGCTCCAAATTATTTATTCTATTAGCAGATAGTCTCAAAATATATTCAAAATTTTAGTAACAGAGGTTGCTGAACAGTAGGTATATTTCGATCATTTGCAAGATTCTCCTATTCAGCTGTTTTATTTTCAATTTATTTTATATTCGATATTTTTAAATTAAAATCAAAGAGATAGCATACTGATGATTGCGCAAAACGATAAAGACTGGAGACAGGGAAGCAGGAATTTGTGCATGGAATTCAGGCCCTCTCACCACACCCTCTTATTTATTCAAATTTTCTAAAGAGGAAATAAGAAAAAAAATCCCAAGCCTGGGGGCATTATCCTAATGTTACCAAACCTGCCTACAGCAGGAGAACGTTTACCAAGTATACCCTTCTAAAAGCTTCCTCTCACTTAACCCTGCAACTGTAAATTGAAGCATGTTAGTTCAATCCTCTTTCTCCTCCCTCAGCTAATCTCACTCTACAACATGCTGTGAGACAAGACACCAAATTTCTTAGGACTTTAGAGACACAGATAGTCAGCAAGGTCCTCAAATTACCATACAACACACTATTTCATAGAAAATGCAACTTAACAGATAGAATTCTCCAAGAGTTACAGAATTTACATTTTAACACAGAGGTGACCAAATCAATGAATACTTAAGTCTTTAAGGATTTTAACACATTATCATAAACCTGCACCTCCATCTACAAGTCAAAACTGTTCACAACTCTCCCCTGATATTTCACCATCCCGCCTCACACACTCCTGAGCTCTTTGGGACATCCTTTATCTTTTGTAATGCTCTGTTTGTCAGTCAGATCATCTAAAAGGCACAAGATTACATTGTGGCTAGCAACTATCCTTTAGATCCCTAGGTCAAGCAAGTGACTTGCTGAACTAGATGGAGAAAAAAAAATAATAAAGCATTCTACTGTGCTGCAGCAAAAAGTGCACACAAAATGAAATTTTTGATCACCAGGTATATCAAATGGCACTCTTCGTAACACTGCTTTTTTCCTACCCAACTCAACAAGCAGGCACTGAAATTACAGCACAAAATGCCTTCTGAGCACGAAAGCTTGGCAAGTCAAGATAAAACTTTGCAAAGCTTAAAAACAAGGAGCAGTCCTTATTTAAACCACTAAACGCATAGTCCCACTCCTGCGAGTATCAATGGTTCTGGGAAGAAGCAGCGATGAGTACACACATGGTTTAAACTGCGTGACTACAGCAAGAGAACCATGAGAACAATGACAGAGAAGGAAAGTAGCACACTAGCCCTGGAGGACATAAGCAAGGCATAACGACTCTCCACTTCCAGAAAGTCCCTACAAGTTATTACTGTTATATCCTCAACCCACAAACTGATATGGACTCAAGATCAGGATTAGACTTAATTTTAATAACATGAAAAATAAGAAACTGTTATGGGGTTTTAACAGCATTATGTCCCTGTTGTTTTTTCCAGAAATCTACTCCCACACCTATGCAACTTAACATAAAATCGAAGCTTTTGGGGAAAAAACCGAACAAAAACTATCAAAGCCCCAGCCCACCTCCCCTTTCCATTCTGCGCAAGTTTGGAAGAAAGAAAATGTGACTCCTATGAGTCTCAAAAAGTCAGACGGAAACCAAAGAACCGACTTTTTTTTCCTCCTAAGGCTTTTAGGCCAATTACACGAGTTTGGGGAACTGACTCACAAGGGTTTTGTTTGTTAACACTTGAGGTTAGATCTAGTGATGCCCCACTACTGAAATATGGGTATTTGTATAGATACACAGAATTTGATCCAACATATATTCAAAGCACATTCTAAAGAAAGGACAAAGAAAATTTTAATTCTTACTTAACCACAACTCTAACACAAAATTTTGATTTTTTTAACGCTAAACTGAAATCAGAAAATAGCACAAGTTTCTCAAACTACTTGAAAGGACAAATTAGTAAAGGGACCTACAGCATTTTAAGGCCACTATTATGTCTGCATTTCATCCTATTTTCAGTTTGTCAATTAAACCGTTACACACAACGTCCAAAAAACCAACTACATAAACCATGTTCTTCTAGATCCTCCACTTGGTAAGCTAAATAAGACCTAAAAGGTAGGGCTCAACCATGTGTGAGAATTCGATTGTGCCTTTCCACAAATATCAAGGTAAAGTCTGCTAAAACAACATGCATACCTTTAACAGACAAAAATCTACGAAATAATCTTTACATTTACTATTACAGAACTCACCTGAAGATGAATTGGAACCTCAAATAACTCAGCTTCGCTTAATACCGTACATCCTTACTACCCGTGCACACCTATTACGGAAAAGCTAACATTTCTATTTTAGTAAAGAGGGCCGGGAGGGTACCCCTATTATGCTTTTAAAGGGTTACCACTCAGCTTTCTGCCCACAGTGCAGAGACCTGGGTGTAGGTAAAACGACACCCACAGATGATTCCCCACCCTGAAGCCTCGCTACACCCCGCCTTGCCATCAGCTTAAGATACAACCTTGAAGAACCCCAAAAGCACCATCTGAAAAAAAAATCCGCAGATACCGAGTGGCAACCAAATATCGCCGCTCGAACAGGCAGCGCCCCACGCTCAGATGGCAGGAGGGGCCGCTCCGGGACTCTCCGTAAAACGCTCAGCGCCGAGGACGGTGGGGCGAAGGGAATCGAGAATCACCGGGCTGGAAAAGACCTCTCGGATCACCGAGTCTAACCGTTCCTATCTGCCACCAAGCCGTGTCTCCGAGCACCTCGTCCCCCCGTCTTTTAAACACCTCCAAGGACGGCGCCTCAGCCCCATCCCTAGGCCAAAAATGAGGCTTTCGGCGGAGACCGAGCTCTGACCTGTCCTCCGAGTCCATGCGGCTGAGCGGCTCCCCGTCCGAGGACATCTCCAGGCTGCCCCGCCGTCCCCCCGAGGCGGCGCTGCAGCTGCTGCCGCCGCCCGTGCCGGTGCCGTAGCCCTCGTCGGCGCCGCTGGACACGCTGCTGGCGCTGCTCCCGCCGCGGCCCAGCCCGCCCTCCGGGCCGCCCCGGGGCCCCTTCGGCTCCTCCTTGGCGTCGGCCTCGCTGCTGCCGCCGGGGCTGAGCGAGCGCGTCTCGTCGCTGCAGCAGCCGCTGCTCGTGCTGCTGCTGCTGCCCACCAGGCTGCTCTCCTCCTCTTCCTCCTCCTCGTCCTCGTCCTCCCCGTCCCCGGCCTGGCTGGCGCTCTCCGGGCTCGGCTCCGACATGCTCTCCGCCTCGCCGTTCAGCAGCAGCAGCGATTCCGTCTCCGCCGAAGGCGGCGGCGGCGACGACGACGACGACGACGAGGATCCAGCCCCGGCCGCCGCCGCTTCCTCCTCCTCGGCGGCGGCTGCTCCGCCGGGCAGCTGCCCCCGCGGCTCCGCCATGTCGCTGCGCGCGGCCGCCATGGCGCCTGCCAACAGTCGCTGCGCGCGGGGCCGGGCGGCGGCAAAGGCGGCGGCGGGGGCGGGCGGGCAGGCGTGCGCGCGGCCGCGCCCCCCCACTCCTACTCCTACTCCTCCTCCACTCCTCCTCCTCCTCCCTCCCCCCCTCTCTTTCCCTCCCCTCACCCAGCGCGCGTGCGCGACCTCCCCAGCTCCCTTCCCCTCGCCTCCCCTGCGTCTTCCTCGCCCCGCACAACCGCAAAGTGAGAGTGAGAGAGAGAGAGAGAGATTGAGAGAGAGAAGGTGGGGAGGGAAGGAGGCGCCGCGCGCGCGGGGGCCGCCGCACGCGCTACGGAACGCGGCCGGGGACAAAAACCGTTGGCGTGACGGGGTGGGGGGGAATCCCCGCTCGCTCCTGACGCCCCGATGGAATTGGCGTCACTTGGGGGGGGTGGGGAGGATGTGGAGAGAGGGAGGGGGACAGGGACCTCGGCGCGGTGCCGCGTCCTGTCCTGGGATCCCCAACGTGAGGAGGATGTGGAGATGTTGGAAGGAGTCCAGAAGAGGCCACGAAGTTGGTGCGAGGGCCGAGGCACCCCTGCCATAAGGAGACGCAGGGAGAGAATCATAGAATCATAGAGTAACCAGGTTGGAAGAGACCCACTGGATCATTGAGTCCAACCATTCCTATCATACACTAAACCATGCCCCTTAGCACCTCGTCCACCTGTGCCTTAAACACCTCCAGGGAAGGTGACTCAACCACCTCTCTGGGAAGCCTCTGCTAGTGTCCAGTGACCCTTTCTGTTAAAAACTTCCTCCTGATGTCCAGCCTAAACCTCCCCTGGTGGAGCTTGAGGCCATATACTCTTGTCCTGTCCCTGGAGAAGAGAAGGGTCCCGGGAGACCTTATAGCGACATTCCAGTACCTGAAAGGGGCTCCAGGAAAGCTGGGGAGAGATTGTTTATAAGGGCATGGAGTGTAGGACTAAGGGCAATGGGTATAAACTGTAGATGGGCAGATATAGACTGAACATAAGGAGGAATTTCTTCACAACAGGAGTGGTGAGATACTAGAACAGGCTGTCCAGAGAAGTCATGGATGCCCCATCCCTTGAGGTGTTCAAGGCCAGGTTGAGCAGCCTGATTCAGTGGGAAATATCCTTGCCCATCACAAGGAAGCTGGATCTGGATGATCTTTTAAGATCCTTTCCAACCCGAACCATTCTATGCTTCTATAACTTATATCAGTAGGACATTGGGTTTAAATGGTGCCTGGCTAAACAGTGTGATATGCTTTGTGTGGTCCACATTCAGATGAAGAAAAATTGTGTAATTATTAATTTGAAATGTGAAAAACATGGAGATAAAATCATCTTCCTATCTGAAAACTGACAGGAACTGTATTGGTTTATCTCATTTATGCAGTGTGAAAATACACAGCGCAGTATTGTACAGGATCAATACCCTAGTGAAAAAATACTAATTGAAAAATTTCAAAGCAATGTCTGTACATAACTTTCATCTTTTGTTAAAAGGTTCTATTTAATTTCTTTATTAATGTTATTGGCAATGAGATTGCACCCTCTGCAAGTTTGCAGATGACACAATGCTGAGTGGTGTAGTTGCCACATCAGAGGGCGGGATGTCATCCAGAGAGACCTGGACAGGCTGGAGAAGTTGGCCTATGAGAACCTCATGTGGTTCAACAAGGCCAAGTGCAAAGTCCTACACCTGGGTCAGGGCAATCCCCATTTTCAGTACACAAAGGGGGTGACATGACTGAGAGCTATCCTGCAGAGAAGGACCTGGGGTGCTGGTCGATGGGAAGCTCTACATGAGCTGGCAGTGTGCATTCACACCCCAGAAGGCCAACTGTACCCTGTGCTGCATCAAAAGAAACATGGCCAGCAGGTCAAGGGAAGTGATTCTGCCCCCCTATTCCTCTCTTGTGAGACCTCCTCTAGAGTGTTGTGTCCAGTTCTGGAATCCTCAACATAAGAAGGATATGGAGCTGTTGGAATGGGTCCAGAGAAGGGCTGTAAGGATGATCAGAGGGCTGGAGCACCTTCCATACAAGGGCAGGCTGAGAGAGTTGGGATTGTTCAGCCTGGAGAAGAGAAGGCTCCAAAGAGGTCTTATAGCGACCTTCTAGTACCTGAAAGGGGCCTACAAGAAAGCTGGAGAGGGACTATTCATAGAGGTTTGTAGTGATAGGATGAGGGGGAACGGGTATAAACTGGAGAGGGGCAGGTTTAGACTAGATACTACAAAAAAATTTTTCACAATGGGAGTGGCGAGACATTGGCATAGGTTGCCCAGGGAAGCTGTGGCTGCCCCATCCCAGAAGGTGTTCAAGGCAAGGTTGGATGGGGCCTTGGGCAGCCTGACCTAGTGGGATGTCCCTGCCCATGGAAGGAGAGTTGGAAGTAGATGATCTTTAAGGTCCCTTCCAACCCTAATGATTCTATTATTTTTTTAAGCCCTGTCTTTATAGATAAGGAAAGCCTAGATCAGCCCAGCAAGAGGTGTCCTTGCCTGTGACAGGGGGATCGAACTGTGTGATCTTTAAGGTCCCTTCCATTCTAGGGTTCTGTGGCTCCCACAGGACAAACTGAGAATGAGGCACTTCCAGTCAGAAGGCGTAGCCACCCTGTTCCCCCTGCTTTCTTTCCCTCTCATGGGGGAAACCCTGGCAGCAAAAGCAGATAAAGGACAAAGAGACCGGGAGTCAAAAGTGAGAATTTAGTGACATTTGTACCCGTGATAGGACAGCAGGGGTGGGGCGGGGGTGGGGGAGTGGGAGAAGGCTGTAGAAACTCTGGAGCTGGCTGGACTCACAATAATTTAACATAGAGTGGAAACAGAATATAGAGCTCACAAGGTAGCAATGACGCTCCTCAGCAAACAGAGCTACAGGGTGCAGGTCACAATGTGACATTACCCAGTGACATCTGTCAAAAGACGAGCTCAGCTTAGGCACAAAGGAGACAGGAAAAGATTTTCAGTGATTGTGACAAAAGAGAATGAAAAAAGCCGTCGTGTTATGCAGTGAGAAGAGACAGCGAAGGGAACAAACTAGATGTGACCTTAAATCTCCACTTGCAGTAGAGAAGCAAAAGCAGGATGACTAAAGGGGAATGCAAAATATAGATTACTGGATTTAAAGGGAAGTAAACCCATAGAGTTTAATGCACTAAAACTGTGGAAATTGGTTAATTCTTTTATCATGAAGCTTAATTTGGTTTTGGAGGCATTGTGGTTAGTAAATATGTTGAGGTGGAAATTGTGCCATCTGAAAGAAACCAGCCATATATGGGTAGAAGGGAAAAGGTGAAAGATAGCTGAATGGAATGACTGCCAGTCATATGCAAGATTTCAGAAAGAATTATGAAAATTAAAGTTATTACAATATTAATGTAAAATGAAGTTTACTAAAGGTAGATCATGCCAGACTGATGTGACAGGCTTTTTGACAAGAGACGTGTCTACATGGACGTCAAGAAAGCTAAGATAAGTTGTCATGTTGAAGTAATTTTCAAAAGTTTCTAGGATGAGGATTTACAATGGAACAGGAATGTGGATAGAATCTGAACACAAGAGGTGAAACATTATTGGAGGGATGAAGAAGATGAAGAAAACAGAAAATGTCATTCCGTGTGAATTTTAAATGTCAGATATACATCTGTCTGTCTTCACCCAAATCTTACAAGGCTTGCCATGTTTAAAGAGAGTAAGAAACAAACTGAAGGGGTGGTAATTTAGTTTTAAAAACAAACTACAAAACACAGAACCACAACTCAGTCCAGAAAAACGTTGTGCTTTCTGCGCAATAGGAAGAACTTTAACAATTCAAGTTACAGCAGGCGCATCTGGCATGTCCATAGAGAGCTTAGATTCCAGGAGAACTTAACCACGTAGGATTAAAATCTGGAAAGGGTGCTCCTAAGACCTGTATTAGCATACCTAGAGATGGCTCCCAGCCCATCAACAAATGTACTTGTTAGCAGCAACAGCAGCAACAGCAGCAACCCATGGTGTAGCATTAAAAGAGAATGCTACAGTGCTGCAACAGCAACACAGTGTTGGAGCAAAGGGACATGACATTGGATTAATCTTTGAAAACAAAACAGTGACATCTAACTTGCAGAGGAGCATAAGTGAACTTCGGAAACTTATGATAGCAAAAAAAAGCCATGACCATTTCCCAGATTTCTAGAAACCAGCCTCACGTAGAAAGTGGAAATGGTAAGAATACTTAAAAACAAAACACAAACCCCACAAAGAACTGCCAAAACAGACAAACAAAACCAAACAAAACAACCCAATAAAAACTCCCAACCCCACCCCCAAAATACAAAATATGTATTGCTGATCTCCTAACCCCACGAAAATAGCTGCAAGACTGAGCTTCTACGTCATCTGCCTTTCTTCCTCCCTCCCAGTAACAACCTGCTCTTCTCTTAGGAAGGTGTGGTGCTCCTGGCTGGGTGTTGCTGTCACTAGCCTTACCAAACACAAAGCCCGAGTTTTCAGAAACAAACAAAACAAACCCCTTTGATTCAGTCAGAAAACAGCAGTAGCTGAAATAATTTGTATGTCTTTCTACCCATTGGTTCCCTGATGGAGTTCTCTGCTGTAGCAAGGGAGAGAGTCAGAGAGGTATCAAGCCATAAGAAACCAAAAATATGTAAAAGACTTAGGTAAAACATACCTTTCACAACCTAAGAATATGAGAAAAGTTGTCTCAAGCAATTCCACATACCCTAACGTAACTTGTCCAGATCCACTCCACTGTGTGTTCACAAGTCCATCAATGTACTTTTCTTTTTTTTTTCTTTGCACCAAACATCTCAGAGTTTATCGAGGTCTTGTGTGCACTGCAAGGCTCCTTGTGTTTCTGTACAGAAAGCAAGAAGAGTGATTCAGACCTCCCACTTCCCACTTTCCTAAGCAGAGTGGTAGAGACGCCAGCTCATTAAGTAATTTGTGTATTCAAAGAGAGTCAGGGAAGGAAACCTAGGGACGCAAATGAATAGGAAGGATGGTGTGAACCTGCCTAATGGAAATCACTTAGCATTTAAGCAATAAATCAGTACCAAAGGGGTCACTGCTGCTGCAGGCAGTCATCAAAGAAATAGTCTGATAATCTCTTGGTGTCCTGCTCTGAGTTTTTCAAAACCACAAAATTTTGCATCCAGGTTTGGTCGTTGAGTGCTGTAATAAAGTCCTAATCAAATACAAGCAGCAACAATTACCCAAGTCTCTTTCTCTATACAAAAATATCCAGCTTACCAAAGGTAAATCTCCTTTTTCTCCA
The DNA here is from genome assembly GCA_033558105.1 of Coccyzus lansbergi. Taxonomy (NCBI): domain Eukaryota; kingdom Metazoa; phylum Chordata; class Aves; order Cuculiformes; family Coccyzidae; genus Coccyzus; species Coccyzus lansbergi. Next base: position 2,059,325 of record JAUMJK010000347.1, read on the forward strand.
AAGTTTCTGACTTTTCAAACCTTTTGAAAGATAAGATCAGTCTGAAAGCAGGTGAGTCTAGAACTGGGAAAGGCATCTAAGTTAGTTAAATCTAACTTCCATTTAAGTGGTCTGATAAAATCTCAAAGATTCGCTGTTAGGAAATCCTTTGGAAAGAAGGGCTTGCGCATCCATTTAGGCTTTGAGGGTTAGCCGTTTGCACAAAGGGCTTCCAGTATGCTCAGGCTACCTTGGTATGATCATGTTACTACAACGACGTTCATTTAAAGCCGAGTTATTTATGTTGAGGCAAACTAATCTATGTACTTGGAAGATCTTCTCAACAAAGTACAAAATTAATAACTAGAAATGTCAGTAGATAAACTAGAAGCTTGCTGATGGAGAAAGTCCAAGCAGAACCAATCTCTGTTAGTGCAAGAATAAATAACATTGCAGATACAGCAGAGCAGGGAGAGGAAATTAAAATTCTTTTACTTCAAGAACACGAGGGTGCAGGGATTCACATTGACAGCAGAATCAATAATGAGCGCACACCAAAGAAATTGTTTCTTCTTTTCTTGTGTCACAACTATTTTGCTGGTTTTGGGGAGGTTGAAGGACAGTTATGTGAGATCAGAAGCTTTTGTAAATGTGAGGCAGGTTTTCTCAGTTATTTCTTTTTTCCTAATGTTGTTCAGCTTTAGAATACTTGATGTATAGTATGCTTGGAAACAGTAAGAAAGGCCTATAAAGAAGGGGGGAAACGCCATAGGCCTAAGATACAGGAAAAATGGCATCGTATCTTGCACTTGTTAGGATGCTAGGAGAAATTCTGTAAAACAAAACATTGGGTTACCTTCCCCTACCCCTGCCACTGCATGCATGTCTTACGCACTGCAGGAAATTCCTGCCGCCTTAGCCTCATGACTCACCTTGCTCACAATTTTCTGCCTGCTCAGCAGCCTCTAGAAACTTCACCCTTCCCTTCCTTCTGCCCCGCCCTTCAACATCCAAATTCAAGGTCTGGAGTAAGAGGCTGTAATCTTCCATTGCTTCAAGTAAGCATTCAGCACTCGGTTCTCACCCTTCCCTTCAGATCAGACTGAAACTGCCTCATTCTGCAATTCTGACCCCACCCTCTCCTGCAGCACCCAGTTAATTCTCCCTTTAAACTTGGCTTCTATGGTGCTTTCGTTTTAAAGCTGCCTTTAATCTTTATCCATACTGTTTGCTTAGAAGCCGTGACTATAGGAAACTTCAAGCCTTGCTTAGGTTGGGTCAACCAAAGGAAGGTTACCGGAAGGCATGTTGGGCTAGGGTCCGTCTTCTCTCCCCACTGGGGAGAGCTGGGGCTATTCTTCAGCCCTGCAAACACTTTGCAGCAATATACTGCTCGGTCCCTTCTTCCCCCTCTTTGCTGCCCATGCTTCATTACAGCTCTCATTGTAACACACTGCCTCTTCTGTTGTGCCAGCACAGCTGTCTCTGAAATTCATGCCATGAGCTAGACCAAGGAACTACTTTTAGTGGTAACTAGGAGAAAACAAAATAGAATAGTGTTCTGTTGCTATTAGGTCCTGAAACTTCAGAAAATTCCGAACAGCTCAGCTGAATGTAACTGCCCACTCTGGGGATGGGAAAAAAAGGAACAGAAAATTTATGGTGATGCAAAAGACCAGGAGTTAGTTCATGAGTGGAAAACCCCATTCTGTCATTCTGGAGCTCATCCAAAAGCACATCCTAACATTCATTATATTTGCATTTGTATTATCTTGCAAGCCCAGTGGAGATGAAGGCATCTTTGCTATAAGCCATTTATAAACACAAACAGTAAGAGGAAGCCCGTGTTGCATAGGTGCTCTGATATAATTGAAATGAATCAGGTATTTTACAAGTGCATGAAACCTCTTCTCTAAAATGCACACTAATTCATGTTAAATTTGCTGTCAAATGGTATTGAAGGAAAACACAAAATGCTAACCAAGGAAGTGTGAAGATTTATTAGAAGTGAAAGACAGAAAGGTCTGAGTTCAAGGCATTAGGAGGCTTCATAATATGGTTCATTTATGTGCTTCACAGCTTGTTGCAAAACCTGAAACATAAGCACAGAATCCCAAATCCAATGATAAGCTATTAGTTATAGATACCACTGAGAACCAGCTCAGAATTTGCTTCAAAAGCAAAAGCTATTTGCGGTACTCCTGCACTATCAGAATATTAATCCTGTCACCCTATGGAGCTAAACTTTTTTGTGAGCTCCAATGATTTGAGTAAGTATTTGCTAAAAACACGTTGTGCTTTTCTTTGAAACTATTCAGAAAGTTTTCCAAATGCGACATTGGAAAGTTTAAATAGCTGATGCAATACATCATATGGATGGGTAACACAGTAATATATGCAATACTGTACAAGCAAATAGAACATCTTTCTCTGTCATGAACATTGTCAATATTTTTGTATTATGATATATATATATGTGTGTGTGTGTGTGTATATCATCATCATCATAGACATTTTATTTTCCTCCTGAAGTATCCCATACCTTATGTACATTTTCTGCTTGGCATAGTTTGCTCTTTTTCAATAAAAGGCAGCCAAAATTCTTAAGTCTCAAAAGAATTCAGATTCTTAAAGGGTGCAATTTAGATTAGTTTTAACCAGAGATAATTAACATATTTACTTCCAGATTAAAGGCTCTTTACATGCTGTTAATTTGGGGAATGTGTGTTTTCTACATTCTTAATGCAAACCAGAGCTGGATCTCAGCTTAAAATGAGAATGTGTACCTGACCACAAATACAGGGTTGCCACCAGTATGACCATTTATTTTCTACAGGTCAGTTACTACCGAGCATTACAATAAAGCCATGGGGAGGTCATCCCAATGGAGAGGCCAATTCTGCACATGTACACTATACAGTAAATCCCAGTAGTTTTTTTCTAAAAAATGTAGCTGTGAAGTCAGGAGCAGAATCTTCCATTGCACATGTAGAGATCCTTTTCAAAACCATAAAAGTAATCAAGATCTTGTATGTTGCAAAACCGGTGTGTAACCATTACAACCAAACAGACATGCATAATGAGTGGAATGCTAATTAAATACAAATCACAGCTTGGAAGGTGTACAGACTTACCACAGCTTTTCCATGTTCTTCCAGGATTACTTTAAAACTCCTCTTCTTCAGTTTATAGTCATAACTAGAATATGGTTTTTTTTCATAGAACATCTTAATTTTATTTAAAAAATAATATTTAATAAAATTTAAATGAAAATTCCCTTGCAGAAATCTAATTTTTTTTATTCTTTCTTCTTTTTTTTTTTTTTTTCCTTGCAAGAATCCCTTGTTTTTCCATGATCAAGCTCTTGTGAACACATTTTGTCCTTCCAAACATGGTTCTTAGCTTCCCAGAACATGCTGTGGTGGGCCCAGCAAGGGGGCCCTGAAGATAATTAGGGGAGTGGAGCATGTCAGATGAGGGGAGGCTGAGAGAGCTGGGATTGTTCATCCCAGAGAAGTGAGGGATTTTATCAAGGTGTATAAATATCTGAGGAGGGGCAAGTAAAGTAGATTAAGCCGGGCTCTCCTCAGTGGTATCACTTGAAGGGCAAGAGGCAAAGATCACAGACTGAAATACAGAAAATTCTATTTAAACATAAGAAAAAACTTTTTCACAGTGGAAGCTGTCAAGGAGTAGAAGACTTTGTCCAGAGAGATTATGGTGGTGTTGGTTATGAAGCTATTCAAAACACACATAGACATGATCTTGAGCAGCCTGTTCTAGCTGATGCTGCTTTGAGTGGGGGGTGCAGTGGGATGCATTGGACTCTATGATCACCAGAGATGCCTTCCATCCTCAACTATTATGCGAGGAAATTTATCTGTGAAATTGAGATGATGTTGCCACATTATACAAAGACACAAGATCAAACCTGCAAAATCTGTATTTTTTCTGAGATCCCAGATATAACTATATATTGTGGCTTTGCACCAGCACATGTGGGAATGAAAACCATGTTCACAACTGTCATGCCTTGCACCATGATTTTTCAAGATGAGAAGAGTCCTAGTCAGGAGCCACAGAGGCTGAGCTGCATGACGAAGACCAAGCAGTAAGTCCCTGCAATCAGGTCTAGATGCAGTCTGGAAGACAAATGACTGCATTCAGAATTCCCATGGTAGTGTGTATGACAAATTTAGGGCCCTGCTAAGTTATGTGAGATAAAAAGTGACAAGCAACTAAGATTACATATTTTCCATGATTGCCAGATCTTGGCATACTAGAGAGTTAAAGGAGAGAGGTTATCTTTAAGAGGGGCATTTATCACACAATCTAGTCAGCCTTGGTTCTAAATAGTGTCATGGAGAAGGTCTCAAAGTCCAGATTTCCCAAAACCTTAACAGCTGGACGAGTCCTCTTCTTTCCCTACTGTTCTCCTTATGTTAACAAGAGACATTCAGGTCATGGAATGTTTATCAAACAGCCAGAGATATGCAATATTAGTGTATTTAAATAGAAGTTATTGTTTGGTAGGCAAGAGCAAACATCTGAATTTCAGAAAAGTTCGGATTTGCATCCTAAAACTAACCTTTCCATTATTGTGGTATTTACTGAATAGCAGAAGTCATACTCAAAGTCATCAAAACTAATTTAACAATTACAAAATCAGCAGGATTATTTGATTGTCATTTGGCACTGGTGATAAATATTTATTATAGTTAGTATATTTGTCTTCTGAGTTATTAAAATGATGTTTTCAATTCATAACTTCTCAAACCTTTCCTGTAAGACCAAGGATCTGTCACGTTCATGGTAAATAAGCCAAGTCCATAGAAGTACAACGTCCCTCCCTATTCTCAGTCAATCAAATCTGAGAGAGAGAGGGGGAGATTGATGAGAACAACCTACTTTTCTGTGCATGGCATTCACTGAATGTGAAAAGAGGTTTCAGCAGGACCGAGAAAGTAGCTGTTGTCATGACAGCACTGGGAAGTCCAGTGACTGAAAAGATCTTCATCAGCTCACTGCTGCAATTCTGTGCCAAAGAAACTATGCTGCCTGTCTCCATGCTGACAACAGAGCCAGGGGAATGCCTGCTTGTCAAATCTCCCTAGTTTTACTCTGCAAACTTCCTCAGTCTTGCTCCTTGAAGCTCAAATATAGTTGCAATCTGGCAAAAATGGAACTGTCCTGCTCTCCTCTTCCCCGCTTCAATACAACACATGCCTTCTATTCATCTTTCTGGTTTAGCAGGGGCAGCACCTAGCTTTTCTGTCCTCCCTTTTTGCCCCACCCTCGCAACAAAAATGATGTATGGAAGGCAGCAGTAATCTCTAGAATACTTACACAAATACTAGCACATCCTGCAATCCAACTCCATAAATGTGACAACTGCCACTCCTGTTATCTCAGTGTTACAGGCCAATATCTCTGTATGCTGTGAAGTCTGCTTTGGGCCCAGAGGCTGAGAGGATTTCTGTGGCAGTGTCATCTGCTTGGGGTCATACTCTTAACAGTGATGGGACCTTGTCTGGTCAGCTCTGACCATTCCATTCCAAGTAAAAAGATATCTTCCATGGTGCAGTTACACTACTTGCCACCCATGCTAACTGCCCAACTGTAAGCAACATAAACACCAGTTTTCAGGGACCTGGTGAGACTATACAATGCACAGTGAAGGCTTTATTTTACCAAAATGACTGTAAATGATTGCTGTATGGCTGAGATCCTCACAATGTAAACAAGAAAGAGGAAAGCAAGGTCTTTTTGACAATGCACATGTTGATTGAGTTCTAATACTGTTTATTTGAAGCACTGGAAAATATAAACATGAACAGTTGGAAGCTTGCATTATGGTCCTACTGATTATCACTAATGGAATGGAAACTGAGATTGAGTGCTTTACACCCAGTCTCGAAACTGCCACCTTTATTGCAAATGAAATGATCAGAGATGTGTGCTCTCAGGTGAACTCCTCAAGCCTTATCTGAAACTTTGGTTTCTCTAGTATGGATTGCAAAATTCCCATTGACTTCAATAAGGCCAGAATGTCAAACTTGGCACAAGAGCTGGGGAACTAAAGAATTTTGAGGAACTCATAACAAATCCTGCTACTTTTAGCCTATGGAGGATGGCTACTAGGCAGCATGGACTTGGCACGTATCACATAGGAGAGTGTAAGTTGCATTATGACCCTTCCGTAATTCAGAATTTAAATAGTTCAGAGGCTCCCTCTCTCAGGAAGCCTGGAATACATTGTAGAAGTGGGAGACCTAAATCAGCTTAATGAACCAATGACATGCCCTACAGAAATGTTATGTATCTTCTAGTAGGCGAAGTAGTGATATTCTTCTCCTCAAGTCTATGCCCAGCTCAGCTGCTCACAGACTCTCCAAAGCCACTCACTGTACAAGAGCAGGCAAACCGTTTTATCATGTTGTTATGCAGCAATTTAATCACGGTTAGAATGTGCGTAATAGAGTCTCTTCCCCAGGATTGCTCTCAGGTATAGCTGTTTGTCTTTGAAACCTTCCAGTGAAACCTATTGTTATACGTACACATGGTGTGTTTTCAATAGAGATAAGCCTAGTTTTAAATCATATAATGCTTTTTGTTCTATTCAGCCTTTAGAACATTTTTTTTTCAGTGAAGATGAACATTTATTATGTGCTTAATGATTTTTGCCTAGAGATACATTTGAACAGTATTCAAGAAACAAATACTGCCCAGTACTATTCCTAGGCAGTTTAGTGCCCTAAACCAACATATTATACTACTTAAAATACATTAGGAAAATGTGGCACGATACATCCTTGGCAAGCTGTTGCTATAGAGGCCTGCTATCAGGACAAATGGCAACAATTTGGCTTTATACTATGTTTAACTAGGTTATTTATCAGAACCATTATCTTTATGGTTGAATTTCTAGCTGGGTTTGGCAATGCTAGGCATTTGTTTCATCTTGGTGAAATGTGGATTCACCTATTTAAAGCCTGTAAAATATAGAAAACTTTGTTTTTATGAGAACACTCAGATGGAAAAGATCTAATTCTGAATATGGTGAATCTTGCAAAAATTCATGCATATGTGTCTTCACATAAAACTGCGGACTCTAAGCTGATGAAATTATTTGATTTAGGTTGTGCTAGTGCACAAGAGGTACAACAAAGAGGCACATATAATGGAAGTGTAACTCAGGCACTGAGAAGTGTTACGGTATCAGCTTGGCAGATATTGATGACCTACTTCTGCCTTGTTTCTTCTAAGGGAAATCCTTTGACACCACTTCAGGCCATGATTTCTGTGCTCCCTGCTACCTTGAGGACCTGATCTTACACAGATATTCTTCAACCACGTTCACTTCCCAGTTTTACAACTAGACATTCCATGTCTAGTGGCAAAGCAGCCCGTTTAAAGTGAGACTTAACAGAAAAAAAATACAAACCATCCTCCCCCTGCCCTTGATTATTTTCACGTAAGTTAAGTGCTGGATCAATAGCTGTGAAACAATTGTCTTAGAGTTTTGTTATGCTGGCACACTTTTTGGAGGTCTTTGTCATTCTAATACAGACAGATTTTGAGACCTTCTTTTATTTGACCTGGTGATCTTGCACGCTTTGCAAGTTTGCAGACGACACTAAGCTAGGTGGAAGCGTGGATCTGCTGGAGGGTCGGGAGTCTCTGCAAAGGGATCTGGACAGCCTGGACCTCTGGGCAAAGACCAATGGCATGAGGTTTAACAAGGCCAAATGCCGGGTCCTGCACTTAGAATCATAGAATCACCAGGTTGGAAGAGACCCACTGGATCATTGAGTCCAACCATTCCCACCAATCTCTAAACCATGTCCCTTAGCACCTCATCCACCTGCACCTTAAACACCTCCAGAGAAGGCGAGTCAACCACCTCCCTGGGTAGCCTGTTCCATTGCCTAATGACCCTTTCAGTGAAGAATTTTTTCCTTATGTAGAGCCTGAACCTCCCCTGGCAGAGCTTGAGGCCATTCCCTCTTGTCCTGTCCCCTGTCACTTGGGAGAAGAGACCACCACCCTCCTCTCCTCTCCTTGGTGAGACTTGGGGCACAACAACCCTGTGCAGTGCTACAGACTAGGAGAAGTCTGGCTAGAAAGCTGCCTGGAGGAGAGGGACCTGGGAGTGTTGGTTGACAATGACTGAACATGAGCCAGCAGTGTGCCCAGGTGGCCAAGAAGGCCAATGGCATCCTGGCTTGTATCAGAAATGGTGTGACCAGCAGGTCTAGGGAGGTTATTCTCCCTCTGTACCCGGCACTGGTGAGGCCGCTCCTTGAATCCTGTGTTCAGTTCTGGGCCCCTCACCACAAGAAGGATGTTGAGGTTCTGGAGCGAGTCCAGAGAAGAGCAACAAAGCTGGTGAAGGGGCTGGAGAACAGGCCCTATGAGGAGCAGCTGAGAGAGCTGGGGTTGTTTAGCCTGGAGAAGAGGAGGCTGAGGGGACACCTCATTGCTCTCTATAATTACCTGAAAGGAGGTTGTAGAGAGGAGGGTGCTGGCCTCTTCTCCCAAGTGACAGGGGACAGGACAAGAGGGAGTGGCCTCAAGCTCCACCAGGGGAGATTTAGGCTGGAGATTAGGAATAAAATTTTCACAGAAAGGGTCATTGGACACTGGAACGATCTGCCCAGGAAGGTGGTTGATTCACCTTCCCTGGAGGCGTTTAAAGCACAGGTGGATGAGGTCCTGAGGGGCATGGTTTAGTGTTTGATAGGAATGGTTGGACTCGATGATCTGGTGGGTCTCTTCCAACCTGGTGATTCTATGATTCTATGATCTTTGTCTACTGCCTGCACAATACTGTGGTAACTTCCTTTGGCATATTGCACGGATATTTATTTCCATTACATGCAACCCATTAGTATCAGCTTTATGATCTATAGTAAAGTATATATGCAAATCTCATCAACTAAGGTTATATCATGCTTAATAAAGTATGACAAAATAAATGCTGATTTAAAAGTTATACAAATATTAAACCATGAAATAATTGAGGCTTACTCCCCTTCTCCCTTATCTAATTATAGAATTAATAAGCAACATGCTGAATTTCAACTGAGATGTAGTAACCACAAGAGATCAGACTCTCACATAAGTTCTCTCCCATATCATAATGTTTGCAGTTATGAGCATGTTTAACTTTTAATAATACAAGCTGTCAACCTGAAGCCAAAAGGGCTGCTCCCATCTGGGCTCAGATCTGCCATATGTACGTGAACTCTGCTGCCCTGGTTGTATACAGCTCCAGATTAGGCCAAACCCTTATTTTCTCTGTTTTGTATTAATCTGGAGCTCCAGTTCAATAAGTTTGTCCACTTTTTATCTGTAATTATTGCCATACATAATGACACAGCAGTGTCATTAATATCATGACCCTTAAAAGTTACTTGGTCTTTATGGCTGTTGAAGCAACACCATTTTATGAGCAAAGGAAGGCTCTAAGATGTAGCTACAACCTTGCAAAGAAACCTGTTTCTCCAAAGTCCTATCATGAACTTCTTTCATTTAGGTTAGAGGATCAAGTCCTTAATATTTGAAAATTAGAGGATCAAGTCCTTAATATTTGAAAATATGCAGTAAACAAACCAGTAGATCATTGAGTATGAAGTTTAATAAAAATACAGCCTGAAATTATCATTAAAAAGGCCCTAATTTTTTTCTTCACAGGTAATTAGTTCACACAATGAAATAATCTCCATTCTTATCCTGGAAACACATGCATAAAACAGCTCAGATAACATCATTTACATACAGGCTGCTGCATCCGCATGTTAATGTCTGGCAGTGAAAAGTTCAGACAAGTTTCTAATCCCCGATTTCCTGCACGTGCTCAGCACCTAGATTCCCAGAAAGCCAGAAGAGAGTGGGATACTAAATATTATTAAGATGACAGGTCATCTGCAGTCTGTGCCACATCTGGACAGCCTGTGAGTGTCACAGTTTCCCAGACTACAGGATCTTTGACAGTTCTGGACATTTTAACATCAGGGTTTTTTCTAAACACATATTGGTATTTGTATATCGGAGTTTCTTTTGTCAGTCACTTATGGTTATGGTGATCATTCTAAGCCTATTGTGCTGCCACCACTTGCTTTGTCCAAGTTACTATATTCCTTGGTATTGAAACCAATCTGCATTCCCATTTAAAGCACTATCAATGTCACCCAGCAGCAATCATTTGCTTTCATCCCTTAAAACTACTATACAATCACAACCACGCTATGAGGACAAAAGCACAGGCAGAAAGAAAAAAGAAGGAAAGCTAAAGTGGGAAAGCAGCAGCTGCAGCGAGGCTAACTTTATTCTTTCAGGGTCCTTTGGGTGAATACTTGAACTTGGACTGATAACGTATGTGCCCTTCATCTTCTGCTTCCCCTGTTAACACAACTTATCTTCCCAGTTCAGATACTGGAAGGGAGCTTAGACTGGCTGCTTCTGCATCAAGGTCAGCAGGTAATAACAACTGTTTTTACAGCACAAGACAGTGTGTCTGTGCCTAGTGACAGCTGCAGGGATAAGAAAGCCGTGGGAGGGAAAACCTCCCATTGCAGTAATATTGATTGCTAGCAACACTTTTCAAAATACAAATCCAACTTCCCAGGCATCCTTAAAATCCACAGCTCTTCAACAGTTGTTGAAGGAGGCCGCCTGATCAACTGAACAGAAATCTGGTTCGCTGCATTCAGCCAAAGATGCAGTTACAGCATCCAGAGGGCTTGGGAATTGCCTAGAAAGTGTGGACTGTTTAGGTTTTAACTGAATTCACTCCTCAATACAGTCATCATCCTCCTAATAATTTTGAGCCGTCAGCTGTAAAGACATCTTACACTTCACAGATCGCCTATGATTAATTACCTGAAAATGTTGTAAAAGCTAGGGGTTCTATTCAAAGGTGAAGTTCTCCAGTCTGAAACCAGGCAGATGGGGAAAGATGTATGGTAATTTGTGCAGAGCGCTTGTCTGAAACAGGCATGGCTCAAAGCAAGGCTTTAGTCTACTACCTTTTACAAACATGACCTAACTGTGCTCCTTGAGGTCCATAAGATTTTAATGAGGTAAAAATGATCAAAATGTCATGACCTCTGATCTACCTTGTCTTAAATTCTGGGTAATGGAAATGATGAGGGGCTTAGCTAGGTTATATTTCACTGATCACATGAAGTAGAATAGGTTTAATATCATGAAATACATGTTCTAATACATGCTTTAGGTTCAAAGTAGCTTTCCCTCCCATATTCCCAAGAATCAGGCTGTAGAAGCAAGTATGGTTTTCCCAATGTTGCAATTCATTTGAGTATTAACCTATTCCTCTTCACTACCTCCTATATGGCTGAGATGCTGCCACTTTAATTAATAACCGTTGCCTTGTAAACAGCAATTAGGATCTCACACATTATCCACTCCATTCAAAATATTTAGTATTTTTAGACACAATATATTAGAAGCAGTAGTTCTAAAATGTTACAGGAATGTTGGCATAAGCTAAGGAAACAGCTAGAAACGTTATTCAAAGGTGCTTTAGATCAAACAATCCCAGGTTTCCAGGCAATCTCCTAGTTCACAGAATGATACTTTCAGCTCATACTCACTCATACACAAATTGGTTTCCAGCACCAGCCCTTGCAGGCATAAACTCTCTCAGACAGTCTCCAGGCAGCCAAAAATCAAAAACAAAATAGCAGCAGACACAAACATAACAAGACATTAATCAGCAAGTTCAGTTGTCTGTTTTCTCCTTCTCTGGTTGTGGATATACTCAGAATGGACCATTCCTGTGTATAAAAGGAATAAATGCAACAATCACTAACAGCTGCTCCCAGGACTGGCAGATGAGCCCGAAAATATTAAAAAACTAAATAACTCATTCCTCTTTAAAGCTAAAACATCTGAAACAGCCCCCACACTGTTGCTGACTTGGGATTTTACCAAGAATGTTGCACAATACAGGGTGGTTGACTCCACATGTAATCAGTGTCAAGACTCAGCAGAAATTCATAGAGCAAAGAGGTGACTTTTATGAAATGCGAGTTGCTGAATTTTGCAGCTTCTTTTTCAGTTGCTTTGAAATGTACTTTTATCAATTAATGCCAATTTTCTGAAATAATCTTATACATTTGATTGCTAAAAATAAAATAATCAGTAAGTACAATGTCATGAACACTTTGAAAAAAATCATTTTTTTTTTCTTCTATATAGAATCTATTGCCGAGAACAAAGGGGATTCATACACAAGTTACTTGGGAATGTTGAGTGCCTAATATGATATGCTATGAACTTGATCTTTCAAGATGCTCGGCACCTGCAGCTTTCAGTGATCTCAAGCAAGAAATTGGTGGTCTGGATTCAGCCGCTAACATAGGGACAGACAGCTGCTCTATGGATAAGGCATTTTTTTCTCCATACAAAGAATGCAGAATAGCTTAAATGTCAAACTGGAGTGGATTTAAAGTTGCAGAAGAGAATCTTGGATGCTGCCAGTCACTGCACTATGAATGAATAAGACTACCAGATGACAATAGAAGAGGATCAGGCATTTCTCTGAAAGTTTTCATTGACTCAGTCTCTAGGCTGTAAGTGAATCTCGCCTCTTCTATGTATAAACTTAAACCTGCAGGGTCTGCCTTTTTCAAAAACTCATTTTACCTTCAAAAGAGGAAGAGGGTGTTTCCATTTTTAGTCTGAAATTCTTTGAAGTACTCTTGCTCTATAGAACAGGGATCTGGATAGAATTTGACAAAAAATTAATTCCTTATTTTACGTTTGGTTTCGGCAATAAAGAAGTTAATGAGATCACATCTGGTTTTGTCCCGATACACTCTGCAGCTCTGGAAATAGCACCATTTGCTTACAGCTTTTTCTTTTATTTCAAACAGAACCTAATTCAGCCTAAATAAGTGTTCTTCAACACATCCACAGCAAGACTGCCACATGAGCCAATTAGCAACCACTGCCGTGATGCTGCTTATCCACAGCTACAATTAAGAGCTGCTTGCAGGGGGGTTAGGGTTTTGGTTAAGCTTTGTGTGGTGGTTGGGGTTGGGTTTAGCTATAGGTTTAGGGTTAGTGTTAGTGGTAGAGTTACCTTTAGGGTAAGGCTTAGGGTTAGGGATAAGGCTAGGGTTAGGGTAAGTGTTAGGGCTAGGCCTACAGCTAAGGTTAGGGTTAGACTTTGTGTAGTGGTTGGGGTTGGGTTTAGCTTTAGGTTTGGGATTAGTGTTAGTGGTACGATTAGGTTTAGGGTTAGACTTAGGGTAAGGTTTAGGCTAGATTTAGGGTTAGGTCTAGGTTTAGGGTTAGGGTTATGATTAGAGCTAGGGCTCAGGTTATGGTTATGGTTAGAGCTAGGGCTTGGGTTAGGGTTAGGGTTTTGGTTAAGCTTACTGTGGTGGTTAGGGTTGCGTTTGCCTATAGGTTTAGGGTTAGTGTTAGTGGCATGATTAGGTTTAGGGTTAGGCTTAGGGTTAGGGCTAAGGCTAGGGCTAGGGTAAGGGTAAGGGTTAGAGCTAGGCCTAGGGCCTTGGGTTACATTTAAGGTAAGGCTTAGGGTTAGGATTATGTTAGGTAAGGGTTAGGGTATGGATTAGGCTTTGTATAGTGGTTGGGATTGGGTTTAGCTTTAGGTTTGGAGTTAGTGGTGGTAGGGTTAGGTTTAGGGATAGGGTTAGGCTTAGGGTTAGGTTTAGGCTAGATTTAGGGCTAGGTCTAGGTTTAGGGCTGGGCTTATGGTTAGAGTAATAGCTTGGGTTAGAGTTAGACTTAGGGTTATGTTTTTGGTTAGGATTTGTGTAGTGGTTGTGGCTGGGTTTAGCTTTTCGCTTAGGGTTAGTGTTAGTGGTAGGGTTACATTTAGGGTAAGGCTAGGGACAAGGTTAGGTTAGGGGTTAGGTTTAGGGTAAGGGTTAGGTTAAGGATTAGGCTTTGTTTTGTGGTTGGGGTTGGGTTTAGCTTTAGTTTTGGGGTTAATGTTAGTTGTAGGGTTAGGTTTAGGCTAGATTTATGGTTAGGTCTAGGTTTAGGGTTAGGATTATGGTCAGAGCTTGGACTCGGGTTAAGGTTAGGGTTTTGGTTAGGCTTTCTGTAGTGTTTGGTATTGGGTTTAGCTTTTCTTTTAGGGTTACTGTTACTGGTAGGGATAGGTTTAGGGTTAGGCTTAGGGTTAGAGCTAAGGCTAGGGTTAGTGTAAGGGTTACGGCTAAAGCTAGAGTTAGTGTAAGGGTTAGGGCTGGGGCTAGAGTTAGGATTAGGGTTTTGGTTAGGCTTTGGTTAATGGTTCGGGTTGGTTTTAACTTTACTTTTAGTGTTAATGTTAGTGGTAGGGTTACGTTTAGAGTAAGGCTTAGGGTTAGGGCTAAGGCTAGGGTTACTGTAAGGCCTACAGCTAGGGTTAAGGTAAGAGATAGGATGAGGCTTTGTTTTGTGGTTGGGGTTGGGTTTAGCTTTAGGTTTGGGGTTAGTGTTGGTGGTAGGGTTATGTTTAGGTTAAGACTTAGCGTTAGGTTTAGGCTAGGTTTAGGGTTATGGTTAGAGCTTGGGCTCGGGTTATGGTTAGGGTTTTGGTTGGGCTTTCTGTAGTGTTTGGTGTTGCGTTTAGCTTTTCTTTTAGGGTTAGTGTTAGTGGTAGGGTTAGGTTTATGATAAGGCTCAGGCTTAGGGCTAAGACTAGGGTTAGTGTAAGGGTTAGGGCTAGGGTTAGGGTTAGGATTAGGGTTTTGTTTAGGCTTTGGTTAATGGTTCAGGTTGGTTTTAGCTTTACTTTTAGGGTTAATGTTAGTGGTAGGGTTAGGTTTAGGGTAAGGCCTAGGGTTAAGGCTAAAGCTAGTGTTAGCGTAAGGCTTACTGCTAGGGTTAGGCTTAGGCTTAGGGTTAGGTTTAGGATGAGGCTTTGTGTAGTGGTTGGGGTTGGGTTTAGGTTTAGGTTTGGAATTAGTGTTGGTTGTAGGGTTAGTTTTAGGGTTAGACTTCGGGTCAAGTTTAGGTTAGATTTAGGGTTTGGTCTAATTTTAGGTTTAGGTTTATGGTTAGTGCTTGAGCTTGGGTTACAGTTAGGGTTAGGGTTTCGATTAGGCCTTGCGCAGTGTTTGGTGTTGGGTTTATGTTTTCTTTTCGGGTTAGCGTTAGTGGTAGGGTTAGGTTTATGGTAAGGCTTAGGGCTAAGTCTAGGGTTACTGTAAGGGTTAGGGTAAGTCTAGGGGTAAAGTTAGGGTTTTGGTTAGGCTTTGTGTAGTGGTCCAGGTTGGGCTTAGCTTTTTGTTTATGGTTAGGTTTAGGTTTAGTTTTAGGCTTAGGGATAAGGCTACGGTTAGGGTAAGGTTTAGGGCTAGGATTAGGGTCAGGATTATGGTTTTGGTTAAGGCTTGTGTAGTGGTTGGGGTTGGGTTTAGCTTTATGGTTACTGTTAGTGGTACGATTAGGTTTAGGGTTAGGCTTAGGGCTAAGGCTAGGCATAGGGTAGGGGTCAGAGTAAGATCAAAGGATATAACAGCAAGTTTACTTCATGTTCTTTAGAAAGAATGAAGGCGAGATGTTGGCTTTGTTATCTTCATGTTCATCCTTTAAAAGGTTAAATTGTTTCATATATACCACTAATATCTGGCAGAGGCAATTTGTTTGTTGGCCATTTAAATATTGTCTTTCCAAAGGAGGGAAAATACATTTTAACTGAGGATTCAAACTACAATAAGATTAAGTTACCCTAGAATAACTTAATAAGCATAGCAAAATTCAGGATCACAGAGATAAAAAAGAATTGTGCACTAAAGACATGATGACTCACTTCTGAGATCTGAATGAGAACTATTGATGTTTTTTATTAGAAGAGAAAAGAAATCCATCTTATTGTTACAAGAGAATGAAAAACTTAGGGGTAAGAGTTATCCAGTAGCACCACTGATTATAGATCTTCTACTCTGCTGCTTCACTCAGTCAAGATATAACTTAAGCCTCCAGCTGAAGTACTACAGAATTTAGTAGATTTATTACTAACAGTGTAAGCAGTTAACATTTTTTGTGTATGTACTGGTTATTTCACCTACCGGATAGGTGGGTAGTGAATAGGCTGGGTAATAATTGTTTCCCAAACTGTCCAAGTAAAGTGATTTAGATAGAAATTAATTGTTTAACATTTTTCTGATTTCATGAAAACAGAACCTCATCCGATTCATTTTATGGCAAGACACATTTATTAGGAAATATTAACCAAAGACTACTTTTTCTCCCTCAGTAATAATATAAATAGGGTCTGGGTTTCAACTGCCTGTTGCGGTCTCTCTCTTTGAGCCAGTCCACAACACACAAAAACTGCCAAGACACCAACCATAACTTTTTGAGTAATGTCACTTTATTAAGGGACTTAAAATAATCACATTCTCTAGTAGTCTCGGAACAATGCAAATGGTGAACAAAAGACAAGAATAGATGTAATTGGTTCTGAAAAGCATGAACATCTGTAGAGAATGTGTTGTCTTATTCCTAAGGACTCTTGCTTTTGAAAAAAAGCACGCTCCATATATACAAGTGTCAGCACAATAGCCAATAAAGTGGTCAGAAATAGAAAAATATCCTAGATACAAACTTAAAATAGATGTTTGAAGGCTGACAATATCAGTACTCTGATATTTCCATATCTTGGGAGTATGATGACTGGGATGAGTTATTCTGATGAGGTAAGAGAAAGGAGATGCTTTGTGTTATCACAAAGCCATGTATTTTTTTCCATAAGACACAAAAAACCAGAACACCCGATGAAACTGCAAGTCGCTGCTGCAAGCGCCCACAGGAGGTGAAATGGTAGTCTATGAGCATTACTACATTCCTGCATCATCTATATTTGCTGTCTTTGCCAACAGTCATACCAGCAAAAACTTGCTCGTTCTTCCATCCTCCCCCAACTTCAGCATAAAATGCACATATTTTGCAGATACACCAAACTAACAACTGCTTTAAACACAGACAAGATCTATAAATGTCAAAAAAACTCTTAGTCATTCTTTCCTTTATTGGTTACAATTCTTTTCCTGGCAGCATGGACAGAAAGAGATTGCAAAGCCTGGCAGCTGAACAGCTCTCTTGGAAGGGTTAGGGAGAGAACAGGGCGTGTCCTGTTTGCTTTACCCCAGGTGCTCTAGTGATGCCACTGAAAATAAACTTCAACTGGTTGAGCAAGAAAAAAAAACCCAAAACACTCCTCCTCTTTGTTTTGGATGGAAGGATGCACTAATTTGGAGCTACTGTTCCAAAAAAAAAAAAAAAAAAAAAAAAGCACAAAAGTTATTTAGTCAAATGTTCAGCTGGATGCTTTCTGACTGCATCATGATTAATCATCTTTTTTTACTATGACCCTCCAAACTCTGCTGCCAAATTCTGCTTCCTGTTTCTTCTAAGAAAACGGCAAAATAATAGGTAAACAGACAGCGAACTCTGTGTCTCAGTGACAAATGCCCCAGGAAGAACTGGCAGCAGAACTGGAAGTGGTAGAAAACTATAATGAACACAAACTCCTACTTAGGGGAGCAATAATTTCAAACTGTGTGTTGGTCTTGGGCACTCCTCTATGGAAAAGGACAATTAACTATGTAGCCTCTAGTTCAGCAATATTCACTTGAACAGGATACTATTTGTATGATTTAAAAGCATAATGGGCAGGTAGTCGTCTTCTTGTGAAACTTGCCTTACCACTTATGGCACACACATGCACTGAAGAATGCAGTTGTTTGCCTGAACCTTTAAGAGATTTCTTAGCTTTACACCCTAGATTCAAAAGCTTTCCCTTAAATCTTTTCCTTTTTCATCGTTCTTTTCAAAACCTCTTTTGTCTCAGGCAAATTCAGACAGCTGTGTTTGATGGAAAACTGAAGCTCATATCATCTGCACCGTGATGACACCTTACAAATTATTTCAGGTTTTCCTTCAGTTTCTGGAAGATGCTTTGCAGATGTCAAAGCTTCAAGGAATCATCATACTTCTCTCCTTATCCCCACTGAACGTGGCATTCAGTGTTTGCAAATATTGAATTAGTGCTCACCACATCCTAGACTAGTCAGGCTACTACCTCTCAAGTAAACATGCAGGGAATGGAGGCGCAGAATGACTAAGTGATTACACCAGCATCACACTACAGGTCTGGGAGAAGCAGGAGCTGAACCTGTATTTCTTGCATCTCGGTCTCAGGCTGTCTTTTCGTTCTGTGTTGCAGCCTTATTCTTTCCTGTAAGGGAAGACTGGAATTCCTTAACAGTCTGTCACTGCTACTCTGGTTGACAGGTGATGTTGCCAATGAGGTAAGAATTGGTGCATTCCCCACATCAAAAGGTGGAACAGTGTGACGTCTGTTAGCTGGAAGAAATACTAACCATACAAGCCCTTAAGAACATCAACATTTATTTAATATGATATAAAAGAAATGGGATATGAACATTTGTATTTGAACAATAATAAGCGGCTTCTTTTTACTTACATCATATGTGCTCATTGTATAATATATACACAATGAACATAATTACATTTGTACACAAACTAAGTACTGGATCGAAAACCTGCTTATTGCTGTACACATCCTAACCCAACGAAGGAAAAGCCCCAGTACCTCAAAATACCTACGCTCCATTTTATTTAGGAAAAAAGGAACCACTAACATTAATGTATATGTTGACAGAAGTGTGGCAGTAACTGCTGACACTGCAAACTGACCAAGAAATAATTACAGCAGAAACAGGACATCTTTTACTAAGCAATAATAAAAATGGCACATTTTAAATATATCTATATGTATATATATATATAAAAATTTTACAAATAAAATGTTAAAACAATAAATCGTAATGTTTAAAAAGTGTAAAACCAGGTTTAGTGGTGATATGTAAAATTAGCCAAGTTATGCATCTAAAAGAAGCAAAAAAAGTAAACTTATGCGATCCATAATTAAAAGAACATTAAATTCTGGAGAATATCAAATAAAGTTCTGACTGCAGGCTGCACATTAAAAAGAGCCTTTATTTTATGTGCACAGAAATCATAGCAGCAAGCTGGTATCAGGAGAACAATCTGAAGGTTGTTGAGTGTACATGTGGACCATTTAAAGCTCTCTTGGAATAAACATTTTCCAGGAAGTGATAAAATGATGCTCTGTGGCTGAAAGCATCAGAACTATGAATTTCATAGATTTAAAATATACTGTACAATATCTTCTCATATTTTCATAGGTCAGGTCCATACATCTCCGGCATGAATTGTTTCAACAGAAGCCATTAGTGCTGAAAGACAGACAAAGATTAAGTTACTCTATTTTAGCAACAACAGAACATTCTATAAAGCAACTCCTGGGATTAAACGCAGCAAGGAATTTCTGACCTCATCCTAGCAGCAGTCATCAATGGTGCAGAACATACTAAAGTATCTTAGAAATCAGCCGTTCCCAAAATCAGTTCTCCTGATGAATAATACTGCTGTCAAGATATTTTGACAGCAGGAATTAAAAGCAAGCTTTTTCAAATTTACACAGCTCTGTACGAGAGTGTTTATTCTGACAGTTTTATCCTGTTGTAGAAGGCCATCTCCAAATCCATATTTGTTCTATGCTTTTCACCTGAAACGGGTAATAACGGCAAAGACCCTAATTGCTCTTACAAATGAGGGGGCAGTTTGAAGAGGGATGCAGTACTATCCAGCTGCTATACTGTAATGGTAGTGTTGCTTTTAAGCCTTCTGAAGTTCAAGTGCCCCACCCAGAGCCTGCTGTATTTTGGTAACTGCTGAAAGAACTTCCATAAATAGCTTCTAACAGTTGATTAGTAAAAATGTTTCTCAGCCTTGAATCCAGGTGCTGTATAAAATTTCGTTATCCCTTCATTACTCAGTGTAAATGTAATGCTTAAAATGTAATAGTGTTAGCTGTACTCATCCAGGTTTGTCTCCACAAAGTGAAGAGCCATGACAAAGAAAGATTTGTGTTAATGGGGTTTTCCTTAGTCTGACAATATCCTGCGCCACCAATTTCCTATGCCAAATACCCCCGGCATCATGCCAAGGATATCATGTTACTAATTGACCGTAAAAGCCAAAGATAGGTATTACCTCAGTATTCTCTAAAATCTACTATACATTTTCCAGATGCTGCCTGGAAAATTTGCTTGCACATAAACAGGGCTCATCTCACAGCTCTGAAGTTCCCTCTGCCACACTGCATTTCTTGCATCTGAGAGACACTGAGTTCTCCCACGTTCCAAGGCCTTTCTTCCAGCAAAGGACTGGGATACTGGAACGACGGCCCCAGAAGATAAGGACAGTAAATACTGCAGCATTATACTTCATACAACTTGTATGAATACTCAGCCCAGCTCATGGCATGAATTTCTTTCAGTGCTCCCAGGAAACAACTTGACAGAGGCAACAAGCGCAGCAAAGAAATGTGAAATGTATATGCACATAGCGGAATGCTTTTCCCCACTCAATTCAAATACTAAACACCCAAACCAGATGTGTTTCAAGTTTTGGAATGCTTTCTTCATTATAGCAAGGCATGTTTAAGCAGAGCCTTAGTTTTACAAATGCCATCCCAGATGCACTGTTTTGTCATAAGCAATTAAGGCCTATTTGTAGCATTGTACTTAACAGGGAAATGTTACAGCTACAGTGTTACCTGCGAGGATACACCACGCCACTGGAAGACGAGGCTGGGGCATTAAGTTTTAAAGCAGATGACTATATAAGTGTTTCATTTTTGCTAGTCTCAGATTTAGCATAAAGCCTTAACAAAAATGGATTAAATGAATTTGTGGATCTGATCATTGAAGCTGATGACAAGAGCTGAAAGCAACTTCATGCAATTGGTAATAACTTTCTGGTGAAGTCAGGGGTTGCTTCAAAGGGTTAAGGGTTCACAAAAGGCAGGTCTTGCCAAACTAAGATTAGGAAAGACATTAGGAAAAAAATTTTTCACAGAAAGGGTCACTGGGCACTGGCAGAGGCTGCTCAGGGAGGGGGTTGATTTGCCTTCCCTGGAGGTGTTTAAGGCATGGGTGGGATGAGGTGCTGAGGGACATGGTTTAGTGTTTGATAGGAGCGGTTGGACTCGATGATCTGGTGGGTCTCTTCCAACCTGGTTGTTCCATGATTCTATGATTCCCCTTTCAGCTGCGCCTATGGACAGAATTCAGCAGTGCAGTTTTGGTTTCACTACTGACCTACTGACCTGAAACTGAGTTGATGGGGTAATGTTTATCCTATTTAAAAAGAAGACGTGTTATAAATGCATGTGTGTTTATACAATGCAACTGAAAAGCATTAACACAAATCAGTACTTCCAGGAAAACCGAATAGTCCCATTTATCTTTTTTTAAATAGTTTTGTAATAAAACTTTTATATTAAAGTACAAAAGTCCAATCTAAAACTAATCATGATAGACAACATCCATCAGGAAGCAACACAGGTCTCAGTACTGAATGTGAAGAGTGCGTTTTCCATTCCCCCAAAAGAAGAAAGAGATGAAAATAATTTCCTTCCTTTATTTTTTTTTTTAAATATAAATTGTTTCCTCCCCACAGCTCATAAAAGAAAGGTTTCTTTGATGAATAATAAGTCTGATTTTGGTAAGATGAAAGACTGCCAATAGAGATTAGGACAGTAAATAATAATTAAAAAAATGTACTGTCAAATCTCATGCTAAATGACTGAAAACATGTTATATTAAAGTTTTCTCAATTGTTAACTTTTCTGAAGTTACATTAGCTATGGCATTTAACATTACTATTGAAACATCTCATTCTTTCAGTAGAAAGCTTATTTCAACAGGTACTTCCTGACAAAATAATGTGGATTGATTTAAATACTGGTAAAGTGCTGAAGCATTCACATTGGCACCCTATTAATCTCTTTAAACACTTCTATAATACAACACGTTTATTATATACACACATATTCATTAAGTGGGTAAAACTGCAGGTAAGAACATGTAAATCCCGCCTAACTCATGCTTTCTGACTTGGTTCCTAGATGAAATTACCTACTTATGCCAAGAGAGGAAAAGCTGTGTAGTGCTCTCTCTCTAAAGAAAAAAACAAAGTATATGTAATCGTTAACATTTCTTCCAGCCTCTTTTCTTTCCCTTCCTGTTTGTCATCCCCAGATGTCCATGTCTTAAGCCATGAACTCTTCAGGCCACTAGATCGTTCTTGCCTAAGCATCACTAAGAGATGTAGCTCTAGTTGGCTGTTGCCATGTGAAGCATCAAGATTCACTTGCACCTGAACACTGATGCACCTGCCTTAACTGGGTATCTGCTTCTAACAGCTTAGGTAGGTCTCATGTAATACCAAGGGCTATTATGTTGCCAGCTGTGGAAAATGTGCTTGATAAGCCAATTAATCCTTTCTGGTTGAACTCAGAGAGAGAACACATCATTTGCAAGCAAATCAATACATGTATTACTTTTATTTTCTGGTTAGCTTATATTCAGTGTTGCAGATAACTTCGTCAAGTACAATGTACAGATGTTTCTTAGAAAAATAACTATAATACATGTATTTAGAAAAATATTAGGAAAATGGCAGGAGGGGTGTGGAAAAAAAAGAGACGTACTTCTCTGTAACTATACACACATGAAATGTGATCCTTCTGTGAGCTGTGTCTGTGTAGATGGAGCTGGTGACAATGACGATTCTGGTGAAGAAGGCAAACTTTTCACTGCAAGTCATACAGCAAGATAAATAAGAACAGAAGTTACAGAAGTCACGATTTCAAGCCATAATAAATGTAAGCTTGAAAGTCACCACATCAAGCCATAATACATATAAGCAGAACCAAATGAAAGTTACACAAAGACTTAAAATCTGATCAGCACAATAACCGCAACTTCAGGGGAGAGCAGAGCTGTTCTCAAGAAAGATCATTACTCAGGCCTATAAACGACTAGTATAACATCAAAGGAACAAACAACGGACATGTGAATGCTGATGTGTTGTTTACGTTGCAAAGAGAGAGAGAGAGACAAAATGGTAAGATTTAACTAGTTGGGATACTCACAGACCTATCTTTATATCCCAGCTCAGATTAACTAAGCATTTTTTATTCTGCTGAACACTACAAAATGTATTTACATGGTTTTGATTATCAAGTCACAGAAAGATCACTGACTGCACTACAAATGTCCAGTAACCTTTTATATTCATAAACAGAACCATTTTGCTTACTTAACCATTCTCATTACCAAATACCCTAATAATGTCTTAAATTCAATCTTCCCTCTTCCTGCTCCTCTACACAATGCCCTCTTTTTCTCCTCTTTGCAAATAATTTTGCTTTATTCCAGCCTTCTCTGCTTGCAGAGTAGTACACCACCAATCATCTTACCAGTCAGCTAGTGTTCTGTGTTTCTTCAGCTTACTCCTGAAAACATGATCAAACTGGGGTCTAGTTGCTAGTTCAAAATCTACTAGGTATATTGGAAACTCTTTTGGATTCCTCAGTCTCGGGCACACCTGAAGCCCTCCATTAGCAAGGCAGTAAGGGTAAATAATCTATACATATGAAGGACTGAGATGCTGTTCTACAAGATGAACAGGGAAAGATTTGCTTCAACCAAGAACTATAGTATGACTCAATTTATGGCAAGTTATTTAATACCATAAATCAAATATAGTGCACGCTCGCAGCCCAGAAAGCCAACCATATCCTGGGCTGCATCAAAAGAAGCGTGTCCAGCAGGGTGAGGGAAATGATTCTGCCCCTCTTCCTCTCTTGTGAGAGACCCACCTGGAGTACTGTGCCCAGTTCTGGAATCCTCAACATAAGAAGGATATGGAGCTGTTGGAATGGGTCCAGAGGAGGGCTACAAGGATGATCAGAGGGCTGAAGCACCTCCCAAACAAGGAAAGGCTGAGAGATTTGGGCTTGTTCAGCCTCGAGAAAAGGCGGCTAGGAGGTGATCTTACAGCAACCTTCCAGTACCTGAAAGAAGCCTACAAGAAAGCTGGAGAGGGACTATTCATAAAGGTTTGTGGTGACAGGAGAGGGGCAGATTTAGATTAGACATTAGGAAGAATTTCTTCACCATGAGAGTAGTGAGACACTGGAACAGGTTACCAAGGGAGGTTGTGAGTGATTCATCCCTGGAGAATTTTAAAGCCACGTTGGATAGGGCCTTGGGTAACCTGAACTAACAGGATGTCCCTGCCCATGGCAGGGGTGTTGAAAGTAGATGATCTTTAAGGTCCCATCCAGCCCTAACTATTCTATGATTCTATAGATGCAACCATAAAAATCTACATTAAAACCTCAGAAAAATGGAATTTTTCTCTACATTATAAAGTCTTAGTCTTGACATCTAGATTTGCTCAGCACTTGCAGTTCACAAAGGTTCAGAACATTAAAAGGCATAATCAAAACAAAATAAAGTTTTACACATGTACTGTGTAAACTGTGCTTCAAACTCTCTGCCGTACCTGTTGTTGCCTGATTTCCTTTTGAAGACTGCGCTTCCAATTCAAATGAAGACATAATCCCCTCTTGTTCTTGAACACTAACTACTTCACTTTCTTCTGAGCTGGTTTTGGATTTGTGGTTTGTAACTGTGGTCACACTCTGCAAGCTGGTTAAAAGAAGCACAGTGTTTAGAACTCTTAACAATTTTAGGTGTTAACCACTAAGTATAGGGGTTACAATGTAATTTTCTTCTGTTAATAGACAGAAGTTTCAACTTGCAAGTTTGTGTAACACAAATTAAGCATGTATTTTGAAACCCTTAAAAAGAAGTACAGAAGAATTAATCTCTTTCCTTTACATACTCATGCAGCTTCCTACTGTGTGGTATCTATTTTGCTGAATGGTACTGTAGGAAAGTTATGACTTAATGCAAGAACTCATTTAGTATCTGCAGTGCAGATACTACACTAAAGTTACGAATCCTTGAAGAGGAATATCCAAGACAATATTGCTCTAATTCTGCAGTGCTCCGAAACAGTGAAGTAAAAGTTAAAGCAGGAGATAGAGAATAAGCTGTTTAGTCTTCTCAATACCAGCCATAAAGAGCTTGCTGTGGAAGCCCTGGCTAAAGCTTTTGTAATAAACTGATACAAAGCTTGAACTCACATTACTAAATGTATTTTGTATGCCGAAGCAAGGATTACAAATGCATTCCGCTTATAACTGGGGCAATACTTGGAAATACCTTTTTAAGTATTTACAACAGTATTTCAATAATTGCTCAGTCCGTTCAGCTAATAAATACAACGTGCAAGTTTAAAACAGCCTCTGAACATATTGTTTTATTTTTACCTTACATCACTATCACGTTTTTCTTCCAATTTATTTTTCTTTTCCTTTCCTGCTTTCTCTTCATTACTCACTTCTTTTAAGTCAGATACAACATGTGCATCTGATAAAAGATCATCAGTTTTTGTCAGCTATAAAACAAAAATGAAACAATGAAACAAAAAGCTGTAGCACATACTAAGGGGCAGATAAGAAATACCATATCAGGAAACAGTTTTATTAACAGACAAATTTTGCCATCATGTATGCTTAGTAACTCAGAATTACATAACTTATGAAACTTTTATTAATACCATTCAGGTTAATAGAGTTATCCTGAAGCTTATACCAGAGCCAATGGACAGGACTTGGCTTAATAACTTCCAGAACTTATCTGAATTCTTTGATTGCAGATGGCCTATTTTTTCGTGCTATTCCTCTCTTCACGTTGCTCACAGAGATTCCAGCTACTGGAATATATTGCTGATGAGCCTGAACACTGCTCTTAAAGGCCTAATTAGATACAATCAATACAAGTGTATTACATTTTATTACATATTTTTTTGTTTGAAAGATTTGCATGCTTAACAAAGCAACAGCCCCTCAATATAAAGTGTTTTTGAAGAAAAGTTAATTATTTGATTTTATACCATTCTCCATCCGATGTATGTTCAAAAAAAGTGAAATGTAATATTGGAAAACAAAAGGAAAAAAATGAGTGAGGAAAGGGAAAAGTGGAGGATGATAAAGAATATGCATAGAAAAGAAGAAAAAAAAATTTACAGAAGATTTAAGAAATATTACATTACAAGCAGGATATGATTATGTAGAAACAACTCCAGTAATGTGTTCTTCACAGTCAGTCTGATTTTGCTGAGTGTTGGAGACACTTTAGTACTAGAAATGTCAATGTGATTCACTTACAAGTGAGTTTGAGACTATTCCAAGACAGAAATCAATCCAGTGACAAAACAGCACAAACTATAGGTATTGTTTACTTTCACACACATACCATCACGTCAGCTTTATTCTGCTTCCTATAAATCTGATGTGCTGCACTCAACCAAACCAAATAAAAAAGTCATATGTATTAAATTACTGTCAAAATCTACACCGGGATATCTTAAGGAATGAACAGATCAATGACTGTTATTTGAAGATTCAGTATTAATAGGTTTGTTTCCAAAGAAGAACACAATTTTGTAATTTCCAATCAATCAAAATGATAACAGATAAAGTTAAGTAAAATGAAACTTAAGAAGACCATATACAAGAAAATTATTTCGCTGCTATAGACAGATCTGTTAAGATTTTGTGCTTCTCTATAGAATACTTCTTATATCCACAGAGGGATCTTCATCTTCCATACAAAAGGAACTGGATCAGTTTCCCATTCTCTGCTGTCTGTGGCTCAAAATATTTTTCTACTGCAAGAACTGATGAACAGTTCAATAAGGACAGTTTAGTACCTCTTTAGTAAAACCTGAATTATATTCTTGTTCTCCATCATGTTTTAGTTGTACTATTTCTTCTCCAGGAATTTCATTATTTTGTTTCAAATTGTTTTCTTTACTGATGCTCTCTAATTCCTTCATGTTACTAAACATGTTATCATCCTTTTTTCGGTTCTGTGGAAAAAAAAAATTGACATATTCTTACAAAGTTATCACAGTCTCAGTTCTGAGTCTTGTGCTGTCCTCTGACTGTGATTAGAAAAATACTTAAAAAAAACTTACGTATTACTATATTGCAACAAGGAAAATGGAGATCACTAAGGACTTAGAATTTTCTAATTTTTGCACCTTTCAAAACAGTTCAGCCTTTTGCTCTGTAAGATTATTATACTTTCTGTGTCCCTTCTCCTCTGTCCAGTCTCCAGCATTTCTACAAGTTATCTTTATCTCCTGAAATGTCACTCATATTTAGCTCAGTCACACACAGGATTAGTAGCATTCTTATTTGCATTCATAAGCCAGATTTTTTTTTTTTTTTTAGAAACAGTTTTTCTTGGTTAAAAAAATGGATGAAAATGTGCTCAAAGTACAAAATTCACAGTGCACCTGCATGCACTTCCTCCAGTTATCTTGGATATCTTCCAAGTCTATGCTATTAACTGATTTAACAGAAGACAAGATGGCATCTGATAATGGCAGAGGATATTATCTATTCCTTAAAAAAATATGCATCGCACAGAGAATAATTTGATATATAGATTTTGAGGAAGGATGGTAAAGGTGACTTAATACTGTGAACTATGCACATTATGTTGGCAGATTTGCAAACTGAACTGAAGCGAGCTTCACGTAAGCCTAATCAAACTAAGTACTATGCCTGAGAAAATCTGAAGTCATGAAAATAGTAAATCTTGTGGCTGAATTCCTGTGATTTAGCACATGAACTCTGTGCAGAGGAAATTCCATGTAAGTCAGTTCACAAATCAATCTCTTCACATACCTTACTGAAGTATGTACCCATATCATACACTCATCCCAAACAATTACAATTTTGAAACAATTTCCTTTTGTATTTCCATAATTACTTAAAAATTACACAGTAGGCTGTTTATAAAATCTTTTATTCCCCTCTAGTTCTTACATAATCAAATCCCCAGCTGAAAAGACTTCCAGCAGTTAATGACGTTGTACTATTTTTCTGTATTTAAAAAAAAACACAAACAAAAGGCATAGAAACTCTTTTTAAAACAAAGAGCTATTACTACAGTGTAATATCTCATCTTGAGGCTTTTTGCCAAACAGTATTCTAGAAGAATTAAGGCTGGGATAGAAAAAGTAACGTTTTGCACAGACTACTAGCTAAATATTGATATATTTGATTCAGACACTTTCTTCTGTATCCTATAACTTTATCTCACCCACACAGCACTGATCTCACAAAGAAAACTGAAGAATGTGCTGACATGTACAAAATTCTTTTGAGTTCTGTACAGCAAGCAGTGCTGGCACAGAGGATTTGGTTGTTTCCCTCACTCTGCACCCAGTGTGTTGGTGAACCAGGTATGATACAGACATGACAGCAGTTTTTCACCCTAAGGTAGGAAATGATACCATAGGAGAGTGGTAAAGCTCAGGCACCTCTGTAAAAACTATGAAAAGAAACCATCAGCAAAGCTTTGCTTTGCATGTTGTCTTCTTGATAAAGGTTGTGTTAATCACAAACATATTTGCAGGAGCCCCTTTCATATACAGCATTCATGATGTAATCCCAAATACAGATATTCTAAATGCAAAGGTAAACCTTGAATTCAGTGTTTTCTCAGGATCCAATGTTTTTGAAAGAAAAAGTAACTTTTGTATAGCTTTGAAGGCAGTTTGGTATACTCTGAGGGGGGAAAAAACTCCAACAATCCTAAAACTTATTGAAAACACATGACTTTAACAGTGCAATGCATTTAATCAGATTTTGGAAAATCAGATGTTCAAACGTGTACAAAACAAAAGAAGGCATTTCCATGTCAGTGTGAAATAAAAGTGTAAAAAATTCAAACCCAATGTGGCCTGAGGAAAAATGTATGTCAGAAGATAAAAGAAAAAGGTAAGTCCATGAAGCTATTAAAAAAGAAAACTAATTCTTAGCAGTTAGAAAGTAGCAGGCTGTCTAACATCCACTACCTTGAATATTTTTGATATTTTGGGTTTTTTAATATTGATTTTTGTCCTAATGTGGTGTGGGATTCTTTGTTACCTGGGTTTTGGGTTTGTCTTTTTAAGACATGTATTCAGGATAGTATTTCCTGGTTAATGACAAGCAGTTATGCCTTCCTCCACTCTCCCTACCTGTAAACATTTAATAAACTCACCTCTTTGCCTTATCTGTTTTAAAATGAGGGTTCTATTTTATGTGTTTATAAACTCAAAAACCACAGCAAGAGACGCGGTAAAGAGCTATCATCATAAATATGCATTGCTACCTAAAAATGTTACAGATATTTGCATATATTACATGGCATAAAAATCTTCATATCAACTGAACCATGACTCTCCCTGTCACTGCTTTTAGTCACAAAGCTTGCAATTTCACGTTGTTTGCTAAATTTGACAAAAAAAATCCTTGTTAATTTAACATTCCAATGCACATTCAAACACGTATATTTGAACTACTTTTATGACCCCAAAAGACAAAGTGACTTCTACTATTATTAGGTTTAAGCATGAAGATTCTCTTCTCCCTTCCTCTTGTGTGTGGCACAAAATTCTGACTGTTACATTATAGAAACTGTCTCAAATACACACCAACAACATCACTTGATATAGGAAAAAGAATTAATCTGCAATTTTTTTTTTTTTTAATATGGGACGCACCTGTACCAATTTGAATGGATTATCTCTGACAAACGATAGACTCTGTGAAGGAGACTGGTCTGAAATACCAATGATACTGAGCCCTTTTCTCTTCTCTCTCAGGCAAGCTTGTTGGTGTCTTTTTATTCTTTCCATCTGTTCCTCCACAGTCATTCGAGGACGTGTGCTTTCTGCGAGACATAGCTGCTCCACTGCACTTCTTGGTCTTTCCTTAAATGGAAGAATATGTGTGTATATATATATATTTTTAAATAAAGCAAGATTCTGAACAGTTTCACTCATCAGAAAAGGTCACCTAATGATTTACTAGAAAGTGGGCAAGTAAAGAACTCCTATATATGTGAAGAAAGTACAAGAACCAATTGTTAATAAACAAACACTGAAATTCAAAATTAAAGGAAGGAATAATTTGCCTTTTAGAACAGTAACATTTCCACCATCAATTACAGAGAACAGGTAGACGCTCTGTCAAAGCCACCCAGTCAAGTTGAAACAATTTAGCAGATGTTAAATGACATGAAAACACAAGTTACTTGACTGAGACAGAAATATAATTGAAATTTAATGACCTGGGACACTAATACCAGTTGACCTGTGATTACTGTGTTTTTATTTCAAGAAAAACCTGGAGCTGGACATCATTTAATCCAAGTGCAAGCTGAAACGAAGTCTTACTTGTCACCACTTAAAAATCGGTAATTCTAAGAATTATTATACCCAAAATAACAACCATTGTTTTACCTAATGTGTTCTTGAAATTCACTGATTTTCAGACAGATTGTACTCTGTGTGACAGAAAAACTTACTTTGGGCTAATCAGCTGCATTCAGTACATTCTCAGTACCTGATTTTACTCCTGAAAAGTGGAATTCTTTCTTGAGCCAAGATCCTTTGAGTTTCTCTCTCCTTTTCCTTTCTTCCCGTAACTCCTCTTCTGTTCATGCTGTGTAACTATGATAGAATTTTCCCACTGTCTTCACAAACTACATGTAAATGTTGGTCTTCAACCTAGAGACTACCGGATCCTCTAAAATTCCGGGCCTACTACCCACATATTGCTTGCTGTATCCCGTTCTGTCTCCTTAAGGCATTTCCCAAATAATTTTAGTAATGAAAAGCCAGTATTTGTTAAATAGCCCCAGAAGCCAAATACAAAGTTCTTTGAAGTTTTAACCTAAAGTCATAGAATGGTTTGAGCTGGAAGGGATCATCCAGTTAAAAAGGTCATCCAGTTCCGGACCCCCTGCCATGGGCAGGGACGCCTCCCACTAGATCAGGCTACTCAAAGCCCCATTCAACCTGGCCTTGAACACCTCCAGGGCTGGGGTATCCACAACTTCACTGGGCAGCTTGTTACAGCGCTTCACCAACCTCTCAGTAAAAAACTTCTTCCTAATATCTAATCTGTATCTCCCCTCTTTCAGTTTAAAACCATTATTCCTTGTCCTCTCACTGCAATCCCTGATAAAGAGCCCCTCTCCATCCTTCCTGTAGGCTCCCTTCAAGTATGGAAAAGGCTGCTATAAGGTCTCTCCGGAGCCTGAACTTCAATAGCTTAGTAGATTTACCATTGCCATTTACTTCTTGTCCAGTTTGAGTGTTTCTGTGCAAGTTAACATAAGTGACCTTTGTCATTACATTTTTATACCAGTGAGTTATTTTTTTGTAAAGAAAATTAAAAGGATAACTACAACTTTTAAAGTAACTACAGACATGAATGCATCACTATCCATCAATGCTAAAAGGTTATTTTAAAGTACCGTTCTTAGATCCATCTTCTTATTCTTCCTCAAAGTGACATAAGATGCTATTGTTGAGGACTCTGGTGTTGGTGATTTGGTTCTAGGTGGTACAACTCCCACAGGAAAATGTGAGCCTGCATAACAGTAAAGCAATATACTAAGTGCTATGCAAAAAATTGCTAAACCAGTTTATTGTATTTTATAGGAAATGCCAGCCTTGGAAACTATTCTTCAAAAGACAACAGAGATCTTAATCCTGAACTATTCCGTCCGTTTGGTTATACGAGCAGATAACACCCCATGGGAAACTAACGTACACAGCAAAAGAAATTGCTGGACATAAAAATCTAAACATAAGTATTTTGTTTGTGGGAAACAGACACCAGCTCAATAGCACTGGGTGGAACGGTTAGATTTCACAGATGGTTAAGGGGAAACTGTGTGAAAGATGGATGGTCTTCACAGACAACTGGACATCACCACTGGAACCTTTTGTTGAATACAGTTTGCAAGGCCAACAGACTGCCCAGGCAACCACACCAGTGCTACCTCTTAAGGCAAAGCTTAACTCAGTGGTAGTGTTGAAGATAGAAAATCTAGCAAAAGTGGGACCGATGAACAAGGAGTAATTATGAGTGGGTTGTTTATTTGGGAGGAAATAAGGTTGTGAAAGGGAAGGGGCAAGGCAGATGAGAAAGAACAGCTATGAGAGGAATGGGGGCAAAAGGGCGACCTTTACACAAACAACTTGTTTGTCATTATGACTATTTGACCAATCCCTGTGCCTCAGCACTGCAGTCCCATTTTCTTATTGAACTTTATTCTTAAGTATTTTCCATGTGAGTATGCTTTCCCTTCTACTTATGAATGAGAGATGCTAGTGATCTTCAAGCTAGGCTACCTTGGCTGTAGAAGACAGCTGCAGAGAGACCACACAAACACAGGAAAGACTGCAGGTTTGTGGGTTAGCTTCCAGAAGGACATTAAGTCTGGACCTGCTACTGCAGGGTGTCTTTTGTCCGTGAGATGCTAATGAACAAGACTAGATGACTCGGAGTTCTTTTCCAACCTTAATGATTCTACAATTCTAAGAGACCTTACGTATAGGATTCAGATACTGGAAAGACAGAGGTACTGATACTTAACCATAGGTCTGTCCAACTCTTGTAGGGACTCACTGGTGTGTTTGCACACACACAGGCTCATCTCTATATATGTATGAGATTAGCTAGCAAGCTACAAGCACAAGTAGCTGGAGAGTTGAGAACAGAATCATGCTATTTGTGTTGTTTCGTCTTCAAGTGAGTGCTGGTCTGGTTTATGTGGTGCCTGCAACAGTGCTGGTCTCAAATCTGTTTGCATTATCTGTTGTTAGCTGTGGCTGTGCTTGCATACAGGAAGATTATATACTCAGCCTTGTAGCTTGCTGTACATGGGGACAAGGAACCTCAGCAGCCAGGTTCTATCTAGCAGGGAGCAGAAGATATTTTATGTCCTCACGTCCACTACATTCAGCTTCTCTTAGCCATATCAACCACCATTTTTTTTTTACTTAGAGAAGCCCTGCCAAATTAAGCTGCTAGAAAATTGAAGTACATTAACATTTATCAAAATGTACAGATAAAATTAAATAATATTTAATTTTGGCTTTTTGATATATGCAAGAAATCAAACTATCAAAAATACTGTTTCCTCACTGGTTTTGCCTGAAACCAGAAATGTTGTCATCTTTGATAGCCAAATTATTCCTCCTTGTTTTTCTGAAGTGGCACAGATTTCAGAGGATTTATTGACTTGGTGAAGCCTCAGTTCTTTCTCTGAATTGTTTGATAGGTTGACAAAACAGTCTGGAGGTATTTGAATGCCAAATCCATAATTCAAAACAAAAACTAGAAAGCAACAGTTTGGATCTCCTTTAGATGTAAAAAGGACAAAGCACAAAAGTCATCTATTTTCCTTTTCTGTCACCTTTATGCAGCACTTGTTTCATAAATATTCTTCCCACTGACAGCTTTAAAAGTTACTTTACATAGTCCAAATAAAATGTTTCTTTTTTATTGTTGACATTTGATAAGAGAAAGAAATGGTTGACAGAAGAAAACCGAGCATTTTCTAGTACAGTAATGTGCACAATGAACTAGAAAAACATTATTAAAATTTCCTTTGAAATTTACTAATTTTTAGAACCAGCAATAGGAAAATGCATCACTTAAGCATGACTTCTTAAAACAGAAGGAAAGAAAGAAAAATTGCAGAGAAGAGTTGCCTTTCTTTTCAGTTCACAAACTATTAAGATAGAATGGCATATAAATGTTTGTTGAAACAGCACCTAGTTGCAATGGCATGTGCAGTGCTAAAAACCCCAGAAATGGTTATCTTTGCTTACTGCATGTGGATTGTTATTATAAACAAATACATAGAACAAGAAATACCTGTTAGAAAATTCACATGCTCAAAAATGTGGACCAGATGAAAAACACAGCTACAATAAAACCACTCCACAGTGTTGTTTAAGAAGATAAAAAGCTTCTTGCTGCTTATTACCACTGCAGCTATTCTCTCTCCCAACCAATTATTTATATTAGAAGAATTTTTATTATTGTTTTCCCTTACTGAGGACTGTTTTTCTATGAAGGAACATAATAGAATTACTTCTGTCTTTCCAGAAGACAGGAAGCACACTGGGGTGCTCAAAAAGTATTGGTTTGCTTTACATAATCAGTGCAGGCTTGCTTAAATTGTTTTGACAATTACTTTCCCTCTTGTCATAAATGACTATAAACAACTTGGAATACCACAGGTCAATAAAACCCAGGTTTTGTTCTCAGAAAAGCAACTTTGTCAATTTAGGTGGCTGACAGTTAACAGATTTTAGGCTAAACCTTGCACTTTTCACCATTAAGCTACAAGAGATTTAATGTCTATTTAAAGTGAACATCACAATCAGCAAATGCCATAGTGAATCTGAACTGACTAATTGTCTGATAAGTGCAAGCTTGATTATATCATCTATCATAAGGCCATTCATATTGTTTACACCCAAACTACATGCTAACCTTAGTTTTAAAAGCCTTCACTACTGTTCTGATAAAAATAATTTTTCTATGTAATCACAGATCTTGGTCAAAGGCTGTTACTGTTGCATCACCTTACTATGTACAAGCTTAGTCCCACTATCAGAACAGAAGGCAGTGATCTTGCTGGCACTGGAAACATCAACTGTTATTTTAAAAAAACCAAAATAACAAAGGGTGAATTTAGTTACTTTTTCTGAAAGTTCTTAATATCGTTTTTGAAAGGTGTTCAAACTGCTTTTCCTCAAGTCACCTTTAACAATCTGTTCTGTGTGTTTTAACAAACAGAATTGAGAAGCTCTTCCTGGTAAA
Source organism: Coccyzus lansbergi (assembly GCA_033558105.1). Classification (NCBI taxonomy): domain Eukaryota; kingdom Metazoa; phylum Chordata; class Aves; order Cuculiformes; family Coccyzidae; genus Coccyzus; species Coccyzus lansbergi. The sequence continues at coordinate 2,094,021 of JAUMJK010000347.1, forward strand.
AGACTCTACCAAGCAATTAGTAGCTTTTATGGAAGCTAGATGAAGAGAAGAATCCAAAGCATTTAGCAATTGCGAAGACCTTTATTGTCTGTACACTCCAAGGTCATGATCATTATTCCTATTATATCAGAGGACAGAAGGCAATTCAACAATTACAAGATTAAAAAAAGAAAAAGACATTGTTTCCTTGCCTTATGAGAGCCTGAAAATTCTGTGGTGCTGCCTTTCTGGAGGTTCCAGTGACATAACATTGGGAGCTTGATTCAAAAACTGAATAATTGTTCAAGGGCAAGAACATAAAATGGGTAATTGTTCAAGGGAATGGTGTGTGTGGAATGTGAGTGATGTGATTAGACATGGTGTCAATAAGGATTTCAGGGTTGTTGGTGAGCGTAATGTTTGATTTTTCTGTGGTGTAATTGACTGAAATCTCTCTCATCATATTAGAAAATCATTATTTCATTGTGGAAACTGTTTCATTGTATGAAGAAATGGACAGGTTACAAAAATAAAACAAATTATATACCTTCTATAACACAGCTAAAGCTTTGTATTCCTTGTGAAAAAGGCTAAAAGCCTGTAAATACCACGACTGAGGACAAACCTTTAGCAGTAGATTCTGATTCTGAAATTTGTTCTGTTTTTTCTTCACCATTAGATTCATCCACTTCTGCTACTGTAGTTAACTCCGGCTCACTCTTATAAAGCCTGTAATCAGGGCCCTGAGAAACAACAAGTTATGAGGTAAACAAACAGGCATTTTTGTACGAGCATTTATGTCTTAAGACTCAAAGCAGTTATTTTGTGATGACTCTGTTGTCTCTTTAAGAAAATATTTCATTGTTCAGGTGCTATTGCAGCAGAGTTTTTTGCAGTTAATTTGAATAATATTTGTAGACTTTCAGAAATTACAGAAAAAAATTGCCATAAAACTGCAAAGGGTTGTTTTTCTTTTAAATGACCTTCAAGAAACAAATTTGTATAAGGTTTCAGCAAAAACTGATTCTGAGCCTAGAGTTTCATGAGAACTCATGAATAGCATCACCTAATTCTCTGCAATTTACTCAGATTATTTAAGTCTTAAGACATTTTATGTATGCGCAGAACATATGACAGGAAAATGTGAAGAGCAAGTGGAGCTATAAATAAAACTAAGGAAACAGAAGTAACAAGCATAACACAAAAGTAGCCAGATGACAAAATAAAAATTGTGACTGTGCGAAGGAAAGAGGATGCTTCAAAAACAATGTGGCAATTTAAGCCACTTACACAGTAAGATCCATTTCTCTGATATCCTTGAACTTGGTGAATCTTCTTTTCTTCTGGCAGATGTACTGGGCCCCTGCTATAACAGAGCAAGGAGCTGCTATCACTGGGCAGAGAGGGGATTATGGGAAGATGCTCTGTAAAGTCATAGGACCGAGGAAGTGGAGGACGAGGTGGGACTACTTCCTCTTCCTAAAGATTGTAGAATAGTCACCTTATTTAGATGTGTACACCTGTTACAATTACTTACAACGTAAAAAGAAAAATATTACACCAACTACATATTTTGGAATTAAAGGGACCATGTCACACAGAAAAAAGGTCAAAACAGATTTATTTTCTTTGTGGGGTTTTTTTCCCATTTTTCTTTGTTAATTTGTTTGCTTGCTTTTTGTTTTATTACAACATTTGGACTGAAATATTTCAATGGTTTCATTACTCAGCTTATCAAGATTTTCAATTCTAACACCTGCACTTTCTGTTGGACATATATGAACTCTCTGAACCAGTCTTTTAAAAATTAAGTGTATTTTTAAAGAATGTTACGTAAAGGAGACTTTTAGAAAGTTCTGTAAGCCAGATGTATATTGCATACACTTCAGATAACCATGACACTGTCCCTTTAAAACTATAACTTCTAGCCAGATTTTCAGAGGAATTGGACATTTGGGAGCTCCCACAGTTTAAGCTGTTCTTGTGGGTGCTCTGGCCATCTGAGAACCAGGCTCAATATGTGAATAGACATACAAAGCAATGTATTTCTTCCCATGAAAAGCGTGGTGGGTAGAAAACAAAGCCATAAATCAGGGTTCATATTTCTAGGGTAAGAGCCTAGGGAAAGGAAAAGCTGAGAAACTGAAAAGAGAAACACACTAGTGAGAATGCAAAGAGACAGAACAAAAGACAGTGTTAGAATTACTAGTGTTGATACCAGTCTTGAAAAATAATTCATAATGCAAAATTTGCACAAGAACATACTGAACACGAACTTCAGACATCCTTAAAACAATTATGATAATGTTAACTTCTATTATAGGTGTATTAAAAATTCAGTGATGCTAAAACTGTAAATAAGCTACAACCATACCTCATTCTTATACTTAATAGCTGAAAACGTCCATGATCCCATGATGCCTGTTTGGGGGAAGGAGAAAGACACAGAAAGAAAGAGAAAAAATGTTTTCAATAAACAGCTTTTAAAATATGAACTATAACCTGTGGCTATCAACCAAATACACAAAGCATCAACTTAAAACATATTATTGCTTTCTTCTTCCCTCAGCAATTACACTGTTTTTTTCAAACATACAAAAGCAACTATGGAGTTTATCCTTTAAAAAATGTATATATCTTGGGAGATAAAAACAATCAGTTTACCGGCATCGGAGGAATTTCTTTGCTGTTTATGTTTACTTAATCCCTCCATGACATCTTGAATTCTCCATAATTCTTTCTGAATCTGAGCACGCTGTATCCCTGCTGACTCAGTCTGTCAGTAAATAAACAGCACATACAAGCAATAAGTTAGATACATTGCAGGTGGAAGAAAACAGTCGTCTTCTTCATTCAGACTACACTGCATATCCTTTCCCAATGAAGAAAACCAAAATGCAGTAATGACAGACACTCTCTTTTCCCATACAAAAAGCAACACTGAAATATTGAAGTAAACATGAAATGAAAGATTCATTGTTGTCACAGCGTGCCTGCTAATTTAAAAAGCAATTTGCTAGTTCAATTTCCACTTAAGAATAGAAATGTATCCACTGTCTCCAAATAAAATCCAGGCAAACATTGCACAAGAGATCCACGTACAACAAAAGAAAAGGAATCATCAGTCCCAACCCTAAAATAGGTGGAGATGAACATGGTGTTTGCAGATGAGCCTATAAACTGTGGGCCTAGTTGTATTCATGGTCATGCATCCTTTGGACTGCAAATTTCTCAGCTCTTGGGCTTCCTTGTAATCTCTCTTTCATAGCTGCATAGAAAATCAGTCCCTGGAGCAAAGAGCATTTAATGCCTCCCAGCATGGACCTATTCTTCTGCCTTCTGCCCTTCCAGCCTATTCCAGCTAGTACGTTCGTGTGTGTTCGTGTGTGTGTGTGTGTCTAAGGTATCCCCAGAAATTCAGAACTTACAGAACGGTCCAGTCCTCCACACCACAACGCAGCCAGGTAATATGATACACATCAGAACTCTTCATATTTGAGACACAAAGCAATGCCTAAAGTATTTTATTTATAATTCTTTTAGATGGAAAGATTTAATTACATTTCTAAATATTCCATTATATGGAAGGATTTGTGTGAAGAATTAATGACTGCCATAGCAACTATGATGCAAGAAAACTACCCTGTTCTGGACTGGACTCCATCACTGCAACAGAAAGAGAAGGTCTTCCAGGTACAGGAAAACCAGCTTCAAGAAAAGAGGAAAAGCTGAAGACCTCTGAACTTAAACTTTTAATGTACAAGGTATAAAAATAAATTAATGCAACATATGTCCCCCCTTTCTTTCATTTGCGTAGTTTTTAGGTAAAATCATAGAAAATAAAAATGACTTCAGTGTCTTTGAAAGCCTATGTCACACCTGAATTTCTCCAAGTCGATCGAGTTGCTCCTGCATATGGTTTCTTGTTACAGTTACATCATACTCCAATTTCTCATAGTCTCTCCAAGCTCTTTCCAGTTCCTAGTTATGTAAACAAAACAATTACAAATGCACATTCACGTTAAAAAAAGGAAGTGTATTTATTTTTCTTTATTCAGTGGCATGAAGCTTCAGGAAGTAATGAATAAATAGATATCAGCAATAAATAAATATGTATTTTAGATAATGCAATGTTTAAACATTGCACTGATTTTCTAATGATACTGAATGGAATTCAAACAAACAGCATTTTCTTAAAACCAAAAAGAAAACAGACAAGGGAAATATCTTCAGAATATTTCTTTATAGTCAGGAGGCTTGAGGGTCTTAAGCTGTTCTTCCACTGAGGCAGAAAACTCACAGAAATGGATGCAAATTTGTCTCTTTTATCACATGGAATACACGTGTGAGTGCACAGCATGTGCATGTATATGCAATGTATTATACAAGACAAATGTAAGTCATGCAACCCTGCCTGTAAGGTTACCAGTGAATGCCTCAGGCTTCCTAACACACCATTATTTTACATATGTGAAACTACAAACACCAGAAGGAAGAATGTGTAAAAAGAAAACCTTCTTTGAGGTCAGCTCTACCATCTTGCTTTTTAAGACTAGAGCAAGCAATTTACTCGATTTAGCATAAATTAAGAAGTTAATGAGGGATCCTGAGGATTTCCCTTCCCCCAAATCCATTTTCCTTGTTCAATTGATTCCTTATACAACATAGTCTCATGTTCAGGCTAAAACCAGTATTTCAGGGCCTGCTTTGTATCAATTTCACTACAGCAACCACTAGAATTTGATAAATAAAACTCTTTTTTTTGTGTGTGTGTATATATATTAAGTGGGCAAAAATGACTCTGGCTTGTCATTTCAGTGGAGAAATCATGAAGTAGGAAAGGACAGAAAGTAACAATTTCCTTCCTCACCCCCTCCCACTTTATTTATGGTTTTGCAAAGTTTATAACTTTGCCTTTTTCATCCTGCAGCTGCTTTGCTTCAAATAAGTCACCTATCTAGTCAAATATCTCATAAAGTTAGTGGTTGCTCTATTTTACCATCACATAAAATAGCTTATTTGCATTGTTTACTTCTTCTGTAATTAAATTTTCATATTATAAAGATGAAAATTACCACCTCAATTAAAGTCAGTAAGCACTCATTCCTGGATGAAAAAAGATTAATAAAAATTAAGGACTACCCAATGAATATAATGGAACGATCACTTTCCATCTGTCTTTGACAAAAATCCAAGCAAGTGAAAGACAACTGAGCTTTGTTGGAACATAATGAAACACAACCAAAGACAACCCAATTAAGTATATGAACATGAAGATAATGGTTTAACACTTCACTGAGTTTTACCAGCAAGAACATAGTACTTACTGCAGTGGCTCGTGATACTTCTCGACAAGTGCTAAGCAGTCCATTCTGCAAGTCATCTCTCTGTAAGACTACATTTTGTATGGCTGCGGGATTATCAGCATTCATTTCTATCTCTTGACTTGCTGATAGCAAAGCTTGCTCAAGCGTGTACTATTATAATAAAAAGAATTATTTTTAATGTGCTGCATCATTGGGTTGATTTTCATTTTAGTTCAGTTATCAATGTTTTGATAATAAGCATGTAAAATAACATCCACTTTAGGTAATAAATACAATTGTCCTACTTTCTCCTTGTGTAGCTGCTGAAGCTTCTCCTCCAGTGCTTGTACAACTTTATCTTGTTCACATAAACGGCTAAGCTTAGCCTAGTACATAACAAAACAATCACAATTAGGATTTAATTTTTAGCATCTTCAGCAATAAAAGTATAACTTGATCAAATCATTACATGTATCTATGTAAAATGTTGTCACAATTAAGTATGAATTCTAAAACTATGAAGGCATCAGTCTTGCATTTTCAAATTAAGAAACCCTCTTAAGATACCATGAAGTAAGTATTATTATAACTTGAAACAGCATAGCTCAGAGCACAATTTTGATTCTACAGCTAAACCTTTATGACTTAATAACAGGTATCAAATAAAATTCTAACTTACAAATTCCTCAGTATCATAAAGAATACTGTATACATTCACAGACTTTCCCATGATTTATTTCATGCAGTAATTTTTCAGGCAGTAGTTTTTAATTGTTACCAGTACTATCCATGCTCTGCTGTTTTAGCTCTGATAGAGGCTTAGTTATGACTAAAACTGTTCCATCCCAGCACAAGTTTGAACAAATAACTGCTCTAACTCTAACCAATTTGAAACAGTTTACCTCTCTATCTGAACAACTTTTTTTAGTTCAACTTGTACTGTTTTGACTTTTATAGTCTAGGATAATACTGACAGCCTGCTTTCTGTTTTACTCTTAAAATAACATCCCTTAAATCGTTATATCTACTCTTAGTTGCAGGAATGACTAGACATGCATATTTGGCATATACATTATGACTATACGTACATATTTTTTGCAACCAATTTTGCACCAAGGCATTTTCCTTTAGTAATTAGCAACCCAATACTCTGAATGATAACTACTCATGCCAGTTTTTGGTTTTGGAGTATCAGTCATACCTCCTAAGAAATTATATCTTTCATGCTTATAACTGAGTAACTATGGAGTTTTCCCCTTCTAAAGTAATTAATTCCTTTCTATAAGTAATTGACCTTTGAACAGATATAATACCTGAATTTCAGCCTAAAAGGTAAATACTACCTGCAAGTTGGTACCTGTATTTCTTATTGCAAAGAAACTTATGCCTTTCAATCTCACATAGCCATTTCTGTTGGTAATCACTTATATCAAGGGTGTTTCAAACACAAAAGTCAAGGGGATTATCCAATAAAAAGACAAATACCAGTATCTCCAAGGAAGAAGAAATACAAATCACTTACATCAATATCCAGCTCTTCAGTTCTATATTTGTATAGTGTACCCCTACATTCTTCTTGTGATAACTATAAGGAAGAATAATATTGCCATAAAACAACTTAATTGGGCTATGAAAACGAAACTACTGTTCAGCTTAAACAGTTTTATCAAAGAAATCAGCTTTTGCTTAAAGTTCAAACATACAACACAGAACAATATATTTTTAGCAAATATATTAATGAAGATAAGTAAATGGAATGTCAAGCACACCGCCAGTGGAAAGTTGCATTAACTTAACCGGCTATGTTTCTAATGCAAACTGGATTTTTAAAGATGTACAACTAACTTGATCAAACATGGATTATGTAGAAAGATGAAAGTGTCAGAGTACACCTAAACACAGTTATTCGTCATTATGTACCTTTCCTTATGTGCATTCTAAATGCAGGGACTCATTCTACTTGGAATTAAACATTTTAGGCCCACTAAGGTCAAGTGTTTTCTCAAAAGGGATATTCTGATGTGAATCTGAAATCAGAATAGAATGACCTAAGTACACAAAATGTGTGCAAAATATCTCATTACAGACATATGCCCAATAAGTGACACCAAACACTTTTCTGTCTACTTTTTCATGTGGATTCTCTACTGTTCAACAGAGTCTTACCAGAAATACCATCAATGGAGGTTTTTCTATTCTATCTTTGGTTCTAAGCAAACTTGCCTCCACATGTCAGTCAGCATGTAAGTATCTTCACACCAATTTCATACAGCTCCTCACATTAAGTTCATAACTCTTTCAGTCTCTGAACAGTAACAAGAATTAAAAACATTTTACACGAAAAAGGTAGCTCCTTATTTTAGAATGTGCTCACAAATAGTAACTACTTAGCGTCCTAAAGAGCATAACCCTATCAACCTGCACATTCTATTTGATTAAGAACATGTGTGCACTGAGTCCCAACACAGATGCTTTCCCCTCATGTCTCTCTCATATTAGGTCACTGTGACTAAACAGTGCAAGAAAGACTATAAAAACGTTAACGGACACTTATAAATAAAACGACTAGGGAAGGGTTAATCAGACAAGCATTCCAAACATACAGTAAACCTTCTACACACTTAAGTGTTTCATTTCAAGACATTATGTCCACATACCTCATGCAAATGCACCTGGTGACAATTTAGAAGTATGCATAGTGTATTAAAACCACAGAGTTAGTTTCTTTAAAACGGACGCTTTATGAAAATGAGTATTGGAATATGAAAAAAGCCACAGCACTTTTGCACCTCATGAATGTCATAAAAATCAAGATATCCATTTAAACTTGTACTATTGTAGAGTTGTGGGTTTTGACTGTTGATCTTATCACAATGAGAGAAAAATGAAGAATGGAAATATTTAAAAAACTCATAAACATGGCCAAATGTCTTAAACTTATGGAGAAAGTCTAGTTATATTTCACAACAAAGATTTTACAAAAAGATTACCCCTATTAGATAAATATATCTTCCAAAGACACTGCTCAGCATTTTACATAGGGTGCCTTGAAAAATGTAAGAATTTTTTTCAAGCCAGTATTTTTTACATTAAAAAAATTCTTTTATAGAGACACATTTATTTTTTTTTGGCATTTCAACCTTAATTATAGCCAAGTTTAAAATAGCCTGTCAGTTCAGCATCTTTACCCCTGCCTACCTCCTGAAAGGAATAAATTTGAAGCATTCAGAAAATGAAAATACATTTTCAAAGTACACTATACATGTGCTAATTCTTCTTATTAAAATCCCATTACGCTTAAAGAATTGCTGCCAACTTCTTGCTTTTGTCAGCAGTACTAGTTTCCCACAACAGGCACTGCCAGAGATCCACTTCATTTCAACATTTCTACTGCAACATTTTACACAGAGTTAGCGCAAAACCTTGAAAAATAGTAGGAAACACATAATCCATCTCTGACAAAACAGTAGCTTCTCTTTCCACACCTCTTTTATAAATCAGCTTAAGACAAAAAGTGGAGAATGGTATCACATCCTACTGGAATGATCAGAGGAACTGCAGCAGACAGTATGCCATTACAAATTACAAGGAAGGTGCACAACCCTGTAGCCCTGGAAAATGCAACGATCAAGTTTTCAAAATATATTTTACGTCATGTTCAACAAGAACCCCTCTTGCCAAATCATTCCTACAAATACTTTACCAGGACAGTAATTTCAGAGAAAGAGTGCCACCTACTGAACCAATGACATGACCTGCTGCTGACTTTACACTTTCCCTTGATGTCTGCCTACTCAAACACAAAAAAAATCCATTCTTCTCAACAGTTGAATACACTGTATGGCTCCCAAACACTAAGCAGCAGCACCCAGAAAACCTACAAATAAAACTTACCATTTTTGAAAGGCAAATTGCACACATAGAGTTTGTCCAAACATGTATCTTACATGTGAAAAGGTAAAGTGACCGTAATTGAATCTCATCTTATATTAGAAATAATTTGTCATCTACTTTACGGTCCCACTGTACAATCCCCATCTCCATCAAACACCAGTACTACATGAATCACAGAACTGAACAAAGCCACACAACACTATGTCCTTACAGGGAAATTTCATCCTAAATAAAAGCAAATTGGGCAAATTTCTCTTGAGACATATGGGGTTAAACCCATTTAAGCAGTCAACATTAAAAACATTTAAGTGGCAGTATTATTTCATTACCTTATAAGCTATTTTTAGATGCCACTAACCATTTTGATTCAATATATACACAGCAGGAAATTTCACGCTCTTGAGAGCACACTAAGTATATCTCTGCAAGATACAACACATAGGAAATTGAAACAAGACAATCTAGGATATTTTATGGGGAGCATAAAGTTAAATGTCAGACTTCCAAGTGACTATTATTTTTGTTTTCTTTTTATTTTTTAAAGTATTTCTTCCTATCAGGAAGCAGGGCAAACTGGCATTTACCCCACAGCAAGCAAGACTCTTCTCTGATTTTGCATAATGCAACAAATAACATTTCAAATACAAAGTGGAAATACAAGATTTTTAGATGAAATACAATCATCTTGTGCTCATAACACAACTTGAAACATATTTCTACCTACAGATCTCAAAATCTAACATGCATAACATTTTATATGTATGCAGCTGCTATAATAATAATGAAGTATGCCACAAACAGGATCTCCCTAATCACAATAGAAGCAAAAACTAAAGACTATTTTGAGATGTATTTTTTAATGTATTAATAACAATTATCCAAAGAAAGACCTGGATGTTAGCTTGTTGCACTCAGATCTTAGGTTTTGCCCCTACAGGGAATTCTCACACATAAGAGGAACCGAGGATAATTCTACTTTTTAAAATCAGCATATACTGCTTTAGAAAACAAGATTAACACACCTCACCTAGTACTAGGAAGAAACAAAACCAAAACCAAGTTAGAAACGGGTTTAGGCTGTTAAAAGCGTCTCTTGTTCTTGTGTGTACATATGGAGTCACTGCTCTGGATTACAGTTGTAAATTTACAGTACAGTCTCTAGAGCAGATTGATAAAAGTGACTTAAACAACTGAAGATGTAACAAACCACAAACAATAATGTCTTATAAATATTTGAAATAGTATATATTATAACTATTTTACTAAAGAACAGTTAATCATTCCAAGCAAACAGGAAGCAAGCCACCTTCAGCTCAGGCACAGTTATACCTGAAATGCCTTTACATTAACACTAGGAGCTGAGCTAGATTACAATGATACATTCAAAGCACCTCAATTCATTACATTTGTGTTGACTTCTTTGTCTCACATATTCTGTTACAAAAATTTGATTTGCTTTAAGAAAAAATTTTAACAGCTAGGCCTCTTTAATAAGAGCAAAACCCAATTTCACTTAGGGCTTACAGGCACCTTACTTCTCCCATTCCTTTCTCAGTTCCTTCAGATCCCTGTCAAAGGTCTCATTTTACACAAAAAAGCACTATTTGGATGATCCTGAAATCAAAGTCTCTAACAACCCTACTGCCTTTGGAAAGCTGGGATTTTTCTTTGATTTTTCTGGATCATAAGAAAACCTACAATGTGGAGTTAACTTAGAAAAAGAAAGAAACATGAAATTAAGCTTCTGCATTTTTTAGAAACATAGCAAAGCATTAATCACAAATAAATGACTGTTCTACATGGCAGAGTGTCTCCTTTTTTTGAACTATGCAACCTTTATCTGTCATTTTGGCTAACTAGGGCATAAAAGTAAGTGTAAGAGAACTGGTCAGATATTCCCTTTTGACTGGCAGCCAGAAATGCACATCTCGTCTGCTGCTAAACATCATAGTCACTTAAGTAAAAACAATACCTTTGTTGTAGTTGAGTCTAGACATTCGTTAAGCATTCCCTGATGTGACAGAAGCTGTTCAATTAAACTCCAGTATCCCTAAGACAATGCAGTGCCAACAGACAGGTATTGGCCATGCTCATAAGTTAATGCAGGTCTCAACTAACAGACAATATTTCCATTCGCATTTCTGATTCTTCTTCCATCTTATGTTTTACAACCATCACTAGATACTCTTTAAGTGTGCACAGTAAAGTCTGCTGTGACTTTATGAACAGGCACTGCCTTTTGGATTTACAGTCCCCAGATCAAAGTAATTTTGATCCTTCCTTTCTTCAGTGGCTAAAGGCTTGGTAGGTGCAAACAAAAACTTGTAAATCCACTTCCTAGAACAAAACAAAATTGCCAGAAATGACCAGGTAAACACCACTCACATGCTTTTGTAGTGGTCAAAAGAAAGAAGCCCCTTTGAACACTAACTGCAGAAAATCATGCTAAGACAGATGTTGGAAGCTTATTGGAAGTTTCATGAATTTACTGGACACCTGCATAAAACATCAACTAATTAAATCGTCTAGACAGAAAAAATTATTCAAAAGGGTACATTTAATACTTAACAACAAAAACGCAGCAAAAGCCATGCTAACGATATTGCAGCATTTTATAAAGCATGGATGACTTGTGGTTTTCCAAAGCAAATAAGAGAAACACCAATGTTATGAATAAATCTGAGGAACAACCAAAACTGTCACTAAGGAAAATTTTCGCAGATGATAAAGCAATTTCATTCACTATCCAAGACCTTACTTGCTGGTACAGTTGCGGTCTTAGCGCCGAGTTCTCAATCATAGTGTGAACCATGGTGATTAAAGGTTCATTCTCTTTCATCTATTTCAAATCAGGAGGAGCATACAGCAAACATCAGTTTACAGCATGGCTAGATTTGAAAGACGACACTGTAAAATATAGCCTCTACTTTAATTTTTTCTAATAATGCAATAGATTACATTTTACCCCATGCTTTTTATATATTCCATTATTCAGTAATATCAACATCTGAAAAGTTTAATAATATCAAACAAATGTATCAAAAATCACATAAATGCTCAAACCCAATATAACACTTATTCACGAACACTCTCCCTTTTAAGAAATAAAAATGCTTAAAATAAACCCAGCTTTGCAGAATATTGAAAAGTATTACCAGATTATGCAATAAGAACACTCAAAGCTTCATCAGAAAAGATTTTAAATTATAGATTCAATAACTGAATGTACATTAAAAAGATATAAGCATTCCCATCCTCAGAATACTGAAACGAGGTTTAGTCTTATGTTCATATATCACATAGTGCCTTTACATACTGCACTGATTTATGTACTTCAGAATTTTGAATCATTACTCATTGTGTTTATCCACACTCCCATGTACAAATGTGAAACTTCCAAAACTGGTCAGAAATTTTATATAGTGACCAGTATTTATTGATACGTATGCAAATGCTAAAACCAGATATGCTGATTACCACAGTACAAATTGCATAGGTTTAAGATTTCAGAGAAGTATGTAACAGAAAATAGCATGGGAATTTTGGTCTTAAAAGGCGGCTTTCCTAACAGCAAGGGAAAAATTATGAAAACAGATAGCTTTCCTCTCCAAAAGAAACTGAAAAGTCCCTTAATACATGATCCCCCTCCTATTTCTGTTTGAAACTTTAGGAACTTTTTGAAACTTCAGGAAACTTTACTAATACCTGTTTCAAGTATGGTTACACAGGAACGAGGTATGAGTATGTATATTTATGATCTTTCAGTCTGTCTTTATGTTATCTAAGCACTCCCCATGGCAAGGTTTTGTTTCACAGATCGAAATGCAACAGAAAGCCTGACTTTGATGCTTTTTGGAATTTCTTGCCCCCAATTATGTAGGAAAATGCTACATTGTGCATTTGGAGGAGTATTTTTATTTCTTCCTTAAGGGAAATCTATGTTGTTGCGGTTTTATACATTGTAAAGTCTGATCAGCTGACAAGTTAATTAGCCAATGAAAAGTACCACAATCTTAAGGAAGCAAGCTTCTGATGCTTTGCTTGTTCAAGGCAGAGAAAAAAAACCCCAAACATGCAACCCCTCCCATTTATTCCATCACCTATAGCAGACAGACAGAAAACTAGAACTGCCACAACAAGTTGTTCTCCCTTTACAGAAAAATTTTGTCCAGATAGTGGGTGCACTGGGTAATACCAAAAGATATCGTAATAGTAAGACCAACAATAATGTCCAAGGTCAATCAAACTATAGTCAACTGAAGTATTTGTAAAGGAAAAATTGCTTGGAGACTGAAATATTTTATTAGGAGTATACTGGTTTGGATGCATTTCTATTAGGATTTCAACAGCTTCAGGCTCTTGGGGTAATTATTTTTACAATATTTCATTTTTTTCCCCTTACTGACCAATAACAAACAATGCTGGAAAGAAATTCTGTGTAACTGTTCAAAGATTATTTTCACCCAGATTAGAAAAAAAGCAAAGAGGATTTGCTCAAGACATGTTCTGAAGTAACGGTTTGTCCTCAAGTCAGCTTTAAATTCAATTTATTGGACTTTTTCCCCGATATTTATTACTATTGGTGCTTAACCGTGCCTATATAACACTGTTTGCAAAAGCCAGCTATTTCCAGAAAACCTCCACCTCTTTAAGCTCTTATGGAACAGATCAAAACCCAGATAACTGGTAAAATAATGCCAACTGTAGTAGTCAAATATAGCAAGTTTTTTCCCCCTTTAGGAAATAATGTTTCCAAAAAAAATACTGACATTTAATTATTGAGAATTTAAGTTCTTCAGGGAGTGTGTATCTATCACAAACTTTCCATTAATTAAAGCTAGTGCAAAGACAAGGCAAGGTGTACTGAAGAACTGGCAAAGTAAACCAGTTAAGCAGGATAATTCCTGCAAGTCTCATTCTCTGAAAGGTGAAGATGATGCCTATTTTGTGTTCTTAAAGCATTACCATTTCCCAAATGGAAACTGGACACTATTAACATTGACAAAATAGCCCAAGGAAAAATATTTACTTGTTCATAACAGAAGTAAGCCTTGACTTCCACTTCAGGCTAAAAAACATTACCTCTGTACAGTAAAGGACCTTTTAGATCTTATGTATCATACTAATAGTATTATACTGATAGAGCCTCTCTAATTAAGGAAGTCACAAAAATCAGCATTAAGATTTTTATAAGCAAACTGAAGTGTGAACTGCCTGATGCCTCACAGCAACACAACCAAATAAAATCCAGCAGCCTTGGCTTTATTGCCTTCCACTTATTTACTACCCAGATGATCCTTTATCTTTGCTTTTACCTTTACTGATGTAGTATACAAAGACATTTTCCATTTGGAAAAAAAAAATCCACCTCCTTGACATAGGAACTATATGAAGAGCTAAATTACTTATAAGCAAGCAACTGAATGGGTATTTTGTGTTTTAAACTGGAAAACTAAGCTACCGACAATTTGTCGGTCTTCCCAAATGTGTTATCCATGTTTGATAATGAGCTGGGGAGATGACATTTCAGTATGTGCCTACTTGTGGGCAGCAATCAGCTGGAATAGTGGGTCCACTACCAGAACAACTGACATCACTGATAAGACCAGAAGTTAAGGGTGACAAAAGACTGAGCTCAGTTTGGCAGTTTTATCCATTTCCTCTCAAACTTCCTGATGCTAAAAAAGCAGCAGGAATAGAACCAGATTAAGGCTTTCTCCCACCTTTTCTCTGCTCTTTAATTTTCTGTCTAAAGAAAGAAGGAAAGAGTACTTTTCCTTTCTGCCTTCTTTTTACAGAAATGCTGTCTCCAGCACAGTCTTTTTTCCCCCATCCCATGGGGCCCCTGTCCTTCAGCCTCCCTTCTTCCTCTGGGGAAGGGAAAAAAAGCAGCAGCAGCAGAAAGAACAGGGGTGCCTGGGTCAGTAAACTAATTTTCCAGATAACTTGAAAAATACAAGTTAAGAGTAGTATCCTATGTGTTGCTAATATAGGACATAGAATTTCTGTGTGGAAACACAGTTCTCTGATATAATACAGGACATGTCAAGCTCTACCCACCCAGTCCCCCATGTACTACTCCAGCCTCCAGAAATTTACTATCTTTTCCCAGAAACACCTTCAGCATCTCAGAAAGAGGGTGGTGAAGAGGAGAAAATAGAAGCAAAGCACCAAGGCAGTATGGATGCTGCCTGGGGCACCTTCACTTCATTATCTGACAATTTCTTGTTCAAACTCTGTTTATTTATACGCACCCCTTGAAAACTGAAGGAAACTGAACATGGAAGAAGCAGCAGAAGTATATGAGCAATTTAACACCTAAATTATTCAAATGAATAGCCATTTCAAAAAACAGAGGACAAAAAAAAGACTACATGGAATTAAACAGAGCTTCTACTGTAACAAACCAATCTGGGGTATTCTAAAATCAACATGACAAAATGCATGGAGAGTTCTATGTAGATAGCTAGAGCTCAGAAGAAAAGCACTGTTCAGCCAAAGAAAAGTTTTACCATCAACATAAAATTAAGAACTGTACTACAAGACTGGTTAGCTGGCATTCTCCATATTAACAGCAAAATTCAAGTGGGCCCCCTCCTGTCACAGCTTTATTTAAAAAGGAGAAAAAGAAGTGTCTTGTTTCTATTTGAAAAAAATATGTTCCAACTTTTCGTTGCTATTATTTTAATTACTGGGTACAAACACATTAAGGAGACTGCTGGCTTGGATTTAGCAACGCACAATAAGTGATCCCTTAAAATTCGATGATGCAGAAGAGTAAGATTATTTGTGCCCTCATAACTTGTCCCATGTTGGCAAACATTGCTGTGGTTGCTCAGGGTTGCTATCTATGTCCAAAACCCTACTACTAAAAAGATAAATGAGCCTCTTTCTTACCTCTCCCTGAACCTTGAACTAGTACAGTGGTTCACACAACCTCACTTGAAAAAAACCCAATGGATGACCGTCAGTCATTCTTTTGGTCATAAAGCATCAAAGAAATCATATGGCTGGATGTGTGTGAGTAAGTCTCTTCACTCTTTTTTCCCCCTCTATCTCTGAACTTCAACAACAAAAATTCTGAAGATGTAATAAAGAAAACTTCAAAACATTAGAAATTCTAAACATCTCGGGAGCATGACTTTAAAAAAGACTATGAGATTCTTAAGCCTTGATAAGAAAGTCATTTAACCAGCAGACAACTTAATGAAACAGCATGAAAGTTACCCTTCCAACACGCGAACTTCAGTCTGCCTGAAAACTCACCTGTGCTAACTTAAACTGTGCAAACTTAAACTGTGCAAACTTAAACTGTGCAAAAGCTAAGTACAAACTTACTAATTATTGTTATGTACAGAACTAATCTATTTGTGAACAAAAAGGAGAGAGGTGAAAATAAGAGGACTAGTGTTCCACAACATATTCCAGGAAAACCAAATTCTCACACAATTTTCAGAGAAGTATGAACGGAAATACCTGATTTAAGTGTACTGGACATCTAAAGTTCAAAGAGGGCAAGTGATTATGCAAGCTGATTAAAAACGCGGATAATGAGGAGGAAATGCCTCAATTAGACTAAAAGGAAGTTTGATGCTTTCCTTTCCAACAAAACAAAAAAGTGATAACGGACAGAGAGATAATAAAAAACATAAATAAGATATTACTCCTAGAACCAATGGTCTGTTGGGAGGTTTATTTCATACAGGTAGGTGGTAGTATTACGGTAAAACAAAGAAAAAAGATTATCAGAAACTGAGACAAGTATTCTAACATGCTCTTCCATGATTTTATGATTAAGGCAATATATTTTAGATCTGATAATGACTTCTTACTGTAAGAAGTGCAGCAATTTCTTACATCTCTGGTAAGGGTAATTATGGCACATTCCTAAGATTTAGACACTTCCCTAAATGAATGTTTATCACATCACATTACATTGCTAAATTTTATCTGATGCTAGTAAAGAGAAAATAATTTTTACCACTTAGTATGTTATACACAGGCAATTCTCTCCATTTAATTCTATTATATGGTCAAGCTTGACTACTCAAGCAAGCACATGGTGCAACAGTTTGGTTTTATACCTCACATGGACGGTTTTCTTTTCTTGGCAACAAATTACATTGTTGAAGACATAATTATTATTCCCTTATTACAAAACATTATGAACTGGAAATATTTTAGTTAGGTGAAGTATTTTGGCCTAATTTAACAAGCGTTTTTCCTCCACTCTTTTGGGTCTCCTGCTGTCCTTTAAGACAAGACAGAGTTGTTCAGTACTGCGTATCTAGTGTGCGTTTGTGTGTGTGTCTGTCTGTCTGTTTTTCCATGTGCATATGTGGTTTTTAGTAACTCATTGAAATTGCACCACAGGATCATATAGGGCATAAAATTTCTACAGTTGGATTTAAGTGTAAGGATGAAAAATTTCATTACAAAACCAATAAAAAAGATCTAATGTTTTTTGTACTTTTACGTAATGGACACCTACTTGGTTATATTTCCTCTAAGCACTTATAACTGCCTTCTATAAGCTCTAGAAAAATTTCCCATTTAAAAAATTTTCACGCACAACTTTGTACAGACGTCCCATTTGATTATGCAATAAAGTCATAAAAAGTGGCAGATTATATCACGGTTCTTTACTTGACAATCAATTATGTTAGTGAAGACAGAATTGTATCCTCACTCCATAAGTTATCAGAAATAAAATCTTACATAAATCTTCAAGAAATAACTGAACAAAAGGAGAATAAGTATTGAGCCATTCTACGATTTGTTTATAACACCTTTTCCTGTTTGACATCCCTTTCATTTACTGTCTTGTAGAAAAATCTAACTCTTCTGGAAAACTAAAATTATCACAAGTACTAATTTTCTATAAATTTCATGTGTGTCATATTAGTTTGGAAATATGATTTGGTTAAAGATGATAAAATGTTACAGTCAGTGTTATTATAAGAAGAAAATAAAGAACAGAAAATTAATGTGAGTAGGTACTGTATTCTAATAAATTTTAAACTGAGTAGGTTTTTTTTCCACTACATGTCAAATTTGTAATCAATTAAGATACTCTTTGCTACTTAAAAGGGCACTTAATTAAATATCCAGCTTCATAAAACACACTGAAAATCCTTCTCCCCAAATATTTCCAGCTTAAAAGGAGCAGGCAAAAAGCATTAAGAAATGTGAACACATAAGAAAATTGCAAATCCCACCTGATGATCCAAATATATGGCATTCCTTTGAAGGTGATGTGAAAGAATCTCATTCTACCAGGCAGCAGTCAGGGGGGAAAGGAAAGGGACAGAAAGTGCAGAATGCATGAGAAGATTGTTAGAAGACGTAAATGAGACAGTGATCTTTCATGTAGAAATATAATTCTGCTTTTTGTGCCTTTTCTTGGTGAACTGTTAATAACTTTTGATTCCAAAACAAAAGTGGTAAGAGTTTGCCACAAACCAAATTGTGAACTACTACATTACATTTTGGTTTTAAGTACAAATATACAGTAGACTAACAAAAAATGACTATTACACAGACAACTATAAACCCTTTGACAAACCTGTGTTTTAAACACATCCCAATTTTTGTACACAGATTACAAATAAGATTGTATCTGATCTGTGGTAATGTGAATAATAAATTAATCTTACGATCTACCACTATTCATTTTGTTTACAGTACCAATAAAATTAAAATCTTCAAACTTGACTACAATATATTTCAAAATATTCCTTTGCAATTTTGAGTCAGTATCAAAAAGCTGTAATAAAGCCTCAAAGGGTTAATAGCAGAACATCAAGTACACAAAGAACCCATGTTACTCTATTCTACTCCCTTAGTAGTCAAGAGAATTTTGCACTACTGGCACAATGTAAACTTTGATTAATGAGTGACTACAAGTTAGTGAATGGTACATGACACACATTGCTTTATAGCTGACCTTTGGGCTGCTGGCCTCAAGTTTTAGTTGCATGAGCTGTGCTAGTGTGTGTTCCCGGATACTACTCAGTTCAGCTTGCTGCCGTCTCAGCTTTATTAGCAGCAGCGTGAGCTCCTCTGGCTGAAGGAGTGCAATGTGAGAAGCCAAAGAGTAGAAAAAAGGTTAAATATTATCCTAAATAACACTTCATCAAAATAAGGGTTCTTAGTATCTTTCATGTAAAAACTTTCTATAGTGATACAACAAAAGATCCACCATTTCCCCAAAACTTACCACTCTGAAATACATAATGAAGAGTAAAGTTTTAACTATTCAAAACACCAAACATTCAAAACATTCTGTTTACAGGACAAGAAAATGAGGATATTGCAAGAGAAAGTCTACAGCTCCCAGACTTTTTCTGACATCACATCAAACTGATGATATTGACTTAAAAGAAGTGGGGGGAGAACTCCAGCTCTTAGTATATCATTATCAGTACATGGACACCAACTTGAGCTTGGTAAAAGAATAAAAAAATTCCCTCAAGATAATTTAGTTTCTAAAGCAATTCTTCAAATGCATGCATCAAAATTTAGAGAGAGAAAAAAATCACAATAACTGACCTACATCTTTTCCAGAATAAAACTGCAAAAGCATGACAAAAATAATTTACTGTCCCATCTTCCATAGGTCTGAGGCTACCAGTTAATTTATTTCTTTATTTTTATGACTAAGATGTTAAATATAGCTTTAGGCAGGGATGAAGACTAGTATTCAAAACCCAAGATATATATATTATCGAAGTAGAGTCACACTCAAATGAGTATTTGTCAGGTAATTTAACCCAGATTAGTTTAGGTCAGTTTGGGAAACTACTTGAACCATTCCTGGGAACCACTTCTATTAGCAATACTTCAAACAAAACAATTGACATCACAAATATTTTTGTTATGTTCCTGATTTGTTTCTGTTTCTTACACTTCTCCAGAAACCAGTCTTATAAGAAGTTAAATGTTCATCCAGTATTTTGATTTCCTCACAACTTCTGCAAATTAAAAAAAAAACAAAAAAAAACCACCAAACCCAAACCCCAAAACACACCATAAACCCTGTTTTTTTCTCTCCCACAGTCACAGAATACTCCCAAAGCAAAGAATTAAAGAAAAAAGCTCCAGGGAACCATATATTAAATTACTAAAAACCAAATACCAGTTTCTTAGAATATAAAGAAGAAAAACCTCAGAGAAGTGTGGCATCGGCACAGTTTTGAGCTCGTACCTAAGTAGCCCACAAGAGGGAGCAAGGGATTTCCACATAGCTTCACTTTTCAAAACCATTTGCTTTGAGGGTAAAACTGACATCAAAGCCAAATTGTCTAATGTCCAATCCTCCTCTTAAAGTACTCTTTCAATATCTAGACTTAAAATACTTAATTTCACAAAGAAAGTGTAAGTATCCAGACTGCTACGCAAGACACTTTCAAGCTCTCTCAAAAAAATCAGTGACAATGATTTCAGCCTTAAAATTAGCATAATTTCAAAGCACAAGGAATAATATCTTTAGAAATAAGAGAACTAAAAGCAGCATCTTCCAACAAAAGGAATAGTGAATCACTTTTCAGCATCAAAACTAATCCCGGTATGTTCTGCAAAAGCCCAGTTTCGGTGCATTAGGGATAAACGATTCAATAGTTCTGAAGTTCCATGTTTGCAAGCAAACTTTTTGCCATACAGGAGCCCATCAAACAGTAACTCCTACTTCTCTCTAGACATTCATAACGTTGCAAACATTTTTGACATTGCTGTAAGTGCTGTGCTTAAAACAGCTCTCTGGGCTCTTTCAAAAGGCACAACAGAATTTTGTTTAAAGAGCTACCTACAGGTTTCCTCCTCTGGTGCCTGCAATGCTTGTGCTGTGGGTGAGACTCCTGGTTTCTACAGGCAGAAGCTTGGACCTCCTTGCCCCCTACCACACTCATCGACCCATCTCCAGCAGCAGAACCCAGAAGAGATGATGGGGCCATGAACCCAAAAAAATGTCAGCAGAAAACAAGGCGCAGAGATAAAGCACCAGCTGCCAAAGGTCAACCTGGAAGTTGCTGAAGGTGCCAAGAATTCATGCTGGGAAGTGCAAGAAACAGGGGTTGACGGAGCGGAAGGATTGACTGGGGAACTGCTGCCCATAGTACGATTCAAAATCTGCATTCTCAATTTATAACAGTCTCAAACAGTAATTTCAGATGGACAAAGAAAGTTTACAGAAAGGACATGAAACCTGATAAATAAATGTAGTAAATTTAGGACAATTTCTTAGCTTTTGGCTAAGAGTCATGTTTCAACCAGGAAGGTAGGCAGTACTCACTGATACTACTATGATGAAATATCTTCAGCAAGACTTTCAAACTCCATCACAGAAAAAAGAAAGATGTCAGAAAGCCCATAATATACCAAATGTGTTTTTAGTGTTAATGGAAAAAATAAGTGCTCTGCTACATATTCTACCCTCTCCCAGGAATTTCTGTAATGTAACAAAGATGATTAACAAAATATATATTTCTAGAAAATCCAGAGTGAGTAGCTACACAATATTATCAGAATTCAATGTAACCACAGAGTACTCCTTTATTTACTTAAAAATTCCTTGGTAATTGAAACAAAAGCTACATTGAATGCAAGCTTTGAACAGAATAAGAGTTCAGTGTTGCCTTTTCATATTTAGATAATTACTCTTAAGAAGAAATTCATGTACCAAATAAAAATCCAACTCACTGTTTTGCCTTGGAGGCTCTGAGAAGTAACAGGTTGTAAACTCAGACCTGCTGGCATCGATCTTCTGTCAGGCACAAAGACATGCTGTACAAAAACAAAATAGCACAGCATGTTATCTACAAAACTCTATAACTATTAAACTGCTAAAAGGAAAAGTCAAGCCACCTTCATGCTTATGACAAATTTGCTATCATTTGAGCCAGCTTTGGTCAGTCACGCTCCCTGCCGATTTATCATCTAGGACACTTCAGTAGGTTACCTCTAACTAACTTCTCAAAATAACCCAGCTTTCAGGTTCATTTAATTAAAGTCCTCCCTCATAGCTGTTGCCCTGATCACAGGCCATGTAAACAACAGCTTTAGTTTTTCACCCATCACTGAAAACTCTTCAAACCCCTAAGATTTCCGTAAAAATGAAGTTTAAATCTTGGATTTATCCTACTGATTTCAAGAGAACTTCCAATTACCCATCTCTTAAAAACAGGTTTGTGTTTCTAAGTTAATGGAAAAAGCTAGTTATGTAAATAAAAAACCCTCAACCCAAATCGCTTGAAAAAAACAAAGGTAAGTAAGAATCTTGTATAGAAGATGCTACATATGAAATGAAATACTAACACAAAATGTTCCATAGGGGAAAAAAATAAGAAAGTAAAAACATGGCTGAAAGAACAAGGACATACATGCTCTGCAGCACTGACCCTAGTGGTGTTTTTGTGAGTATCACTGATTACTCAATTTCCAGTGCAGTTGAGACAAAGGATGTAAAAATGACTCCTCTGTTGATAAGGACCTAAGAACTTCGCAAAACCAAGACTTAGTACAACTATAGGGTGTTTAAACTGCTTTAAGATACAGGTAACTATTTTTCCTTCCATAAAAAGACAAAAACATCCGAGATAAAAATTAGGTAAGAAGATAAGCATTTTTATAAACAACTCCAGTTTTAAATTCAACCAAAGAGTAATTTTTATGTAATGTCTAATCTACCAAAAATATGCATAACACAAGCATGACTGATATAACAGATCCACATGCAGCACCCAGGTTTACCATTCTTCCTCTCTCTCTTTCACTAATAAAGACTAGTAAAGTTATGCTAGTCAAGTGCCAAGGTTGTGCAAATAAGCTCTGATCTTTTCAGAATTCAAGGCAGACAGATTTATAACTGAAGAGCAGAAAACTACATGTGGAAAGAAATCTGGGTTTTTGAGTTCTCTTAAGAGTTCCAGGTAAAAAAGCTAGAAGGGTAAAAGACGTCTGTACATAGAGCAAACTACCTTGGATAATTTGCCTTGTCTCCTTTTTTACTTCAGGGAAATCTAGAAAAATGCACAGCAATAGCAGAACAACAAGTTTTCACCATGCGTATTAGAAAAATATCTTTTAATAACCTTTAGATTTTCTCCATGAAAGCACTGCTATAATTTAATCTTAATTATAGTAAAATATACTACAGTGCAACATTAGTTATACAGTGCACTATCTACTAAAAATCCTTGTAAAGAGAATTTTTAACTATTAAATCAAGTGTTTTACCTTAGTATGATGCGTCCTGTGTCTGCGATCAATAGTTACATCTCCTCTTTGCACTGGTGAAGACACTTCTGATCTATATGTCCGCTGTGGGGAAGAATATCCTTGGAAACCAGCAATTGAACCCTGAGAAGGTGAGGTGGGAATTGAATGCATTGTTTGATCAGAAATATTAATCATAGTTTTTGGGCTACTTATAGTACTGTGTCTAGTAAGAGTTGTTTGCTTGTTGTAAAACTGACGTTGCTGCCATTCATAGAGCTGCCACATTGTGTCATCACGCATTGACCTCCTTTTTTCTTCAGCTGTTACTGGTCCTATGGCTCTGTCATAAGCTGAGGGCGTTACACTGCAGAGGCTCTCCGGCCGTGTTTTGCTGTTTCTTGGCAGCGTTCTGTAGCCTTCTGGGTACCGGGGTAAAACTTGAGGTCGATGGCTTGGCATGTTTCTTGGTAATGTCTGATATGCGATTACACTGAAACACGAATTATCTTTTTATTAGTGGACAGCATGAATATTAAGGCAATATAAAGTTTTTCAGTATTGGTTAGGTTTATCTAGATAACTTTTTTTAAAAAAATACTATAATTTTTAAATAATGCAAGAAAATCAAAATGACAATTACAGCATCAACTATACTGACTAAATGCACTATAGCAGTTGAAACTGGATCTTCTCTCTGGTTAGCTGCCTGATTACATAATCAACAATTTCTCTTTTGACCAGTTTAACAGTCTGGAAGTGTCAAGTTTGAAACTTGAAACTTGTTGCTGGACTGGTTGAAGTTTTGAAACCTTTGAAGTTCTATACTGTTTCCATATAAGACCATTTAAAATGTTCTCTTTTGAAAAAGTGAAAAAAAATCCTGTTGTTTCCCTAAGAAAATCATAAGCAATTACTTTGGACATAAAAATCCCTATGACTTTTTAACAGTAGACCAAGGAAAAATAGCAGTAATTATCTAATGAAGTTACATTTTCCAATTGTTAAGGACAAGCCACTCTGCATCAGCTATTCCAGTGAAACAAATAGTAAAATATTTCTTGATTTGATAATAATATTGGATTGTTTTTCAAGTCAGATATGAATTCAAAGACTTAATTCTTTAATTTGCTGCCTTATTAAAATTTTTGAGTGCTACAGTAATCTAGCAACTTCTGGTATTAGTTGAAATGCAAAATTTTCTCAACTGAGTATCAATGCATGCCCAAGTATGACAAAGCATTTCTTGTTTCTTCCAGAGGACAAAATCTAGGTCATAAACATTGATTCATTTGACACTCATCTAAAATTCAGATGAGAGCTGCTTAAAGCCTTTTGTTACTGATCACATCTATGATAGATTGCTTGCCCAGATATAACAAAATTGATCTCAAATTGAATATGATTCAGCCATCAGAGGGCAGCAGCTTCTGGCTACATGGCTACAGAATCTGAAGACAGTTTTGAATTACTTCAGTTGCCACAAAAACATTGAAGAAATTATATCAGGCAAATGGCTAGCTAAACCAGCATTATGCACGGTAGATGTTTATGGAATAACCATCAAAGAAACCAATGGTGGTAAAACCCACTTTTCAGTGAAAATAGTTAAGCTGAGTAGTTATGATCAACTTTAACATTTTGGAAAAGAAAACTGCTACAAAGAGCTTTACATATAAAATCCACTGTGGCTTCCAAAGCTTTGCAAGAATTAATGAAGTATTATTCCTACTTTTGTGACTGGACAATTTTCTTTTCATCCAAAAACACAAAAAAGGCACATAAGATTCTAAATCCTATATTGTTGCCACAAAAATCTTCTTAAATACCTCTAAATTTCTTCATATAACCTATCCTTAATGATAAAGGCATCTTCCCCACCTCCATATTTCAAACAGCCCAAGCAATCAAGAGACTTCTGGGTTCAGACTCTAACTTTAAAATATCATTTTGGCTATTCACAAATAGGTAAGGCAAAGCCTGGTATTTTTATTAAGCTATATAGCAGCTAGATATATCTCTCTCACTGAAGCTCCTCTCCCATTCTATTAATTCAATGGCCACCAAAATTCTGTTGTTTCCTTTAAACATTCAGGGTAACTTGAAGCTACCTGAGGTTCTTATAATATGTAAGAGCAGCAATTTAAATTCTGCATGCAATTACTTATATTCTAGAACATTTAGGAGGGTATCACACCCATCTTCTATTTGTAAAACCTGAAAGCTAAAAAGCCCAGCCACCTCAATGTTAAGCTTGTTTTAAATGACTTGAAAACATCAAAACAAATTCACCAGTGTCCTGTTGATACTCGCAAAAATGTCTTTCTAGTCAAATCTCAAATCCAACTGTAGACAGTATTCCAGCTTAGAGCTGCCTTGCACTAAGGGAGGCTGCTGCAGCTAGTCAAGCAGGCATGTACACTGCGAGGTCACAGAATATTTCTGCGACTGTCATCATAAATAGCTCCCTACAAAAGTTCCCGTGCGAAAAAAAAGACTACCACGTGAGTTTATAGATTCTTTACAGGCAGGTTTAATGGTTGTCTCTAGGATTACTGCTGGGTAACAACACTGGTTCTGATGTTCAAGTTGGACCATGTGGAAAAAGCAACTTTGCTGTTAAATGTTTAGGAGCTCAGTTCTGCAATGTTAGGAATACCCTCAGATGGAAATCACCAGCTCCTTATCCCATCCCTAAGCTTTAATGTAAACTGGGACTTCTCTCCACCCTCATTTACCAGTTTAAACGCTAATTAAATTTCCCTCTCCAGTCAGAAACTCACAATCTGAACAAAAATAAAATTTAAATAAACTACATTCTAAAGACACCATTATACATTAGAAATCTGGGTCACTATTCAAGGCCACTTCCACACAGAGCAAAAAACGTGGTTTAAGGCCAATTCTTTTTCAGTTTGCTGCTTTCCTGTAGAACTGCATTTGAAAGCATAGTTTTTGTGCTATCAATACCACCCTTATTTAAACAACAAGTGTTCTTTATAGTTCAAGAATAAAATATTGTTAAGCAGTAACATATTCTTAACAGTACTTCTATTTGATTCCCACCATGAAATCAGATGTAGACAAGTGTAAAAACCCTAAAACTGAAAAATAGAACTATTCAAAATTCTACTGTTTGGTCGCAAGTTTTACAGTTCAATTAAAAAAAAATAATTGCATCAAAAAGCTTTCTCAGGTCTCATTACGTAAGCATCAATAATAAAATAAATACAGAACAGAGTGATTTGCACACTCTTGACAAGTTCAAACTTGATCAAATTACTTATGTTAAGTATGCCATGACACATTAACAATTCCTAATTATATTTAGAGAAGGGCTAAAGACAATGAGGAAAATTTCAACCTGTTTTGGCAAGTGTAAGGAAAACCAATGTAAATTTCTCAAGGTTTTGCCAAAATTGAAAATTGCCCAAAACCCATATTTTGAAATTTGCAGAAAACATGTTTTCTGAACTTGGTTCTATCTTAAGCTCTGCTCTGCCATCCATCTATATGCAAACTCTATTACTTTCTATCTAATGTAATATTAAAAATTATATATTTTACTGCTACAGCTGTTCATCTGGAAGCCAGACTGGAAGGAACATCCCTACACTTCTGTCAGACAGAATTGCTATCAGCACAAGATTCAGTATTGTCAATCATTCACACATAATTGTAAAGCTCCACGAATAAGCACTGGAACTCAATATTAGACCTGGCAGATGTTTAATTTCATGAGATGAGAAATTTTAAGGACTGAATTAGATTTCTATGACTTACTCTAAGGTAAATCTTCTCTCTCTCCTCAATTAAAGCTTGTTTAAAGTTTAAAAGCTCCCTAGAATATTTTTTGAGGATTTTAAATAAAATAATGTTACAAGAATTTGTGAAGAAAACTGCAGAAGAGACAGGGCAATGTCACGAATAGATTTCAAGAGGAAAAGGAACTGTTCTGATTTATGGCACCTTTTCTCTGCTAGGACAAAGGAATCACTAACATCTAGAAAGAGTTTCTGACCATTTCTATTTATTAAGTTATTAATATATTTTAATTTACTAATAAACACTTAAATGTTAATAAAAGAGGACCTTTAATAAATCTGCCCTGAGTAGTCACCCAGGTACTACTTACAGAGAGCAATGAAACACATATTTACGTAAGGCAGACTTAAAAAGTAAAGAATCGATCCAGGATACAAGCCTATGTATTATTTGCTAGAAAACTTGGGGAAAAAAAATATTACTGCAACCTACTTACCCTCTTGTTTCTTCTTCCTGTCCTTTCCCTCTTTGTACTTTAATCCACTGTTCCAACTGCAGCATTGAATTAGTCCTCTGCATAACTCTTTCAGATTCTGGATGTGACTGAATTGCATCATAACCTCCACCTCCAGTGTCTGCTAGGACAACACCAACAGCCTTATTCTCAGACCCATTTAAATGAACAGGTCTGAAGTGTCCAGCTTGAATTGCAGTTATGGGTAAAGTCCTATATTCGGATCCCAAAGGATTTAACTTTACGCTGTTAACTTTCGTTAATGGTTTATCTTGCCCAACCTTCTGGAATCCATATTTTTCAGCTTCCAAAGCTTTCTTCTCCTCATGTTTGCTCATTTCTTTGTTTCTTTGGTTATTTTGTGCTTCTGGTTTAATTAGCACCCGATGGTTTGAAATATTATTTGCCTCTCGATGTGGTGTATTTTCAGTGGTTAATTTCTCTACCCTGGAAAGGAACACAAAACAAGCCACAATATATACAAAATACTCATTAAAAATAGTAATAGAAAATTAAAAGTAAATATGCTTTGTTTATCAGGATAATTTGAGTGAAATCCTGTTCAGATGGTTTACACCAGTATCATGCCTTTGAGAGAAAAATCCAGGGCATATTTTCACAATATGAGCGGGTTTGCTCCACACTTCTCTATTTTCTTGGTTATTTTAAATGCATTTACAACATGGGGTAGATTCTTGAAGCCAACTTCAAATTAACAGCCTAGAAAAAAATGGGCACAAGAGGAAATAAAGCCGAAGTCTGAAAAAGTGCATGATTGGTTCCTGAAGGGTTGGATATTCAAATGGTAAAAATACCCAGTGGCTCTCCCAAGAGCTACAGCTTCCAAATGTCAACAGCCTGAAATCCAGGTGATTTTTAAAGCTATCTTGAAAAATGATAGCAGATTACATTGCCGACTAGCTTGTGATTCAAATACTGCTGAATGAGCACACATAATGAGCTCGTTTAAAGAAAGCAAGCAACTTTTCACAGTCACTGCCATTAATTTGGTTGCACTTGCATGTTATCACTTCGGCTGGCACATATTTTGTGGAAAATAACTGTGGTTTCCCTAATTTTAAGGGGGAAAATAGCTGCTGACTTAGGGTACTATGCCACAAAAATAATGATATTTTTAGAACTACTGCCTTACAGTGCTTACACAATTTCTCAATGCACACATTTTATTAGCTATCTTTTTAAAATTTCAAAACATCAAGAAGCTGTATCTTTTTCCATATTGGGATATGAACTGAACATCCAGCTCAGACAGTAACTTTCTTTTTTTCAGTTTACAAGAACCTAAAACCCTAACATGTTTTGATCAACATTTGTTGGCATGGGAGGAAAGGAGAGTAAGAGATACATAATTCTTCAAGATTACATCTCTGTATAAAACCAAACCAAGAACAAAATGTTATTTTAAGATCATGTCAAACTTACTTTCATACTGTTTACCATCTTTTTTTTTTTTTGCAAATGCATTATTCATCTTTATAACTGTGTCCAGTTCAAGTCCCTAGTCCGCGTGCAAGAAGCCCATCACATGCACAACTGCCAGGAACACTATTTTGATTGCTCCTGTGAAAAATGCTTTAGTTCCAAGTAAAGTAACCATATATATACACCCCATCTTTAACATAAGGCTTAAATGTCCAACAAGTCTACACTTTCCCAACAAATAACTTAAGCCATGAACTCCCAACAGGCCAACAACTGCTTGGTATAGAACTCAGAAAAACATATAAAGGAAGGAAAACTGTAAGGTGCTTATAAAACGCTACTCACTGCTAATCATATTGGACACATAGTTTTAAATGCACCTCCCATTACCACCCTTCTCTTGCTATGAATTCTCCATAATGTGAAAGGCATCAAGAGACTCTTGCCTTGACAAGGACAGGAAGGGACAACTCTCCATGGGGAGCCAATAAAGTTAAGGTTAGGCTTAGGGTCAGCCTTGGATTTGTCCCCACAGACTTATCCTAGACCCGACAAGTACACCATTTCAAATGTATCAGAAACAGCAAGACAACCATGTCCTCTGCATATTATATGTGAGCTAGAATGAAATGCTCGTGCACTTTGCATGTTAGTGTGTTAGCATAAGTTGTGATTTTGTTTTTCCCGTGCCTGTTCCTGACATAGCTGTGATGATTTGAATCTTTACTTGATATGTCCTAACGTTATAAAAGTCCTCCGAAATCTACTCATATTAATATAAGTGGCTCAAAACAGTTCTTTTCCTTCAGTGACAGTTTCTGAGCTGCTGAAGTGAAAATATGCATACGCCAAATGCATTGCAAATGAAAACATTCATCCTAATCATCTAATATAAGCATCTTTTAGGCTGTACGCATCAACATTACTTTTAAACACAGTGCTATTTTCTCATACATCATTATTAAATGCAGAGGTTAGATACAGCCGATGTTTTCCACTAGCAGAAAGGAGAGGGTAGTATTTCTGCCAAACATAACTTTCAGAGAAAAAATCTCAATGCAGAAGCAGTTTTTATATAGACTTTTGTGGGGGAGGACACATGTGGTGGAACTGCTATAACTATGTCATATTTTCTATAATTTCCAAGTATCAGGAAAGAAATGCTATGCCAATCTCTTTCTGCAATTTCAAACTGAGGTGTTTTCTTTTTATTCTCCTCACCAATACTTTTAACTGTTCCTAAGACCAAACATTTCTGAAGTTCCTTCTGAGGATTATGGAAAAAACCTAAATCACCTCCATCTTCTCTCCTCCAAAATGTATTACCCAATGGTCTACTACGAATTAGAGGAATTCTCAAAATAGGAAACTGAATGAAAAACTCTATTTCTCACTATTATAAAGTAAAAAAAAAAGATGTTAAAATGTAAGTTTTCAGCTGGTGCTTCAAGAGTTTGCAAACACCTGTAAGAACTACCTTGCAAATAATCCTAAACACAGGCATTAATGCACCATGCCATATGGCACTACTTATTCCGTTCTATAACACTTTATATTGATCCTTCTCAAGGTGCTTTACAGCAGAGAAGCAGCTGCCATTTCATAGATGGAAATTCTGTGGTGCAAAGGGAGTGGCATCTCTAAGGACATTCATCAGAAAGGTAGAAAAGTGAAGGTTTGGTGCAGTGTTTGATTCACACTGTCATAGAGTAGATCTTACCCTAAATGTGTATCCTATTTAGAAAACACAAACCTCAAATTCACAGACTTGTTTTTCCATGCAATCTCTCTGCTGTGGTGTTTGTTACTATGGTTATGCACAGCAGAGCCAAGCATTTATATATGACATTCTTTCAAATGGTGTAGAGGCTGAATGACTGACATCCAAATAGACTTCTGGGCTCTCCTTTAACTTTGTGCATCAAATCAGTTAATTCTGTGTGATCAAGAGGCTTCTTTCCACAGCAAAGGATCCAAATGGGAAAGAACTATCACATACTAATAGATACACATAAGAAACACAAATCCATATTTATATTGGCTCTGTATTAACATCTCGTTCTCAAAGACATATTCAAGACTTGAAGGGTATTCTTGAGGAGAGGGAGAAGGCAAAATAGAATGAGCACTGAACATGTAAATAGCATTCAGTGTATGCTGAAACACCTGAAACAAGTTTCGACAACAAAACAGGAATAATATATATGGAACAGCAATACAGGAAAAGTATTACTTTCTGCTGCTTTATAGAATATATAATCTCTCGAACAAATCAAATTAAGAAACAAAGGCACTGGCTGAATCTGACTGAACCAAAATCATTCATACTTATAGCTACGTTCATGACAAACTTTAGGTTACTTAGAGATGAGGTAATACAACACTTAATACTTAACAGATTTTTACAGGGGAGAAAACAGCATTATTCTGGATAAGATCATATCCTGCTGCATGGTTCACTTTAAGTTTGTGAGCCAAGAGATGGATTCTTCGGAAACAGATGTCTAAAGTATTTTCTTCCTTATAATTGCTAACAAACATGAAAGTCTTCGAGACTCCACTGTTTTTGAAATGTATTTTCTCTCGAGTAATTATTTCAAGACTACAAACAAACTTTCCAAAGAGATCACGTTTACTTCTTTTTTTGTTCTAGAGTTTCTTGCCTGAACCAAAACAACTAGATGGTGTTACATAAGTCACTTTTCTTGTTGCTTTTATGACACCCATTTTGGATGTTCGCAAGCCCATTCTGCCCATAATATCCAGGCAGAAAACTACTGATTTGCTGCTGAGTATTTTTTTTTTTAGTTTTCATTTAGAGTGCTACACTGATTCACTGTGGAGTGATCAAGGTAAGTACCCAAAGCAACGCAAATCATTTTGCTGGAGCACATGTAGCTGGATGAAAAGCATTAGGTAAGCTCAGCTGTACTGCGAATGCCCAATGTTCACCTATACACTGACAAACATCTGAAATAGGTAGCTGATAGTGCTGGAGCAGGCACTGCAGCTGAAAGAAGGGGGTAGGATTGCATGGTCAAGCATTCTGAGAGGCTGGAACACTTTTCATGGCACTGGACCATGCATCTGTCTCCTTACTGCAGCCTAGGAAGGACAACTTGCCCACAATGCTGGGCTGGGTAGTAGCATGACTTTACAACCAATCTTGCTAGGCAGCAAACATGATTACACAGTTGCATTAATGAACTGCAAATAAGACTGGATATTTACATTAATATTTTAGATTTCATATATACTATGAAAAAATACATAATTAGATCATATTCAATTGTGCTAACTGGACATTTAATTCCTCCTTTCTATAAGCTGAAATCTTTTATTTTCAGTAACTTGGGGAAAAACAAAACACCCAAGAGCTTGAAGCATGAGTTATTTTTTAAAAATACAGAGAACAATATTTTTTCTGTAAAACTATTTCACTATGCTATCCAATGCAGAGAATTAAATACATATACTATCCATATCTATGAAGGATCATAGATACCAAAGCTATTATTTCAATCTTTCGTTTAAGACTAGTCCCTAAAAAGTTGCACAGGTACAAAATTAAAAGTATTGTAGTTTACTGTTATCCTTCTGAACATCCCGTAGATCAGTGTAAGTAAAAATCTTACAATGTTTGACCAAGAAGCTCACAAAACAGTTAAATTTTTCATGTTATAGGTGTCTAATTGTTCTACATTCTGTTTTATGCTTCTGCCAGCATCATACTGGAATATGGGATACAGAAATGTCAGGAACAAGTTAATAGGAATGATTTGCACTAGCAATGCAAAATTCAGAAAGATTGCTTACATTTTGACAAGTTTCAATGTGCTTACTCACCTGCAAAAAACTGAACCTTTTCCATCTCTGATTCTTGTGTCTACGTGGCCTTTTTTACTTTTTTTTTTTTTTTAAACTCAAAATTTCTCAGCATTGCTGCTGTTCATTAGCGCCACTGTAGCAGGAACTACCAGAGTGTAGAATAGATCAAGTGACAGCAGCCATCAGCAATAACTTCTGTGCTATCAATAATGAGGAGCTTTTAAATTTTCAGTTGATGAGGTTTCCATTACAGATGCCATGGAACCAACCCAAGGGACCACATTCAGAGACAAAATAGTTCTTACTAGATAGACAGCAGCAGACAGTATTCAGCTTTTGAGAACACAAAGCTTCCTGCGATAACTTGCTTTTCACTGTCAGCACATGGATGCAAATAGAATAAGGTTTCACATCAGGTAAGTATAAATTTGATGACAGCTTAATAATGAACAAGAATAGCTACCCACTGGTACAACTGTTTAATTTAGCCAGAAACTACAGTTGTGAATTTGAGACTTATGACAGGTTTAAGCCAAAGGCAGGAGAGCAGGCAAAGTCAAACGTGCCTGTACAAAGTATTTGTCATTGCACTTCTTTTGATGCCACCAGCTAAAGGAATCAGGTTTTTTTCCCCCTTCTAGTCCCTATACTCAAGGCATTCATATTTAGAACAGAAGACTGTTTTAACAACTTCAAAATCTCATCCAATATGGTTACATTATTTCAGTCAGGGGTCTTCAGTATAAGGAGAAATTACTTCAGCCAATTTAAATTCTGCTTTAAGGTATACCGTTTGATTTAAATAAATTTGACTATCAGAAGGAAATACACTGTGCCACTGTTTTGCCACTCCACATTACCTTTTCACAGGCTCTGTCTGCACAAGTGCTGCATCTGTCATGGCTTTCATCCACAACTCCATTTCCTTCCCTGTATCTGTGCAGAAATAATAGGTCCTCATGTTTGGATGAGCTGCCTGATTGGAAATATGGTCATTGCAATAAAAATGTAAGATTCTGTAAAAGAAAAGAGGCAAATAACATTAGTGTATACTCACTCTAATGTTTTCTAGAATAAAATTTCTGCAAATAATATTATCAGAAAAAACACCAGAAAGAATACTTTAATGTTTCTCTGTTACTGCATTCACATTTTAAAAATAATTGCCTATAATTTTCAATCATGGATGCTTCTTCACTAACACACTCAATAGAAAGCCCTTAAATTTCATTTTTTCTATTAAAACTATCTTGACTATCCATTAATGTAAATTAATATAATTACCACAAATAAGATTCTAGCATAGATTGTTGCAATCTGGTTGACACAGTACGTTTTAATTTGTACTTACCACAGAAAATAAATGATGTGTTGCTTAGAAAGCCAAAAGAGGAGTCAAAAGGAGCTCATGAAAGAAATGAACAAAAAAGACAAGTGAAAATATTCATTAGAATATCATGATTAAAAAGATTAGCTGTGAAAGACTACTAACAACAATTCATGGTGTATTGTAATGTAAGTAATAACAAAACCTTATTTTGAACTAAAGAAATTTGATCAGTGGGATAAAGCTAGCTGCAGATGCAATGTATAATTCTAAACCACCAAACAGTATTTAAGATCCACAAAATAAAAATGATGAAAATCGCTTATTTTAAGCCTTTAAATTTTCTTATTCTATTATGTCCACACTTACATCAGTCTAAATACTTGAATCTTTGCTACTGCATTATGTAAATACTAGTCTCAGAAGCTCTTTTCAATCCTGTTTTGCATAACAACTAAGTAAAATGAGTTCTGATCACTAGGCTATTGCACTTTCAGACATAAAATTAAATTGAAAAGTTCAATCTCTTACCTTAAAGGCATATTTGCGGTTAATGTGGTCCTCAGGAGAAAGCACAGATATCTGAAAACTAGGGAGAAGTATGCTACCTAGTATTCCTTCTTCTTTCTCATCTGTGAATGTACAGTATTTGATTAGAGGAAAAAAATGTTCGAACAGACAATACTTGTACTCAGACCCTCCAGTGAAACTGTACTTAACACAAGACCACTAACAAGAAATTTACCTTGGGAGAAAATGTGTTAGAGAATCAGAAAGTAAAACTGATTGGTTCCATAGATGCCTGCATACCACCTCAGAAGTGTGCAGTCCACAAGAGCAATTGTGTAGTCCCTCTCTGCTAACACACACCACAGAACACCCATTGCATAGGTGTTTACCCCAAAAACCCCATGCTAAGCACTGTGAAACTGAGGTGATTTGATTATCACCACCTTAAACTTTTTCCCAAGATAGACAAGTACAGAAAACCCTGTGGGGAGAGCCAGCTCTGTGCGTTTAAGTATGTGAGCTATTTTATATAGTCTGCTACCTTATGGAAAACACAACAAATAGCATCACCTAGGTTTTTGTTGTGGTTTTTTTTTTTTTTTTTTTCCTTCTTTTCTGGAGATCAGTGCTTACCTGCATATGACTTAAAAAAACTGAGAAGCAGATTGAAGTCAAACCTCTAATTCAATGACAAGAACAGTATTTGCCACCTATTGCCTCTCAGCAAAAACTGCAAATAACTATGAGAGCATAAGTAGTTTGAAATACTGTTTATGATTGTTGGTCTTTGTGAAAATTTGCACATTTCTCTTCCGATATGAGGCATATTAAGCTATGAACAGTTTACACTGAATTACATTGTTTGTAATAATGCATGTTTCAGTTAATTTGTAAAAAACCAAAAAAAATTTCCCCAAACTAAACACCCTTTCTTGAGAACACTGTTCTTCAAAATATTGTTCTAAAATTTCACAACAATAATAAACTGATATTTTAATTGGAAGCAACAACCAGCTTTCAAATCCAATTATACTTTAATAGAGGAGCAATTGGGTGTAATTAGAAGTCGATCTTAATTGCAATTCAGATACAAAACTTCTATTCACAACCAGTATCTTAGGAGAACACTCTCTGTAACAATTTCCTTAGTTGAAGACACTGCCCACAAAAAATTACAAGATATTTATGAAATTAAGATGAAAACACAGGTAATCCAAAGTCTCAAGGACAGAACATTTATACTGTTACAATTAAAATAGGTGTAAATAGTACAAAAGGACTATTTCTTATACCTGGATTTAAGTATATTTTCCCAGTTCTCATTTACTTAGTAAATTCTGAAAAGCCACAACTTTCCTTTAAGTTATTTATATGAGGAAAGCTCTGACCAGCCCTATTAGCATTACATAATATGTAAAAAATATGCTTCCTTGGAGAGTTACTTAAATAGACAACTGATCATAAAACTATTCCTATTAGGAGGCTAAAAAGAAACAAAGGGAATAGATTTACTTTCAGGTAATTAACTCTATTCATAAGCATGCCTGAAACCATCACATCTCCCCTTCTCAAATAATTACTCGTTGCTAGCCACATACAGGTACACAAAAAATCTATGTTTTCCCCTGTCCTGTCCCAGAACACACAACAAATGTTGTCGTTAACTTTATTTGGACTGCTGTTTTGGGGAAAAAGTCCTTCCTTCTGCTAGATTATACTCTCAACTT
The DNA here is from genome assembly GCA_033558105.1 of Coccyzus lansbergi. NCBI lineage: Eukaryota > Metazoa > Chordata > Aves > Cuculiformes > Coccyzidae > Coccyzus > Coccyzus lansbergi. Next base: position 2,130,525 of record JAUMJK010000347.1, read on the forward strand.
TTAACTGAGCCACATGCACTGGTGTCATATAAAAGTGCCAAGCATTTTTATTTCAGTGAGCAGCTGCATGTCTGGAGGACTTTGGTCTTTGTTAAAGACATATTGCTACATTCTATTTCCAGATTTTAAAAAACTGTTTCCCATCAGACTAGCTGTAATCTGCACTACCCCATATCCATGTTTACTTGTATGCTGTGTATGAATAATACAAGAGAAAAATAGCAGATCTTCTGTCCAGCTCTAAGATCTATTAATCGTTGTTTCTAATAGGAAAACACTTTCATCAGTCTTTAATCCCTCTGTGAAGCACAGAGTGTTCTCAAAGGTCTGAAAAAAAAGAAACCTTTCTTCTAAGCTATAAATTAGACTTAAGCATTAGCTGCTACAATTGTAGCACGATTGTAGAAGTTCGATTTACTAACAAAACCAAGTATATCCCAACATCACAGTCATGTAAACAGAAACAACATTTGCAATCTGGAAGTAAGTGCATGGCTCCCTCCTTTCAATTTCTTTTAGTATCCACGACAGAATTAACAATCATAAAAGCACAGGGTTTTAGAGTGCAAGTTTTTAATATTCTAGTAACCATTTGTAATACATTTAGGACTATCACTACACATGTTTAATTAGTTTATCAACTTGAACTGCATTTTAGTAAAAGAATAATAGCTAAAAACTGAGTTTATCAAGCAAATAATTTAAATTATTCTGCTTGTACTTCAGCTTATTTGGCACGCTAACATGTAGAAGTGAGAAAAGTAGGATTATAGAGCTGTCTGGATTTTATTTGTTGTTTGGTCTGCTTACTGCTTTTTTTGTTTTATTTTGAGATGCTTCATACACAGTGCTTTAAGTCAACTCAATCTGTTCTTAAGGCAAACTTTCTTACAAAGCAAACTTTCTTTTGAACCTTTGAAGAAGAGAGGCTGAAGACTTGTTTAAAATACAAAAACCTTAAAAGAAAGCACTTAACTAAACTAAATGCAATGTAATTGTATCACAATCAATGCCTACATGACTGAAATTATAGGCTAATTTTGACTCGGAAGCAGTTTATCCAACTATGTATGCTTCTTGGTGTAAAGAAAAAGTCTAATGATTATATTTCAATAATTCAGAATTTGTTAACTAAACAGTTACAAAGACAGAATTTTTATGTTTCACGACCTTATCTGTCTTGATTAGATTAGAAACATGCTGCACTTTCACAGAACCACATTTTAAATTCCTCGGTCACTGCTTTCAGCAACACCAGCGTTAACACCACTTCCACCAATTCTAAAGTCTGAAATCTAAAAAGTCTAAAACTGAAATCCTTTTTTACCCTAAACTATTACGGTTGTACAACTTATTTCACGATTTAATATGTTTCCATATATACAAATCCCATTTGTTTATCCCCTCAGCAGCACTACAGTTAATCTGTAATGGCGAAGGAATCAGTTTTCTAACATACATATCTCCAGACTAGAATTCTAAGCACCTAATTCTCACCATGTAAAAGACGTCTGATGTAGCTACATTAAGGTACTAACAGATTTCTTTGTTCCAAATACAGCAGAGACTTCGGCTTATATGGAACTGGACAACATTTCACTTTATAAGTATTCATGAACACTGATTAGATTCCCAAAAGGCATATATATCCTCTTTATCATTCCAAAGGCAGAGTGTTTCAGCCTCCCCTGCACTATCATTTTCCTCTCCCCATTTCAGTTACTTCATTTGCATGAAAAATCAGATTTAACCTGGTAGATTTAGTTTTTAGCAACAGAACCAGTGAGGAAACTACAATCTATAATTTAATAGAAGAGGTGGCTGTGAATGAGTTTGCCCTTTGAGCATATCTGACAGGCAGGAAGCAGTTACCTGAAATTGGTAATTAAGAAAGGAATGGGAGGAGAGATGAAAGTAGCAGGCCTGGATATTGACAGCTATGCAGTGATTTTAACCTATTAAGTTAAGTAGCAGCTTGTTATAGCCCACATTTGAGTGGTGCATCAAAACTTATCTGCTTCCAGTAAAATTAGCAAATGAAGCTCTCCTGAGCGGAACTTACCTCTGTAGTAGAAGAGACACAGATCTGAGAGCACAAACCACCTTTTCTTCCACAACTTCATTCCAGTACTATCCTGTATTAATCAAAGTGATCAAGTAAAAACCTTCAGACTGTTAACAGGAAAAACACACAAAGTAAACTGGGTACTACATAACTGTGGTGCTGTGCTAACAGTTAATTTTCTTGGCTAAGATATTTCAAGTATCTTTGACTTCTCGTTACAGATCCTAACAAAGACCATAAGCCATGAAACTGGAAGTTAATATGACTCAAGAATAAATAAAAACCCATTATTTCAGCACTCTAGAGATTACAATCCACAGTTAAATCAAAAAATGTTTACTTTTTTAAAAAGAAAGAACGAGCAAGATAATAATAGTGGTATATTTTCCTTTGTCTTCTGACAAAACTCCCTGCTGAACATCACATCTACAACCACTCATATCTAGAGCAAATTTCTTTCCCAAATAAAGTTTATTCCTAAAGCAATTTCATTTTCTTTTATGCTTATAACCAATTTACACTGCACAACCCAGAATGAAAGACTGCCAGCACTACTGCAGTGTAAATAAGCCAGAGCATTGCAGCGCACACATCCTAGTAGAATCAGATTTAATAAATATGTTAATCTGCTCCAAGAAAAAAAGGTATGTGTGAATTATCAACATTCTTGTAGTAAATAGGTTTTGTGACAACTAAGAAGAGAGATTCTGTTATGAAAATCTCTGGAGTGGTGTGGGGGTTTGTTTTGGGATTGGTTTGGGATTTTTTTTGAGAGAAGTCAGCGTAATTTTTAGCCTAGTTTTCAAGCTCTGCTGCTTTCAGGGTGGGGGAAAAAGAATTGAAGAAAGGAGAAGAAAGGGTAAAGCAGGCATTAGGCTAGGAAAAATCATTCAATAAAAGTTTAAAAATCCTTTGCCACAGACATTTTCATAAACAGAATAATGAAACAGTTCATCGCACCTTCTGAGGACCTCAAAAAGTGGTTTAACAAACACTAATGATGTCTGGAAGCACTGCCTATAGAAAGTCAGTTCGTATTTCACAGCTGGAAAGGCAGACATGAGGAGGGAAGACTGCTGCCCTCACCTCCCTGACAAGGCCATTAACTCAGGTGTGGATTAAGATGCTGCACTCATGGCCCAAAGGGCACTGGACACAAAAATAATTAAACACACAGTGTGAAAATACACAGACTTCTTCAGCATAAAGGGTTATCACAAGCCCTCAGACAGACTTTCTGAAGACAAGGTCACAATTTATCCGAACACTCAAACAAGAACACGTTTTTACACAGCCACATGTAAAATTCTACCAGCAACGAGACACGCTATGAATGGTCTTTTGGCCTTCTTCAGATACAGCAGAGGCACACAAAATGACTGTATGGTTTTCATATTTTAATTTCTCTTCTACTTTAAAATACATCCTTTCTGTGTTAGTGGATTTACTAATTACTGCTTCCTCTTGATTGTGATTACATCATAACATGGTTACATTATGTTCACAGTAAACTTCCAAAAAGAGAGTTCAATCTGGACTTAATTAGTAGAAAAATTAAGAATGGCATTACATGCAATGAAGCAGCACAATGAATGAAACAAAACTTGCTCTTCTCTGTGATTACTTAAACACAAAGAAAGTTATTTTACTATCAAAAAGAAACCTGTACAGCTTTTCACTGTAAATTTCTGAAGTTATCCACTAGCAAAACTCTTGACTAAATTGGCTTTCAATTACTGCTACAAACCAGAAACATACAGTAACACATCTTCTTACAAAAACCAAGTAAATGTTACAGCATTTAATTAATTTTACACATAAACTCTGCTCAATGGTCTGCATTTTCACAGTGAGGTGGATTGAAAACTGGTTGAACTACCTGGCCCAGTGGGCGGTGATCAGTGACATCAGTGACAGCCAGGTGCTACTGGTCTACCCTAGGGGATACTACGGCCAAGACTATTTAACATTACTTAACATGAGGCTCAGGTTGGTGTTACTGACAAAACTTTGGGGTTTTTGACCATGGGGATGGTCTATTCATCATCAGGTCTACTAGCACCTGAAGGCAAGCAACTCTCAGGTGACAGGACAAGAGGAAATGGCTTCAAGCTCTGCTGGTGGAGGTTCAGGCTGGACATCATAAAAAAAAAAATCACAGAAAGAGTCACTGGGCATTGGAACAGGCTGCCCAGGGAGGTGGCTGAGTCACCATCCCTGGAAGTGTTTAAAAGACAGTTGGATGAGTTGTTGAGGAGGTGTTAAGGAGGTTATTATCCAGGGAGGTTATTCTCCCTATGTACTCTGCACTGGTGAGACTGCAACTCCATCCTGGCGATTCTATGATGGGTATGGTTTAGTGGTTGATAGGAATGGTTGGACTCGATGATCCTAGGGGTCTTTTCCAACCTTGTGATTCTGTGATTCTCAAGAAGGAGGAAAGGATTTTTGCTCAAGAGCTAGCAGGGCTGACTGATAGGGCTTTAAACTGCATTGGGAGGGGCAAAGGGGCAACAGCAGGCTAGTCAGGGACGAGCAACAGGAAGGCATACCAAAGTCTGAGGAGCGGCATCCTAGTGAGATTCAGACTGCTCCATGAGGAGATGGGTACAATGAGTTCTTGAAGGAACTAAGGGATGCCTCCAAGTCATCTGCCCTTGTCCTCATGGGAGACTTCAATTTGCCAGATATCAAATGGGAGTACCACACAGCTGGTACATACAGGTACAGAAGATTCTTAACTCTCTGGATGATAATTCCATAGCACAGGTGCTGAGGTACATAGCCAGGAAAGGTGCCTTCTTTGATTTGTTGCTAGTTCACAGAGAGGTTCTCATGGGCGAAGTGGCAATTGGAGGCTGCCTTGGTCACAGCAAACACAAAGCAGTCAAGCTGGACATCTATAGTAACAGAAGGAAAACTAACAGCAAGACCACAACTCTATATATCAGGAAAGTAAGTTGCTCAGAGAACAATTTGGTAAGGTCCCCTGGGAAAAAGCTTTTGAAGGTGCTGAGGTCCATTGGTGCTGCTTACTCTTTAAGTATTCAAGACACATGTTGTAAATTTTGGGGTTGTCCTATGCAGAGCTAGGAGTAGGGCTCCATCCTTGTGGGTCCCTTCCAACTCAGGTCATTCTGTGTTATTCATTAATGATCTGTGCACGGGGATAGAGCACGCTCTTGGCAAGTTTGCATAGAATACAAACTATGAGGAGTGGCTGATACACTGGATGGTTGTGCTGTCATGTTCAGAGGGACCTCAACAAGCTGGGAAACTGGTGAGAGAAGAAACTCTCAAAATGCTGGATTATCATGAATCTAACTTATTCAGAAGCAGGCAGCCAAGGTAACATAACACAGACACTCACAACCACCTGTGCTATAATTCGCACTTTATATTTCAATGAAATTAACTGTCTCATTTAATTAAAAAATCCAGATTTTTTTTTTCAAATTCAAAAGTGTCATAGCACCAAAACAAAGCAAAAAAAAATCTCACCTTTGTGAAAACATTTCACTCTCAACATTGAATGAGGACAGAGGCCATAGAGTATCTAAATATCTAAAAATCTACTAAACAGGTACTAAAGACCTCTTTATCTGGTAGTAATTTTTAAAAATTGACCAATCAACAGCATCCAGAGAGCTATGTGGGACACATCAGTCTATTGCAGTAGGGGCAGTAAATGACAACATAGATTTAAAATTGCATAAATGCATTTGCCTCAGCTGAGTTTAAATGACAAGTTCTTACAGGGTTCTTAGGGGATTTATAGAATATATTCCTAACAGGCTCTCATCAGTTCTGCTGTCCAACTTTTTTGATCAAACTACTCTGATTTCCTGCAAAGCAAGAAAGTGCAAGTGGTTTTTATACGGCAGAATCGCAAATCTAGAGCAGGCAAAGTACACTGTCACTAGATCCTAAAGAACATGTCCTTCAGATTAGCTTACACTTAATAGGAAGTGTATTCCTTGTGTATTTTAGAGGTAAATATTTATATACATTATATCAATGTTCCATACTAGACTGACACCCTTATTCATCTGTTTCAGGATGTTACCCAATAAGTAGTTAATTAATTAAAATGTCACATCAGTTCCTCACAGTCTAAAGCTTCACTTTAGTATTGCTATCATTTTATTTTCTGCAAATGACTACTTCAGTGCATTATATACCTCACCAGAAAAAAAAAATGAAGAATGGTATAAAAAGGATATGAAGGGTACCTGTTTGTAGAGCCAGCCACGTCTGACAACTGGTGCATTAGGATTTCTCTTTATTGAGTTTGATCTCTTTCCGAAATTATGAACCTTCTTTGAAGATCGTGATGTCTACATTGAATAGAACAGGTTAAATAAAACATGACATTGATATATGTTGAAAAAACATAATGCATTGTCTTTTCTTTAATTTTTTTTCTTATACATCTTCCTTTGAGGGACTGCAGAATACAAACTGTAGTCTTTTCTTAGGTAAATAATTATTACAAATGTTCTGCTGGCTTCAGCATTTCTTTCTTTTTCAAATCTCAAGATAAACACCTAATTTTCTTTGTTTCAATAAGAAAACACAATCAAAGACATATCTGACCTTCTATAAAGGTAAGTAGAAAGCCTACCAAGCTGTAGAAAGAGAAGGAAAGCTAACAGAACTATTATTAATTATGTAAAATCACATTGCCTGGGCAAGAAAATTCTATTCTTTCCTGATTCCACTGTCCAAATACTTTTTCAGATTGCAAGATGTAACTCTACCTTTCCTAACACATTTTTTTTTAATTATTATTCTTTTTTTCCTCCACTCAAAAATCCATTGCTCTATGATCTTTTCGTAGCTTTGAATATTCATCATTTCAACTGTCTGCACTAAGGCCTACTTTGAACTTTTTGCCTTGAAACTCCAGCGCTTGTATGTACTATTGCTGATATATTTTACAACCTTACAGCTATGCAATGATCACAGATGATTAGAAGAAGTAGGATGAATAACCCATGTCAGATGCTATCCTTCTAGAACTTGAGTAACTAAAAGAAATTGGAAAAGGCATATAAGTCCAACAGTTTGCCAATTCACTCTTCATTACTTTCAGCCTACACTTAACAAGTTTGTTCAGCAACTAAATGAGCTGAAAGTTGGCTTGTGGTTTAATTTCTGTAAGAATTAGTGCTTCAGAGACCAGGTGATATGATGCAGCAAACTATCCCACTCTGCAAAAGAAGTAAAGTTCAAATAAGTTTTTAGGCTGTGTTTTTTTGGCTCTGTTCCAAATCCACCATTTGAATTGAGACAATATAATCCCCTGCTTCATCTTCCCCATCTCTACTACTGAGATGAATCATAAGGTTAAGCTAAGTTCCTGAAGGAGGAAAGCTAAGCAAACACTTCATTTTTGTTGCAAATTAGGATATGAGGTTTCTTTGTTGAAATTCTCTCAACACGCATCACAGAACTAAGCTGGGTTTATATATGCTGCAGAGGGAATTCCACAATAGGGTAAAAATCATAAACTGGAAACTGCAATTTAAAATTATGTGCAGCTTTTGTCAATGACGCCATTAACGAAGATCAGAACACAGATTAGTCAAAAGAGAATAACAGCACAAAAACTGTCTTTGTTGTAAGCCTACAACACAAAGAAACAAGATTGTTTTGTGTTTCTTTTTTTAAAGAATCAGGAGGGAACATAAAAACAACTAGAGTACTTTTAATTTCCCTTGGAAATAGGTCAATTTGATTCAACTTTGGAAAGTAAGATAGAGCAAGTACTTAAAAATCTAATTAAAAATAAAAGTAAAAATCTTTCACATTTTCATCCAAAAAATCTACCAGTGCAAAAAAACCCCCAAACATTTGTAAGAAGCCAAGAGAACTATGGCATTCAGCATTACAAGAGGAATTTACAAGAATCTATAACAATCCAGAGCACATAATAAAATTAACTCTACACTCATCTCAGTTAACCTGTATGGATACTGTATTGGCATATCACACAACAGCAGTGCCAAGATTTTGATAAGAAGTAATTCGTAACGCTCACACCTACTCTAATGCAAGTTATTAAAGGTTCAGAACCTCTCAAGGGTAGTCCATATTTGCTTCTGAAAACACAACCAAACACAACTACTACTAATGTCAAGTCTACTAACTACTTCAGCTAGATATCTTTTAGATAGGTCTGATAACAAATCATATTGATTCCAATTTCACAAAGTTTTCATAGGTTTATCATACATCTTTAGCAACTGTGAATAAGAATTCCATAAAATAAACATTGTCACAAGTGTTTTATAACTTTAGTTTACAAAGAGAACACTCAGATGACTCATGATTATTTTACCATACACTGCATTAACAGTATAACTCTCCACCACAAATTCTGAGCCTCAGGACAATAAGTATTTCAGGATACTGAGACATCCTAAGTGTATAAATAAATTAATCATGAGTTCTCAAACTTTTTAGATCATCTCCTCCTCTTGTTATGTCTAGGATCCTTGGCCATCCTATGTTATCCCACACACATATCTAATAAATCACAAACTGGGAAAAGAAGAATGGAAAAAATAAGGATTGAAGGGTTTAAATACTTTCTAACATATAGCACTGAAAATACATACAGCACTACAAATACAGGACAGATTCTGGAGAACACAAAGAGAAAAGCAGGATAGTGAATGAAGGGTTCAACTACTAACCACTTTCCTGAAAGTATAGAAAGTAACAGAGCTAGCAAACTTGTCATATCTGATATCACCCGACTCATTCTGAGGAATAGTTCCAGCAACACTGATGCCTCCAAAACCAGAATGTATGGGAGGGTACTTGTACACTTCCAGTGCTGAGGAAGAAAGAAGCCAGAGTCCAACCAGCGATATTCACTCTTTCCCAAGTGTGAAGAAAAACACCAGTAGGATTTTGAACTCAGAGCAACAGACCAGCTAGTGGTTGGGGATGCACGCTTCAGCACTCTGAAAGCTGTTCCTCTGTCTGCTTAGCTGGCAGAGGACACAATTTTTGTGAGGCTTTCTCCCCAGTTCCAGAACTAGCACAAAAGCAATTATCATTAAACTTACTGCATCTGTATTCAAAAAACATGAGTTGAGAACTCTGCTCCTAAGAAAATTTTCTGCATGTGAAAAAGACCAGAAATCTAAATCTTTGTTGCTTTTGAGTTCTGTTTAAAAATATCTTTCCAGTCTTCAAGGCTTACATTATTTTACAAACCACAAACCAACACGATGCTTCCTTCTGGATTTTGTAAGCACTTTCAGTGCCTTCCAATACTGCAGTTTTCCATGAGCTGAATGGGTCTCTGCCTCAGCATTTTAGCTGGGGCCTGGAGGTTGCTCTTGAAGCAAATCTCCCAAACCACTCACTCTCACTGTGCTTTAGTTTGCATAGTAAACTGGATTTATTTTGGATAAGACTACAGTGTAAGAAGTACAAGGAGTACTGCTGGACTAGTCTGAAAAAACCCCATGAAAACAGTACAGATGTTTGGTCATGAGCACCAATACTGCCCTTAGCATCACTCTTGTTTACTATGCTGTTCACTACTGTATCTCATAACATTACTCCAAAATTTCTGGCCAACCTGAATCCTGAGAATACACCTCTGGCTATACATTTAAAGTTGTACTGGCTTAAGCACTGCATGATATACCTACAAAGTGATTAATATTTATAAACAATTTGATACAGTCTAACTGTAATGGAGACATAGAAGCTTTGTAGTAGCTGTCCTGGGCTAACACTCCATTCCACTTATGTGAGAAGATTGTTAGCATTATTCTGCTGATAATCAGGACAGCAGTGAAGAGCAGGGGAGATGAACTATGAAGGATGGCTGGTAATGTGACTAAAGCAGCTGATTCCCAGAATGTATTTTAGGACAACTAGTCAATATTTGTCTAGGTAGAGATTTCAACAGCAGGGGAAAAAAAAATAAATAAAACTGAAGACAACTACAAAAATTTCTTCCATTTTAAAAAGGGGGGTGGAAATATACCTCTGCAGCAATGTCAAGCCTATGCAGATCCTATTCTTGTAAGAAAAATATGCTACTAGCTTCAAGTTTACAAACACACTCCAAGCTAACAGGGAAGAAGCAGCACTTTAAAAGAGCTGTACTGTGCTATTTTGCCAGTACCATGTATATAATGGGAAGGCAGGATTAGAAAGATGATTTCGGCAGGAAAGAGACTGATTTTTTGCCTCACCTTATATTGGTCTCTAAACGGTAGCAGCATTAGACTCCAGCAAGTTTGTCTGCCACAAAACAGAAACTTCTCCAAAACCCATGCCTATTCAGGTTTAATTGTCATTATCATAAGGGTGAACTTATATCTAATTACTCCTCAAATGTCTGAAGCTTCAGTAGTGCCACAACCACCTAAAATATAGGTGTGGAAACCACATGAAGCATTCTTCTGCTCTGCAATGTACTTTCCCCACCAATATTTTACCTCATTTTTATTGTACTGCATTACGTAGAACCTGTACATATTACATTCAAAGTCTGATAAAAGAGCTGAGAATTTCAGGTTCTACTGTTGGGAAAGAGGAACAATAAAAATACAGAAGGAAATTAGTTGTTGTATCCAGGTACAACCAGTGGGCAATTTTTATCATTATCTTCAAAACCATCCAACTTATTAGCCTTACATAACCACTAGAAAACACTAATACCAGCTGAGGTTCTACTTTGTAAGCACTCACCTCCTGAAAAAAAACCTGTTAAAATGGTGTTGCAGTAATTCAGACAAATTTACACCTGAAAACTGATGTACAGTAATTGCATGTACACTCACATTAATCATATTAATATTTTAAGTGCATTTAAATAACTAGAATATATAGGAGGAATGGAAAGTAGAAGTCTATTTCTTCAAAACAGAATAATTTCCAATGGAAGCCAAAGTGTCATTAACCAATGAAAGTAAATAAATTACAAAACCTGGGCCACGGAATTCTCTAGTTCCTCCTAGAAGATTATGAAACAAACATGCAAAGGGGCATTTTAGACCTCTCTTTTCGAAAAAGGAGTGCCAAAGGTGTTTGTAAAAGAAAGTGCTCCTAAACTATAATTAATTTCCCTACATTTAATACAGGAGTGTTTCCAAGCTAGTTCTGTTTTAACTCATTTCTGATTAAGACACTTGTCTCATTAAATAATTTTCTAATGTAGGTCAAGATTCTGCCTGTCTAAAGAGACGTTTCACACAACAAAAATGTTTTCCAAAATGCCCTTAAAGAATCACAGAATAATTAGGGTTGGAAGGGACCTTAAAGATCATCTAGTTCCAACCCCCCTGCCATAGGCAGGGACAAGAAACTTTACAATGCTTCCTACCACATGGAAAATAAATTATTTCAATTCAAGTTTCTGAAATTAAGGAATTTTCTAAAAACACATTTCAAAACTTATTTTTCTCTTACAGGCTGGATTAATCTGCCAAAAAGCACTTCACAGGGGTAGTTTTCAATGATTAGTAAAAGTATAGGTTTCCCCCCGCCCCCTTGTTTAACTGTTAATTGCTGGGTAAAAGAGACTGCACGGCTCTTGTCTGTCACCCATGATCAAAGTTTTTATATTAGTGCCCTAAGAAACTTAAGGAAATTTTAAATTTTGTAGCAAGTGCACCTATCTTTCAGGAAAGCTGTCCATAAATGGAAAAAAAAAGCACACAATAGCCTCATCATTGTTATATGACAAACTTAAAAGTTGATATAATTGAAACAATCATCTCAAGAAGCATCTGGGCATTTATCTTAAACCTTGTCAAGACCCGGGTGAATGGAGACAGCGGGACAAAAGTTTAGGTGACCTAGAAATCTCCAGGACCTCTCCTGGGAAACCAGGACTTCTACTTCTGGTCCACTGACAGCAAATCATGTTGACTGCCCTTTAATTTTACCACAGTCACCTTCCACCTCTTTTGCCACTATTTCTTACACACAGTTACAATTTTTCTAGGTAAAATAGAAAGAATCTAGTCAATTGCTTGGGATAAAGCGATTTCCATAACAACAATTATCCAGATGTCTGACCAGTCACTCAAGATTTTGCTAGTTCTCACTGATTAGAAAGGTCGGATTCTGTAAACAATATAAGTATGTGCAAGTCTTAAGGTCTAAGATACTTGATAAGAATTACAGCTAGAGTGATAATTTAAGACACCTCAGTTTCCAAATCAACCATGAAAGAAGCCAAATGTCCTGAAAAAGATATATCCTTTCTTTCTCTTTTTCAATGAAATACTAGTATGTAGAACTGCCTAGTAACTTGTGGAATAAGTGAATTATTTGAATTTTAATTTAATTTGGACATAAAAACTTACTCTGCCCACAGGGCTCATTGGATGAGCAGCATAATCTGATGTGAGATTATAGTTAGTTGCTTCACATAACATGCTTACTGGTCGCTCCTTCTTTTCTTCAGATGTCATTGCTGCAGCAGTCCTGAAAATAGAATACGTAATAGCACTAGAACATGCTGTGTGTGCAGACTGCTATTAAAAAGCACCCCTAGATGTAGCCTCATAAAGCATATGCCCTACTTTTCCAATTTGAAAGCACTTCACACTGTATTGTAAAGTTACCTGCACTGTGTTTTAAACTTAAATCTATTATAAGTTAATTTTAAAACATTTTAAATGAGTTTCTCTGTTAGCTTAAAACATTGGTGAAAGGGAAAGACAGGTATGAACATGAGGTGGAAATGGGAAGAAATGCTCTCCAAAGACCCCATACGGCTTTGTCCTACTTCAGTGAGAACATGTGCATTTGTGAAATTTCACATATCGCAGTCCTGACTATTTTCACTCAAGGCACCACATGATGTGTTGCAGCACCAGTGGCAAGTAGGACACTCAGTAACTGGGCACACATAAAACCTTGAGGTCAGGTATGACTTCCATGCATACTTTCTCAGTTTTGTGGACTATGCAACAATATAATACAAAGTTAGCAAAACTAAGTTACTAGCCAATGAATCAAAAAGCGTCTCAACCAGTTAAGAAAATAACTAATTGAGGAGAAACTTCCAGGGAAAACATGATACATGAAATTACTGATGGATAATCATGAGCCTTTAAAAAAAATATTCCTTTTTGGAAGTTCACTGGATTATTATATAATACATAGGTCATGTGCTAACACTGCAGAATAAGTAAAATGAGAAGTAGAAATTCGTACAGTGTATTAACATGATGCATTTCTGTTATATAGGTAATTTCAACTATGGTTTTTATCTTAAAATTTGCTATTAAGTATTTACTATTTCTTTCAGATAGCTTTGGTAAAACTTCATACAAGCTAATCTGACTTGGAAAAACCAAATTAAACACTGCAATTAGCAAGTACTGACTCTTCAATATTAATAGGTTTTAAAACATATATTTTATAGACTGAAATAGATGCCACTTACTGTTCATTCACAACAAAAATACAGTTATCTTGTGATGGCTGTCCTGTGACTGGATGTTTGCAGGTTACCTTTCGTTCATTATGACTGTAGAAGAGAGAAAGAAAATTGTTAGGTAATGTTTTTTCTTATTTTCTAAATCAAGTATATAAACATATCAAGTATACAAGCACAGCGAAAATAATTAGTTTTTCACTATGACAACAATGTACACACACACACACATATATAAACCAACAAAAATGATAACGATCATTAAAATTTTTTTGAACATTCTGGAAATAGGTCGTAAACATTTGTATTAGGTTGGTAAAGGCTTTTAATTTAGACATGAGAGCATTAAGAGCGTTCCTAGACCACATACAGAATCACCTATAATTTACTTTAAATAAGCCTATATATATTCATAAATACGATTTCAGCTAGACAGGGGTAAGTTAACTCCCAGCTCCCACGCAAGGGGCAGGGTCTCAGCCCCACTTTACGATACAAGCACGCCTGAGAGTGTGGAGTTGCCAGTCAGCACAGTAGCAAGACTCTGCAACTACAGGAGGCAAGGATGGCAGAACTGGAATAGCTCACTCTGAACTCTCTGGCCCTGAAATGCAGGAAGAGAGTTGGAGAGGTGCACTGATGAAATTTAAACCTGGTCCAGTGATTAAAAAAGCATACAAGCAGAAATCAGCCTAAGAAAGGAAAGTGAGCGTATGATGCAGATGCACTATTTGGATATAACCCAGATGCTTTAAAACAAACTCACCTCTTCTGTTTTTAACATATGTAATTTAATTTAATTTGTAATTTAATATTTGTAACCAAACCCAAACCAAACAAACCCCACAAACAAATCAAAAAACCCAGAACTGCTCCCCCCCACCCAAATAACCTCAGTATCTGAAAATGTCACTTTAAATAATGAAGAAAGTAATTCTGTTTGATAGTATTTACTTTTGAAAAGAATATATGATCATAAACTTTCTCATGTGAAGTATCTTATATAATACTATGCCTTCCTTGTCACGGGGTCTGCCCTGAAAAATATTTTTGGACAAAGAACAAACCTGGACAAACAAAAAAGTGCCTTAGCAGCAAGATAGTAGAAGAGGTACAGAACAAAAGCTTTGAATGGTACTTTATCCTTAACACCTACTTCTACCACGAAGCACAGTTCATCTTGTAAATGTTACATTCTCTACCCTTCCTGCTTCTTAAAACAACCCACACTTTACAAGACTACCTCAGCATTCCCCAGGTTTCTTGCAAATTCCTTTGGATCATAACATTTGACAGTTATGAACACTACTAATTAAAAGTTACCTCCGAACAAAAGCCTTCTAAAATATTCACACTACTTGGTCAATGCATACTTGGATAAACCTAGAGTGCAAGATTAGAAAGACAGCCTGATTCTTTGCACTTCCTTCAGTGGGATTTTAAAAACCTATTGATACTTAAACAGATAGATGTGTCATGGAGCTTAACTAACGAGGTAGCAAATGCTGGTACTCTGCCTTCACACTTAATGCAGCACAATTCTAACTTTAGCTTCTAGAGAAGTTTCTGTTGCAAAACTGTATCCCTTACAATAAGAAGACAAAAAAGAGATGACCTGAGTATGTCTGATTCATTCCTAATTGCCATGGTCCTATAATGCCCATCAAGTTAAAATGGCTCAGATCGAAGAGAATGAAAATTCAAGATATTCCTGAAAATAAGTCCACTCTTTTTTTTTTTGTGATTCCTCTTTGTTCACTTCCAAAACCATTTTTTTGTTCCATCTGACATTTCAGAAACTCTCACACCAAGCTAGAAAAAAAAAATTACAGAGATGAGTTGGGAGATGAGTTGGCACTCTGTGAACTTTGCCAAAATGTTGTCACCTTTTTCACATTAAAACCTTGACATTTGGCTATCGGCTAACAACTGGAAATGTAGAAATAAATGGATCAGGATTCCTCCTCAAGGACCATCATTAGTCAGGACCTCTACAGAGAAGGCATATCCCATGTTTTGTATGAGTGCACTCAGCTCACATTGACATAAGAAGAGTTAACACTCAAAGGCTATGAAAGAGAGATCATACAAAACCAGGAGGGAAAGCAGGAGTGGGGAGGAAGGGGGTGGGAGGGGAGGGGGGGGGATGTGAGGCAGGGGGGGGGAGAGAGAGAGGTTTATCTGAGAGTTTTGTTTCAGACTTTAATCATATGTCAAGTCAGTATTCCAAAAATATCAATATTTTTGGACCCAACACAGTCTTCCTTACTAGTGAGACTGATCTTGAGATGTATGTAGAGATGCAGCTGACATAAATAAATAGGCAAAAAGAAAAAAAAATAAGGTAGACATGAAACATTCTCCTGTGGGATATACAATACTTTCTTTCTAGTATTTGAGACTTTATAGTCAATTCTTTCTGAAAAGGCAAGATAAAGGAAGAAAAATCTTTTCTTTCTCTTCAGCTTAGACGCAAGTGAAATCTCATCAGTGAACAGCAGATATTCAGTTTGTACAACTAAGGAGTGTGATGACTGTAAATGTGTCTAACTGGATGAACAGATTTTAAATATTACCATTCAAAAACTTTCATTACTCATCGGAATGATTGCATTTTTGGCATTAATTTAGCTGACATTTTGACAAAACTCCTCAAAACACTTGTGTGAAGTATAGAGGTAGCTTAATAATTATTGGCATAACCCTCCCACATAACAATAGGTTAAGGTTTTTATTCTAAACTCAATCTTGCAGAATACAGTGTTTCATTAAAACCAAACTATCATTTCATCTTCACAACATTCACCACTTGATTTAGACAATGGTTCAGTAATCCATGAATTTCAGAGTCCACATACATGCTTTGCATTTCATACATTACACTGTAATAACATAGCGTAATAATAATCTCAATAAATCTCAGAGGAAATGGAGGACAAATTGTTTGGGGATTTTTTTTTACCTGTGAAGTCTGATTTTAATTTTATATTAACTCCAGTATATAAGTCAAAATTCTAACTCCACATATTTATGTGCCTGTACTTTTATTATATGGTAAAGAGTGATTCATTTTGATACAGGCAGCTAGAAGCCAGGGTGTTAATGTTTTGCTTATGCAGAGATAGAGCCTCCAAGAGTTATATGGGAAAACCACCCCTTTTCCTTCTCTCTTTATTCAGTATTTCATATCAACATGTTTGAGAACACAGAGTAACCATACACAAACACCCTGTTGCACATATATTGAAGGATGTAACTAACCTTACAATTTTAGCGTCTTTAGTCAGGTTGAATTAAATAGCATAAAATCATAGAATCACCAGGTTGGTAAAGACTTCCATGATCACTAAGTCCAGCCATTCCTATCAATCACTAAACCATGCCCCTTAGCACCTTGTCCACCCGTCATTTAAACACCTCCAGGGATGGTGACTCAACCACCTCCCTGGGCAGCCTCTGCCAGTGCCCAATGACCCTTTCTGTGAATTTTTTTTCCAATATCCAATCTGACCCCCACCTTGGCGCAGCTTGAGGCTATTCACCTTTGTCCTGTCCCCTGTCACTTGGGAGAAGAGTCCAGTTTCCTCGTCTCTACAACCTCCTTTCAGGTGTTTGTAGAGAGCAATAAGCTCTCCCCTCAACTTCCTCTTCTCCAGGCTAAACAACCTCAGCTCCCTCAGTCGCTTCTTCACTGGCTTTGCTGTTCTTCTCTGGACTTGCTCCAGAGCCTCAACATCCTTCTTATAGCAAGGGGCCCAGAACTAAACACAGTATTTGAGGTGTGGTCCCACTGGTGCTGAGTACAGAGGGAGAATAACCTCCCTGGACCTGCTGGCCATGCTGTTTCTGATACAAGCCAAGACACAAGCTCCAGAAACAAACACAGCTACTAAGATAACTTGAGATAAGCATTCCAGTGCAAAATAAAATACAGTTCTTGCAGAACATTATCTCAATAGTTTTCTGTTTTTAATGCCAGCAGTGGCCTGGGAAAATGGCCCGCTATAAAAAGATCCAAGCCAAAAGTACAATTAAACCCCAAATAAACAAAGTAAAAAAGAACCAATAAAAACCACAAAACAAAACCATAACAACAACAAGATAGCTCAAGCAGGGACAAATCTCATTTTTACCTGTCTTGGTGCAAGACAACTGATACCAATTTAACTTGACCACTTATATCCACCATTTTTAAACTTCTCTTCCCAATCTTTTCTTCTGAACGCCGCAGGTTTTTTTTATTCAGCCGATAGCTTGGCTTTGGAACATGGACAGGGCTTCAGAGCAAAAGGTTTTATCTTGTTCAGGGGAGAACTTGACATCAAATTTGACTTTGACTTGAGTTTTTTGCCTACTTCTCTTCTCTCTCTCCTTTCTATCCCTTTAGACTCTTAATCTCTTCAGAAGTCAGGATTATTTTATTTATTTTCACCAATTCAAGGCATGTTCAAAAATCCTTGCGCTGCTTTAATCTACTTGCTCAATGTATAGTCAACAGTAATCATTTTGATAAGACGAATATGATCCGAAGACTACTAAAAAAAGCACTCAAATATATAATTAAAAATACATTACTCTAATTACAAGTAGCAACAAAACATCTAATTTCAGGAGCAGCACTTGCCAACAGAAGTCCTACATAGGCAGTATTTTTCATTCTACCTTGAGTCTTACAGGACTGTCAACCCCAAAAATGTTGTGTTCCAAATCTTTTGTTCACATACCCCATAATACAGTTGTACTGGAGGATGCACACAATTAACAATGATGGGTTAGACTATCTTTCGTCTGAGTGAACTGCTCTTTATCAGGAGTGGCAAGAAAGATCTACATAATAGAGTGGGGAAAGTTGGTTTGGAGTCTGTCCATTGTACAATTTGGTTGAGTTCCCTGCCCTCTCAAAAACACAGAGCTGGGGCAGAACTCTCAAATACACATGTGGACTTCTCCCACTAAAACTAGCTGCCACTTCAAAGCTTCTTTCATGCTGTTTCTTTGTAGGCTTTATTTATGTGTTCCAAAATGCTAAGGCATTCTCATTCACTCATTCTCAACATGACCATCAAAGCAAACACCGAGTTCTACTTCTCTGAGAGAACACAAACAAAATCATAAACCAGGACACAACTATCAACAGGCCCCCATACCTTTAATTTAGAAACACTGTTCCTTTTAATAAGTGAGCACTGAAGAATAGATTTCAAAGGAATGCTACAGCAAGTATCCGCCTCCTAACATTTATTGTACATCTTATCTACGACTCAGACCAACAGTCTCTATTATGCAAAATGCAGTCCTTAACATATTACAAACTTACTCAGAGCACATGCATGTATTTGATATGAGAAGCCATTGTATGTCTTTTTCATAAATGCTCCATGACAAAATACTTTTAAAAGATTAGACATGGTAAGAAGGCAAAAATTACAAGAGTAATTAAATCATCCTTTCCACATCAATGCTGAATCTTTGCACTGACAATTAAAGTTAAGAATAAAACAGAGACAAACATAAGACAAGTCTACACCAGCTTTCTTCTGCTTCTGCAAAGTATTTCATTCCTGAACAAGGGAAAAAAAAAATCATCACATCAGCAGGTTTTACCTTATGTGTTTCCTGTCTAGCATAGGAACATCTCATTTCTAGTTGAAATAAATATAGTAACTTTGAGTTATCTAACTAAAAGTTCTCTGAATTATGAAAAAGGATAAGTAAAAGCAGTCTCTACATAACTGTTAGCAAGGATGTGGTATGCGGCTGTACCAACTCTTCTATTTTACTAAATCTGTAATGCCACATTGTCCAGTGCAAATGCAAATGTAAGCACTTTTTTTTGTCAGTACTATCATACCCTACAATTACAGGCCTTTTTTCAATTAAGCTTTTTAAACAACTTCGGAAACCACACTCCACGGCTCCACTGGAAAACACACGAGTATGGTAAATGAACATCAGGGACTCTGAACAAAAGAGAGTGTAAAGAGACAGCAAGTTGCAAAGCAGACGAAGTGCTGACACATCATACAACATAACATATGCTGCTAAAAGTGAAGTGTTTATAATTCTTTTGTGTGCACATGCTTGCAAAGTTGCATGCAAAATTCTATACTTTTCTTGGCAGACAATGCAACACCTAAACTATACTTACTGCTGCCATCATTACAGCACCCAGCCCTCTTGGGCTCCCCTGCCCTTACAGACTTTAACAATCAGCCTTCTGAACAGCCCAGAGTCTGCCCCCTGGAAGTCTAAGGTGGCCGCTCTGCTCATCCCCCTAGATACCTCACCTAGAACTAAGAATTCTACCATCTCATGATCGCTTTGCCCCAGGTATCCTCCAACCATCACATCCCCCACAAGACCTTCTCTGTTCACAAACAGCAGGTCCAGCGGGTACCTTCCCTAGTCAGCTCACTCACCACCTGTGTCAGGAAGCTATCTCCCACACATTCTAGGAACCTCCTACACTGTTTCCTCTCTACTGTATTAAACTTCCAGCAGACATCTGGCAAGTTGGTAAGTCCCCAACAAGGACAAGGTCTAGCAAATGTAAGACTTCTCGTCAGCCTCTTCTTCCTGGCTGTGTGGTCTCATTACCATCATTAAGCCCTAGGTTACCAAAACACCAACATAGAGGGCTACCCCACCGCCTCTCCTTCCTCTCCTAGCCTCCCTGAAGAGTTTATAGCCAGCCACAGCAGCACTTCAGTTACGCAAGTCACTCCACCATGTTTCTGTGATGGTAACTATATTGTAGCCTTCTTGCCTTACAATAACTTCTCGTTCCTCTTGTTCTATTGCCCATGCTGCATACACATACACTGGTGTAGATGCACTTGATCCCACTACGCTCCTAAGGGGAATAGTCTCAGTTCTCAAGTGACTACTCACTGAATTTTCAAACCCATCAGTAATCCATATATCTGTGCTGCCATTTGAAGTGCTACCCCCCACAAAGTTACAAACCCTTAAATGTACGTGTGGCACTTTGATATGTACTTGTCACGCATCATTTATTTATGTAACATTTCACTATATACATTTCATGTCCTGGGCACAGTGTCTAACACAGTACCTTGGAAACAGTGCTATAGATGAAGAAAACTTTCAGTTCTGTAAGTATTAGTCTATAGTAAAAATAACTAATACATTGCTTGGTGTTTGAGATAGTTTGAAAATAGTTAGGTGGGTGTTAGAAAACAGAACTATCTCTAAGCCTCAGATTTGATAGTTGAAATCCAAGTATCCTTGAATGGTTAACTGACTGGAAAGCTTCCAAAAACAAGAATAACATAACACTTCTGCAGTGAAAGCCCACAATCTGTTTTCTTAAGAAAAATGGGATTTGGAGTAGTGTAGTTCAGCAGGTAGCTTGTGGATCAGAAGCAGCACTGGATGCTCCAAAAATCTGGCTGCTACTGCCTCTTCCTGTTGAAGACTGACAGCTGATGACTGATCAGCTAATGCTGCCCAAAAGCTCGCTCCCCCAACGCAGGAGGAACATTGCAGCCTCTTCTGAAGAGGTGGAGAGGTCAACAAAGAAGCCACAGTCAATAGCTGTTCCAATATGAAGAACAAGCTCTTTGCTGCTTATGCTAAATCACTCAGATTAGCACACTAATAAATTGCTGAGTTTCCATAACATGAGCTCATTAGGAATTATTAATTGATATTTTCTTACATACATGATGTTAAAGGTTTACAGAACCAGAAACCAACCTGACTTGAACTTACAAGTAACAAACGCATTTAGGCTGTGTAACTGCATAGTGATGATTTTACTACACAATTTCAGTTCCTCACACCAAGTAACTTAGAGTGAATTCAGTTGTCTTAGTCACCCTCCACAACTCTAATGATCTGTTTCAGTAAAAACTTTCAGCAAATGCTCTGATAGCTGTGTAACAAATTCAAATGTTTTCAAAGCATACTAGACAAAAAATTATCTCCAAAACCTATCGCTAAGCTCAGTGTTGCAAAACTTAGTCTTGGTGATTTATTATAGTGTTAGAAGAGTAAGTGAAATGTACTTTTGTGCAAGTGTTAGAAGTATGAACTCAAAAGGCAATTTTGACTTTCGCTTCCATTTCACTGAATGAAATTTGGAGACAGTTTGCAAGAGAAACCTGACCTTATTTATAAGAGTTCCTTATAGTGACTTGTACATGTTTTTCAAGAACTCTGTTTTCAGAAAGAATTGTTAAAGATGACTATAATAAAAGTGAACGGAGATAAATTATGCAGCTTAATACCTACATATGTATGCATATATTAAAATACATTAATATATAGCCTATGCAAAAACCCCCCAGTCTGGCTGTCAAAGGTAATTCCAACTAAGGCCTGTCTTGGGTCACACTTCTCGCGAGCTCACATGGTATAAAGAGCTCATGACACCTCCGGTTAGCATTCCATGAAAAAACCCCAAATTTTGCTGCAATGTCTTAATTTCCACTTAGCCTGAAGAATCTGCATCACTGTCACTTCTCTGCACCTTTTAATCACTGACAGCCATGACCATCTTTCTCACTCAATCCAGCTTTCTCTCCACTTTAAGTTTAAAAAGTGAGGCTCAATGGATGCAGTAATCAGAGGACACAGGGGTAAAAAAGAGAAAACTTTGGATTCCATTCAGAAACAGTTGTGCATTTTCTAACAAGAACAATAATTCTACAAGTGCTTACTCACCTCTGTTCTTTCAACTAGTTTGGATCATTCTCTGAAACAGAGCAAGTGTTTCAAGAACACTTGGTTCTCTTACTAATGTTCTCTTTTGTTACACATCCATTACATAAAAAATATACATCATATTGTATGGGGTTTGAGTGTTGCACACTGTGAATACACATATACCATCTATTGCATTTTCAATACTGAACGCTTAAAAGCCTTGTCCCTGCCTCTCCCTCTCTCCCAGCTAACCCACAGGACCACTGAATTATTAACTGTGCATGTAGTTCCTTCTCCAACTTTTCACTCTTCTGCAACAAATCCAATGCTTCCACTGTCATGCCTTCTTCCTCGCCCTACTTTCTTCTCCTGAATAACAGCATGCAATTTCCTCTTAGTGAAATAGCCACAATTTTGTCCATTGCTAGTCTATTTAGGTCTCAGCTCTTTTTACTCAGAATTGTGTGTCATTTGTTAAAAGATAGGACTACTTAGTTGGTTTTTTCTATTCTTGTATCATAGAATTCAGAATCTTGTTTAGTTTAGTATCAAACTACTTACAGCAGCAACAGCCTATAAAGAATAATTTCTTGTGTCACAGCACAAGTCAATTGCCCAATTAAACTCCTGCTGCAGAACTACAAAGAAGTGAAGTTGCTTAATTTTATTGAGTTCCAAATGCAATACGTATAAATATAAAAATCGTATATTTTCAGTAAATTATTACCTCAAATTCAACAGCAGGCTTTCCAGAGACATATGGTGGAATCATGTGGTGTTGCTTCGCAAATCTAGCTAAGCATATAAGGATCAAAATCTGATAAGCACTAAGAGGAGGAGTTAAATTACCTTAGTTTTATTAAGACTTCTCTACCATTGGCAAGATTTCTGAGGATGTTTTTCCCTTACCCTATCCACTAATATTTATGATTCCTGGTTTTGTACTTTGGTGATTTGTTTGTTTGGTTCTTTTTATTTTAGTCTCTTTTTTTTATGTTTATGTGAATTACAGCATTAGCTGCCTGTGAATCAAATCTTTACTTTAGCCAAGGCAACACAGAAGTGTAACAACATAATGCTGCCTGCAGATGACATGATTTTTTGATCATTTTCCCAATGACTAAAGAGCTGGCATACTTCCACAGCCATTTTTATTAAATAACAACACACTTCTACTAATTGCCCAGTAGAACTTTTAAAACAAAGTCATGCTTCTCAAACACTTATATCGGAATACACTAGGTGATAACTAGACACTTCCTCAGTCTGCTGACAGAGGAAACTGGTGTGCAAAGTAAACACATGATCATCTGGGAAATGCTTATAAATATTCCTTTTAACAGTGTGACAGAAGAAAGCAGCTGAAATGTAGGTGTGTTTACTTTTACAATCACTAAAACAATCAGTTTTAATTGTGCTACCACTCATACTCTATTTCAGGCTGCCCCTCACAGCAGATCGTGCTTTGCAAGGACTAAGGGTAGACAGTGAAATTTATAAAAATAATTATTTTATAAATGAACAGTTGTTGCTAACACTTGAATCACCAGTTTTCTTAAAGCTTTTGTAAGGATTTAATTGAATAGTCTTGGTGGTCCACTGATAGAGCACATGCAAATATGTGCACCAGACCCCAGAGGATAATTGATTGACGCTTACATCGTGTGTGGGCTTGCATTCATCTCGGATAAAAGAGTACAAACTCTATTAAAAATATTCATTGCTTATGACGTAGAGTTCAAGTTCAGACACACACAGGGTACAAAGCGTGGCATTGAACTAGAAAGATGAATGTGTCAGCTATCATCTCCAAGGTTTAAGGATGCAGCTCAGCCTCACTCAGCTGTCTTGTTTCTTTCAGCCCATTCATGTTCAGCTTCAGGAGCTGGTCATTTCAGAAAAATATATTGCTGCCTTAGAGGAATTGTAGTAAATTTTTTTAGAAGGTTCCAAAGGACTGAAACATTGGCAACAAATAAAACTCATTTGGGATTTGTTTGAAATCACAAATAGATCAGAAGTCATCTCAAGATTTCCTCTGCACACATCCTCTAAAAAACTACATTGTTTTCTTGCAACATCCACACTTAATGTTCATTTGTTTATATTTCAGATTAAAGGTCATGAAGGAGATATAACATTTTAATCCAGACATGCAGGTGCCTGTTAGGCTTGTGGGAAACCTTGAGAACTGACCTAACTGCAGAGAGGCCAAATTTCCTCTCTTTTCTCTGGTTTGAAATTCAACATTCGTTGCCATTCTTCACCTTGTTAGCTTCAAGTATTTCTAAAAATTCAGCAGGCCTCCACACTTCAGGAAATGCTGCTTTTTAGAAAAAAAATGCCATGATAATATTAATCAGGAAAAAAAAATTATCAAAGAGTAGCTAAGTATCACACTTCAACCTACTAATTCCTCTCACACTATCCTCTTAAGTATAGGCACAAAGTTGTTACCAGGCAGAGTATACCAGGCCAGATACACCCACTGTCTGATCTACCACCACAGTTCTTATGCTCCTACAGCAACTTTCAACTCTCACTGTCAATCAGTGGTCCGCATCTAACTGGTGATATTAATAATACCTATCAGCAACTAGCAAACCCAGCCTTTTCCTGCCTTGAATGTCTTCCAAGCTGATTAAACCTATTAGTCTACAGCACCTATTCCTTACTTTTTGTGTATGATCAGAAAACAACATGAAAAGGTCTGAGGAATATGCCACGGAAACAAGCACAGGCAAACTCTACATTGGGAACTGAAGACTGGTGTCCTTCCTCCCTCTGTAACCAGGCACAAAATGGAAAAGTGGGAGCATTTAGAGACAATTGTCAAAGGAAAACATTCAAGGTATGGTAAAAGGTGATTAGTCAGATTCACATTAAAGAAATGTTAAAAAATATAAACCCACCTTCAAAGATAGTCCTGGTTTGCTTTCCCTTAACCTGTCTTTATATGCATCAGCACAACTGGCAGGTGCCCCAGATACCTGACTATTAGTTCAGAAGGCACACAGAAGAAGTTAGTAACATTACAGTAGTGTTCTCAAATGTCCCCATTTGAAAACTAAGACTCCTAGCTGTGTAGAATCTTTTACATCTTACAAATATCTTCCCCCTAATTATGTAAAAATGCCAGTTTAGTTTAAAAAAAAAAGAAAAACCAGTTAAAAAGATGCTTCCATATAAAGATTATTCACAGTAAAATCTACAAGATCTATTTATTTTAAAACTATCTACAAACAGCAAAAACCAAAGTCAATCAGAACACAAGATTAAGTAATATTTCCTTTACACAGTGTTCTAGCTACTTTCTTCAGGTTGTTTAGCCTGGAGAAGAGGAGGCTGAGAGGAGACCTCATTACTCTCTACAAGTACCTGAAAGGTGGTTGTGGAGAGGAGGGAGCTGGCCTCTTCTCCCAAGTGACAGGGGACAGGATGAGAGGGAATGGTCTCAAGCTCCGCCAGGGTAGATTTAGGCTGGAGATTAGGAGGTGGTTGTTCATGCAGAGGGTCATTGGGCATTGGAATAGGCTGCCCAGGGAGGTGGTTGAGTCACCTTCCCTGGAGGTGTTTAAGACACGGGTGGATGAGGTCTTGAGGGACTTGGTTTAGTGTTAGATAGGAATGGTTGGACTAGAAGATCCGATGGGTCCCTTCCAATCTGGTTGTTCTGTGATTCTGTGATTCCCCCTCTCAATGCTAAATTTCTCATAAAGCAATTTAACACCAAAATTTAGACAGAAGTAGTAGCAACAACTGATGACAACTTCAGCAAAACTGTCACTCACGAGTAAGTCAGGAAGCAGAATACATGAAGAATAACTACATTATATTTTGTCTGCTTATTAAAACAGGTTGGCCTTTCAAAATAAATGAAAGAAAATCATATAGGATGAATAAAATCAAATTAAGTATTTAAGGTATTTTCTTTTAGGAAATGGTTGCATTTACATTGAAAAAATAATTTACTGCTTAGAATGTGTTTTAGGCATTTTAAAACATTAATTTGCCAAAATAATCATCCTAAGAACAAAGTCACGTAGGTAGTAGGTTATATTATTATTCAGTTTACCAGATGAAATTTTAGCACCCCATCTGATCAAGAGTTTACATCCACCATCCAGTGCTTACATGCAGACGATCAGTCACTTGGATGCCTGTTGCTCTCGTATCATAAAACTATTGGCTGCAGAACTCAGGAAATTTCCATATGACTAAAGCGTTTCTTGGCTCCCTCCTCTTGCATTTTCACATCTTCTGTTTCAACACCTACACAGATTGTTCCACGTTACCCATTTCTTTCATAAATGCCAAGGGATAACTACAGATTATTTACAAAATGGACTGCCAGAAGATTTGACAGCTATGCAGGAAACATACAATTAAAACCAATTTCTATTAAGAAATATTGATAACCTAGCAACACATACTGCATGAAGTCAGACAAGGCCAGATGCAAGGTCCTACACCTGGGTTGGGGCAACCCCAAACATGTGTACAGACTGCGCTACGAGTGGATGGACAACACCCCCGTGAGGAAGTAGCAGCCCTGCTACTAGTGGATGAAAAACTGAATATGAGCCATATCCTGGGCTGCATCACAGGAAGTAGGAACAGCAGATCAAGAGAGGCAATTCTGCCCCTCTACTCAATTCTGCTGTGACCCCACCTGGAGTACTGTGTCCAGTTGTGGAGTCCTCAGCACAGGAAGGACATGGATCTGTTGGAGCAGGTCCAGAGGAGGGTCATAAAAATTGTCAGAGAGCTGGAGCACTTCTGCCATGAGTTGGGATTGTTTAGCCTGGAGAAGACCTTATAGCAGCCTTCTAGTAGTTAAAGGGGGTCCACAGAGAAGATGGGGAAGGTCTTTTTATTGGGGATTGTAGCAATAGGACAGGGGGTAACAGTTTTAAACTGAAAGAGGAGATACTTAGATTAGATAGTACAATGAATTTCTTTACTGTGAAGGTGGTGAGACGTTGGAACAGGTTGCCCAGAGAAGCTGTGGATGCTTCATCCCTGGAAATGTTCAAGGCCAGGCTGGATGAGGCTTTAAGCAACCTGATCCTGTGGAAGGTGTTCCTGCCCCTGGCAGGTGGGTTGGAACTGATGATCTTAAGGTCCCTTCCAACCCAAATATCTCGTCAAAAAAACAGCACACCAGTTTGTGTCTTCCAATAACAATTATATGTTAACTGCAGCAGAAGAAAAAAACTGTGTGACAATACCTCCTCTTTAACAAGCACATTTCTCTGATGACCTTGCCAGCATTTTCTTGCATTAAATTTGTACCTCGGTGAAAGCCAGAAGCTTTCACACTCAAAGGTGTTTTGTTCAAGCTGTTGTGAGGCTCCATGTTGTTAGAACTGTGGCATGCTCCTCAAAGTCTACATGCAAGCCATCGTTGGCCAACTCTGGTAGGCTGATTTCTCATGTATTGAGTAATGTTTAACAGTCTCAGTGACAACTTCTGGGAGGTGGTTGAGTCACCTTCCCTGGAGGTGTTTAAGGCACGGGTGGATGAGGTCCTGAGGGACTTGGTTTAGTGTTTGATAGGAATGGTTGGACTAGAAGATCCGACGGGTCCCTTCCAACCTGGTTGTTCTATGATTCTTGAGTTTTAATCTCAACAGCTAGAATTTTCTGATGCAAAGCATACACACTTACACACCTGCCACAGACCACTGGAACTAATACAGTGCAGGGGCAGCTGTAACACTGAAGTATTTTGATGTTTCATACAAAATATAGCCAACAGGCTGCAATTAGGATAGAAGCAGTGCAGAATATTAAGCTCCACTTCAGTAAGGTACGCAGATGCATACATGGATGTTGCATTGTAAGTGCATATGCCTGGCTTGCCTGGACAACTGAGACAGCTGTCATCTGTGCAGGTATGCCCCCCGTGCATGTTGATGTCTTCTGATTAAAGCCAGGTCTTAGGACTACACTCATACAACCACTCAGAAAGTGGTTAGCTGCTCCAGAACAAGCAGCTCACTCTATCCTTTGTTCTTATGCTACCGTCAGTGCTCAAACAGTCACACAGTGATCCAGTTCATGCAACTGAAAATTAATCTGTTTTCA
Organism: Coccyzus lansbergi; assembly: GCA_033558105.1. Taxonomy (NCBI): domain Eukaryota; kingdom Metazoa; phylum Chordata; class Aves; order Cuculiformes; family Coccyzidae; genus Coccyzus; species Coccyzus lansbergi. The sequence continues at coordinate 2,158,775 of JAUMJK010000347.1, forward strand.
AGGCAAGAACTTTTCCTGCAGGCTCACAGAACAGTGTAGCAAAGGGAGATGGAAGCAGCCTTTTTGACAACATCTGGCTAATGCATTGTCCTAACTCTATCCTCAGCCGCAGGCTGCCAAAAGTGGAACTTTTGATGCCAGAGTAGTTCACGCGCACTGGACACTTAGGAGTGTAACTATATGGTAACAATAACAAAAACTCCTGGTGAAGACTCATTTAATAAAGAAACACCTTATGTAAAAATGATCAGTCCGTTTATTTCATGTGTCAGAGGAAGAGTTCAGGGACAGAGGGACACTTGGATGACAGGCACATACTCAACATCAAAGCCATTTCGATGTAATTTTTAAATGACTAAAAAAGAAAATCCATACCACACTCCACTGAGTGGGGACACTATCTTCTATCAACATATTCTGTAACTTATCTAGTTTTTCCTTATGTTTAATCTGGCTTTAGAAAAAATTTTTGACGACTAGTAAAACCATATCCAACATAAGTTAACTGCAGTTTACCATATGGAGTATTACTCATTTCTTGATCTACCACTAGAAAACACGAACATAAGGAAGAGATTTGTGAGGCAGTGAATTTTCATAAGAAACCCAGAAGTGAAAACCCCTTCTTTCATTTTTCTTTCTTTTGGATTACACATGCCATCAGAAAAGCATATTTTAGGCTACATTTCAAGACTATAAAACAGAGTAATTTGTAAAAAAATACGTTTTTATGGCATCTCTCACCTTATATAACATTTCCAGAATCAGCAATTTTAGATAGTCCAGATCTATAAAGTAACTATGCAACACAAAATTTTTTACAGATTTCCAGCTACTCAATACAGTTCTACACATGTGCCGTTTGCCATTAAATTGTTTCAGAATGTTTTACTCCTACTATCCACAATTTCCTGATTCTTCATGGGTATCCAGCCTGCAGATGGGTGTAACCACCTCGTCTTGCTGTGAGGTGTTTGAAATATATTTAGTCAGTATTTTTATAATAGCACATTATTTTATAATTACTACAAATTTTAAAAAAAGTCAAAATAATTCTATATATTGCACTTAGACTCCTGGTCCTTCATGGCAGAAAAGAGCACTGTTCACTTCTTGGTTTTCTTTATACTCAGATTCTTGGCATCCACCAAAGACTCAGGCACAATGCAGACCTCAGAAAAAGTATCGCAGATCAGGTGACTCCATATCAGCCTTTTATTGTGTATACCTGCTCTGATCAACACAATAATTAAATATATAAACCAGGCTACTGCCTATTTCTGTACGTAATAAAAATACAATCTTTGAAAGCTTTTTTGTATCATGGTTAGGAATACCAATCCAGTAAAAATCAAGGGATTGCTAAACAAGGTCAACTTTAACCATAACTATTCTATAATTCAGGTCCTCACTAGGGAGAATAAACTATTATTTGTGAATATTGCTAATCCTCCTTCTTTACCATTTGACTTACAAAGCAAGGGCCACAAATTTTAAGAGTGAAATATTGGGGGAGAGGAATAGGCAACTCACCAGTAATTTCTCATTCCATAGAAAAAATGGGCACAAAACTAAGTCTTGCATGTTGAAAACAAAATGCCACTTGAGTAAAACTTCCATGGAATACGAATGTAGGGATTTTGGCTGTATCACCCCCAGGCTGGGGAGTTCCCAGAAATCTCGTGACTGCAGCGTGTACTAATAATCAATTTGATCCAGTTCTCTGGTTGCCTTTGGCAAGAAATCTGAAAATACTCTGCCAATGACAAGTCAGGAAAAAGGTGTGCCATAGTCTCCTCCCTCCTCATGCCCTTTCCAGGGTGATAATTGAGACAAAACCAAGCAAATAAGACAATTCAACCTACCTGATGGCCTTTAACTGAGCACAATTCAAATTTGGTAGGTCAAATTCTACTTGGATAGTTCCAACCCTTAAAATGATTGGCACTGCTAGATAAGGTAAAATGTTGTTTCCCTTACTTTATAGAAGCAAATATGGTCTTATTGATGTATTTTGCAAAAAAGAACATTCTAGATGATGAACACAGAGCAATGTATGAGGCAAAAAAAAAAAAAAAATTACAGCCAAGCAATATAATCATCAACTTCACCAAAGCAAGTGTGAACAAGAGGTAATGCCTTGCCATTAATGTTGATCATACTTTTCTTCATTAGGCAGGAGGTATTTTGAGGTAAAGAACTTGTTCAATGATCATTGCTTTAAGCTATTTCACTGCCCTAGTAAAATCAGAAATTATCCGCTTCCTCTCTCCACCCACTGCACTGCAAGCTTTTGAAAATTTCTGTCACAAACATAGAATCACCAGTTTGGAAGAGACCCACCAGATCACCGAGTCCAACCATTCCCACCAATTTCTAAATCATGCCCCTCAGTACCTCATCCACCCGCACCTTAAACACCTCCAGGGAAGGTGAGTCAACCACCTCCCTGGGGAGCTTGTTCCATTGCCTAATGACCCTTTCAGTGAAGAATTTTTTCCTTATGTAGAGCCTGAACCTCCCCTGGCAGAGCTTGAGACCATTCCCTCTTGTCCTGCCTCCTGTCACTTGGGAGAAGAGGGCAGCTCCCTCCTGTCCACAACTTCCCTTCAGGTAGTTGTAGAGAGCAATAAGGTCTCCCCTCAGCCTCCTCTTCTCCAGGCTAAACAACCCTTGTGTGCCTGGGCGGAGAAGCAGCAAAGCGGCGCAGAGTGGGGGGAGCTGGCTCTGAGCGAGACAATGATAGCTTTCATTTTTTTAATTAAGGAAATTTGTTTCTAAAGTCAGATAAGTGAAAATACAGATCAAACGGAATGTTCACAGTTTGTTTTCCTTTAGGGGTTTTATTATTTAGATACAATCAAGAGTTTCAATGCTAGAAGGAGGTTATTTAACAACTCTACCCTCCCAAATAGGTAGACTGATGCAACTTTCTGAGTTTAGAAGGCCAAAGTTACATTCAAACACTTGGTGGCATCTGCCTTTAAATACATCAACATATTCCTTGTTTAGCGTAGATTAGGTATCCACATATTTCAATCAAGATACTTTAAGGATTAAAAAAAAAAACTTAGCTTGTAGTTAAACTGCATCCTTTTCTCCTTTAAACAAAACCCAATTCTGTAACAGAACAGGACACTTATGAGCAAGATTGTTACTCCTATAAGTAGAAAAAAGTAACTGGAAAATTCCAGTCACAGCCACACTAAGTCAAACCAACTGTTCAGTAAACCAACAAAACCAAAGGGCTTCTTATTAACAATTATGTCAAAAAGCTAACCAATGTAATAAGTATCTTCAGACCTGTATTTAAGAAAGGCCTCTCATTCCAATCCCTTATTTTCTTTTTTTCCTGGAAAGGATTTAAGCAAGTTATCCTGATTAATTTAAAGGCATAGCTGCACATTTTCTTTTGGTAAAGAAAAGCAGCAAATTAGGAGTTTACACACAATCCTAAATTCTACTCTACATAACAGGAAAATAGCTATGTGTCATTCAACTCATTGATTCCTAACCTAAACTGTTACCAGCACCATTTTTTGGTATAATTTGTCTATTCTTTTCCCTTTAACAATATATTCAGTTGGGTTTACATATATCAGAAAGAACAACACACATCTTTAAAGACAGTCCGATATAATTGCCTTTAAAGCCCTATTTTGGCTAAGCCCACATTACACTAGAAAACAGTGCTACAGCTGGTAATAAAGCTTAACTTAAGCTTTTTTTTTTTAAAAAAAAAAAGCCAAGCAGGTGTGACAGACATCTCACTAAAATGAAACATTAAAATTTATCGAAATTCAACATTAAAACTATAATGACAGAATAAGAGTTCTATTCACAAAAATATAATTTCTTTAAAAAACACATTTCCTGCTGCTCACTGCTTTTAGTTCTGGGTTGGAAGCCAACCACCTATGTGAAAAGTCAGAGCTACACAAAGGAACTCTTATGCTAATAGTAATCTGCCAAATCACACAAACCATAAATATAATATCAATTCTGTATCTGCAATATATGATCACCACATTGGTGTACCCTAAAAATTGTCACTTGATGCATCAATGAAATTATCCTAAGCACAGGCTTCTGAAAGCTAACAGTATTACCTACACATAGCTACCTACAGCTCCAATTCAGACCATCTAAATTCAGTCTGGAGATGATTTCCTTCAGGAAAACAGCATCAAACCTTTACCAAGATGTATTTCATTACTCCCCAGAATCTTCAAAGAGATGAATAAGATATTTTTGCAGGTATTCATCCATCAAGACTTGTCATCTTTAAAGAAAAACACCAAAAGAAACCAAAACCAAAGTGACACAGCAAAACTGCTGGCTTCCCCTGCAAAATATTTCTGTGTAGATAGGTGGGCTGTAATTTTCCAGCTATAATATGGGATATTATCAGCATACCAAACTAAAAACCCCTTTAAAAGTTGCTATTTCTGAATGTCATAGTATTGTAGCACTTGTACAATTAGCACTTTAAGTGCTAGAGATGGGGAAAGAAGGTATGTGTTTTATATTTCTTCTGCAACGAGAAAACAGTTACCATGGAGTAGAAACTGAAAGGTACTTCAGTATTCAAAACTTAAGCTACAACTAGATACAGTTTTGTGGGTTTTCTTGGTTTCCACGAAATAATTTTTATGCTGGTAGATTATACAGCTCCATATATGACATTCATATAGAAATAAACATACAGCTTGGCAGATGATACACATACAGATACATACACTGACTGGAAATCATCTGTTTTGCCATTTGGTCCCACACTACATGCATATACACCCCCTAAAAATAGCATTTGAAAGATGGTCATCTATTAACATTGTCTTATGAGCTGTATGTTAAAACAAGACAACTTACAAGTGTCTGTTTGGAGAGCAGTTCCCATTCAGTGTTGCAAGCTAATTAAAAAAGCTCAAATTCCTACTACACTCAATCTCTTAGCCATGTGACCTAACAGACAAGCATGCCTGAAAAAAAAATCCTGGAATTAAATACAATTACAATAAACGGTAGATCAGTAAACACTTAATTTCTACCTAAAACTAGGTTTGTATTTAAAAATCTTAACTTGAATGCTACAAACCTTGTGTGTTGATTTGCATTTATTTTGAATTACTGAACACCGGATTTATTTTTTGAAGTGTTCTTCCAAAGAAGGAGAAAATATTTTGTGTCTGAAGAAAAACATTTGTTAAAATGTATGAGAATTACTCACCAGTCTCCAGGGAAATTCATTCTTTACCAAAAGCTTGGCATACAAACAACAAAAAAATACGTAAGGATGTGAGGTACAACCCTCTTCTCTTGGAAGCTGCTCCCCAATGAGTACCGTACAACCCTGACCAAGAGAAAAAGCAACTTAGCTGTCAGTGTTGCTAGTCTCTGAGAAAGCTGATACTGGAGTGATGTCACATACTCCTAAAACACTACTGCAGCTCCAAATTATCGACACTCTCCTACCAATAAAATCTCTGCCTCTAGATGACGGAAGACAAATTATTTAACAATAGGATTAAGTTTCAACAGGATCTAATAGTAAAGATTTTTAAGAGCACATCAAAGGGTTAGACAAAATGTTACAGTCAAAGGGGAAAAGAACAAATGTTAGCTATGGTATCTAAATATGCTCTCCTAATTATTTTCAACCTACAAAGCTTCTATTTGTTGAAGCAATATTCATAAAATACTTCCTGAGCTGGAGGGGAAGAGCAAAGTCTAGCAGAGATCACCAGAGCACTGGGCATGTTTTTAAAAAGCTCCAGCTAATCCAGCTCAGAAATTCTGCACTCCACATGGTGGCACTCAGCCAGGCCACCTTTCTTACTCTCTGGTCTCCTTCTGCCCCAACATTTGCCTGCTAAACTTTCTAGCATCCTGCATACTTTGTTCCAGTCACAGGGAGTACTTTGGAGCACAACGGACTGTAATCTAAGAACCTCACAAAGCACTTGACTAATTCCATTTGGAAACAAAAGGTTAGGAAATTGAATGTAAAGGAAAAAAACCATACTAAATCAGCAAAAATGTAATCCTCGTGTGCTAAGATCATGAACTTGGATAGCAGAATGGATGCATCCAAACTACTAATGCAGCACACAACTCTATACACACTGCAAAGAACACTGCAGATAGGAAAGGAGTGATCATAACAGATGCAGTGAAGGAAATTTCTACATAGGGAAGAAAAATTACAGATTAATGTTCTACTTTAAAATTATAAAGACAGAAAGAATATGAACAGCATGAATAAACTGTGGTAAGCAAAAATCACTTACACAAAGGAAAAAACTAGATTTGCAGTTGCAGGGTCAGCTGTGGTCTTTTACAAATACCAAAATTTGAACTAGAGTATGGACAGGCATGTTTCCTATTAGTATCATAACCAAAAATTACTTTAATGAATATTTTTGCATTAACATCATACATTTTTAAATACGGCAGCCCACATTTTCAACAGTCCTGAACCAACAGCGTCCTTACTTAGAGCTGGTTAGTAATCAACGGAGTCATTGTATGGGATGGTACTGCCTTCAGTCAACTACAGTGAAGGCAGTACAAGCCTTCCAGTACAGAAAAGTCCAGAAATTTTTTATGTTTCAATTAGTGAAACTACCTGTGACCTATAAAGAAAAGAATCTTGCAGCAAAAAGGTTCTAAATTCCCAAGACAAATCATTATGTTTTAAAAACAATGCAGCATGAGTAAGGTGAGAAATTTTAAGAGAAGGGTAAAGGAACAAACCACAAAGAAACCTTCGAAGTAAAGAAACGGCAACTCAATTAAGACACTAAACCCACTCTTCTGATAGAAATAATAAGGACTAGAAAAGAAACCGAACTAGAGTGGAGTAAGAAAAAAGGTTTAAAGTGAGTTAGCATAGATGGGGACCAAAACCTGAATAATATTCTTCCTTAGTTTTCCATGTGAAACCATAGGATCTGGGAAGCAGAATGAACCTACAGAAATAAATTCATGGGAACAGGTTGGCACTAGGGCAGGGAAGAAACTGGTTAAACAGAAGCAGCCAAATGCAAAACCAGGAATCAACTGCACAGAAGACTACAGTCAGAATTCAGTCCTGTTCAGAGAATTGGTTTAAAATCACTGTTTTCATTAGTAACTAAAAAGAAAGGCATATGCAATGAAGTCTGCTTGCGACAAAGGTAAGTGGCGTCATCAGAGATATGAGCTACATTTGATAAAATACCAGAAATACATGAGTTTCATACAGAAAGAAATGGGTAACCAAGAGGAAGAAGCAACGGCAGTGGTATAAAGTTCAGGAGTACAAATGTAAGGTGACACCCCTAACTAACAAAATATTTGCTAAAAAAAATGGACAGGAATGTGAAAGGTATCCTGTATGCACACAGATGGTTCCAACCTGAGTTCTCCAACTCACTCTCTTGTGGCTACTTCTATGATAAAACATGGAGAGTCTGCACTTCTTACTGACTTTTTTTTTGTCCCATTCTAATAGGTCCATGACCTAAGAAAAGTTAAAAGAAAGCAGAATCAGAAAATGATTAAGCAAGGTACCTAAGTCAGTTAATCATACCAATTATTTAATCTTGAATAAATTTTATCTAAAATAAAAGTTTACCAATGCGACCATTCATTCTAAGAGAGAAGATTATGGGAATAAGCCTCACCTGGTCAAGCATCATGAAGTAGGATAGGACTACAGCACATAAAAACGATTCTATGCTGCATAGATAAAACACTAAGGAAGGTAAATAATGCTTGAAGTTACAACAAACATAAAAGTTGTCTGAGGCATGTAAATTGATATGAAGTGTTTTAAAATGAGGCTGGTCATGTTAATGTGTGAGACCCGATAATTTCTGTGTCAGAAAGAGGTCTCCTCTGTAAAGAACATGTGGGTAATGAAAGTCTGCAGTCATGTCCCTCCTTTTGCCTTCTTTTCTCCAGGCTAAACACAACAAACTCTCTCAGCCTCTTCTTGTACATCACATGTCCTGGCCCCATAACCATGTTAGTCTTTCTTTTGCTCACTCATGGTGATGTGACTGAAACTAGACACATTATTATGAGATGGCCTCAAAAATGATGAGCCGAGGGGAATAATCACCACTAAAGCAGCTCAATATATAGTTAGTCTTCATCACCATTACAGCACAACACTAACATTCAGCTTGCTGCCCACCAGGCCATTTACCAGGATGCTGCTCTTTCACCTGGCACATTTACCTTTGCTAAACTTCAGCATGTTCCAATCTGCTCATTCCTCCAGTTTGTTGATGTTCCTGCAAATGACCGCCCTGCCCTCCAGCATACTGGTTCCTCCTCCCAAGGGTGGTGTTATCCAGGAACTTGCTGATGGTGCACCCTGCCTCATTGCCTAACTTGCTGATGAGTTGTCAAATGGTTTCAGTGTCAGTATCAACTCCAAGAAATACTTCCTCTCAACAGTCACTCATCTAAAATGTCAAACCATTGATTGCTACTGCTGAGGCCCAAGTGTACAATCAGTTTTGCAGTCCATCGCCAGTCCACAGACCCTCATTTGGATAGAAAGACACTACATGAAACTGCATCAAAAGCCTTGCTAAGGCTAAGGGACCGGTTTTCCTGTCACTTGAAGAGGCAGTCATTGTAGAAGGACTTCCTTGATACACTCACATTAGCTTCCAGTCCTTCACATCTACTGTCTGGCTTCTGCTGTTTCAGCTATAACCACAAAGTTGCCGTAAGTCTGTGTCTGAAATCACTGATGTGTTGCTCTAGAATAAGAGGAAAAAGAAAACTACAAACTGCTCATCTTCACTACACCACTAAAGTCTTAAGAGAAGGGACTTGAATCATACTCACTTAATGTAGAACAGGAAAAGCCTTTCCCAGTTACTGAAGGAATTTCTTAAAGAAGCAGTCTGTGGCAATTGTTGAGTAACAGATGACATGGACTGAACTGTGTGGATACTAATAGACAAGTGTAAACATGCATGAGTTACTTATTTTTAAATGACAGTTAAGTACAGCTGAACAAGGGGTTCCAAATGCCTGGTTGTTCATAGCAATGTGGGTACAGTCTATTTAAATCTTGGGCTTTTGTGAAGTGCAGTACTTGTTTTTTTTCATTACGTGTGTAAAACAAGTAGAAAAATATTGTCTAGATTACAGGATTCCTAGAATAAGAATGTGTAACAGTTTCAAATACCAGTTAGAAAATAACTTGCAACTGAATGTCCTATTTAAAAAAACAAAACAAAAACAAAACAAAAACAAAGCAAAAAAATGTGAGGGGGAGTGGTCTTGAGGTATCACTGGTCCTGGTTGCAACCAAATCAAGGTTGCTGGTATGCTCCAGGGCCTACTGGTTGGTTTCTGCTATATCCACAGATCTGTGTCTGAAACAACTGATGCATTGCTTCAGCACCTCTTTTAAGTTTTCTCTGCTTAGTTTAAGTTCTGTACATCATGCACAAAAATATTAATGAATTCTGAAGAATTATGACTGCTTGTTGTTGGCAGAAAACACAGAACAAGTTTTTCCAAAGGGAACCTTGGCTTGCAACTGGAATGTCTTCAAACAGGGTAGAGATATGTCATAGAACCTGCATGAAGAACAGACGCAGAATCACAGAACAGTTTGGGTTGGAAGGGACCTTAAAGATGATCTAGTTCCAATCCCCCTGTCATGGGCAGGGATACTTCCCACCAGACCAGGTTGTACATGGCCCCATCCAATTTGGCCTTGAAAATCTCCAGGGATGGAGCATCACATTAATTGCAAAAACATATATACATTGCTCAGTTATAGCATCTTGCCAATCCAAGTGATGTAGCCACTTAACACTGCACTAATGCTGAGAGAGAGCTTGCCATTATGGACAGCTGCAACAATTTTCAGGAGAATTTTAGCACTCTCCTTAAGCCTACACCAGTCACAATCTACTTTTTGTACTGCTAATAACATAGAGGCTATTTTCCCCCCTTCCTTTTCTACACTCCAAATTCAGACTGTAACTCTTGGGGAAAAAAAGCAATCACAAAACCTCATTAGCTAGGCATTTTATTCACTGTAAACCAGACTTTCAAACATGTGCCAGACATGAAAGACCCACAGTCTCCCACAGCTGAATCTTCTGAATCAGAAGACAAACATCCTTATTCCACTCTTTTAAGCCTGTGACAAGTCTTCTGCTCCCCCCAGTGGCAAAAAAATTTAATCCAGGAGGCGGCCATTAAAGAAGCATCACTTGCTCATACAATACTGCTCTTGAAAGTTCTTCAAAATGAAAATTTCTATTACTTAAAGGAGATTTTTGGTCTACAAAAATAAACAGTCTAAATCAACATTTACCTGGAGTACACACTGATACAACAAAGTTTTAGACATTTATACAAAAAACTTGTCTAGAACTGATAAGGTACTTGATAATGAAAACAGATTTTGAAGTGATCTAAAATCCTAGCTGACAGCCATTTTCTCTGGTTATGATAAAGAAAAAAGGTCATTTTAAAAAATACTTTTGATAGAAGTAGTAGCAGTCTTCTGTTGAGAAAAAAAATCACAGAAAGCTGCTGTCATACAGATATCATTTGCCTACTCTTATCAGCATCCTGATGTACCCTTTCTCGTAAGCTTCAAGAAGTATTAGAAAACTTAAAAACATTAAAAATGTCAGCATATGAAGAATAGTAATTTCTGAAAGGTGAACCAGATGAGTATTTAAAAAAATAATTCTGACATTTAGCCTAACTGCAAAGAATTACCTTAGATACAGTAAACACTTATGAAAGCAGCAGACTTATATTCAAAGACTGAATGCAAAATTATGTAATTTCAAATATTTCTGGCTTATACTCATGGTATCTAATATGCAACTTAGCCTCATCTGACAACTAACTGGCCTCTTAATTACCATTTGTACACTGCTTATGAAAAGTGACTTTTAAGAGTCTTATAAATCTGAATTCAATGCAAGGAAGCCAAAAGTCATGGAAGAGCACAACGGATGTGAGGTGTGAAGTCCAGTAACTGTTTAATAAACCTACTAAATTAAGCAACTGTCAAACAAGGAATGCAACATGAGTATCCACAAACATTAACACTTCAAAATTGCCAGCAAGCATACTGACATATTATTGAAAATCTTGATGACAGGTATCATGTGTCAACAGTTTTATTGTCCTTCAACAGAAGAGATTGCTAGATTAGTGACCTGTCACAAGTTCAGCAGAAGTGATCAAGATGATGGGAGGCTGGAGTACCTTGAAGAGAGGATGATGGAGCAGGGCTGGTGCATCCTGTGGAAGAAGTATCTTCAGGAGTTTTAACAGCAGCCAGCCTGTACCTACAAGGAGGTTATGCAGAGAATGAAGCCAAGGTCTTCACAGTGGAACGTGGCCAGAGATCGAGAGACAACAGTCTCAGAAACCATATGACATGTGGGGAAACTTCATATAGGAGAGTCAGGTGGTGGGACAGATTGCCCAGAGAGGCTGTGGATCCTTGGGGTTTTCAGAATCATACAGAATACATCACACAGGAGCTTGGACTGAACAGAGAGCTCACCTTGCTTTGCACAGGAGGTTCGGCATGGGACATCCTGTGTCATTTTTTAAACTGAATAACTGTGTAATTGCTTACCAGTCACCTTCAGTAACCTTAAAGAATGATAAGAAAGAACACTAGTCTTTCCTTATTTCATGCACTGAATGAGGCAAGGCACTGAACCCACATCCCACTCATCGAAAAACATTAAGACTTTACACACCGTACATAAAGAAAAATAATCATAAAATCTCAGTGATACAAACTGAACCTATTTCAGGGAAAGAAAGTAAACTTAAAACTTACATTTACAGACGTTTTAAGCTACGCACAAAAATTTTACATTGATATTGAAAGCCATCTATACACTGCACTTTTAAATATACTTAAAGCTGCCACGTTTCTAATGCACACAAACCTAAAGTCACCTAATAGTTTAAAGTAGCCTCAAAAGATGTTACAAGGTTTAAATTGAATCTAAAGAGCATCTAGGTTGGAATTTTCCCTCTAATTTCCAAGGATTCCTGGACCAACACTTTAACAGAGAGAAATAATGTGTCATTATGTTCACATACTTTGAGGTTCTTAAATGCAATGAAGTCAAAGCCCTTGGACTGTCACAAAGTGGTTCTATCCAACCTTCACATCTTTCATTTTTTCTGAGGAACAAAACAACGAGCTGACCAACCCATTGAGAAAGACTGTGTTGTATTAGTAACATGAGTGCTATCCACAGAGTAATCATGTCAAATGTTGATACTGCACCACTGAAACCAGCAAGGCAAAGTTTACATTAGGATCAGCATCTTCTGTTACCTCTACTGACAATACTGGAAACAAGTCAAGCTTATGAAGCAAAAACCATTGTTCAAACTAGCAATAAAGGCTCACTGATTCTGGTAAGCTGAAAACCATCACACCAAGTTGAAATTAGATATGTTTACATCAGACCAGCTGAGCAGATAAAGCATTACGAGTCTGGTAGATGGAAGTGATATCTGTTAATAATCTTTATTTTTTCTAAATTCCTTTTTGATTCCCTTAAAGTGTGAAGTGCTAAAATGGTGGGATTAGCCAAAGTGGACAAGAAAATTGTGTGGTATAAAACCACTAAGCCAATAAGTTTTAAGACCTGATAGATTTCTGAATTTCTTTTCCACACTTGTCTATCAAATGCACTTTGGAGACTATTTTAGGATCAGGACAATGATTTGAGAAGCAGCTTTGTCTGAATTTCTCTCCTACTTTTTAAATAATTTTGGAAGTGTTCATTCAAATACACAGCAGCCATTTAGCTTCACTGGCGTGGTTTCCATAAGCATGTTCCGCTAAGGTACATCAAACAAAATACTGTTAGGTTAGTCACTTTGATATCTCAAAAATATTTGGGATATCAAATATTTGAGTACTGAAAGACTGAGATGATGCATTTTTCCCAATAATTACAGGAAGATTCACAATGCCTTTTTTCCACTAATTATAGGAAGATTTATATTCCAGTTGCTTAAGTTCTTTGCAGAATAAAATCTGATAATCCATATCTATTGGTTACACAAGTGAACACTTCCTGTCAGAAAACCTGAATTTAATACTTTGACAGAAACAGAATTACTGGCTACCATCTCCAGTGTCATAAAAGATTTGGTATTCCCTAAAAAAAATCTAGTTGAAGCTACAAGCTTCTTTCTTCTATTTATTTGTGTTCTAACACAGATGACATGTTAGAGTTATTTGCCAATAACTTTAAACCATCTGTAAATTATAATTTCTGCCCTCAGAGCAAGAACAAACGTAAACACACTCAGCATAAGAATCTCCTGTCTTCAGCTGTTTTACTTTCTAGATGAAGAGCAGCAGTGTTTTACTGGTTATTGCTATTTGCTATTGTTACTCTTCAATTAAACTTCTATGTTTATTCTGTAAGAGAAAAGCTGTAGAAAAATGGAAGTATATTCACCAGTCACAATGCCTAAATTTTTAGCAGTAAGAACACCATTGGTCTGTGCAAGAGGTTCTACAAATTAAACGGAGAAAAACATGTATACTATTTGCAGACAAACTGAAATGCTTTCCACTGAAAAAAAAGGGTCCAATCTTTTCACCTGTAAACTTTTCCTCAATCCTACAGAAATACCAAAGCTTTGCAGAGAACGAGCTGGAAACACTTTAATAAGAATATTTTTCTTCTAATATCTTTCAAGGAACTGGCTCTACCATTTTCATCTAACCTTTTAAATAAAACTAGGGACGTAACAGAAGAAAACCTTCTGTCCGGGAAGCTGAAGTGCTTTCTTGACTAGAATGTCTAGAAGTGTTAGAAAAACTAAAATGTCATGATGGTTAATGTAAAGTACTGTCTATCTAGACTTATATTTACACACATGTATACACTTCCATGCATTTACATTGCAGTGATTGCAACATTTCTTAGCTTATATTCCACTGACAGCTGTGTTATTACTTTCAGAGTTCTGAGATTTCTTCCCAGCTTTACATAAATGCAATAGAAGTTTTCAGAAATTTTTATATAAAAATGGAGGAGAGGATCGCAGTCGATCTCTCAACATGGGTTCAGCACAGTTGTCAAAAGGTGACACACTGCTGCTCCAGTACATGTCACCATAACATAGAAATAAAAAATTAATAAATTAGCTCCAATTTTCTTGTCCCACACATTATTATAGTTAAAAGCTCTATTCAAACAAAATCTAAACTGTTCTTACTTGATTTCAACACAGACACATTAATGAAACAAACTGTATCCAATGGAATAAATTATGACTCTCAAGATATCCTGCAAATGAGAATCACTAGAGGACACAATGAGGAGAATATCTTAGTGTTCAGGGTCCCAAGTTGACAAAGTAAGGATCTCAAATTTACTATATTAGAGGGCAGTGTTAAGACATTAGAATAGGCTGCGAGTCATCTGGAATTTCTAGCTGAGATAACACAAAGCTGGTAGCTATAATCTCAAAAACTGTTCAGCCTCATGAGCAAAAAGGTTTTCTGGAGCTATCTGACTTTTCTTCCTATGAAGCCAGGTGCAGCTTTGCACTGACATGCATGTCAGTACCTGAGGTATTTCACTGGCAGTCATTCAGGGATCACAGCATCAAGTTAATTGCATTAGGGATATGCCCTTTGGCTTCACCTTCTGCTTTGTTAGATTTTCTGTGTGACCTTGGTTAAATAAACCTCTATTTCCTTTTCCACTTTGTACTACCATGGTATAAAATACTCCCAATCATTAAAAGCAACTAAATGCACCTGAAACTGTAAGATGCTAATGCTGTAATGGAAGGTTCTGGGTAATGTTCTCAGTCTACTCTGATCACTGAAGCAGTTAGAAATTAAATTCAGCCTAAACCTAACAAGTAACAGCTCTAGAAATCAAACTCACTAGGTCTAGAAAACAGTTAAGAAAAGTCTCAGCTGCTCAGCATCAGGAGTATTCCAAAAGGATAAAGTAAGCCACTCAATATATGGTTTCCCTTTACCTCCTGACCAGTGCCCATCTGTAACCAGCTACATCTTATAGATATTTCTGCAAGATACATTTTAGGATATAATTATAAAGATATGGTGAAATTCCATCACTTTTACAATTATTTTCCTTGATTCACACCACCTCCTCTCTCCCTCTTTCTCTGTGCAAATCCTGCCTCCCACTGGTATTGCTGTGATCCACCAAGCTGCAGCCACTTTACCAGACAGGTACCTGAAGCTGCCCCTGCAGGAAGCACATTATGGCTAGAACCATGCTGTACTTTGAGATCCTTTCAAAGGCAGCACTAAAGCACTTATTTTGACAGCCTCAACATGAGGGCTACTAAAGATATCTGTCTTTTCTTTGCTCATAGAGAAAACAAATGTACTAGGTAGTGGGGGATGAAACAGATGGCATTACAGAAAATGTCATTGTTTAAGTCATGCCTTTTCATTCTCTGTTAGGCTATGACAACCTTGATGTCTCAGGCTATTTTCTCTAGGAGGGACAGGAAAAAAAAAAATCATACCGGCTTCCACTGTACTTAGAAATAAAGAAAAAGTCTATTTTAGTGTTCCCAGGTAAGATGCAATGCCTTCTATCAGACAAATTTACATTTAGTGAAATTGTTAAAAATTGTACTGAGCTGCTAGATTTTTAATGACAGTTCTGAAAACTGAGAATCAAGAAATGTTAAAAGGTTATTCGTCTCTCAAAAGCCTTCATCATACGCTTAACACATCCTGACACAGAAAACTGGCACAACTTATAATACTGCAATACAATCATTTGGCTTTTTTTTTACATTTACCCTAATCCTGGGTGAACACTTAATCTAGAACATCGCCCCCCAAAAAAGTAAAACACCAACTAAAACATTAAAAGCCAAAACCCAAAACTCCACAAAACCTCTGTAAAAAGACTCCATAGCAAATATCATTCTATTAAAACCTTGAAGGTCATTCCACTAAGAGTGTTACACAGTTTTGTCACCAAACATCAAGTTTTCACTGATTAAAAATGTATTTATTTAACTGACCATATGTTAATCCTCACATAAATGAGACATTATTTACCAACATGGTTATGTTATGATGCCTATGTCATTCCCTGGAAAACAAAAACCTGCCCACATTATTATATGTAAAGATAAAAGATAAACAGGAAGCATCTGAAGTATAAAAAAAGGACAGATTTGTAAGTAAACTTAAAGTTTACTGAAATATTGATTAATAATTTCTATAAATAGGAAACTATTGAACATGGAAACTTTCTAGTGCTTAAGGGTTTGGGATAAGAATATATCACATGATAAACTGCACTCAAGTCCATGCACATACATAAGGCAAAAGATGTCGTACTAGGCTGAAAACAAGGAAAAATTTAAAACCTATGCACTATTTTGAGACATATCCCCATGCTTTTTTTTCTTTGTTTTCCTCCTCCTCCCTATGCTTTTTGTGGGGAGCTGGAAATTCTGACCTACAAAAGAAACATTTTACTCTTGGTTGTCCTTCAGGAAACATACAGTTCCCAACGCTCCTTTACAGAAAACAATTTTCTAACTTTTGACTGATAAAAATATCCACTAAATACCTATTAATTATGGGATTGCAATTATACAGTATATTCACGCCTGAAATCTGCCAGAATTCATAGGACTGTTTCTAACCCCAATTTTAGACCTCAACATACTTGAAGAAGTAGAGCAAAGTCTCAGCTCCTTCAGCTAGGACATAGCTAATTCCTTACAATTTCCACTCTCCTGGCACAAACAAGCAGTAGATTTAAAAAAAAAAAATCAAAAACAACCAAGAAAAATTTAAAGCATTTTAGATTTTCACTTTAACATATCTGTTTCCCAACTTATACTACATTCATATAGGAAGAATTAATAATGCTTTATTTAATTTTCCATAACATCATGGACCCAATGCTGACATTACAGCCAATTATTTTAAAAGGGTACTGATGTGGAGTTTCTTTTTTATTTGGAAAAGTAAATTTAGATCATGCTTGTGAAACATAGCTCCACTCCTTCCCCTACTCTATAAAAAAAGAAAGTAACTAAAAAATGGTATTATTTTCTTGAAAGTATTAGATTGTAGGATACTGCCTAAAATGGGTCAAGATCTGATACAGAATGCTGACAAGCTTTTTAGACACAACCTTCAGTCTAAAATTGTCACAAGCTCTCCATCTGGCACATGAACTGAGTATGTGCAAGTGTCAGCAGTAGTAAAATCTTTCATTTAGAAGACAACCTGAATGGAAAAAGAATGAGTCTTCACTGTCCAAAAGATTTTTAACATTCAAAAAACAGCTAGTAGGTAGCTTAAGTGATATACATACAAGAGGTTCCCTTTTACCCCATGTCCATAACTTGCACATCCTTTTCCATTTTTTCTTTAGTTCCATACAAACATTTATGTTTTAAAAATTCAAGCAGCACAAAGTTGATTTTAACATTATTTAAGCAGTGTGCCACCTCAAAATGACTGAAGTCACTGCCACTTCATTAACTGCATACTGCTCCCTTAATGAAAAGGCCACACATGGGAAAAAAAGGATTTTTTTCATCCTCTAAAAAATAACTGAACAAGGTGATTTACATGCCCTACATTGCCAGTCATATGAAAGGGCACCTCAAAAATCCTTCCAGAGACCTACAGTTTCTGAAAACCTGAGTGAGAGTTTACATGGCAGTCATAATAACTTAGAACTTACACTCTACTATTTTACTTCAAGTTACAACACATTGATCCACAATAAAATAAAATCCTACTGATGACTGACATGTCTAAAATGACCAAGTCATAACTTTCTTTGAAACTGAATAAAACTGACGTTTTTCATTGTAATTCTCAGTGTAATTTCAGTGTCATTGAAGTGCATGCTAAATAAGCTTGCACAACCAGCAGCCCTTAGACACATTCATCCTCGCTACATATTTTATATATATTATGAAATAGATAAAACTAACACAAAGCAAACTTGGAGCAAAACAAAACATATATGCCAGGTTCACAGAGATCTCAAATTCTCCTATTCATGTGCAATTACCATTAAGATCATAAAAACAAGGCAAATTTTTCTGAATACTACCCATGACAAAAAGTGGATTTCTAGGCAAAATAAAATGGGCATAAAAGGAGTATTACTGCAGAACAGACAGTATCTTAACTGTAAAAGTTACGTTAACCTTTAACTTTGATATAAGAATTCCTCTTTGTAGAAAAATAACTAGTCAGCACTTTCTTCAAAGGAAAGGATAAGCATTATACTGAAGTGTAACATACACAGATCATGGTTACCAACCAACTTGAGATGGTTAATACCTGCAAATTTCTGCTGTCCTTGCAACTAACAACTGTTCCCTTACAAAATCTATAAACCATGACATTTTATACTTTAAATCTTAATTATTTCAAAGGGATAAGCTCAAACTTCTTCAGCAATCCAAACCAGAAATCCCACATTTTTACATACTTACAGAGGTAAAGCAACACTGCCAAAAAAAGGCAAATGCTGCTTTCTTCACATGTGTTTATCTTTTGTAACTCTGTTCGTCCTCTATTGCCATTCCCACTGATTGCTCTCCAGCCACTAATGCACCTTTCTCATTTCTCTGCCCCCTTCCTACAAGATCTTAAGTTTTCTAGGTTCGCTGTTCACGCAGAAACTGTACTATGTCAAATTTGTGCAGTTTCATAGCATTTTCCACATCTGAGACATACACAGCTCATGGCACCTGAAGGCACCCCCATTACGACACGACATATACTAGTTGTAAGAGCAAAAACTTAGTATTAGAAATAACATGCTTTGAAGATAACAAGCCAGCACAGTAAAATATTTTGCAGAAGTCAGGTTTGCAGTTATCCCTCACTGTCTCTCTTTCATCATTTGTCAGAGTTGCACACTACAATCCTGTTTTGGCAGCCAAAGTACAGGTTTTCTGATGGGTTATGACAGCCCTTATGCCACAGCAAGGCCTCAATTAAATGCATTACCCCTAGGCTTTAACAAAAATCTTAACTATTACACTCATCTAGATTATTTCCCTGAGAACACTCTATCAGAGGGTCAGACAAACTAACATTCAAGTACTTAAGATTCATAAATACCACTCTCTGTCCCCACTCCCTTCCAACCAGGGCTGTCAAAGCAACAATGAAGATTATGGGTTTATTGGTTTTACTCTTATAAATCAAGTCAATCGGAATCATAACAAGGGCTATGTTTAGCAAGAACCTCTTTTGTTAGGCTCAGTGAATTCACTGACTGGCTGGTTTTGCCATTGTACTTCAAATCTTTTATCCAGACGACTATCTAAAGCATATACGCACAATCACAACCGGATAAAGAGTATATGCTCATAAAACTAAACAACCCTTACCAACCCAAAAATGTATGTAAATGTTTTACAATTAAGACTTCCAACCTCAATGCCGTGGTGAGCTGAATTTTAGGAAGTAGCTCTGGTGTGTCACAATTAAAATCAAAACACGCATACCTTAAGTCATTCTTATTCACTGGGCAAAAGGTGAAATTAGGAACCAACTTTTTTTTTTATTTGGGGGGGGGGAGGGGGGGCGCGGGGGCAGAGGGGAAGGATGTTGAAGTGTATTACCAAATTACTTTCTTTTGCTATAGGTGAAACGTATGGTAATAAAGAATTTAAAAGTCACATTTCACAGATGCTCTTCAGAGGAAAATAAACTTTTCAAATCAAACGCAAGAACTAAGCTTTGATAATACTTTGAATCATTAAATCCTGCTGTCCCACTACTAATTAAAAGTTAACTAAATGTTAAGCTGTATCAAACATTCACTTTAGATATATCAAACACTACAATTTTTTTCAGAAATTCCTACTGCGTGTTACTATAGTCATAAGAAAGAACTAGGAGATACATTTTTCTATTTCTTAGCTGGTTGAAAAAGGAAATGCACATGCATCTATTAGCAAAACTAACAGAAGACATCACTTAACTAACCCTGTTAAGCAATTAGTGTGGAAAACAAGTACTGTAAATACCCTTCAGCACTGTCTTACATAAATAGAATTCTGTTTTGCAAGACTATTAAAACTCTTTATAAAATGATAGATACACAAAACAATCCAGGTTTTAAAGCAGTTTACTAAGAACATAAGGAAAATGAAAAATTACTGAGAAGTAATGGTTGAAGAACTGTTGCTATATTTAGAATAGTTAACTAAACCGAATTCAGAAAAAATGCCCATTTTTTTGAATTCTAAACAAAACAGCCTAGCATTCCTGTTAAAAAAGCTGTTCTTTTTCAATAAAGAAATTAATACATACATACCAGAACTATTTTACTGAAGTGAGCAGAGATATTTCAAATATATACCATTATTAGAGAATAGAGACAAGTATGAAGCCGAGTTTTATCTGAGATATCTAAAGGCAATAGAGAGGAGAGAGATGAATAGCAACTCACCAAAAACACTGGCAATCTAACAGCAAGGTTTGTCTCTCATCTCAAGTTTCTAGTTCCAAGAGAAATCATATTTCTATCACGCACTGATAGAAAGACGACAAAAGGGCATGCTGTGCTCTCCTCTACTTCAGCTGAGTGGCAGCTCTACTAACAGGGAACAGAGACACACACCGTAAAATCTAAAAGAGTGGGTACTTGATATGAGCATGCTCGCTATCTAATTTAAAATGGCCTGATGCTTCATCTCAGCAGGAGATGGCCTACTTCCAAACAATTTCAGAACTTTAAGTCAAATCTTAAATCATTAATTGGAATGCGCAAAACTCAGCCACCAAGCAGTCCTGGGTTTTTTTTGTTTTAAATCTGCACTGATGCACAGATAATTATTTGCACTACTTCCCTGCAAGGCATACTAATGCTTAAACATTATCATCATGTACTTCAGTGTAATTACAGGATGCCACAGTAATAGACTGAAAACCTTTTCAGGATAGTATATGATTTGAACACTAAGCAGCACAATTCACAATTCAGACAAAGACAACAAATCTGTTTAAAAATTCTACAAATCAATTTAAGAATTATTCTACCTGGTGATTTCTGAGCAGCTTTTTTTTTTTTTTTTTTAGGGTGGGGGAGGCCAAAAGAAAGGCTACAGAACTGTCTAGCAAGTGATTTATGTTTCAAAGCAATTTACCTCCACTTAAAATCTCTTTATGCATAAAGAAACCATTTAGCTTCTTAATGAAACGATTTATTTGGATATCAAAAGCCAGGTTATTCACATGCAAAAATTCTATGTTGAAGAAAACAGGTATTCAAACTCTTTCCTTTTAGAGATTAACATCTTTTAATTCACTCACACAGACACAAGTAGTATAAAGGTCTTCTGTGCTTTGGTTTTCTCCATCTCACAGGCCTCTTTCCATACTTATTGTATATTCATTTTTTTTTCAAGTGAATACACTACTCTTTCCACTCTTGTGAGAAGACAAAAGCTATGCCCCAGGCACTTTTCATTACTTTAAATGCGTTCCTGCTTATCATTCAAGCTGAAAGCAAAGCCAGGCAGGCTACTTTATAAAAGCTGTATTTTAAAAGATGCTATATAAAAACCAAGACAGCACACCTCCTGGTCTCTGCCACAGTTGGGCTTCAAAATACTTCACTGAATTTGGAATAAACTCTGCTACTTGGAAGGCACATATCAAATCCTCTACTTTCAGTATGGCAGATGAAGATTAATACAACATTAGGCAGACAGCCAAGAAATTATTCTTAAGCTTCATTAATGTCTACAACTACTCTAAAACAGAGTTCTTCATACCTGTGCAAAAATGCTTGTAGTTTAGTATGAGAACTTGCAGCTTCAACAACAGTGATCTGAAGTCCAAGACTCATATGCTGCCCTCCTACATTTTAAAAGTCCTCTTGGCAAGAAAACAACATATTTACAAAGGTAATTACTTTAACATTACTCCCTGCCCTTTGACTTTGAACTCGCATAAAATCATAGGAAGTATTTTTACCTCAGAAATTCCTTCCAGGCATAAACTCTGAAGTCAAGATGCACAACAGAGCTAAGGTATAGTAAAACCTCATTTGCATGAAAAACTCAAAACATCCCATTTCATATTCCAGAGATAATATTACATCACTATAAAAAGAAGAGGGTTTTATAATCACATAACACTAACTGCATTCATTTAATTTTTAATCACATAACACCTTGGTGGTTACTTTTCTTATACCAAATCACTACGTGATGGAAAAAAAGCCTGCCTTCTTGGTTAGAATTTCAGGATTTCCTTGGCAGTTAATGAGTTCTCTAAAAGAAAAAGGAAACTACTCTTAAAACATATTTCACATTTTAATATAAGCTTATGTTCTTTCATCACCTAACTCTTCATCATTTGCTCTGTTACTGATCTCTAAACTTCTGCAGAGATTCAGACTGGTGAAACACAGCATTTTTTAAAAATGGAAGATGTTGTTAATGTAAGAGTTGCCTCCTGAGTGAGAATGTTTTCATCCAAGCAGGTTTAATGTAGTTTCATTCTTAAAAAAAAAAAATAAAATGCCATTGAAGTAAGATTGATTGTATGCATTATATCTACCTAATGACTAGTTTGTCGTTGCCAGATACGGAAGATAAAGGGGGGAAAAAAGATGCCAGTAATAAAATCCGTTATAAATGAAATAAACATTACTCTTTTGTTTCAAGTTTACTTGCCTCAGCTTCCTAAAATTCTACCAAGCCAAGCACAAATTGTGAGAATTTTCATCAAGCTAGACAACAGTTAACAAGTTCAAAACGTCTGCTCTGAAGTTAAATTTTTGTGTGTACGTTCTCCCCCAAAAGACCAATTTTCATGACAACCTCCCCTCTGCATTTCTCGCACACCTGCTCAACTTCTCAGAGCATAAGGAAGTTTCAGGACAGTTTTTATTCCTTCTTTTCACGAGTCTCAATTTTATTCTCAGTATCCCACATACTGAAGCTACAATAATGAAATGCAAAAGCTATGAATAGCACAGGAACCCCAAATACACTTGATTCTAAAACTAAAGCAAAATGCTACTTGCAAAGAAGTCTCACTGAATTTGAAAGGCTTCCTTTACAAATACATAAATTTGAGTTTTAAGATCTGTACATTTGACAAGAAAGTTTTATACAAATATGAATTTACCAACTTGAACTCTAACACCTCTTGAAAGGAAAAAATGAAATTAATACATAAGAAAACATTTCCTGCAAAGACGAATAATTTTACTTCCAGTAAATAATTCTTCTTCTGAATCTGACAAAACTTCAGAACTGGAAGCTGAAATATTTTTTTAAGAGTCTACACATATATCCAAACTAAAGCCAGCACATTAAAACTATGTCAGACTTCTGTAGGCTGCTATAAAGACCGAGTTCAATAAGCCCCTAGGAGAATATTGCAGGAATAAGATTATTACAGTAAACTCAGCACACAATTAAAGGACATGATAAAAAAACATTTAACGACAAAGGTGTTGGTGAGTTTTTTCCTTTTAATGTATTTATCAAGAAATCAGGTGGAGAATAAATGAATCTCTGATCCTTTCTAACAGCTTCTTAGCAATAGTTTTCACACAAACACCTTTGATCACCTGTTCTGACAGCAGAACAGCTCATTTTAATAAGATTGGTGTTTTGTGTTGTTTTGTTTCTAGAAGTCTCAATATCAACTTCGCCACTGTTTCAGAATGAAATATGAATACCTTTAAAGCCTAAAACTAGGATTTACATAGATTTTATTAAAAGCTTTGACTTATACAACTGATGTTTTTAACTAAACATGATAAATTCTTCAGCAATTTATGTATAGCTGAGTTTCATAAGACTTCCTGGCATGCTAAAAAGAATTCCATGATTATGTCTTTTAATACACAAGCTTTCAGCTCTTCTCTCAGATTTGGCATGATCACACAAGCAGCTTTCCTGGATCTGGTCTACCATAAGTAATAATTCAAAATGCCTCTCTCAAATGCTACATCACAGTTATCTGTTTTTTTTTTCCTTTTCTATACAGTTTAACAGCTACATTCTCCAGATATGCGCAGTATTTTAAAAATCTGTTTGCCATTATGTTCTTACATCTTAAATATCAGATGACCTATTCAGGGAGAGAGAACGTTTTTCAAACAAAACCAAGCAAAGGTGTATATCTAGATCTAGACAAGCTGGAGAAACTGCATACACAAACTTAACAAAAACTACTTATCTTCTGATGCAATATGTTCATTCTTGTTTCTATGCATAGTCTTGCTTGTGCTACATATTTCCAGTGTGCCTACAGTGTAACATTTAAGTTCTCCCATAGTAATGAAGTATATTTCTGCTTTTTAATTTTGGAATTTTCTTGCATCTTATTTGAAAATATTGTCTCATTGCAGCTTTCCTTCCCTCCCCCATTTTCTTTTTGCCTTCTTCAATTTTCCCCTGTTGTTAACCCATCTCCCAATGCCTTTAGTACCAAAAGCAGGTTAAATAGATGGCAAATATTATTCATGGATAGCAACTTCAAAAATTCACAAATAAAAATATTTCAGAAAAAGGAACACAGAAATCTTCTGAATGCTTACTACTGCACACAATTTGCCTAAAGGGACCAGGAACTGTTTAATACCAAAATCAGGACACAAAACCACTACAGAAAGACAGTGTTTACCTGCAGTGTTTGTTTTACTTCTGTCACTATCTATATTTTGAGAGTTTATCTAAGTACTTGGCTCCAGACATTCAGAGAAGCAACAAGTCTCTTACTCCAGCTAAGGTTTAGCATACTTTGTGCACCTGCAGCAAACCTAAAAAGAACAGAAAATCTTCAGCTACCTTGTGGGATTTGCACAATATATGCCAGAAGGGCATTACCATTAGTGATTCAAAGAACCTTCTCCAAAGGATGTCCTCACATTATCTCTTCATTTGAAGGCTTCATGATGGAGGATTTGACAATTAAATGACAAGGCATGAAAGGGCAAATGAGGTATCGAAAGATCCACAAAATACATTTACTACATCAGCTGTGAAGAGATCTGTATTCTATTCCTTATTAAGTTATTGCAAGCCCATGGTAAATTTGTCTTTTTATAGTCTTTCATTCTTCATGTGCCTACTTAGACTGAATAGTCAACTATGAGTCTGTGCATTACTACATATGTTGTCATATCCTTCCTAGAAATAAGTATACTAAATGTTACAGGTACAATAGTTTGTGCCTGTGCTCTTGAATTAATGGAAAATAAGGTTTATGTCTGCTATTCACATCTTATAAAAGCAGACTGTGTGTTGGACTTTAATATTTGAAAAATTTGGGGAAAATTTTATAAGACAATGTGCCAGAACATGTAAAACTGCCACTACTGCCCAGATTGTTAGTGCTGCTTTCCAAGTTAATATTTATTTATTTACGTTATAGCATGTCTGAGACTAAGACCAGATCTGAAACAACCATCTGTCGTAACTACAAGCTACACATGTGCTTATCCTGACAATAAGCTCTCTCTACATGGAGACAGGTGACTACCTATCCTCAGACTGGAGAGATTTTCCCCTACCCCATTCTCTTAAAATTGCTATTATTTTAAAAACAGTCATTAGTCATAGAAATATATTCAAGATGGGCAAGAGAACAACAGCTTGACAAAGGAACTGTACTCGGTAAGACAAATTATTGACTATTTCCATAATTCAGACCATTAGTGCAATCTCTTTTTATTTTATGTCTATTCTCAGCATTGCCATTAAAATAAAAATCTAGTAACTAGTTCCATATAGGAACCCATTTACTTCTGCTCAAAACCGACAATCTCAGGAATCCAATGTGAATACATTTTCTTTACGACCAATGCGACTGAATTTTTCTGCAAATTTCTTGTACTGCAAAAATTATAAAAGCCCAAGAAATTTTTTCAAGGCAACATCACTACAGACCTAGTTGGCTGATAGCACACTCTTCCATTCTACTTAGCCTCAACAAAAGCAGCACAAAACATTTTTCAGTTTTGGATGCAACACAGAGCACAAGTGAAACAACCCATCAAATACAAGTTTGTCCGATAAACACTGAAGCTCAGCAGCCCTTTTGTGCTGCAAGACCTACATTCATTTTCAAATCTTTTTTCAATAACTGTCAGTTTGAATCCCTTTTATTAACTGATAAAGCTGCAGTTAAAACTGTTGAGATCCCATCTGGAAAATATCTGAATTCTCTCAAACTCGCTTACTAGCCAAAACTCTTCACAAGGTCCTTAAACTCATTATGAATGAGTTAATGAGTTCTGTTACACGTACACCCATTAAGCTGCTTCTTTATATCAATGAAAGGAATTCTAAAGTAAAAAAAATCCTTTTGTAGATTTATCATTCAACATTTATAACCAATCATTTAATTATTTTTAAATTAATTATTTAGAAAAACATGCTACTCTGACAACTTGCTGATTGTGTATCCAGTGCAGAATTACAGACAAAAGCATGGGCTGAATGAATGAACACGAAGATCTCTGGCCTCATCTCCCAAGTCTCTTGATATACAAAAAAATAAGTTGATAAAATACCTGCAGTGAAAGAGAAGGACATACGCTTCTGCATTACAAAAAAAGTAATATATTGCAAAGAAAACGTGTCATTTATTTCAAAATTATTTAGAGCAAGAGACAGGTCAACATCACTAAACAGCAAGGTAAGAAGTTTACTGAAAGAAAGAAAGAAAATTCTGAAAGTGTTAAAATGGGAAAAAAGAATACTAGGTTCAATGAAAACTCACAAACATGCAAGTAAAAAAATAAGTACATAGCACGTTCTGAGAAACCACTTGCAAACATGTAGCAGGTAAAAGGGGAGAGCCAGACCATGTATCTCAAGCCTAAGATAGCTCCTCATTCAAACTGCAGAATCAGGAAGCCTTTCAACCAGAAAAGAAATTAAAAAAAAAAAAAATTAAAAGGTCTGATAGAAGGTAAGGTCACTGCAGAATGCAGTGTGGCACCTACTTGACTCAAGGCAGAATGTCCAGTGAATTCGAGTGTTGGCTGAATAGGGTGAAGCATTCAGATGATGTTCAGTAACTACAGAGCTTAGCTATTGTCCAAGGTGCCCAAATTGCCTCAGTTACACAAAATTGGTAGATCCCTGACTCTATATCAAGCTTTATAGAGTTTCTAGGGTCAGCTAGAGGACTACAGACCAGGTAATCCCTGTGTTTGTACCAGGCAAAGCACTAAGAACTACTCTATATAACTGAATTGACAGGTATTAAATCTGTTGCAGTAATGGAGAGTCAACACAGCCTTTGAAAAGGAAAGTCATACCGCAGAGATCTATTTGGTTTAGTAGTAAATAAACTAAGTAACAACAACAAAGAAAATCAAAACAAAACAAATGAGTAAACACACCTTTCAGCTTAGAGAGAACCTGGTTTTCCTAAAAGCATCCAATAAGGTCAGTCATCAATGCTGCTCAAAGAATCTAAGCTGTCAGTGGGCAAGAGGGAAGGGTGTCACATAGATGATGGTTCAAAAGAATAAAGGGACATGAATTAATAAGAATATCAAGGGCTTGAGCTCATACATACTCTTCATCCTGACTTCAAAAAGGGGATAAATACAGAAGCAAAACGTTACTAGTGTGTGCCTCTTACCAAGATTGCTACATAGGATGAAGACTTAGAGAAGCTATACAAGATTAGGAACACAAGCAGTAAAATAGTAGCAAGTCAGATATAAAACCGGTAACGTAACTATGATGCAAATGAAAAAAAACCCCACCCAACCTCTGTATTTTACACATCCAGCAACGTTCTCTGAGCTGACCATTTCTACTATGGAATAAAACCTTAGTATTATAGCAGATACCTTCTCATAGACTGGTCATCTCACAGAATCAACACAAAGTTTTGTGAGTAGATTAATCATTACACACATACAATATGAAAAATCCCACCAAAGTTCCACAAAATTGGCAATAAATATGACTAAAGGGTGTAGAACACTTTCCACACATAAGGAACAAAACCAGATTGCTGAGCCTGAGACTGGGCACGTGATAAAGATCTTTTTATCACTCAGGCTTTTATGGTGAACAACATACCAGTGTACCTACATGAAAAGCAGGAGAAAGCAAATAAAACTATAATAGTAGGTAGCAATTTAAAACTAAAAAGGTGATAGCTGCTTCGCATACAAAACAACTTCGTAAGAGTCTGTGTAGATTCAGAAAGTAATACAAAAATCTATCAGGCACAGTTAAATATGAAGACACTACCTCTTCCTCTGGAAGTCATCGAAGCCTAGACTGCTGCTGGCTGAGAATTCTTGCACAGGTCCTCAAGAAGAAAAAAAAAAAAAAAGAAGAAAACCCCCCAACAATTGTCATCTCTCTCATCTCTGGCTATCTCAGTTTCTGGCTGCAGAAACCAAAATTACATTGTGTTGGAAACTTTGAAGACAGGATGTATCAAGTTACTGGAGATAATTTCTCCTATGTTTGTCTGCTTTTATCAGCTACTGTAAAGTCCAGCTGGAAAGGTATTATCAGGTTATTACAAATCTAGGTGGGTTTTATTTTCAAATTTATAAATGTCTTTAGTTTTTTTTCTTGTCTGTTGGCTTCTACAGTAACCACTTCAAGAAGACAGGGAATAAGTCACCAGTCTGTAGCATGGAGTTGACTTTCAAATTACACCAGCCTGCCAAATATGAACATCATCTTCCAGCAGGCCAGAACGCAGAAACTGTTCCCTTTTCCCTGGAATATGATATAAATATAGTACTGATTTGGGGAAGGGCGGGGGGGATAAGTAATTCTCAAGCCACAGACACTAGAAGATTATTAAACCAGTGAACAGGATAATTAAACTCTGAATGATCCACAGCTAATTTACAGTTGAACTTTACTATGCAACACAGGTGTCCAATTATAATTTTCAATCAGATACTTGATATAAGAGTCCTAGTTAGAGGGTTCCAGCAGATAGGTGCTTAAAGCAGGGATACTATTTAATATACTTTGACAACAAATTTACAAGCTAGTGTGTAGCTGTTTAACTTTATTCTCCAGGGAATCACCAGAACCAGCACAGTGCCAGATTAATCGCTAATATCACAGGCTTTCCTTTTAGACAAGCTGCCACCAATTCAGCAGAGCTATCCTCCTCAAGAACTCCTACTGTTAGACAACAACCACTTAAATCTGTTGAAGGCAAATATAATCAAAGTGACAGTTAAAATAAAACTGGAACAGATGAAAATCATCATATTGTGGCTTTCCCATTTGTTAAAGTCAATTTAACTAATCCAATGAGCTTTATATCCCTCAGTATGAAAATACCGGCATGCACCAATAAAAACTACAAGAAGCAACACTTTAAATGCTTTTTTAATTGACTTATTCTCAGGCCAACAGCATAGGGATAAAGCTTCATTATTACTCCAGTATTTCAAGTTCTTCAGAAAGTATACAATTTTTACTCAGGATACCATTCAAATATAATCCACAGGAAATAAGCTAAAAATAAACACATGAGAAAACCAACAATTAAATTGGATTTATGTGATTTACAAAAAACTTCAATTTTTGAATCCTACAGTCAAATTTTAGTTAAGATAGCAAATATTAATCTCTTGCAGGCTGTTCTTGACATTTTTTTCTTAAATACCTATCTTTACAATCAAGATGTACTCACACTGATATGAAAATGTGTATTTACAGTATCAACAGGCAGTTAAACACTGGAGATTTTACTTCCTGTAAGTCAAAGACTCATTCTCATCCAAAGCACTTAAAAAAATCCCAGGAAATTTGAGTGGTAAAGTGTGTGGTATGTCACGTGCTGAAAAGAACTCCAAAAATCCAATTAGTCCAAAAAGAAAAAATAAAATTTCATGAAGAAAGAAGACAATATGTATGCCTTCAATGTAAGCCAGAGGAAATTCATTCACTTATTCACTCAAATTTCTCTTTCAATCAGCTTCTGACACTTCGGTTGGTTTAAGTTTTTCTTAAGGTTAAAGTATTACTTGGGATAAAAATACAGACATATACACACACACTGATATATAAAGACAAGGCAATACTGAATATGAAAACAGAAAAAAATTATTTTAATACCGAACTTAAAAAGCCCCAAAAATACAAACAGGTTAAATGCTTTGTTCTCCACTGATTACACGAGAACATTATCACTTTAATCCATTGTTGAGTGGATATGAGGAACAAGTAGAAACTTATTTGTGTTTAAAGACTGCTGCTGATTTTGCACGTTTTGAGCACTTGTGACCCAAGATTTCAAAGCAAACTGCTGAACGACTGCATAACTTCAGATTAGAAAAGAACAAAGACAAACTGTTGATGGCCTTAAAATGAAGAAAGAAAATAATATTAAAAAAGATTGAATTGCTTATAAGTGTTTGAAAACCATTATCTTGACACAGTGCAGTGTGAGCCCAGGTACTCTATTGGTGTGGACACAGCATAAAGAGATAAAACCAGAAAAAGTGCTTATTTCAGCTTGTCTGCTAGTTTATCTTCCCAACATCTTTGTCTACTAAATTGTATTACAGATGAAGTTTCTCAATGCAATGCGCAGTTTTACAGTAAGTGATTTTCTAAGAAAACCTCACAATATTCATGAAGAACACCACCATGCACAGAGAAAGCCCTGTCAGACCACCCCTACGTTACATTCAGCAACAGAATTCTCAGAAAACCATTAGCAGACAAACAGAAGCTTAAAACTTGATTCACCACTTGATTCTCCATCTAAAACATCTCAGTGGTCTGACGTGCTTTAAAAGCAATTTACGTGGAGATAAATATTTCCATACAATATCCCATTCTCCATCTCAAACATATTTGAAAACCCTAGACAATGATCCAATTTACTCTGTGTATACATATGCAGTATTGTAACAATAATTATGAAACAATATTAATTTTTGTTTAACATTCTATATTGGTAAATCCTTAGCTGCTAGGACTGTAATGCATAGATATTACCGTATTACAAGAACGCATTACTATGCTCTGGGTTGTAGAGCAATGGTAGCTACCCTGCAATAAGTTGGCAGTACTCAGCCAGTAGTAAAAAATAAGCCTCCTACATTTCCTTAGCAAAGGGTGTATTATAGCTATTTATTTATGGCAGTATCTTGTATCTGCCAGGATTAATAAGATAGCAGTGTAAAATAAACCCCAAATATTAGAGATTATTAATCAAGCATTGATGGCCTTTTAATTTTTGCACCTACAGGAGGGCAACTCCTAAGGTGTACAACTTAAACTTTCCACCTTACTCAAAGTCACATCACAGCCCAACAAGATGTTCTGGGATACACGTGACAGCACAGCAATGCTTAAAAGATTCAGCTTCATATTTCCAACCATTTTGAATAATTAATTCACTGTTAAAACACATAAAACAACCTGCATTCATACTCCACCCAAACAGTGCTCACTCAAAAAAAGGAGTCTGACTTGTATAAAACTAGAAGTTTGATAGACAAAGAAAAAAATGCTTTTCACTAAGTTTTGATTGATGTGCTAAAACACTACAATCCTCATCTTCGTTGGCAATTCCATCCATCTCTCCCTCTCTCTCATACAAGGTGTGGTCAGACTTGTGGTTTTTGGGCTTCTAAAATCTAAATTAGCTTCAATAAGACCTTCCAAAGATGCCTATCATATAAACAAAAAACTATAAAAGCAGTGTTAAAAAAATTATTTTGCCATAAATTAAGAAAATTTATTACTAAATAAATGTACTTAAAAGAAACACACAGTATTGCTTGTTTAAAGTAAGTTTGTGTTATAGTAAGTATTAGTTATCATAGTACTATTTGTTTTATTACCGAAGACTTGTTGTTAACAACACACAGGAGTTGCAGGGTTTGGTTTTGGGTTCTTTTTTTTTGGGTTTTATAATTGCTTGCAACAAAGTCAATACTTGAATAAATCTATTACCCATTTACCCCTAGAATGGCTACTTCTTTTAGGTTTTGTAATAGGAGGTAAAAATAAGTCTCCTTAACCAATAACCTAGTGTTTTACTGCCAATCAATATAAATAACCATCCAGACAGTGCACACGGGAAGAATAAATGGTATCAAAAATTTCTTAGAAATACAAATAACTGAATTACATACATACAGATATTTCAGTGCCATTGCTGTACCATCATTCAAAATTACTACTGCCACAATAAAAAACATCAAGCCAAACTTGTTTTTCTTAGATGTAAGATTGTTTTGATTCTTTAATGTTACTTTGTGGCATATTATTGTTTTTTCTTTCTTTATAATCTCTTTAGACAAACTGTTTCAGACTTCTGTGCGCTTCAGAACTGACTTGTGCAAGCTGACTGACAGACATTTGAATTTCCTGCTGAGTATGAAGACAGAAATTACCTTTGATGATTATCAAATCTATTCCTTCTTGATATGAATTTAAAAAAAATATATTTATTTTAAAGACAAGATATAACATTTCTGCTCTTTTAAGCCTAGGCAAGAGAGATTAAAAAATAAAGCATCAGCATTTGTTCGCCTGTAACGTGTCTTTACCGCAAAGCTTTCAATTTTATTAACATAAAAGCAGCATTAACTCAAGCATTTTATGCATTTTAAAATTTAGAAGTGACTTTAGAAGGCTGCTGAACTGACTACTACACTGCTGTCCCTACTTGGCAACTTTCTGCTTTCAAATCATATAAAGATCACTTGGGGCCCTTCATGTATGAATGCAGGTTAGATTGGCAAGAGGTCCTGTAAATGTTCTAAAAGTCAACTCCCAATTCCTCTTTGCTCTTCAAAATATCAAGAAATTCACCCTAGGCGTCAAATTCCATCCTCAGCATATGGAACAATCCTTATTTAAGTAATTCATAGAAGCATAACCTAATGAGTTGGAAAAATTGACTGTTGACACATTCACTCATGAAGGTAAGTGTAATGAAACAACTAAGTACATCTCAATAATTAAGCATACACTAGTCCTTCTCTTTGGCACTGCAGTACTTGGCATGGCTTTTGCAACCTCAAGTCACTTCACCTGTGCCAAAAAGTCAAGTACCTTATCCATTAATATTTTAACATGGAACATACATAACTCATTCACAGAACTCTGAATCAGGTAACTTGATCTGTAGAGTATGCAAATTAATATGTAAACTTAAAATATAAGCTTTAATACCCTATCGCCCAAACAAAAGCGAAGTCCCATCCAAACACAGGATGGTATGAAAAGACAAAGCTTGTAATAAATGCCGTCTGTCTTAATGTTAAGATAAGCCTCATATGCTCTTCCTGGCTTGAGTAGAAAGATCAGGAAGGTTGCACAGAGATAGGTCTTACCCTCACCACATGCATCTTAAGTAGTAGAATAGTCACAAGTTAAACTTATTCAGAAAAAAAAAAGCAAACAATCTCACATTTATTTGTCCACGACTTCATCTGAAGTTTAAAAGACACTGAAAAGGCACTTATGTAAGTTTTTTTATACAAAGGACAGAATTTGCTTTCAGAGTGTGGAAATAAAGAATAAATCTCCTGGGAAAAAATACTTCTTTCATTCCAGATACTCCTAACCCACCAATGACCTTTGCCTTCAAGACACATAAGGATTTGGTCAGTTCCAGGAGATTTATAATCCAAAGAAATCACAACATGTTAAAGATGTTGATTAGGAAAGCAACACACGATTTAACATTTGCAGCACAGGTATCATAAGGTTCTCCCATAAAGTCTAATGCTTTTACCAGACAGTAAATGGAAAATTCTTCAGGAGACTTTAGGGAGAAGCTGCAGAGTTTAAGGCCCCGTTTTAGCTGTCTCACCTATCCTGTCCACTCATTTGTTATCACTTCAGTTCCTCTCCTTTTAGGTAAGTGAAATAGGACATGAAAATTTTTGTTTTAAGACTGCAGTCCACATTTTCACATGCTTATAAGCATAACTGCATCTATAAATGCAAAGGCATACATGATGCAACATAACATACCACAAAGCCATCGAGTTCAACTTTCTAAATTAGAGAATTAAATACTGCCACAAAAAAAGTCAGTCACTAAGCACTTAGTCATTCTTAATTTCTAGGTTTCTCAGATCTCAACATATGGGTCCACTACTATAAATAGTCAAACACTGCTCTAACAAATAAAAGCAGCTTTCTAAAAGCTCAGCAAATCAGAGGAGCATGCATGTCAAGAAATAAAACACTTGGCAAGACAATACTCATTTAATTTAACTAATTAACAGTATTGCCTAATCATGCATGTCACGTTCATAAAAGATCAATACCTATTTCAGTTAATTCCTCAACATTGCTTTTGAAAAGAAATTAAAAGCTAGGAATGCTTTCAATATGTCATTTAAGAAGCTTATGTAAGAAACACTGCTGCTGCCATTGCCAATTTAAAACCTGTTCCATCATTAGGCATAAATTATAAAACAGACTCGAAGTTTCTTGTTCACAAATTCTGTTTTGCAACAGGAACAGGAACACAATGATTCAAATCCAAGCAACCTACCACGATTTGTCCAGATTGCAATGAGTTCCCACATTACTATGTGCTTTCTGCTGGTCGCATCTTACCTTCTCAGGGAGAGAATTTAACAATTACTTCTGAATGTTTTACTCTGTGTTTGGAGCCTTAATGAACTATCCAGATCTGTCAGGTGATAGGTAAACAAAGATACCCACAAAGAAACCCACACCATTTTTCTTTCCTCTGGTGTATTCTGGTTTGTTTTTTCTCTTTGGCAATTTTCAGATACAAAAGAAGAGAATATACCCTACTCGTGCCATTTTGTTCAGAACAATTTCAAAAACATGAAGAAGGAGTAATAAGCATTATGTGTTTTTGTTATAGCCAAAATTCAACCCAAAATGATTCACCCAGTGATAACAAAACAGAATACAGAGACAACTTACTGATAATAATCAACTGTCAAAATAAATGACAGGTCATCAATAAAACAAGTTCAGAGCTTCTAAAATGACAGATCACCATTGAGTAAAGTAGTAAATTTGGGAGCCAACCCAACATTTGATTTTCTATATATTTTCTGATGATTTTAAAATGTCTTTGATATGATTGGCAAAAAATATCCAAATGTTCTGGTTAACATGAAAAATATAATGAACATATTTTAACTACCTTTTCATTATCTTCCTTGAACTGTTTTGAAGACAGAAGTCAGCACTTCCTATAATGCACTGAAATATCTTCATTCCCTCCCCTAACGTTCAGTCACTTGAAGAACATAAAAAGTGGCAGTCTAAAATATTTTGACTCTTTTCCCCCTTTGCATATACTAAATGGTTCAAAGCACAGCTGCCCACTGAAGCCAAGCAAGCTTATTTTTGCAGGAAGAATGAAAACACTGAATATTGCAATTCTCTTCACTCCTGACAAATCTGCTTTTCCCATGCCATCCCCAATTATATTCCATTAAATTTTACTCCACGTCCTACTCCGATGCGACTTCTTTGCCCTCACAGTCCACCTGTAAGCTTATGCCAAACTAAGACAGCAGACTGGGCACTGATAGTGTTCTTGTAATAGGTTTGTGAAAAGGAAAAAGTACTTGGAGCTCCAAATGAAGACAGAAAATACCATCCGTTTTAAACAGTCTGGATAATCTTTGTTCCTAAAGCAAGGCAATACTAATGATAGAGTTCTTTCTAGAAGATTCCTAATATTTATGTTCAAATTCAAAGCCTCACTTGAATCAATCTTAAATATACGGTATTTATATATACTGTACTTACAGTATATGTATACTGCAGTCAGTAGTTAGACTTGTTAAAGAGAGCAGCATCACCTCTGGCTCAGAGGCTAAGCTACTTGGTCTCCTCCAAGAGCTACCGCATAAACTAGGCTATGAAAAAAGAAAACCACTCTTCAGCTGAGGTGCTGAGCATAAGCAAGACTAAAGCTTCTGAAAAGAGAAAGGTACATCGCTACAGCCTGTACTGTGCCCTTGGCAGTACTTGGTCAGAGTTTCATAGAAAGCTGACAAAAATTCCCCCCTCTTCCCCCTTGCTTCAACAAGTTACTTCTATATGAGCAGGTATTAACTGAGATACCCATCCAGCAGAGCACTGGGACAGGCAGGAGAACAGGCAGTAAATGCTGCCATCTACCCGAAAGTCATGAATTTTCCATTTCAGCCAGCAGCAAGCAAGGGGGGAGGCATGGGGGGAGCTGCTGGGTAAACATGGCAGCCTAACTCTTATCCAGCTGTAATCTTTAAAACATAAAAGTCACTAAATAAAACCCACAAGAAAAAAAAAAAAGACCTTTTAGAAAGAGGAACTCACATCCAAGTAGAGAAAAGAAAAATGTAAAACTGTGACTCAGCACACCAAGAAAAAGGGCTTCTGGCATGTTGCACAAAAAACTGAACAGAGATTTTCTCCAAATAGAAATTAATCTTCCAGAATCTGAAGAAGTGATTTGATCTGACGATGCAAAAGAAGCAGACAAAACCTCAGCAAAAGAGCCAGCTGCATTTTTCCTCACAGGAGAGAGTAAGTTCTCCTTGAAAGTATCAAAATGTTTCTTTATAGGCAAGAGTTTTATAAACTGTCTCAAAGCCATGTCAATACAAGAGACGTATTTTATAGAGCTGATACAAATGAACTGCAATGAAACCACATGGTCAAATGAGTATTTATTTAGTAATTCTAAGGATATAAGGAAAATAATGAGTAGTACGACATAGCAGCATACCTCTCACATAAGCTGACTTTTGTATTGGAAGAATGAAGATGCAAATGTTGATCCTATGAGCTATAAATTGCTCCACTTTTTTCAAGTTTAGCTTCTGTACTGGGTGAGTTATCAGGTGTTAGAATGAAGAACAGAATTAACCGATATTTGCATACATACAGAACACTGTGAAAGAGTCGATATCACCTCTGCAGGAGAATGCCTCACCTTGCACATGCACTGCAATGGATTCACACTAATCAGATCCATATGCTTATCTCAAAACCCACCCCCCCACCATTTTTACAAAGCCAGATGTCTTAAAGAAGCCTAAACAGACCCCTCTGCACATATGTATGCATCCTTAGCAAGTTTGCAGATGATACTAAGCTGGGTGGAAGCGTGGATCTGCTGCGAAGGGAACTGAACAGGCTGGACCGTTCAGCTGAGACCACTGGCATGAGGTTTAACAAGGCCAAATACTGGGTCCTGCACTTAGGGCACAACAACCCTATGCAGAGCTACAGACTGGGAGAAGCCTGGCTAGAAGGTTGCCTGGAAGAGAAGGACCTGGGGATGTTGGTTGACAGCCGACTGAACAGGAGCCAGCAGTGTGCCCAGGTGGCCAAGAAGGCCAATGGCATCTTGGCTTGTATCAGAAACGGTGTGACCAGCAGATCCAGGTAGGTTATTCTTCCTCTGTACTCAACACTGGTGATACTGCTCCTTGAATCCTGTGTTCAGTTCTGGGCCCCTCACCACAAGAAGGATGTTGAGGTTCTGGAGCGAGTCCAGAGAAGAGCAACAAAGCTGGTGAAGGGGCTGGAGAACAAGTCTTGCGAGGAGTCGCTGAGTGAGCTGGGGTTGTTTAGCCTAGAGAAGGCTGAGGGGAGACCTTATTGCTCTCTACAAGTACCTGAAAGGAGGTTGCGGAGAGCAGAGAGCAGGCCTCTTCTCCCAGGTGACAGTGGACAGGACAAGAGGGAATGGCCTCAAGCTCCACCATGGGAGATTTAGGCTGAATGTTAGGAAAAAACTTTTCATGAGATGTGTCATTGGGCACTGGAACAGGCTGCCCAGGGAGGTGGTTGATTCACCTTCCCTGGAGTTGTTTAAGGGACAGGTGGACTAGGTGTTCAGGGGCATGGTTTAGTGTTTGATAGGAATGGTTGGACTCGATGATCCAGTGGGTCTTTTCCAACGTGGTGATTCTATGGGTAGGAAGATGCAGAACAGAAGAACCCATTACACTCAAGATATTCATGAGCTGTCTGCAAAAGCAAATGAAGAGCGTAGGAATAATTTGCAACTCAGACAAAATTATTCAGGACAAGCAAAACTAGACTGCTGAGAAAACCTTAGAATAGCCTGTGTCTGAGATACAAGAGAGCAACTGAAACAGAAAGCATTAATTTCAAAGTTATTCTAACAGAAAAGAGAAGCATATAGACAAAGATTACACTTCAATAAGGTGCTGCCTCTCAGAAATGATCTCGAGGTCTACTTGGGGGTTTCAAAAAGTGTCAGTTCAGTGGAAGTGAAAAAGGCAAACATGTTAGGCGACGTGATAACAGTGAACACCACCATCACCATTGAACTCTGAGGGGCATGCGGACACAGTCTTGACCTCGACTCTGAATGCGTAACTGATGGACTTTAAGGGACAACATGAAACATGGAACGGTCTACAAGAGACAAAGCTCAATTGAGCAGGACTCGAGCTTAGAAAGCAGGGAGGAGATCTGAAGTGTGGTGCAGACGAACCAGAAAACTGAATTCACAAGTGATATGGAAAACTAATACTTAAAATGACTTCTACATAGGAGGCATTCATCGTTTCTCCAAGATGAAACAGGTGGTAACATTAAGAGTAATTTTTCTAAAAAGCAAGCTTTGTTTAGTAAAAGAAACAACTTAAAAATTCTGGATCTCCTAATCACAAGACATTCTGGAATGGCAAAAAACTACACACAGATGCAGAGTAAAGTACTAACAAATGCCAAAACACATTTCAGTGCAGGTTTTAGCCGCACCCACACTCTTCATAGTTACCTGTGATCACACACAGATCTCTCTGGTCTGCCTTGTACAGCCACTTTAAAGTTAGACTTTGGATGGCCATTAATTAAGAAAAAATAAAATGACAAGAAATAACAAACTCCCTAGACTAGACAATTGCCTAGAATATTAAGACTGAGCTATAAAAAAACCCCACCACTTCGACTAAATGTCTCTAAGGCAATCTTAATGATTTTTTCCATCAGAACATGGGTATCAGTGTAATAATAAAATAGAACATTTAGGATCACAATAAAATCTTATCCCTGAATATGCATTTAGGGAACATGCAAGCATTATTTAGAAACTAGTTTATAATCCTTTATACGAGCAAAATGATACTTATGGGGCTTTTCTTCTCTCCACCTATTAAAAACCAGTATGTTAACAGATATTCATGTCATAGTACAGAACCTGCACTCCCAATTCACTAGTTTATTAACAAGTAAACAAAAAATCTACAATTCCCAACAGGAATATTTCCACACCTTAGTGATAAGTTTAGTTACTAATAGCATTTCAGACTTCAAACCAAGCTTCAAAAAAAAAAAAAAAAAAAAGGCAAAGCTGTCCTACTGAACACGCTTTAAAATTGCACGCATTTATATCCCTACACTACATCAAAGCAAAGTCAACTTTGTGATTCAGGTGAACTGACTGCTTTCCATCAAGAAATTAGCCAACAACAATCATAGAAAGCAAGATCTGGGTAGGAAAGAGCACTCAAAGACTCTTTACTTGTTTCACAGGCAGTATACTCAACTACTGCTACCAAGGTATTTATAAGAAAAACAGCATTCATTCGCAAAAGACAAAAATTAATTTCCCTATAAAAAGAGCATTTACATATAAAAACTGTGCAACCAGATGAACAAGGGACAATAAAAAATTAATTTCCCCAAAGAATGCTGACAACACTCCACCATGCAAACCAAAGCAGATTTCTACATATACCAGACTAAGTTACGTTAAACTAGTTCCAAAGTCTAATAACAACTGAATAGATATCATACAGCACAGCTGCTTTGATACTCTGATACCATCAGAAATATATGCAGGCCATCAAGAGCATGACAGTTTTTACACAGGTGACCTCTTTCTTGTCCCAGAAACCAAGCAGCATTTTGAGCTGTAGACTACACATGGTATATAAAATAAAGGTCTTAGTCAAGGACTAGTATCTTGCCTTACAAATAAGCACAGAATAAAACCTCTACTTCAAAGAGATTATATTCAGATACAGAAAGATAAGAGACCAAAACCGCAAAGAATATACAATGGAAGGCAGATGATCAATCTACTGTGAGTAATAAACATTTTATGAAGTCTTTCAAAATGCAGAAACACAAAAGAAACAAGCAAACAAGAGTTCAACAAACAATTATTTACGAAGTTTAACATGTCTGAAGTGACATATTAATTTGACAGTGGAAGCAATGATGTTCACGTGCAGTGTATTTGTAGTTAATAAATCTAGGCTACAGCTAGATATTTAAATGCTTTCATCATATGTTTAATAAAACAAACAACAATTTGCAGTTATGTTAGCATCATGAATGTATACAAATAGAGATTGTCATCGCAGGCTGTCCTATCAAGGCTTATGAAACTATCAGGGAGCATTATTCCCCAGTTCCAGCTTCAGACCATTATTTCTTAACTACTAGAGCCATAAAAAAATCAATTACTCCCACTTCTCTGTAGCTGTTAATGCATTTCTGGGGTTATGTTCCCTTTCAGCTTTCTCTTCTGTAGGCTAAGTAATCTCTCCTTGCAGGTTGTACTTCCCTAACTGACTCTCCCATTGGCTTCTACTGTTTGTGGTGTATCAGAAAGTCTGCGCTCACTGGATGTGATTTCACATGTGCACCTGATAATTCTTCCCTAAATACACTACACACATGAACTTATAATCATTTCACTATTTTCTACAGTCAATTTGAGGTGACTAGTTAAGAAAGAATCACTTTATGCAGGCTTCCACTTTAATCAACTGGCTTTCACAATCCAAGACTCCCAGCCCTGAAACAATCACTGGAAAATCTCATCCTCAATACGCACAGTCCACATTTTCAATAGTAGGTT
This sequence comes from Coccyzus lansbergi, assembly GCA_033558105.1. Taxonomy (NCBI): domain Eukaryota; kingdom Metazoa; phylum Chordata; class Aves; order Cuculiformes; family Coccyzidae; genus Coccyzus; species Coccyzus lansbergi. Next base: position 2,199,648 of record JAUMJK010000347.1, read on the forward strand.
TTTTTCCCCCCTCCCTCTCCAGTTATAAATATAGTCAGAAAGCAAATGTTTAAAAATTTTATAAGCCAGGCAAGATTTAAAAAGTCATGACCCTCAGATACTACACAACTTACATACAATCATAGATACACATATAAACACAGTTATCTAATAAATTGTGGAAAGAGAAGCTGGCTAGCACTCAGGATTGGGTACATAACACTGGACCTACTACATACTTCAACCAACAATCTTAGAGTGGAAACTTCCACCACACATTACTAAATGCAAAGGAACTCTGCTCTATTTTTAGAGTACCTCCAATAAAAAGCTCTACAGCCAGGGATGTGCCTCTGCAATGCTCTCACAATAAGGCAAATCTACTGCACAGTAAATTCTGAGATCCAGTTACAAGCCCTGTCCAAGATGATAAATTCCTGGCAAGAAAGCATGCTAACAAGATTATCCTCCAGTAAGGATATAAGAATTACCAAATAACTATAATAAAACTTTTGCACTGCTGACAGAGAAATTAAGATGCTTTTGAATGTCAATTAATTATAGGCAGACTTGAACGTGACCTTGCAGCAAGGGAAGCTTACTGGGCAGTATAAAGCAGGATAATCTGCTGATCTGAGAAGAATCCAAACACTTCCTTTTCAAACAAAGCAAGCCTATCACTAAAATATCAACAACTTGTCAATAACCTCCCTTCTGTGAAGAAACACTTACTCTGCTCTACAAGTCCCAAAAATCTGTTTCAGAGTTTTTTTTCCAAAGCAACAATCAATGTATGAACATTCAAAACATTTTCTTGATCTGCATCACTTAGGTAACTGCTCTAATTTTTCCCTGAAAGAGGCAAAGAGAAAGTTTTTTAAGGTTTCTTCCTTGCTGTTTTCCAAGAATGAAGAAACTTGCAGTGGTACAAGAACCACAAACAAACTACTAGTGGTACCACTAGTGAAGCTAGTGGGCATGATGGGTTGAGAGTGGCCCATAGACAAATGTGGGTTTGACCTGTAGACAGAAATACTGCTTCATAGCAATAGGCATCACAAAAAAACTATACATCACTTTGCCCATGCTGTATATTTTCTTACTAAGAACTTTTGTTGATTCAGTGTTTTACTTAAATATCAAATACTTTCCCGTCTGTAACTACTGCTATCCCTAGACTAAGTGTTTCTAATGAGTACTAAATTAATCAAGCTTTTTCAAGAATTAATTTTTAGATGCATTTTTCCAAAGGAGCAACAGTGGTACTGATCCAACTTGCATATTTTACCAATACATCAATAGTGCACAAAAAAAGTGTGCATGCAAACAAACAGTATGCACATGGAGAGTGTGCTAATCCAGGATCAATTTATAAACTAATACACACATTATTATTAATAAAAGATTGCAGTTACTTTAAATGAAGAACTGTTTTTTCTTTATTTGTATTTTAACGCAAGCTCTCCATCATTCCAGAAACCAGGACAAAAGTAGACATGGAAATCTTACTGGCAGTACCAACCCCTGAAGCATTCAGGGAGCCTTTGCTGCCAAATGCACTTCAGAGGGTGTTGTTTTTAATGGGACTTGAGCATTAGTTGACTAGATACTAAACTTCTACAGGAACTTAAATTGACCAGAGAGGTCATTCTCCACAGTGTTCCAAAGAAAGAGAGAAGAAAGGCTGCAGCAAGGAAGCACACTCAAAAGTCTCTGGAATTTAAGCAATCCATTGCATCTACACTCTTTATTGCTTTTCTCCTGCCTAAGATGTGATAGAGTGAGAATAAAATTAATTGGAAAAGAGAAAAGAGTTGAGTACGAGACTGTACCAGTGGCAAGTCTGGCTTTGCTATAAATTCCAAGTTGAGGAATCAAATCTCCTAACAAGAATGTACAGAGATGAAAGGAGAAAATTATCAGGTATGAAGATATGTAAAAAATGATCCAGTACTTAAAGCAATAGACTGAATATAACCTGGGGAAACTCCAACAAGTCATACAGGTACAGAAGAAAATGGTAAATGCCAGTCCTTCCTCTCAAACAAAAGTAGTTGATCCTCTAGCTCCAAGTTACAAAGCTATACAGAAACTCTGGAACAAAAGCCAACCTCATAAGCTACCAATTAGTTCAACCTATGATAGACTATTGAAACACTTCGGTGTTATTCTAGCCAAGCTAACCAATAATTTTTTACTTCTAAGACCATTCCCAGACTTAAAGACTCCCTTATCCAGGGTTCTTTTTCCAGTATCACATGAGGTATTAGATATTTATTATACAGAACCTGTAAGAGCCACCCCAAAAAAGAACATGCATTCCTATTTCCCTTCTGTTTCTCTCTACTCTCTCTTCTTATATGTTGACTTTTCACTTTACTTTCTATTTCACTCAACTACAACTACCTTAACTTCTCCAAGTTAGGACATCCCTTTCTGTGTCAGACTTATTTCACTTCCTTTTATATCAGGTTCAGTACTCTTGATACCAAACCTGATATTAAAAATTAAGAAACCAGACAAACTGTACAAGTTTCTTGCAAGAAAAATGAAGACTAGAAAGAAATACTGCATTTTCAAGGTAGCCTCTTTCTTGGATAACATCCAGAATTGCCTCTCATTTCACGCAGATTAAGACTATTACTCCTTGTACATTACTTCAGAGATCATGATTACTACTGACTTTAGAACCCCCCTGCACTCATTTCTGACATGAAGGAAGCTTTGGCATCTTTCTTTGGGTGGACATCAAAACCAAAATAAGCAACACCCAACCTTAAGTCACTTACAAGGACTTTCTTCACATGGAAAGAATCCAAGATGACAGCCTGAAGGCACTGGTAGCAACTTCCTCAGGGCATCATTTTTATTTCAAAAGCCAGTTTTAACACATCTAGGCAATGTGCAGGAGTTTGTATAAACAATGTTACACAAGAGGGCCACAGGGATCCAAAGAGCAGATGCAAACAGAAGCCTGAAGCTGACGGTGACTCTGATGCGAAGAGATTCCTTTCCTCCTGAGCTGAAAGGTTCAGTGTATTTTTAACGCAGCTACACAATCACACACACTGCACTTAACATTGCAAATCAGTTTAGTAAGGAATACTCAATCTAATGAGGATACTACATACTCAGCTGTTAAGACAGACATCTACAGTTTCTAGACAGCTGCTACAGTGAACTCCAGGGACATAAAATCCTAGTTGACTTTTCTTTAAGTAAATCCACTGCATAAGGTGGTGTAACCCTGGCAGCAACTGGGAATCTTACAGTTGTAGTTTATGCTTCTCATCACTGATACTTGCTGGTGAAGAGAAGCAAGAGACAAACTGAGAAATTCACATGACAAGAAGCACTTTTCGGAAGCATCTGGTATTGAACTAGAGAAACTACCTGAACAAGACAATTTAATTTACAGTTCTACTTCACAAAACACAAAGTAATCCTATTAAAAGATACAGAAGCATTTAAAACTGAGCAGGAAGTAATACACAATTACAGATTGTTCATGGAGTGAAGGAGTTGCCAAATGCGCTTGAAATGATGAAATTCACCATAACAGCAGAAGCACAGAAGAGTCACATATGCCATTCCTGAAAGCCGGCATGACAGAAGGTACTTGAAGTAATGCAGGTGAAATGATGAAGACATAAGAATAACCAGCAAGGGACTGCAGAGCAAAAGCATGGTGAAGAAAGCTTCAAAACCATGCCAAACTCACGTTTTAACTGTATTAGACATGTAAGCTAACTCTTCAAAAAACAGCCCAGAAATCTCTACATTATAGTTTTAGTGTTAGCACAGGCAACCCTTTTGAAATAACTGTTGAGGTGCCTGAAGCTGTAAGATTAAATTGCTTAAGAAATCTAACGCAAAACACTACCCTATTTACAATCACAACTTGAGTGTTGTTGATGTGGGGGTTCCAGCAGAATTTCTTAGCAGGCTCACGGTCTCAAGCTTAACATACTGCTCAGCTGCATCCACCATGCTGTTAAATTACATCACCTTAACTGAGTAAAACACAACTTAAGCTGTACTGATGCTGACAGACACAAAGACTAATCTGTAGGCACATTTCAAAAACTTACCTGCTGTCTGAAGTGATGCGATTTATTCTTGGATCTAAAATAAGGACAGATCTCCCAAGCTGGTAGAGAAATAGACATCGAGCCAGAACATAAACATTCTGGTTCTCATCACAGCTGATTGCAGCAATGTGACACGGTCAAAAAAACATTCTTTAGAAGGCAGTTTTCACTACTGTTTCTCTGATTGTTTCCCCAAATAATTTCTCAGCTAGATAACCCAACATTGATGTGTCAAATATGCAAACTTGTACTGTCATGTCTTCACCTAATAAAAGACATTTATAAACAGCCTGTAGCATTCCAGCTAGGCAAGTAGTCTCCTGGAGTTTTTTAAAAGAAAATTGTGTAAAACTTTGCTACCATTCATAGAGTTTCTCAGCAAGAGTAAATAACCATAACTACTTTCTATACTTGGAAGCAGGGATAAAGCTGCAACTTAACTTCAGCTTTGCACATTAGGTAACTGAGCAGTCGCAGGACACTGCTTTGAAGATGCCATCTTCTATTGTTAGGAAGGTCACTGTCCCTTTATGCTTTAGCTTGAAGCCTGAAATAATGGCATTCAAAACATCTATATGCTATGTTTAGTAGTAGCTTGTAATGTTTTCAGTGATTAAATAGCAAAGATGATCATTGCTTCTAAGACCAAAAAAAAAAAAAAAAAACAAACCAGCCACTTCAGGTAACTTATTTTTTACTCCTAGAAATACTAGTAATTTCACTTCTTTAGTGATCATTCACTAATAACCAGTGAACACTAACCCTAACTGAACACAGGCTTAAGACTTCTAACCTTCAAGCTGCAGTATTTTCTGCAAAGAATACTGTGAGTTTCAGCAGCCATGACAGCAGTTAAAATAGGGAGGTACAACTAACCCTAAACCTGGTTATTTTGTGTTAACTACCATGGATCATTTCAATAAACATGATGCAAGCTCTTTTAAAAAGCCAGTGCTGTAATCTGAATTTCGTATTATGCAACTTGTGTTAATTAGCCAGTTCGCCGTACAGAACGACTCCACCAGCTGCAATCTTTGTGTGACTATAGTAAAGGAGTAGATTCTAACTCAATTTTTCCAAAATTAAATGTTATTGCTTTAAAATAGAATGTATATCATGAAAAAACCCCAACTTTATGAAGTTACTTATTAAGATGACTTTGACAATTTTTATACGCCAGGCAGCTAAAGTATCAGAAAGAAATGCTCAGTATAAAAACTCTATAAAATGAAATCCAATACAAATTAATTTACAGCTGGCTTCTAGTCTTCCATTTTAGGGCTATTACTACTTACGTAGCAAAGTCATGCAATACTTCAGAGGCTTTTGCAAGCCCTTGCTATTTCCAAGAATAAGATAAAATGGCTAGTAAAGGGTAGAATTAGTATTTTTTATAAAAATCAAAGGTCTCATTCAAAGAGAACATACAGGAGGGGCTCATTTGAAACAAAAAGAGTAACTAGAACTAGTTAAATAAACAGCAAATAACTGCAGTTTGGCTGGGAAAGCAGGTAGCTGTAGTGCAGCTCAATTCCACAAGGGGGACCCAAGTCTAACACTTAACAGCTCTGACATCAGAAATTATTGAGGGCAGATATTAAAGCTCTGGAAGAAGACTAAAGTCTTTTTAAGGTGGTATGTCTAGTCAGACAAATAATATTTTTGATTACTATAGAAGTAACAATTATGGATACATTAAGATAACTGATAAAAGGATTGCCAATTCAGAACTGGGAAGGAGAGGAGCAAGCATGCATGAACCAGAGTAGCTGACTGGCAAAGCAGACAGCGGAGACCAATCCAGGCTGCTAACTCAACATTTTCATAAACACAACTTCATATTTGTTTCTTTAAGATCTGACTCACTGCAAAGGGCTGTGAGGCAGCCTACAGTAACCCACTATTCTTCAGCCTTTTGAAGTTGTGTCAGAAAAGCAGTTACCTACATTGCCAAAACGTACAACCCCCAAACATACTCTTGAATACTAAGGATTTTTCTTGGCATTTCTTCATTGGTTGTCATATTCAATATTCCAAAATAGCTTCTTATAACTTCTCCCTAGAGCCATCTTTCTTAATAGCAACTACTTAAAAGCAAAGACGACACTCAAGAAGTATTTTAATACCAAAGAAAATTACTTCAAGTTGAAGCACCATGGCAACAAGAAGTTGCTATGCATTTTATCACTTCTTCTAAATTTACATTTATAACAAACCAGAGTTGTTTCTTTAACACCCAAGCATTGATAGTCCAGCCCTTCAAACAATGCCATTTCCAAGTGTGATTCTCAATCAACCAACAATCAATCCTAGACAAGAGTTAACAAGAAGTTGAGACTTATGTTTGTGTTTTATTGGCAAGAATAGATATTGAAATGGTGAAGGGGGGTGGGAGGTGGCATCCCTCATGAATTGCTTATTGCCATAACAACTATTAAGATTCTTGCCAGCCTTTTCATATGGAAACACAGGGGGCCACGGAGGAGCTAGTGCACTCACAGAGGAAAGGGAATGTCAGAAAAGCTTCTAACATGAATGGGATACCATGGTATGATAATGAGGGATACCGAATAGAGAAAAGTACCTACCAGGAATATCCAAACTTAAAATTGGTGTTCTACAAGTGGCTGCATATTGTCTTCACACGTCCATTTTCAAATATATTCCAAGTTATAATCAGCTTGTAACGTTTTAAGTGCAGTACATCTCAAAAATAAACTAAAACTTTTTTTTACCCTTTTTTTCAATGTAACATTTTTTCAGAAAAACAGTAAATTTACAGAATCCATACTGGAGGATTTTCAAACTATTCTGTATGTTTTAGGTATGGAAGTTGTTTAAGAGATCTGCAGAAGTGAGTACCTATCGTAACATATTCATCATATTTAAGCAGTTTAAGACCTGTTCTAGCTCCTGTGTAGAAAAAACCCTACAGACAGGAATCTCCAGTTAAAATGCAGCTTAGATTAACTTCTTGCGATAATGCACCTCAACAAATTCTTAGCAAACCAGATTTTCTTAAATACACCTGTTTACTTTTTATTTTTCATATATGTTTTAGACCTCTGATGAGCATTACATACTGTACTGATCTCATGTCAGAAGTTACCTAATGTTTTAAAAAAAATGTATGCACAAAATAGTGGGTAAGCACATGGTTGGACCTCAGGAGACTAATAACGTAAAAGCTTATCTCTGGATTTATTTCAGTCCAATTTGTGTTGAGAAAACTAGAACTGCTTGCCCAGTTACAAAATTGGCACAAGTAAATGAATAAATATGTTCTACTGTAAAACATGTTTTCTGCAAGATAAAACTGTGTATTCTTCTTGCATTTCACAATCTTCCAGTAACATAAAACTGCCCAAGGATTCTGCATCCAGGGTTGAAAACATTTCAGTTCAGTGGTTCTACTTTAGCATGAAGCAGATACTGCAAACTCATAGTGGTACCTAACTGTGACAGCTATAACTTAAGCCAAGGACTTATTTCATACCTGAAGAGACCTTTGCAATAATTCAGCTATCCCCTTCTGCTAGTACACATTATTTTGGGGCTCAGATTATAATCCTTAAAGAAACCAAGTTGCCATAGTGTGTTTGCACCTCTGTTGAAACACATTTCCTTTTTTCATAGTAAGTTCTTTAAAAAAAAGGTCAGTTGGTTTTGTGAAAATAGCTCGTATTTAAAACATGACCTATTTAATCAGTTTCCTCTATAATGGCACAAGGAAAACACTACATATTTCATACTTTTGTTCTATATTTTTATAGCTGAGTTCTGTAATACTTAACTATAGCTTTTGCAGCAGAAGTAAAACTAGTGCTGGCAGTCTTTACAAACTTAACTATATTTAAGGTAATTACTTCTTGATTTCTACATCAAGTATTCACATGAAATATGTACATTCAGTTACAGGCTGTGGAGAATTTATAGATTCTGGATAGCAAGTGCTTAATATAACACTTGTGTAACTAAAATATCCTTTGTAGCTATCTTTGCCAAAAAGGCCTCTGGCATCCACCAACCAAAACTAGAGAAGAGAAAATAATGACAATTCAAAAGTCAACGACCTACAATGTTTAACAAACTAAGAATTATTATTTTGCTGCCTTAATTGGCATGGGCATTTCAAAACGAGGGAATTTCTGAACAGAAAGCAGCAGCAAGGGATCACAAAAAAGGAACAGTGGAAGACTCACAAAACCATGGAACAACTGAGTGAGATTATCAGACCTTTACTAAAGGAAAGAAGTCCAAATAACCCAGAAGGTATGCTAAATTAGAAAGATTCACAAGTTAAGACACACATAAATTCACAGAATGTTTAGAATCCTGAACATTCTCAATCCAAAACCACTTTTGAGCACAAAGAAAGTAAGCAGGGAAATACATCTCTAACTTTTTACTTCATTTCAACTACTGTATATTTCCTGCTGATAAGTAAGAAACAAGGATATTTTAAAACCTTGTGTGATCTAGTGGGATGTGTCCCTGCCCATCACAGAGGAGTCTGAACTAGATGATCTTTAAGGTCCCTTCCAACCCAAACTATTCAATGATTCTATAAAATATAAACAGCATAACATGCATGTTTAGTAGCAACTGACTACAGGAGTAAGCAGAGGAAACAAACAGGAGCAGATCTTTAAAGCAAAACCTTTGGTGCCAGGGACTCGAGGTAAACACTACACATTTCAGCTTGGTTTGCTTTTGTTTCCACCTACTTCCCACTAGATTAGTGCAATAGATAAGCATCTGATACACAGTAACAGGAGAAGGAAATTTGAATCCACTAACTAATGCTGAAGGTGTGCATTTCCTGGGAGTAACAATCTGCACAAGAAAGACACCAGGGAGAGAGTGCTCCTGTTCAGAGAGATGCTCAGCGCCCCACAGATCAGAAATTCTACGAGTTTCCAACAGAGGGAGCCGGCCAAACTTGCATGGTAGTTTCTCAAAATAAAATTAAGCAGCAAACCAACCAGACAGAATAACTTATTCACACTTTCCTAGGAAGCTGAATTTAAACACAGCAGCAGTCAGGCTATTTGAATACTAGGAAATGTCAGACTATTTCACAAAAAGCTTTCAAGGCAAGCAAGTGGCAGGATATTCAGTTTTATTGGGATAATTTAGTTGACTATGATAATCACACTTTAAACAGAGGGGTGGGTTATTTTCGTCTTGTAGAGGATTGTGTTTTGTTCCAGCAAAGAAATGGTATGGAAGTCAGTGGAAGTTTTAAAGGGTTGACAGGTCTAATTCTGTAATCTTTTCCAATTAGAAGATCTGCTTCCAGGCCAATAAGGGACCATCAGATAGGGCAGTTTTGTCACTCAGCAGGAAGGGAAGGCAACACTGCAAATTAACATGTGCCTCTCTAGTAAAAGGCATTCTTAAGGTGTAACCATGACTGCAAAACAAAAAAAGTGAAGGAAGTGCAAAATATTTTGTTGTTGTTGTAAAAGCCTCTAAAATCCAAAGGAGCATGACTACTATATCTTATCTTTTTCTCTAATTGTATGAGAAATCTTGATAATAGTTACTCATTGGTCCAAGTAGCCAAGAAGTGACCAACCTGATTTCAAACAATTTGTGAAAAAGTTCTTTGATGTGGACTGAAATTAAAAGGGCTCTTCCCCTTGCCCCCAAGGTGCAGTAAAAATCAAGATGCTAACTTCAGCATTTTGGCTTAATTTATACACTTCTTTTTGACTGACATAAAAGTCTTCAAGACATCTCTTTAATGTAGATGGGAAGATAGGAAGGAGGCTGTTAGTCATATCCACAACATACGATGTGTGCATTGCAGCTATCAGACAGTCTTAAAATTATCAGGATTTTAAATATACTTCTAGTACTTGAAATTACAGCAGAAGCAAATTTATATCACCAACATTCCTCAGAAGAAAAAGTGAGACACTCTGTATTTACATACCTAAGAGTTATTACCATTGAGAGTTGATAAGAATCTGTAACTAATTAGTTAAGATGCCAGTTGATATCTATTAAAGATAAAATGCAAATGAGCAAAATCTCCTCACCCTATATTCCCAACTGAGGTCTGCCTTCTTTTTAATTTCTTTTTTTTTTAAAGTAGTACTTGGAAATAATGGAAATATTAGTTCCATTAGGTTACCTGAGGTTATGAGAAGACTTCCAAATACACTTCCATAGACACACAGCCCCCTCACTGAAGGAGGAATTTATAATATGACATCTCAGAGATGTATTCTGGCAATTCAAGACCTAAGACAAGTTAAAAGACAGTTCTCTACCCCACCTAATCCTAGCAGTTTCTAAGCCTGCACAGCAGGGGAGGCAGAACCCTAAGCCATAGAATATCTTTGATTGCAATTAACCTCTTGAAATTGTTTAGACCAGTTCCTCCCTTGGAACAGGACCGACATGGATCAAGTTGCTCAGTGCCTTGTCCTGTTGAGTGCTGGAGAGAGATTCAACAACCTCTCTGGGCAACCTGTCCCAATATTTCACTACCCTTATAGTATATATTTTTTTAAAATATTTAATCTTAATACAAATTTCCCTCACTACACTTTGTATTTGTTTTGTGTTCTTCCTATCAACTATGTACCTTTGAGAACACTATGCTTACCATAAACTTTGGCATCAACATACATGTTAATTTGTGAACTGTAAGCTATCAAGTTTCTTTATGTTGTGCTATAAATAACAGACCCATCTCTTGCTATGTTGGTTTTCCTAAAAAAAGGACAAAAATCTCCAAACCACGTCAGGTAAAGAGTGGGGAGGTAACCTCTAAAATTAAATCGGCATGAATTGCTGCAGTCTATCACCTTCAGACTGATTAAGGTATCAACTCAGCTTCCTTTACCCTGCAAGTTTCCAGTAAAGTAGCTCTTTACACTTATTTATTTAACATATTAGTGTAGTCCGTCTTCTGTCATATTCAGACTGGAGGCTTTCTTCAGAAAAGCAGTGTTTTAAATGGCATCAAGTGCTTCAGTCACCTTTTCACACAGAAGACTGACTTGAGTTGAGTCCTGAATTACCTACAACTTTCAACAGCTATTCAACAACTATTTCAGAAGTTTAAATGTTAATTTCTTTGATACTGGTGAATTCTGAACACTTCAGGTAAAATACTATTTAAAAAAAACCCAAGTGAATGGGGACAGTGGACTGCACACAAAAAATTGCCTGACACAAGTCCAAACACAAAAAATATTTAAAAACTGTACCAGTTCCATAGTTATCACACTATGCTGCACGTAAGTTTCTGAACTCTTAACTCTCAAATTTCGACCTTTATCCCCACACCCCCAACCAAAAACCTCCTAAATAAGACAAAGATCGGCATTTTTAGGCTGGGGTTGGGGTTTTTTTTCATTATTTTTAATTTTGTTTGGTTTTGTGTGTATTGTTTTTGTTGTTTGATTTTTGGGGGGTGTTTACAAATGGTTTAACATGTATACATCTAGACTTCTAGAGAGCTAAAGCAGACTGATAGAAACATATTATCCCTTGTGGTATGTGCTAGAAGAGAAAGTATTGCATCACAAACATTATTACTAAGATAAGCATCCAGCTACAAAGTGCAAGCTAATGCAAACCATTCATCTTCCAAGAGTCATATTCATGTTTGAAAATGCTTGACCCCTCCTCCTCACCCATAAAAGAATCCAAAAATCTCAGAATCCTTAAAGTTGAACAACTTTTATAAGCACAACATTGAGTCAAGCATTCCTTCTGCGTTTGCTCTTTTGGGTTTTTTTCTGTAGCAATTGTTACAACTTGTATGTTAAAATAAATAATGTCATGTCTCATTTATCCTCATTTTTCTCATATATATGATGGAATATGTGATACACCATTTTTCAATTTAAAAATCAAACCACAATTAAATACATGAAACTACTTCCTGCCTTAAAGGATTTCTTTTGTATCTTCTTCAAAAAAAAATTAAATTTTAATCTTAATAAGCCATGTTTATTTAAATATTTTGGTCTGAAAAAGTTATAAATCCCAGATATGCAAAGCTGTGTTTGTGAACTCATGCAATTTTCATTCACACCTTTCACAGCAGCATAATGCATTATTTTTTAAAAAGTAGGAGAGTAAATGCCAGCATTAAAGTTTGTTTAATCCCAAGTGATCTAGAAGGGGGGGGAATAAAACCCCACAAGACCTTCACAACTGTGATCAGGTAGTTGCCATGAGGCCTGAAACAAGATTTTCTTGCTTATTACACCAACCATAAAGTTCATAGTTTAGCAAAGAAGAGTAAACTCCAATTAAGTGGTGTACAAAAAGGATGTTTAGTTTTCCCTTCTGTGCCAGTCCTTGTCCATTTATAGATCGAGGCAAGTTAATTCATTGCAAAGACTCCTTCACTCCAGCATTACTCACAAGTTTTATGTGAGAAGTGGAACAAAACACTGAAAAGCTTAAGAGATAATATGTTTGAATCAAAGCAACACAAAACCCCTCTAGAGTTGTATTGCTATTACTTATTTAGCTACAAATTGCTAAGGACTTGAAAGATGAGGTCCTAAACAGTTCATTAATTGCTGTAAACTAAGTTAATCACCTGCACCACTGCAGAGGAAAGCTACAATCACATGTACATGGCATTGTGCAACACACTGAAGTTCTTCAAACAACTCTCAGTGAATGTCACATTCATCACAGCTACATTGCATAATTTATAACAGCTATTACACAATACTGTTGGTCTTAAAGTAATACACCTAACTTTGCTGATGAACATTCTCCATTGTCCGACTGAATTCAGGTAAAATGAATCATGTAAAAGCAACTATTTCCCTTGCTCCCAATGTCTAGCTTGGGATTTGTTCTTTACTTGGAAAACTGATTAAACATCCAGATACCTTTCAAGCCATAAACCCCCCAGTATTAAAATCAAAGTAAAGAGAGGAAAATATTATGAGATTGATATCTGAGGCTCAAAAAAAGACATTTATACACATTGTCACAACAGATAACAGGATTCTGCCTCCTACAGATGAAAAATAAGGTTTTGCTCTATGTTTTCAAGCATTATTAATAGTCTCAAAAACAAACGTTTACTCCACTTTGTCCTAGTAGTGTTGTATCTTATGATAGAAAAGGTGAGGGCTACAGTTTAATATTTCAGTCATTTCAACAAGAAGCTTAAGCTCTGTTTATCTTCTGCTTCCACTAGCCAAAAAACAATCTATGTTTTAAATTCTCTAATTAATCTTTCTTAGATTTCTGAACTGCTATCCTTGCGAGTATTTCCCTCTTAAGCAATCAAGTTACAAAATTAAGATTTATTTCTCGGCAAACTAACCCTAAACAAGACATTCAAAACTGAAACACTCCTTTAGAAGAGGGGTAGCACTCCTGTAAGCGTATATAGTCTCATTTTACAGGCTCTGTGCCCAGAAGTCAAGTCCTGGGTCCATTAAGACACCTCCAGCCAAGTAGCACTTACAGCCTTTACATATAGTATTTGTACTTCCTTGCCCTCTATTAAACCGCTGCATTTTTTTTTTCCTAAATAACATTTCTAATAAGAAAACACTAGTTAAATACTCAAAAATAACTCACAACAAAAAAAGTCCAAACAACCCCACAAGTACACTGATTTTACTCCAAAACCTACTGTCAAAGAAATTAGCATCAGTCTGATAAAAGATCAAAGCCTTTCAAATAAAGTAGCAGAGCTAAAGTTATGTCTCACAGTCATTCAGTTTCTGAAAGAAACACGTTTGATCAAGTGAAGAAAGTTGCAGACTCAACAAGTAAGGTGTTCTCAATATCCCACATCATAAATGGGATGCTTATATAATTTCTCTTATTCCTACAAATAGTTTGGCTTGTCCATATGAAACCATTCAGAATGAACCATCTCAACTTCTTTTTCCTTGAAGGTTAGAGCAGGGAAGGGATAATTCATTTATTTCCACCTATACTATTAGGAACAGCTACTGTCACCATGGTGTGGGCAGGTAGGTTTGCTTGACCCAACATGTCAAACTTTGGTCTACACACCTCAAAATTTACTTAGAATTTCCTCCTGCCTATTCTTCCTTGCATCACTTTTTCATCGACGCTTCCCATTTTCTTCCAGAAGCATGAACTAAAATTAACTGCAACTGTGATGTCATCAATACAGATTCTCTTCAGAAGGTACCCAAAAGCTCACACTTGCTCCGTTTCCTGAATGCTGTTGAACACCACATTTAAAAAGATGTCGGTCAGACAGCCTTCACTCTGCTCTACTAGCAAGTATTAGGAACTTTAGGATATGTTAAAGACGTGAAAGCAGAATGGAGATCTCTAACAGCAATGAAACTGAAAATACTAGCACACAGCACAGAACTATGAAGTAACGCAGCTTTGGTCTGGAACTAACATAGATGTATCCAGACATAAAAAACCAAACAAAATAAAACCCAAACAAACATGTCCTCTTTAGGCTCTAGAAAAGTAACTCAGGAAGGACTTCTTGGTTAAATAGTGGATTCTTCAACATCTAACACCGGAATTAATTTTTTGGGCTCTCCATAGTATTTTTCCCATACAGACTAGATCCTACCACCTGTTTTTCACAAAACTTCATAGGAATTGACTGTCTTTGCACTCTAATGCACCCAGGTGTGTATGAAATTACTTGTTGACATCTAGTGTCATTAGGAAGAATAAGGACCATGAAACTGTGACAAAGGACAAGGACAAGGCTGAGGTACTTAATGCCTTCTTTGCCTTAGTCTTGAACAGTAAAGAAAGTTGTTCCCTGTGTGTACACACCCAGGAGTTAGAGAAGCAGAACAAAGCTCCCATGATCCATGAGGAGGTGGTTAGAGACTTGCTTGCCCAGCTAGACACCCACAAGTCTATGGGGCTGGATGGGATCCACCCAAGAGTATTGAGGGAACTGGTGGATGTGCTTGCCAAACTCCTTTCCATCATCTTCCAGAATTCCTGGCTGACTGGGGAAGTTCCACTGGACTGGAAGCTGACTGATCTACAAGATGGGTCACAGGGAGGATCCAGGGGAGGTTCAGGCTGGACATCAGAAAAAAATTTTTCATGGAAGGGGTCACTGGGCACTGGAATAGGCTGCCCAGGGAGGTGGTTGAGTCACCATCCCTGGAGGTGTTTAAGGGACAGGTGGATAAGGTGCTGAAGGGCATGGTTTAGTGATTGATAGGAATGGTTGGACTCAAAGATCCTGTGTGTCTTTTCCAACCTAGTGATTCTGTGAATGCATATCTCTCCATGGTCACATTCGACCCCTAATGATCTTTTAGCCTGCCTTTCTTTTGGTTGACAACTGAGACAGAAGAAAGCATGTAAGTCAACAGTCCTTTAGTAACAGTCACGTAGTGCATTCAAGCTGACACAAATGGCCTTGTACAGGTGACAGCAGCTATAAGACAAAGTAAGGTTGCACATACACTGGCAAGAGAGGACATGCATGCAAAGAAGACAGAAGAATGAGACAAAGGTATCAGAAGGTAGCTGTACCTATACTAGCTGCTTTTCTCCCACATAAACAGGCAAAGCTAATTTTCAATGAAGTGATCTTTATTAGCCACAGGAAAGTTACAGTAATTGAAGCCTGCAGAGACAGCATAAAACCCAATTGACTAAGAAGTGACCTCAACTGACACACAAGTCTGTATGTACATCAAAGGGACCACGTTTAGGATGCCAGATCTGTTCCCAGCACTTTAGTTCTTCAAGAAAACAGACTTGTGAAATAAGAATAGGAAATTAATTTATTGCCATGAAAAGGCAGTAGTTACAAAAGAAAAAAAAAGTAAAAATGAATCTACTCAAAATAAATGTATGTGCTGTCAAACTTCTATCAAAGATCCTCTACAACAAACAAAAAAAAAGTAAAGATGAGTCTATCTGTACACACAACTTGCTTCTACAAAAGTTTGTTCCTTTCTTCTCACTTCAGACCCCCACGTAAGAGGGAAGTGTTTAATTTTTAAATTATATTTGAAACAAACTAAACTAGGCTTGCTTATAACAAGAACTGCAAGACTCAAACCACCAAAAAAAAAATATTCTATATTATAAGTAGTAACAACAAGATTCCCAAATTTAACGGAGTACTGACTCTTTTATCATGCTACACTATATTAAATAAAAGTGAAAGGAAACACAAAAATATTCTCACTATTTTCCAGACTACCATCCCGGTAAACTAAACTAACATGAAAAAGAAATAATCCTTACCTTAAAAAAAAAAATCTATTAACATATTAGAAACACTAAAAATACTATGCAAAGAAAAAGTACCATAAATCTCTCCTTCTCAACTCACCACATTCAGGGCAAGTTGCTGTCCTAATTCATCTTATTAACTTTTAATGTACATTTCAACTACTATTTGTGGACCTTTCACCATATCCACTCATATAGAAGACGTCTTCTCCTGCAAAACACATTTTAAATACTCTTAACATGATACAAAACTGCAAACAAACTCAAACTACAGCCTTTCATAGAAACCCAGTTGGTTGCAGTATTCACTGCAATCCAGAATGCATCACATCATTCTGTTCTGAACAAGGTCTGAGCCAACCACCTTAGTTTATGGTTCAGTTCCCTCTCAGCTATATTCAGACAAAACTTTTGAATGCAGCAATGAAAGTCTGTCTTGAATCTCATCTCAGGAAGGCTAAACCAAATACTTTCCTCCTCTTGACCCTGGGATCCATGAAGACACACTGTTTGCATCATTACAAAACAAACTACGCTATTTACAATTCTCTGTAAGCTATAACTGTATTGGTAAACAGAAGCACTGACAGACCAATCTCCACTCAACCTATTACCAAGCAGCTCTCGGTCAAGAAATCTAAGTAGTTCAATTTTTGCAATTTTTTTCTTCCACGCTTCAGCTGAAAGCTAATGCTCACGGAGAAAAAGCTACTACAATATCAACTTCTTATGGAAGATCCACTTTTTCACTCATAAAAAAATAACCCAATGATTTAGGCTGGAAAGTACCAATGCGGCTCATTTTGCCTGACCCCTGCTCAAAGCAAGGCCAGCTGCAAACCTAGCTCAGGTTAATCAGAGCCTCGCACCGCCAAGTTTTGATGTCATCAAAGAGAGAGACCTCATGGCCTCTCTGGGCAAGAACTGAGCTAAGGTAAATCACAGATTGTGCATTCCTCAAGGATATTTAAATTTTCTTATCATCAAGAGCTGGCAAAAGCCTCTACCATTGCTGACAAAATTATATAGTTATGTCAAATAGCACTGAAAGTTAGCAACAGCAGCTGTCTATTCCCTGTAACAGAATTTCTGCACTGAAAACTTGTTTCTAACAGTATTTTTCAATGCAGAACCATCTCCTTAAGGTATCTTGACAATACTGACAGAACTCCTGATACTAA
This sequence comes from Coccyzus lansbergi, assembly GCA_033558105.1. Classification (NCBI taxonomy): domain Eukaryota; kingdom Metazoa; phylum Chordata; class Aves; order Cuculiformes; family Coccyzidae; genus Coccyzus; species Coccyzus lansbergi. Next base: position 2,217,112 of record JAUMJK010000347.1, read on the forward strand.
GTCAGAAATGCTTCCTTTATTTCCAGGCATATAGGTTCATGTTTTTAATGTTATACTGTGATAACAGGTGAAGTAAATATGCCACTGCCTTGAAAAACCAACAGACACATCAAATAGCCTATGAAGAAAGAACAGCATTTACAAACAAGTCAGATAAATGAATGGCCTTTTCAATTATTTTTATTAATGTGAGGAATGACTTGCACTTCTGAAGTCAATTTCTTCTGTTGAATAGGGGGTTTGTATTATTTTTTAAAATTAATTATAGTAATGAGCAAACAGACAACCTAAGAATTCAAATTCTTCCAGGAATTTGTAGGCAAGGTAAACATTTCCTTTGCCACAATTTTATATTTGGTGCTTCCCTCCCATATTCTTTTCTACCACCACTGCCTCCTTTAACACAGAAATACCAGCAATGTTAAATCAATTCTTCACTGGTTTTGCTGCAATTTTACAGATCTCAAACATCAATCATTTTATCTAACCACACTCTTACTTTTTCTCATCGTTAATCATTAGGGATTGGTGATTAAAATAAAATTATTAACCTGGAGATTGAAAGAAATCTTAACCTGCTCAGTCAGCTTGGCATTCATTGTCCTATGTCAACTTCAATTGTCCTCTAGCTGTCTTCTACAAGTCTGAGAGCCCAAATTTTTAATGCAGAGACCAGCAGAAAACTAGACAAATACCAAATCTTGTTTCATGTGTATATACACACATGCACACACTCACACGCATGTGATAGTCTGGAAAAAAACATGGAGGGGAAGTAGGCTTTCCTCATCTACCAGGCAACTTAAAAGTTCACAGAAGTTTAGACTTAAGTGAAATCAAAGGTTTCAAACTCAAACAGTTCCAAAGACTTCAACACATACTGCTAAAATTGAACAGTTAATTCTTCTAGTTTAATTAATTCCTCTTAGTACAGTTAGATTTTAACTCATCTACCATTTCTGCTCTATACTACAGCATTCTTTTTAAAATTTCTATGTGCAGGCAAGTTGTTCAATTCAATAAACACTATTATCAAATTCTGTATTCTAAAGCTTCTGCTGGTTTTTGGAGGTAGCCATAAAGGCAGACTTCAAAGAATATTTTTACATCTCTGTTTCAATATGCCTTCTATGCTAGAAATAGAACCTACTTTTTTAGCTAATCAAAGAAAACTAAGTATAAATAGAAACAGAAGTGCACTGCGGGGAGACACTGAGCTGGCATTACTTAAGCATGCATATAAGAACACTGCATAGAAAGTATAAGCAAATCTACATAGCAAATTTCTCCCTGCATAGCAATACTGTGCGGTATGCTATTTAGTGAGATACATTTAAGCACTAACAAACCCTCTTAAGACAGATGGAGCTACGCCAATGTAAAAGTCTTCTCTCTAACTAGCTAATAGCGCCCAATGAATAGGTAGTTGCACAAGCACTTCTTAAAAGTGATACAGCTTCAAGCTAGCTCACAGATCTAACTGAAAGCCACTCCTACAACAGAAAAATATTCACTTTAATTTGACTTGCCCTACAATTGCATTACTGCAAAAGCCATAGCAAGACAGGAAGGGCTACATGATTAGAGGGAAAATAATCCTTGGGACTTGAGCTTTTCCAGACAGTTTCAAAATGAAACTAAGACAAACCTATCCTAGGAAAGTGTTCCAAATGTATGCTAAAAAAAAATCCTTTTCTCCTGGGAGAGCACCATTAACTCTGGACTAAGCAAGCCTACATCCATACTATACAATTCTTTAACCACAGTAATGAAAGAGTAACTGAATTCATAGGTGCTTTAGAGAGAATGTAAAAAGCATGAAATAATTGTTTTGTGTAGCCCACTCCCTAAAATGATTATGATTAATAAATCTTAACTGCCACTGACAATTCCACACAGATTTTTGTGAAGAGAATTCACTTCCCTAGGCTTTTTTTGTTTACATGCTGTATATAGTCAGAATTTAAAGAAGCCTCAGTTCACCATTGCTTCAAGCCTACTCTAAAAGTATATGAACAGCGTCAGAGAGCAAATGCTACCATGACAGGCTCTGATCTAACTTCTAAGATAATTCCTCATGTTATTTTCTGTACTGTAATTCTTTCATCTATTACAAACAGTTTTGCAAGGATTAGGACCAATGAGTTCTTTTGTAGGAAATGGAAACTAGAAAGAAAAAAAAAAGCTGTATCCCAATAATTTATCATTTCGTTTTACATAGAAATGCCATCACAGGGATTAAAGATTATGTGTACATCATTACAAGAGCTAATTAACCTGTAAAGAAAACAGAATCTATTTTCATGTATAAGTATTTATCAATTGTCATTTTATAAAAATAAATAAATTGTAGAAGATGTAGTCTCTAAAATGTCCCCCATCTCCCATTTGGACTAAATTCCAGGAGACTGGAGACTTTTTTTTTTTCCTCCTCCCAAAGTTCAGTTCATGTCTTTCTGCCAGCAACCTGGCTTTAGAAGCTGAAGACAATGCCAAAATACTAGTTGCTGACTTCTCTGCTAAAGTATTCTTCTATTATTTCAAACTGACGTCTTTTTAGTTAGAGTGGTAGTCTCAAAACAGCCAAAACTGAAGAGCCTGAACATTTGGAAAGCATGGCAAGATCTTTAACAACATTTGGCGACTCACTCAGTTATTCTTTAGTTTTGTTATTTTCTTATTCTCTCTTCAGAAAACAACAACCCATGCAAAAAGGGTCACCAAATGCCTTTAAAAGCTTGGCTTAATTCCTGGTAGGATTAAATATACGGAGCATCAGTAAAGTTCTTCACAATCTAGTTCCCCATAATAAGTAACTTCAACGAAAACATTTGATTTATCTATTACCAGTTTCCAATATTCTCGTTACTCAAGTCTCTTATTTGTTTACTAAATCAAATGAGAACCTATGTTTCTGGTATTACTATATACTTATTCCTAATTTTGCTCCACCCAGTCCAAATGAGAAATAATTAAATGCAAATAAATCCTACACCAGGTATACAGGTGGTGTTACTGTAAGTAGTCTATACAATCTAAGTTCTCTTTATAGCATTCTCTTTATATTTTAAAGATATTTCAGAGGCTCATCCAGCAAATTTAGCAATTGATTCCTATCCATTGAGATAGTTTACATATCTAGTCCCAGAAACAGAGCTTAACAGACAAAGCATCATTTGTATCAGCCAGGAAGTCTATAGTGATCTAGTATTAGCAACAGTAAGGTAATCTAGGTTTTATGAGTATGCCTGTTACCTTGTGACTCTAAATTCTGACAGCAATTATGTGCTGCATACAGCAAAAGAAAACTTAATTTTCAGAGTTGACTGACATCGAGTTCTGCATGTAAGAAAGCTCCCATATTCATTACTCAAATTCCTACATTTTCACTAATAAACTCTCAAATTTATAACTTTAGGGAAAAAAGTTGTAGAAATTATGATTAAAGCTCTACTACTTTTGTGTCCATTTTGAATTTATCTCTTGACAGAATAATACAGAAATGATTGTTATTTTCTAATAATCCAAGTACTGATTTAGAGTTGAGGAAAAACCATTCTTTAAATGCCCACGTGCTTAGACAGAACAGCCATGTCTTTTGTGAAGAAAGAGATAAAAGAGGAGAATTTTTTTTTAAGCAAATAAGTAATTGGTTCATCATTTAGACTGCTGCAAATATTGCCTGCTACCATCTCCAAGCTAGTATCATCTAAATTAAGCTCCAACTATCTCTAAAATGATCTCACAGGGCTTCTGAAAACAGGTGCAAGTTCAACACTTCAGTCCCATTTACAACCTGAAACACATGCAAGCTTTAAAATCACCTCACTCACACAAACATCTTTGTGCAAGACATTAGGCCAGTTACATCAGCCTAACTCAGTAGCCAATCAGCAGACAGCATTGAATGATTTCATAAATTTTATATTCCTCTCATTAAATCTCTGTGTGTAGTAAAGCTTAAGTAGGAAGATCAATAGTATTTTCATGTTTACACACTTTATTTTCAAAACAAGTTGAGACCAATACATTACTATGGGGAAAGTATTAAGTCTTCCCATATAGCAATGTTCTGTGCACACACACAGAGCATCCATCAAAGCTTTAATGATAAGATAGCAGTCAGAGATACTCTGCAAGAGTGCACAACCATAATCAAAACAACATTCCTCTCATTTACTACTAGTAAATGAATATTTATGACTTGGTGATTGGTGTTGATCTTTAGAGCAGCTCAACTAGGTCAGATCAAAAGCCCACATTACACAGTGCCCTGTTCCCAGCTGTGATTAGTAGCAAGTGTCTTGGAGAGCCCATCAGAATAAGAGAGGTGCACAGCCATACCTTGCTTCAGCAATTATAAACCTCAGAAGTGGTATATTAAATGAAAGAGCTAACCACATACTTCTCCCATGACTGCAGACTTACAGCCCACACCATCCTGAACTATAATTTCTACATGTTTTCAAGTCACTTTCCTTAATTACATATGCTTTTCTTTCAGAACTTTCCAGCATTAGCCACAAGGGTCAACTCTTCCTCATTCATAATTCCTCCTGCTAGTTCTTTTATTGGAATATACAGCAAATATGTTCTCTACTCTCCTTTCTGCCATTTATAATTTTACACTTACACTCTCTGCATCAGCTCTTGGTGAAGTACTGTAGCCATTCTTCCAATGAAGAGCTTCCGAATTTGATCACCCTTGCCAAACTTCTCCATATCTTTCTCTATTTCTATTATATCATTTTCTTGTTAAACCAGTACTGCTTTAGCATAAAGTTATGGTTATATTTCCAGACAACCTTAACCGGAACAATATTGCATCAGATACAAAGTTACGTAGGATGTCAAGCCTTTACAGTCACGTGACTTTTTCAGCTGTAGCCTGATTTTAAGAATGTTTTCTCTATGTTGTGGATTAAGGTCAAAGCTTTTACTTTTTCCCTCAATGAAATCAATGCAACATAATCTGAATATCAACAGATATCTGGAGGGCATGCAATTCTGTGTAATTAATAAGCCTAACATCATGTGATGTCAATTAAATTTTGGAAAGTATCACTGCCTTCCAAATTGGAAATCCTGTTAAAAAGAGCTAGAAATTCTTGCATGAAAAGGTCAGTCAAAAGCACTGGCATCATGACAAAAACTCAGCACATCTAAGAATCAAAAAGAAGTATCTCCTTTTTACTTCCCAAATCAAATGATTTAAACGCTTTCCTGAAAGGCTTAGGACTCTCAACACTGCCAAGAGATCATGGCAAGTGGCAAAAACCAGAATCAAGCCCTGCTTGTCTCCAATAAACAAGCAATGGATAGTACTGGCCATACAGCTCACAATAAACTCCTAGTAACGTATAGATGCACTATTTCCACTTACTGGGCAAACCAACAGGAATGCTGATCGCTTGTTGTTAACTACTCCTTGCTTTCTAGGAATACAAGTAAGACAGCAAATTACTATAGTTGTATGCAAAGCTTTTTTTTTAAAGCTTCCTTACTAAAATGGAAGGAATACTCACTCTATGAATACACAGGTGCTCTAAGTTTATTTTTACAAAAGAAATAATAGATTCAATCAAGATACTAGCCCAAAAGGAGATATCAAGAGAGGAAAAAAAAACCTCAACAACTTAGCTTTAAGAAGACATCACTAAGGGTAGGATCCAGCAGTTGTACAGACTGAAGTGATAAAATAACATCTACTACCTGCCGATTGCCTGTGTAGATGTCAAAATCATATTAAGGAACAAAGAAAAAAGCTATTTATCTTCTTCTGAGAAACAAGACTCATAGCTTAACTTTTGTCCCTACTTCACAAAATCTATAGCAGTATTCACAACGGCTGGGATTTGTATGGAATTCTTTGACAGTGTGAAAGAACACAAAGCTTATACTCTTCTCTGTGCTGAATTACTGGTGAATGCAGTACTTAACATGGCACATTTAGAGCAAGAGTGCATTTTTCTTCCTAGTTACTTCTAATAACCAGCAGATTATTACAGTTTTTTTCTATTTAAAGTAACTAATGGTAGAACCTGCAATTAAAGGGACTTCCATTTTCAAATCACCACCTAAAGAACGAACAAAGTCAGCTAAACACCCTCCTGCCCCTCAGTATTAATCCTACACAGATGTGCTTTTTTTTCTTATTTTACTTTGGGAACATCCCTCTTCCCAGGCAAATAAAAAGTAATAAGAAAAAGAGAAAGTCAATTAAGTAGTCATAATTAACAAGTATATAAAGAGCAGAAAACATTCACTAAAATAAGTTCTCTATAGAACGCCATTACAGATTTTTTTTTTCCTTAAACACTGAACTACTTACATGGGCTAAACATGAAAACATTTTAACTGGCCTCTAACTTAATTTTCTTCCACCTATTAATCTTGTATGACAATGAAAACCTTTCATCTGTTTTTGCAGCAAAAAGATCTCCTGCAAGCAGAAAGTTAACCCTGGTCAGATAAAAAGAAAAAAAATTCTCAAGAGGCAGAGCTGAGTCATGTAAAATATTTATCATGGACCACTTCATCTGCCTCAAAATAGGTTATAAAGATACATCAACTTTTGATCAATTCACTGTATTCAGATCATCTACTGCCCAGACAGGTTGTATCTTGAAAACATATATTTCTTTTAAGCTCATGAGAACAGTAATTGTATGAAAATTCCTGTCCTAACTTCATGTAACGTATTAATCATTCTCTCTCTCCTCAGATGCTGGGTCTACATGCCAGCCCTATTCCCAAGTGCCTGTAGAAGCACAAAGCAATCTTCCTTCTAGGTTTTCTTTTTCCATAAAAAGTTTTTATTCTGAAGAAATATGTCCCATTCAGAAGCATGCTGCTTCTCCACCCTCGGCTCCCTGCACATTTACTCATGTAGTTCTGCCACTCAATAGGCTACATACAGATACTGATGCACATCAGCCAATATTCTGAAACCAATATCTTTTTTGGAAGTCATATCCCCTCAGGTTCCTGTGAGTCAGTTTCCCCCAAATTATTATCCTGGCCATTATTATGCTACCTGATGAATCATAATAGCATAGAGTAGTAACATTGGAAGATGAGTACAGCTAATTACTGAGAATAAAATCACAGCTTCAAAGATTGTTATATCCACAATATTTATATACTCTTCATTACATCTTGACCAAGTAAATATATATTAATTAAAGTACCTAAGTATACCTTACAGACTAGTAATGGCTTTGTGTACCTTCTGGTGGCCCAAAGAATTATACAGAAATAGCTCAAAGCAGCATCACCAGAGGACTCTCGAACAGCAATTTCCATGGTATTTTGTGCAATACAAAACATAGTCTGAAACCATAAAACACTGAGTTGCTTTGAAAGATGAAGAAACAGGAACAGTGGTGTTGGATGCAAATTTAAGAAAAAAAAAATCAAGTATTTAAGCACACAGAGGAAATCCAAATTGCAAAGTTACAGAAATTCATTATGAATTAGATTCTTCTCCCTTCCCATCTCTTTTGAATGCTGAGTGCTAAGTATGTACCATTATATGAAATTAAGTCAACCAACTTTTTTTGTTCTTACCATTCAAATAGACAACTTGGAATGCAACCAATGAAACAGTACAATTTATCTCTAAAAATAAAGACCAGAGAGTTTAGCGGCTCTTGATTATGTTCTCCTTAGAAGGATCCTTTGCAGAAAAGTATGCTTCAGTTTACAACAATGCTAATTAGTGCCTCTGGGAATAAAGCAAGCTAATTTTTTTCCACAGCATTATAATTTGCTGCGACTTTAATTTTTACATGATGATACTCCAGTAGCTGCTCAGATACAACATTTTAGTGTCTACAGTGTGAACAGGATTTGGAACAATTAGACAGTTTCAGTTTAATCCCCTCATAAAAAAATAGTTTTAATCATTTGTTATAAAGAAACCTGTATACAAAGAAAGAATTTGCAAATAAGCACTATATATTTTTAAGGATGCCAGTCAATTCCTGTAACTTTGGATTAAATTACTTAAAATGACAAAACCAAACAGATGGAATTTATAGTGCACCTGGAGTACAGGCATTGCAGTCATGCTCTTCTCAGTATTGCATGGAACTCATTCACAGAACTCCATGAATCTACCTTACTTAAGAATAATATTATCTAGTCTAAAGAAAAGGGGACACAGCCAAATCTCTTAAATATAGATGTAAGAGCTGAGAGTGGTTTTGAGACAACACCACAGAAGCTACACTCCAACATCTGATGCCAGCCACCAAGCACACTTCATGGACACACAGTTCAGATGTAGAGGAAGTTAGAGCTGTCCTTCGGGCCCTTGAACTATTTTTTTTTTCAGGAACAGCAGTAAACAGTGTTTTGATGGGAATGTAGCTGTGCAAAAGATAGCAAATGCAACCAAATTTGAGAAAACAGACCTGCATCCTTTCCTACTGAAATGAAATATAAATATCAGCACTTTCTTTTCAAGTTTTAACGATGCACAAGGAACTATGTTTAATCATCACACCTCATAAAGAGGATTCATTAAATACTTCAAAAGAAGCTTCTAAAAAAGAACAGTATCCTACTCTGTAGGAAAAAAAATCCCAAATAAAACAACAAACAAAATCAAATCTACACTCCCTAGTGGACCTCTCGGCCAACAATTTTGGATCTTTTTCAAAGTAAAATCTGGGATTATAGAATCAAACCAAGAAAAGCACTGAGGTGATGATGAGTTGAACAGGCATAGTGTCATTCACTCATGCAGCTCCAGAAGTCAAACCACAATCAATCCATATGGTGAAATTATGCATATGTTAGTATTTACAACACCCTTATGGCCAGACTAAGGCTATAGAAATTCAGTGCTGTTGCAAAATAACAAAAAAACCCACAACAAATTTCACAAATCCTACACAGATAGCCACTTATCAGACTTCTTGATATCCTGCTGATGAAATTCCTGTAGTTTCCAAATAGGAAGTAGAAATTACTATTCCATCGTTCATAAACAACTTCTTTTGATTAAGTAACAAAATTAGCTCTTCAGTTTATTTCAAAAGGAAGCACAGATTAGCTGTTCCTACTACTTCAGAACATTAACTTGAGCTTTTACTTGAATTTTAAGCATTATTCTACCAGCATGGAAGTGTTAATGTTTTTCATTTTTAGAGAGAAATGGTAAACTTAATCTTCAAATAATTTCCAGTATAGTAAAAACTTATGTTCATTGACAAAAAATAAGTAATAATAAATCTGTTCAAGAACTGTATTTGAATGCCATTCTTCAAAGATGGTTTGCAGTCTGTAATGCATTTATCCTCACTTCAGAATGAGCCATTTCATAATGCATTCATTTGAACTTAATGTTACTTTACTTAAAGCAGCTGCAAATGCTTTCTATTTTAAAATGTTTTATTCTCAGTTCAGCACTGTATTTTTTTCATCAATACCTTTAACAGTTAATTTCAGCATCTACTTTAATCCACAAAGAAATCTGTAGTGTAGCATTCAATAATCAAATATTTCTTTATCTGAGCATCACAAAAGCCTACACAAAACCACAGATATGTTGGTAAAACTTTTCCAGAAACAATACAAAAGCACTGCAAAGCAGGTTGGCCTTATCAGCAACATTATCTCCTCACAAAAGTAAAAAGAAAGCAAAAGCTCCCCAACCACAAATACAACTATTTTTCCATTGTCATTTCACAGTGACATTGTCATGATATCTTAGAGACCTGGACATAAAATGGAGAATGAATTGGTCTTGTCATGGTGTGCCCAGCAGAATACACCATAGAACAATTCAATGCCCAACTTGTCCATTAACAGAGTTTATTTTCTTCTAGTTTTGTCACCAAGATGGAATCCTTTGCCAAAACAAATAGAACCCAATCTTCCACAGACAATAGTTGAAAAGACAAATATACCTAAACTAGGCCAATCTACTTACAGTACTAAAAGCAAAAAAAATTCAAAATCAATTTTTAATCTACGCTTTTACTCAGTGAATCACTAGAAGTACTACATCAAGTCCTTCGCAGCAGGTGAATGCAAGTAATTCAAACTACCATACAGTCAGTTAAAAAGCATCACTAATACAAAGGAAACAGTGAGCATTTCTCCTTCAAAAGGATGACTAGCAGATTACATGACGTACAGGACAAAGTCATAAAAAATAATTACATTTTTCTCTGCTACATGAATTTACCACAGCTCTTGTCACCATTCTTGGAGGGAAAAGGTGAACAGAAAAATGGAAGAACAGATGGACTATCAAAAGTACCTAAGTTCAATGTGCAAGTATCACCAATTTAGATTTGTTGCAGGTGAGCATCACACACACACTGCCTCCTCTGGATTACAATCGTACAGTAGATACATGAAATAATCAGTGTACATTGAGAGGTTTTTAAACATAACCTGTTAATTACCGCTATTACAGTGAGTAGTCCCTAGTACTCACTCTTTTGCTTTTAGTTTAAGAGGAGAAAAGTAATGTTATAGTTAAAAGGAGAAAAAAATTCTTTAAAGCATAACATATAATTGAAAGTCTTGTTTTTTCAATATTTAGCACTGTATCCTAAGGAGGCCCCAGTTTTGACTGAACAGCAGAAGATCGTGCAGAGTTCATTTCAGGCTGCAGGCATTTGATACTGAAGTGACCTCACAGTATTTACATTCCCCTCAGGAAAATTTGGTATGCAGTCCAACTGAGGAAGATCATGTCTAACACTACTTGAGCTGCCAGTGCTACAAGCAAGCAGAATAACAGTGAAAAGAGTAGGGTGAATGATAAGGGTGCATACATACAAATAAAATAAAAAGGAATAAGAGAAAGAGAAGGTCAAACAGCAGAAGAAAGAACTGAGGAGAAAAGAGGTAGAGATCATTGTTTTTCTGGTATAGAGAAGTTCCTATTTTTCTTTTTTCAAACTAGTAGTGCGGAGAGGCTTTTTGACTAATAAAGAGCAAATTACTCCAACTCAAGGAAAATAAACTGATTGGAAGATTTTAAATATTTGTCTCTGCTCAAAACAAATTAACAACTGCCAACTACAGTTTTGTCTGCATTACATTTGATTTCTTGCTGTGGTAGGCATACTCATGTAAAAATCTGGACATAAAAAAGCCAAAAGTCAAATTCCCCCATAAACGCTGTTTTTGACCATTCCCTCTATAGCTGTAATAGACATATCAGTCAAATCCAGTAGTTGTAATGAATGGAGATGAATATGTTTCAGATTTGATTTAGGTCCCTACTGCTGCAAAAAAACTAGACAGTAATACAAGAGCCAGTCAGCAAATCCTACTCCCATTTTTGCTAAAGTGCTTATCCCATCTTTAAAGAAGTGAACCAATGTGTTTGCTCTTTACGGATTCACTCTGCCAGCTACAAAATGTCCTATATACTAAGCCTAATGAAACTGTACAGGACACAAGGTTATAAACCAACTTGATTAATTTCTTTATCTCCTTGAAAAATTAAATAAAAAATGCAGGTTATAATAATTTCTTTGAAAACCCCATTTCCAATAGCACAAGGCAATTTTCAAACAAAGCAATAAAAGAACTGAAACACAATTATTATACAATTTAACATTGACTGCAATAATCTGTCTAAAATGACAGTACCTTCTGTCCTCATTAAATAAGTTCGAGAAGTTTCTGTTTGCTTTAACAACTTACAAATAGTATCACTGAATGACAAAAAACCCCTGTAACTCCATTACTGAGCCATGACTGCAAAAAAACTGACTCTCTCCCCGTCTTATTTAAAACCAGGATACTACTAATTCCAGATCCTCAGCTTGAAGCAGTCCTGCAAGTAGCCCAAGCTTAAATCATCGAGGGCTGTGAAACACAACCCACTCCACTTACAACATAATCAGATATCAGTGATTCCATCAGCAGATTTTTTCTACTTATGTCTCACTTCAAATAGTTCTTTTCCATCTAGAAAATTGCAAATTTTAAAAAAACTTATATATTTGAGCTCAAAAAATGTTTTGAAGCAGCAAGGATAAAGCCCTTGCATCTAAATTTGATAGCACTTCTTTGTTTTTTTTAAACCACATGGGTGCAATCAGAGGCAACAGAAATCCCGAATTTCTTGTTAGACAGGTTTGGTACTCTCGTCTGAAGTTGAACAAACCCACAACAGAGTGTGCTTTTCCAAAGCATATTGCAAAGTCTCTTTTGCATTTAGCTTAGGATACAAGAATAAAAAGCACTTGAGGAAAAAGTTCCTGATATCTAGAAATTCTTTTTATATTCTAAAAATGAAGCAAAACACAAGTATTTCATGTAAGGAATTTGGAGTGGGGAGCCCTTGAAAAAGGCATAAAGATCAATGCATCTTATATATTATACAGGCACACTTATGTGTATATTTAAAAATAAAACCCCACCACTGGCCATGAGAGAGCGAGGTTACCATTTCATTTATATTTCAACACAAGTCACTTCACCCATAATACCAGGTATCACTCAGAAATAATTCCAAGACTTCACCTTTTATGCTGTTTACTATATACCACGCATCATATTCAGCTAGACAATCACACAGATTTAATCTGCTTTTAAGAACCAAACTTTTCTTGAACATTATTCCTGACATGCAAAGTTTTAAATTCACTCACATTAATTTAATAATTTAATGATCAGACAAACAGGCACTGCAGAAAAACAAATGCAGTACAAAGCTCAGTACAAAGAGATATAAAAGTCAAACCACCTTTTCAAGCAGATTACTATAATTTAGACTCTGCTTCCTTCTACTCTTATCTTCCACACTACTTCATGGCAGGCTTTATTAAGCGGCCTTGCCAGTTAGTTAATTTTTCCCTAAAGTTGAGCAAAAGGAGTGACAGAAGGAAATAGACTGTGTGTCAAGGTTCATCAGCTTGATACTGTTCCTAGGTATGCCTGTACAAAGAGGTAACAAACCCTAACCCAGTATTTTTACTGACCATCAACTAAAGACAGATGTCTCAAGACTCCCAGTGATAGGTGCAAGTATTTACGCTCTTAAACTCTACAAAATCATTGTAGGAAGGTTTTCATAACTACCCCCTGCCTGATCAAATATAATTTTAGTGACCTACACTCAAAAAATTCACTACACTTGAGATACTACTCTTAAGTGTTCAGCTTAGCCAGCTAAAAACATACTGGTTCATAAGTCAAACATTTTCAGCTCTGCAGATACAATAAAGATGGATCAATTACTAAAAGCAAAAAAATTATTAATTGAAAACAATTTTGTAACACTTGTGCGCTTTATTAGCTGAAAACATCTCAGCATTTCAGACCATGTAGGCAACTGATAACCCACATCAAGCACAGCATATAGAAGTCGTGCCATAAAGATGATTTAAGGTCAGAACAGATTATATGAATTTCTAATGAGGTTTAACTAGCATCATTATTCTAATGCAAATAAACATTTGATGTTATGACATTGACTGTTCGAACATTTTTCTTTGTAATTCTATCTTTCAATCTTCTATATCAAATTTTACATAAGATTTCAACCCAAAGTTTTAATCTAGAGGATTTTCTTTGTATACAAAAAAAAATGCAAGAGAAAGTCACCTTGCAAAATGGTATGTCTGACATATAAAAACAACCAACCAACAAAATACTCAACAGTCTTAGCCAGCTTTACTCTCTTCATGCTTTTCAAAAGTTAGATTAGCAGGTATTTGGGAGAACCACTTGTTTATGCTTGTTGCTTAAAATATTTTATTTTGAACTGAGTTTTCTGTCCTTCTGATAAACAATGTTAATTGAAAAATTTTAAAGATAAGTCATGTGTTTTTAAACAACCCAAAAGATATTCTCAAAAACAATAAATCTCGGACATTGGTCAGCGCAATCTGTACAACAAACCCAAAAATAAAAACAATATAAAATGACAGAATTTTGCTAGTAGTATAACAGCAAAAGCTGCATCTTTTCAGGATGTACACAATTTCAGTAGTACTGCTTACTCAGTGAGTAGTAAAAAGTATACAGGTTTCCATGACATATTAGAACTGAAAGATGGCAAAGATGGTATTTTAAATGTAAACTTTCACAGGGTCTTCTCTTTTCAAATACCTTTGTTTACTAGGGTCCCTCTTACCTGGTCTGACAGAAAGAAATGTTTCTAGTTAATAAAGTAGAAATTTAGTTCTTTTAAGTATTTGTTTCTACTAAACATGATTTGATCTAGATTCCATAAGAGAAAAAACAGGAAGCTAATTTTAAAGGATAAGTTGCTTGGTAATATACCTTCCCTTACAAATAACTGTTCTTACTAAGTCACCATGGAGAAAGCCATGAGGAACTAAGTTTCTGAAGACTTCTGAATATGCAAGTGTTTTCTGAGTGCTTATATAAATCTCTATGACCATCACAGGTCACACACACATTCAAAATGATGTCTACAAGCCTTTTCTTTCATGTCACAAATTTCAAACTAACATTCAGCTGGAGTTTTACAGGTCGGGAGCAGAAAGGTACAACTTCACAACCAACTACTTAAGCAGATCTCCTTGTCCTACCCAGTATTATAGAGTAGGAACCTTTCCCAAAGGCTTTCAGTGGAGTGCCTGTCTTACCAAGTTCCTATTCCTAGATGCCTACTTCTGAAGGTGGCTGCTGATGCAACTTCATCAACAACACTGAAATAATAGTTTCCCTTCAACCGTACGCAAGAGCAAGTTAAGTGAACAGATGGAAACAGCTGTCTTCCATATTTAAAAGAAAGAAAGCAAGAGAAGGAGAGAGAATGGAGAGAGAGGGGGAAAGTGTTTAAATTTAGGTATTTACTTACTGAAACACAGAAAAATACATACACAGGCATTCACTGGTGAAATCCCAGCAGTCAGGGCTGTGGAGCTTTGCCTCAAGCTTCACAGGAGTTTTCTCCCTCTCCCAAACGCGTGCAGAAGCGTTCTGAAGATCTCTCTGAACTACCAACCAAAGTCTATCTCAGGTTTAATGAAAGTGTAATTCATTATAATAAGAGCCAGTGTAACATAAACAGATACACGAAAAACAGGCTTGGTGCAGCACCACAACAGATGTTAGTTTTGATCCAGTACAACAAAATACTTGCAGACCACAGTGTGTGCAATTCCTTTGAGTAAAACAAAAACAATGTGCACCAGGTAAAATTTGGACCCAAGCAGACTTCTCTTGAAGTTCAGTCATGGTACCTGCATGCCAGTTCAAGTGTTTCTGGAAAGGCTCCTCAGTTTCAGGTACTGCAGGACAAGTGTACCAAGATGGGAAAGAAAAAATGAACCTGTGCAACACCCTGACACAACAGGAAGAAAAAATACTGGTACAGAACTCAAAATAATTCTTGCAATCTCCATCAGGTTTTTTTTTTTTGGGGTTTTTTTTTTTTTGGGGGCGGGGTGTCTGAAGTGTGGTGTGGTTAGGGAAAAAAAAGGTATCACTATACTTATAAAATAACACAGCAGCCATCTACATAAAAGTTGTGATTGACCAGCTTTGCCTTTATTTTTCACCACCCTTCACACATTGTAGGCAATGAAACTGAAAGACCACAGAAGAATTCACAGTAGTAAGTGTATTTATTAGTTTTACCTGCTACTATTAACCCCATCAGCAATCAAGGACAAAATTAGGGAAGAGACATTACCACTTCCAAAACCAAGGATCCAAAACTAGGGAAGTTAATTTATTGATTTCTTAACAGATATCAAAAATTTTCAGTCTTCAATGCCTTTCTCATGGATTTAAATGTTTCATTTAACAACTTACATACAGATTTTATTGTATTTTTAAGTAATTATTCATAAATTTTTACTATTTTTTAAAAACTTTGTTTTAAAAGAAGTCATTAAGCTCCCTCACCATTTCCAGTCTATTTTAGTAAAACTAAAGCATCCAAGGTATTACCGAATTTAGAAACAAACTTCAGGAAAGAGTCAGCTGAAAATATCAACCACAGACTTCACAGTCAAAAAGAGAATTAATAAGCAAAATAATTCCTAATGTTCATATTTACTATTCTACCTGCCAGACTAACTTTGAAACAGGTTTGTAAGCCAGGGGTAATAGGTCCTGCCAGACCTGCACACGAGTCAGACAACATGTTTTCACAGGGTGAACTTTTGCCACCCTTCCCTCTGGGAGAAATTCCATCCACTTTGCTCCTAAGAAATCGGCTCCTGCTCTTACCCCTTTTATTGACTTACCACTGCCACTGCTCCTTTCTGCCTAGTTTAGTCTCCACTCCTCCCCCTTCTGCAACTACTACCACCTTCTTGGCCTTCTCCTTCAATACATCATTATGTGTATTCTCTTCCCACCACAACCCCCTCCTAAGATGCTTTTTGGATCCAGTCCCACCTCTCCTCCTCTGACCCACATGTGTTTCTTCCTATGTCTAGAATCCTTTCCACCTCCACATCCAGCTGCAGCATTGCAGTAGTTTTATTTCTTGGAATATTTCAATGGAATGAAGTAGTAAGAGTTAAAACAGATAATAAATTTGCGGGTATTCCTAAAACGTTCTCCTGTTCTGAACAGCTTTGCTCAATCCAAAGGTAAAATGCTCAGGTTAGTTTGTTGTAATATCATTTTCCAATTGAACCATCTAGCCATACACCACTATTTTACCCAGGAGTCTTAGCAATAACAATGAATGAAATTAAGGTTAAGAATAAACTTCATTTTTTCCTTAATTCCAGTAAAACCAAGGTTAGAGGTAACAAGAAAAGAACTAGATTTCTGGGAGGACTGTGGCCATTCTTGCTGTTGGAGGAAAAGTGTCTAATTTGTTCTTATTTTTTTCTCAAACTCAAGAAAGGGCTTCTCTGCAAACATGACTAATTGTTCTTTGATTCTTCTAGAGAAAGTCTCAGCTGAATGGGAGAGGATCTTTAGAATGCACATAAAAAACAAAGGTTCAAACAGAAGCCGAATTCTCAATGAGGACAGGTTTATTTTAGTAAACACAAGCTGAAGGCTGAAAGATGATCTCCCTTATAAAGGCTTAATGAATTTTTCTTACTTTCCCAACTATTGAGCCACATGAATACAATAAGCAAGCCTGCACTGATAAGTCTCCACAAAAGCAAAAAATTTCCTCTATTTGATGCAGCAGTGAACTCATCTTGGCTTTTTCCCAGGTGTACCAATGCCTTGCTTCAGCAAGCAACAAAAACTGTTCTGATCAATTCACTAAAAGGTAAACAGGAACACAAAACCCTAAAAATGAAACTCACTTTAAACTTAAAAGCTTTTTCAGACAACTGTCCAAGAAGTATCAGTCCTACAGAAGATATAAGGAATAGGAAATTCTAACATCCAAATAGCTTATCTAATTGTTTTTCTGTAGAAGTCAAACTAGGTAGACCAATATCAAATTCCTCAAATACTATCCTTCGACTGATTTTTTTAAAACTGCTTTATTTGGTAAATTAATAACCTGATTTTAAAAAAAATCAATACAAAAATCCCAACATACGTTCAGAACCACTAAAATGCAAATGGAGAAAAGGCAAAAAAAGTAAGCAAATGTCTGAGTTTAGATAGTCAGGTGGTTTTAACCAGCAATAAGTGTCTCTTAAATACATGCATATGAATAAACACATGCACACAGAGAAAGACATATTCATGTAATTTCATAGCACTGAAAAACAGAACCTTTGTGTCTAATGACTATACAGTCATCACAAGGTACTAAAAACAAAGTTGAAAATTTTCCTTGATCTTAATAGTTGAGAAGTCTAAAGCCTGTAACCAGGTATGCCTTCTCTATTGACTGCAGTGTCACAAGGGTCCACTTCCTTACACACTTAAAAGTAACGGAAGTAAGTTAAGACTTCCCATACTACTACCCAGCTTAAACCTGTGTTGGCAATAAAACCCTTAACTTTTCAGAGATCAATGATTTCTCAATTGATTAAAGATAACTAACTAGTCCAGTGAAGTAGTCTAAGCAGAACAAAGGAAAATCTCACTTTTTAAAGCATACTGTGCCATCATTCTCAAACCGAGGAGTTGTATCATATCTTGTTTTACTTCATAATACAGAAGATTCAATAGTTAACTGACAGTAAACTACCTAAGGGTTATAGTTTGATATGTTGATTCCACAAACATTTTTCCAGGTAGAAGTTCAGTTATTGTATAAAGACTACATCCAAGCCAAGCATTATTTCATAAAAGTTTACTGATATGAGTTCCCATCCAGTGATGAGGGCTATCTGTGCACATTTCTAATAAGAAGTAAACAAAATCAGATTTTTCTCAATCTCAGACAGACAAAACACTTAGGCAACATAACCAAATCTCATAGGAACATATACAATATAACATTCTATATTTTTTTTATTCCAAATAACAAACAACACCTTTTGTCATTTGCATTTACAAGGGATGGGGAGGTCCTGGGGGAAGGAGTCTGTCATTACAAAGTATTAGAATTCTTCTACTATTAAAAAAAACCCCAAACGAACAAACAAATAACAAAAAATGCCACCAAGCTGCAAAAAAGGTCCTAGCTAGCATCCACTTACAAATAGAACCCTACATAAAATCAAAGCCAGACTATGCAATGGAAACAACTCCATATCTGTACCTGTTTCAGAATACCTTTCCTTTTTGAAGCTGTAACAAATTAAATGTCGCGAAGAAAAAGTGTGTAAAATAGTCATCATTTGGTATGTACTTACTCTGAAAATGAATGTACACATCCCCACAAAAATACAGTGTCCTTTCAAAATAATCACATTTCAGTGCAGTCCGTATCCTGAGTCATTTGTTTGAAATGCCAGTCCAAGGAATGTGAAGATTTAGCTGACGATTACCTCCTCAGCATTATCCCAATTTGATTATACAGTGTTTACTACATCAAAGCCAGAAAAGGCACATTAATAGATTCAGTGACACGCCCACTTGGAACAGCGAAGACCTATTATTAAAGAACCATAAGAATAATTTTCAAAAGGTTTTTATTTTCAAACAGTCTAACGTAAGATCTTGCCATACAGCAATGTTGTTAAATATTTTTATCCAACTCACATATTTGAATCTGTACCTCAGAAGCTAGGTGAAATTACTTACGCCATCAGGAAACCTGACTATTCTTCTTGTCAAACTCCCTTATTGGACACATTACAGGAATTCAACAGCCAAATTTTACATGGCTGACTGCATAATGTCATGCTATAAACATTCATTCTCTTGCAACTTTGTAACATATACCAAAACATAAAACAACAGATTTTCCTCAGACCTGACCATGAACAAGTTTTCAAGAATTTTAAGGCAGTTCTGTTATGTTGTAATCAACATAATATATATTTAGCAAAATCAGTACCCTCATGAGCAGGTTACAGCTAAAAATCCACATGGAGGGGTGCCTACCCAATAAAAGGTCACAACAACCTGCACGGTTTCCCACTCATGCACGAGCAGCGCAGTAGACTCAGACAACTACAATTATTATAATCAACACATCAGACGGAGTTACATTGCCTAGGATTATAAGACAGTGATTATAATGCTGTCACCCTGTCTATGTTAGCTCTCACATTTTCTCTCGCACTGGTAGGGCTGAATGCTAGACAGCTTTAAAAGGAGAAGCTATCATTGGACAGAAGCTTAAATTCTGGCAGGCTACACAACAAGCATGCTATCTAACTAAGCATGCCAAACCAGTCATACCATGTGAACCTTCCAGCAGGCTTGACAGCACTATCCCTGCTATCCTCCTACATCTATCAAATCACAGGGAAGTGTTTGTGCAACATGTTTTCAAAGATGGAGAAGCAGAACTTTTAAATATAAACAGAGTTATTTGGTGTTGGCTATCAGTAAAACAATCAGCCTAATATACATTCTAACTGTTATGATAACACCTTGAACACAAGATAAGTCTGAGAGCACACAACCAACCACTTGGTAAGCACATAAGCACATCAGTCACTCCACAATAGCTGTCTACAAACTTTTTTTTTCCCCCTCCAAGAAAACTCGAGTTGCTATTTTCCAGTTACTAGAGCTAACACATTGTTTATAGGTTTATACTACAAGAACAAGTTCCACCTGAAAGTACAGAAGAATTTCTTCAGATGGTATATACACATTAACACAGCTTGCTTTAATTTTCACTTGCCTTCATTTAATAATCTGAACAGGACATCAGAGGTGAAAGCCTTAACATATTCCCATCCTCAGCCTGGTGTAGCTCTTGTCAGCTGCTATACAACACGAATGTAATTTAAATTACAAGGCAGTACAGAATAGTAAAACAAACATGTTGCCTACTAACAAGGGCACCCCTTCCAGAGAGACTGACAACAGTTCTGACCAGATTTTTGGAGCATTAACCTTCAGCACAATTTTTTAAATTTTGTTTTGGATCAAATCAAACGCATTCCTACTAGAATATAAAACAAACCATGCAACAGATACGAAACACCTACCTCACAATTTCTACAATGCAACTTTGTACACAGAGAAGCTACTTTTTGCTTAATACTAACACACAAAACCCCCCATACCTGTAGCCTATAATCTCTATGACTATTAGAGACTTTCACGGATACAAGTTATCTTTTATTATACTAAAGACACTATTACCTTAAAGATTACAAACCAAACAGTGTAGTGAGTAAAAACTCCTGAATTAATTGAGAAAAGCCTGAAAACTGTTAAAACAACAGAGAAAGAAGCATATTAATCAGAGATGTATACATAGGTGCGCTTTTAACATTTCCCAGATAAGGACGACCTTTTTAGGCAAGAAGCTTGTACAGATCTGATCAACGTAATCTCTGGACTTCTACACAAGAGAAGTTCTATTCCCACAGTTCTCATTCAAAACCACAACACAACAAGTCTACCACAGTGGACACACTGCTCAAAACATAACAAACTTGAATAAGAAAATAACAGAAATCAATGCTACAAGCAGAAACAGGAGGTCTGCAAAGAAAACAGCCACATTAAGCCTTCACAGTGGCCTTAAACAACATAATTACTAGAGAACACAGCTGAATCAAGACTCTTCTCCTAGTCACAAAGCAAGATCATTGCCTTAATGAAAGCATTTATGGCATGACAACATATACACACAAGTGTCAAATAGACAAACTCAAGGTATTCACAATTTGCAAGGATATTTGTTGCTCCATGGTCACACTCACAGCAGAAATTTAATTTGAATTTGCATCCTTAAACAGCTTTAATTAGAAGTATTAAAACAAAAACTGAAGAAATTTTAGCCATGCAGAATTCATTAAACAAAGGACTACAAACACTATGACAAGCTTGAATGCTCCTTTTAGATTTATAGCTCAAGTTTTAAATTTAGTTTGGCATACATTTAAGATTGCAGCAACATTTAGACAAACTAATTGAAAGTTACAGTATTGTGACAGATAAACATTGAACTTACTTTACATAATATCTTGCACCTTCAAAAGTATAAGCTTCCTCCCAACCTGTGGGTAAGTCTGGAAAACAAGTAGCAAAACACTCCAATTAACTTTTGAAATTATGCTAGCCATACTAGTCTACTCCCTAAAACTAAGGTAGTTAAAATGCTGTGTCTGACTCCACATGTTGAAAGCATTAGTCCTGTAAACAAATATTTCAGAATTGACTCACAATACTGTCTCAGCTGAAATTCTGTAATTCAAGAGAAGCTACACACATGAAAATCTGATTTGGATTTCTCATTCTCAAATAACAATAGTAAGGGTTTAAGTGTGTCCTTATTTAACACTGTTCCTTCCTTTGACCATGAACTGGAACTCAATGGTCACTGCTAGCTAGTTCTTTCTACCTGGAACTTCAGTAGCATCAAATTACCTGACAAGTGGAAAACTAAACAAAAATCAATTTACTGAGCCTGCATTACATGCAAGTCACAAGCATCTTAAGAGGCATGACAGCAACTACACCATAGACCATTAGATTATATTAGCATAATTCCACCACTGTTTCAACTAACAGTGTTCCTGCAGTGTTAATAACTCTATTCAATTTTACATGAAAATAATTTTCAATGCAAATTTAGTAGAGGAAGCGGGTATGTCTTCCCTTCTCTATTATCACTCTTAAGAGTCAGGAGCCCACATATTGGAAAAAAAAAAAAAAACCCAAAACAACTCACCACTAATGGTCAATTTTTTTCAATAATCAGCTTCCTAAGATAATGGAAGCTCTGAAGATGCTGGGTACCTCTATGTAACATTAGGTACATCACTACCCTTAGAAGATTGCCCCAGTCAATAAAAAACTATAATTGATAAGTAGGACTCACTCAATGAATTATAAAAGCAAGAATGCATTTACTAATTAAAAGGAAAAAAATATTCAGTCTGGGTCACACACTTCCCCCCTAATTTACTTATTTGCTCTGGTTGGTCTTTTTTCTTCACTCACTTCTTCTCTAGAACAAAAATCAAGGTGGCTTTTGATAATGGCACAGGGCAAAGTACAGCAAACAGGAAGTCTCTCTAGCAGAAGTATTTATACCTGCTATAAAAATGTTGCAAAAATACTTTTCCCATGCTGGAAATCTCAAGGAATAAAAATCATAATGGAGGACACAGCCTTCCTCATTGTCTAATAAATATCTCACAGTATTATTTAATAATGAGCTTTACAATAATATACGCTTCCAAAAGAAGTATTATTTACACATGTTTTGATGAAGTTCCAAACAATGGTCAGTGGAAATCAAGACACAAAGCCTAGAATAATCTGTTTGATTATATCTATGTATGAGGGGAGGAGATGCAATAAAATGCACATGAATGAGAACTACAAAAACAGGTTTGTTTTGCAGATACTTAAATATCAGATCGACAAATCATGGTCAGAATATCCAAGGTCATGTCTCACTCTTGTGTTCAGAAACAAGTTTAATTTACCTGATAATAATTCTACTATTACATATAATACAATACTCTTGATACTCAAAAGCAAACTGCATTTCCCTTAGAAGGTAATGGTAGAAACAAATGAGACAAACTACTGGGAAATCACCATCAGTCAAAAGAGACACTGGTTAACAGTTTAAAAAAGAATTAATACTCAGTTAATGTTAAGTGTCTGACAAGCAAAGCAATTCACATGCATATTGTTGTAGAATAAGGTCAGTTTCTCAATTAATCCAAGCGTAGAAAGCATGGGAAGAGAGGACTCCGATAGTAGCCAGTGGTTCTATTTCCCAGCATTAAATGACTTTTTACAAACAACAGCCCTTCACTGCAGGTCAAACTGCAGAAAACCAGCCAGAAACCTCTCCTTTTAAAACTATTCCCAACTAAAAGAAGAAGGAAAAAAAACCCCCTGCCCACAGTTTTCTAAAAGGCTGTTTCTGATTTCTTAATGCATAAGCATTAACTGAACATAAAAAGCAAATAATCTTGATATAGTTCAATTCACTTGCAGATTTTCCTGCGATTACCCAAGTGATCACAACTGCACTGATTACTACACTCCACCACCTCCCAGTGGCACAGGCAGCCTGCGTGCAATTCCAGCAGTCAGAGTTTGGCTCCAAGTCTCCAGAGTGTCTGCTGTGAATTCGCCTCCTCCAGCACCTCCTGCTGCTACTTCTCCAGAGTGAAACAGACAGCACTAGCAAAGATGACCGATTCCATCCTCCCGTCTCTCCAAGTTATTCCTAGTATTTAAGTCCCTTTTCCTCCTACCTATCCCACCTCTCTCAGTCACTTAGAAACCACCCACACTCTCAGCCTGGGTGGACACGAGAAGAGGAAAAGGGTTTGTAGGTGGAATTATTCAGCGGAATCATCCTCTACGTTTCTGGTGTACCTATCGAGGTTATATCTAGGCACTGCTGGAAACAGAACGAGTGGTTTAACGCCGAAGTAAGAAAGGATGCTATGCAGGTGAATAACCGGGGTAGCCTGTGCGCTGCTCAAGAGGAATAAGGCGGTCTCTAATGGTAACTGTACAACACTATACGGGTGACACAAGGCAACAGAAACAAAGCAAAGAAACAGAAATTACACAGACGTGGATGGAAAACACGGGTGCAAACGAAGGCATTTTAAGAGAAAGACAAGGAGCGAGCGGAACACGCAGGACTGCACAGTAATGTCATCCTTGCTCAACCCGGGCTCCAAACAACTGCGAGAAGTGAGGGGAGAGCGGCAACAACGGGATGAGGAGTCGCCTCGGGTGGCTGTGGCGGCACCGGAGCTTCTCGCATCGAGAGCCTCGGGGGCGAAGCCAGAGGCTCTGCCCGGGGGCGGGAGGAGAAGGAGGAGAGGGGGCTGCGGGGCTGGGGGAGGAGGAAGGGCTGGGGGAGAAGGGGGAGAAGGGGGAGAAGGGGGAGAAGGGGGAGAAGGGGGAGAAGGGGGAGAAGGGGGAGAAGGGGCTGAGCCCTCCCAGGGGCTAGGGCAGAAGGAGGAGAAAGGGGTTGCGGGGCTGAGCCCGTCCAGGGCCTGGGGGAGAAGGGTCTGAGCCTGCCCGGGGGAGAAGCAGGAGCAGCCGCGGGTCCCGGCGAGACCCCGCGGAGCCGGGGGCGGCGCTCGCCGCGCGGGGCGGCAGCGCCGGGGAGAATGGGGCCAGGGGTCTCGTACCTGCGCTGCGGCGGTGCCCGGTGACCACGGCCTCTCCGGTGAGCGGGTGCAGCCAGGTCGTGCTCTTCGCCTCCTCGCTGCGGGGACGGACACACGCACCGAGTCAGGCGGGCGCGACCCCACCGCCTGCCTCCCGCCCCTCCCGCCCAGCCCGGCTCCCCTCCTCGCCGTCGCTGAGCCCGCGAGCGCCGTTCCCCTCCCCGCTTCTCACTTGATGAAGAAGACGCGGCCGCCCTGGCTGATCCCGTAACTCCAGCTGCTGGGCAGCGCCCGCAAACGCTCCGCGCTCAGCTCCGCCGGGGCCGCCATGGCCGAGCCGCCGCTACCGGCGCAGCCGGGGAGAGGAGGGACGGAGCGGGGTGGGGGGGGGGGGGGTGGGGGCGAGGGGGAACGAGAGGGGGAGGAGAGAGGGGGCGGGTGGAGAGGGGGGGGGGGAAGCGCCGCGGGCACGAGCGAGCGCGTCCCCGCTGCCACCGCCGCCAGCACCTCGGGGAGGGGGCAGCGATCGCCCCGCCCCACGTGACCCCGCCCACACGCTCGCGCCCCCCCAAAGCCCCGCCCCCTCACCGAAGCCCCGCCCCTCCCGGTGTGGGCGGGAAGGGGGTGTCTCGGTCCGGCCTGGGGACGAGGCGTCGGGGCTGGTTTCTCCCCCTCCAGCTCCCACCCTGTATCCCCCGCGGCGCTGCCGATCGCTCCGCGCGGCCCAGGGGATTACATCGGCAGCTGGGAGGGAGGCAGCGCCTCCGGCCGTCGCTCGCCGGGGCTTGGAAGACACGCGTTCCTACGGGAAATCAAAACTTTTCCCGAATTCCCTGCAGGGGTGCGTGAGCCCTGCTCTATTCCCTTAACTGTCAGCCTCTTTTTTTTTCTAATTTTTCTTTGATTTATGGAGATGTGGTCTTCCAGAAGCAAGAGTTAAGCGATACCGTGTTTTTTTTATTCGTGTAAACAACCCTTTTTGGGCTCCCTGCCTGCCCTCCAACAGATATCTGGGATCTATTTTTAGGGAGGCCGTGGTGCTTGAGGTGAAAACCACATCTGGGGACACTCAGGTGTGGTGTGTACATAGTTGTGTTCACGTGACTGGCCTGAGCGCGCGCGCGCGCGTGCGTGTGTGTGTGTGTGTGTATAAACACAGCTACACTCACCCTTTAGTTCTACGTGACAAATGTAAATTGCTAAAACTGAGTTGTGGCCGTGATATTTCTAAGAGAATCCTGCCTTATAAAACCAGTTTCTGAACAAAGAGTAAAGCTGGGAAGGCTAAAGGTATCCCTGTGCCCACAGCCGGCAGTTTTGCAGCTTGGTCCTCACCCAAAGTTCTAAACACCTTGTTAGAAGTTGCTGTGTGGTTTGGTCCTCACCACGCCATGTGGTCAAAGCCTTAAAACCCAGTTGCCCCACAGAAGATACTCCAGACCTGAAGAATGGTGAACATGTGGTCAGATCTTAAGTTATCTTTAAGTAACTGGTTTTAAGATAAGAATTCCTCCCTGTCCAGCAGTAACCTTCATTTCCATTCTCTGCTGAGAGCATCTCAGGTTTATAGTCTACCAGAAAAAAAGACATACTGGAGAAAACACAGGTTCCTCTACACACAGTTCCCTTCTCTCCTAAAAGCAAAGGGCCTTGGATGAAGTGTAAGAATGAATAATGACTTTTCCTTTGAAGGGCTGTGAAAAGCTACCTGGCAGCAGCATGGAAGAAGTCACATGCACTTTGTGCTCCTGAGGTGGTAGTGGTCATATCCCGATACTTCCTCACACACTGTAAAGCAGAGGGCAAGTACACTTGATCTCCAGAACTCTGGATACCTTCCACCATGCAGAATCCATTTTCATCTCTAGCCAAGGAGGACATGCAGCGCAGCTAGACTTCTGTTGTCCCTGGTCAATAAATTAGATATTTAGGGAGGATTTAGGTGTATAATACCACCTAATCCCAGTGCATTGCCAAACACCTTACTTAGGCAAGTACTTTTCACCAATACTTTGCCTTGCAGCCTTATTTCTGCTTTGTATATGTTTAGATTTTTAGCCATCTTGGCAAATCTAAGAGCCTGGTACCTGAAATATGTCTAAGGTTGGCTGAATTCTCAGGCAAGGCATTACTCCAAGTGTCCCAGAGGCCAGGTAAATCCACCACATTCAGGCCACACCTAAGAAGGAGTTGCAGGATTAGTTTCTGTATAACTTGCAGCAAACAGGGTGGTATTGAAGTCACCACCATGAACACTACAGAAAAACTCTCCAGCCTGAAGGATGAAGGGCATTTAAAACTATGTCAATAACTTCCCAAGAAAATGCTCCAAGCTCTGAGCTATTCTGAAGCTGAGACTGTTTTATGAGCACGCTGAAGATGCTCCTCCTACTCCTTTGAAGTCACATGGCTTTGCAAATACTACTACTGGGCTATAGGGTGGTGACTGTGCTTGCTGGTCTCATGAATAGGAAGCTTATCCAGGGTGTGATGGAAGATCTTGGTTCTGCTTCATTGTTAAGGGACTTTTACATATTTTATGTTACACAGTCATCAAATAGAATCCGGTATTAGTTCTGAAATGCATGGGAAGGACATCGTGACTGTATTTACAAGAACTAATCCTGCCAAGCACCGTGAATTCACGGTGATTTCTGGGAGCCCAGAGTTTTGCCATTTCGTGGCACAGAGCTCATGAACTCCAAATGCTATGAACAAAACCACACCTTCAATATTTGTGCAGGCTGGTACCAGCAGTTCTGGTGGTTTATTTTTTTTTTTTTTTTATGAAAGCCACTATTAGTTCCATAGTTAAAACTTTTGCTTCAAAGTTAGTCTAAAAGTTTGATAAAAACAAGTCACACATCACACTCTTACAAAGTTCAGTAGAAGTATCTTTCCTTCAGTCAGATAAGTGCGTGAATCATTTTAAAAGAGGGATCCAAGAATGTTTTAAAAAAAGCCACACCACTGAGGGCAGTAAAAATATATTTGAAAAGCGGTTTATGTCACCGTAACAACTCTTGTGCATAATTTAAGGTACTACATATTGAACCCTTCACATATTTTTTTTTTTTACTGTAAAAAGGAGCTAATGATTCTGGATGTGAAATTGATCAATCTGATTTATAAGATTCAAGGAAATTCATCAGTATTCTCCCATGTGGCAAACACCAGAGGAGACGAAGACAAACTGTTGAAGTGGTGACCACCACTGGGTCAACTGTTCTCTGCTTTCCACATGTATGACCTGATTTATCTGCTGCTTCAATCTATTTGTGAGGCAGAGACCTCACACCAGAGTATTTGCCATGTATCAGTGGGAGCTTGAGATAAAGTAAAAACCTGGCTCCATTTGTTTTTGTCCTATGGTTCTCCATTCTGCCCTTACCTTTTTCTCTTCCTCTTTCACTTCCCCATGACAGTAGCTTTACTAGCAACTAGCCTGGTAGTACTAAGGGAGAAGTAAGTTTATTGATGTTTGAAAAAAAATTCATTTTGGATCAATTATGTATTTAAATATATATTTAAATATTTTAAATTCCTGAGGCAGAAGAACCCTGACCACCAAACAATGAATCCCTGTAAATGGGATTAATTAAAAACCAGCACTGGTATTAATTGAATAAGACTCAGAGAAATCTACCCACACCTCTCCCAACAGGTATGAGGTAACAATGAACATATGATGAGCCAAGAAAAAAAGGACTACATCTAAGCATCTGACAAAGCCAGTAGCCTCTGAAGCAGGGAGTGGACTGCAGTCCTTATGCTCCACCTAAAACCTCTTAACATACCTCTTCATAATACAGAATTGTATTTTTCAGAGTTGATTCTGTGTATTCTGTCAATACAAATCAAATTGGATGAGGTCATTTCATGCAGTCTGGGACTTTACATGTTTCATGCTGTCTAACTAGCAAGACAACGTAATGCTTAACATCACAAGAAAAGACATTGCTGGTCATAAAGACCATTGCTGGTGATGCAGTTACATGTTCTCATGAGGGAGCTGCTTCTGTATGTTGGCTTCTTTTTTAGCCCATCCCTAAACATGATTTTTTCTTGCCTCTGTACCAATATTGCAGCCCACAGTAAATTAGATAGTTTGCTGACCTGGTAGAAAATAAGTCACACATCCTCTCAAATAATTCATTTCCCATCAGGTCAGTAAGCTGATCCAACTCGTCTTGAGGACACTTGATAACTACATCCAACACATGGGATGGGAAGAGAACCAATTCTTTTAGCCTGCATTCCTCTGTGACACAGAGAGAGAGAGAGAGAGAGAGAGAGAGAGAGAGAAAAGACGAACAAATGCGTTGATTGACGCTCTCTGGAGTCAGGGTATCTCTGTGTAGATGAAAGAAACAATTAGCCTAGGCCAGTGGAAATAAGGAAAAAAGCTGTCTAACAGCCTCTGCAGACAGCTGTGTTGGAGCCTCTCCTTTGCTCTGAATAAAGAGCAAGATCACAGTTCAAGGTTCCTGTCTGGTAGCTCTGAAGGCTGCAGGTTTTGCTAGGGGTCATTGCTACAAGTGGCACGGTAGTCCTCTCCTGGGTTAGTGTAAAGATGCAGTCTGACTGAACAAGCACTGGGTCATTAGCCTCCCTGTCATCAGCATGAGATATCCTAGCAGACTGTTTTCACAGGCTGTGAGATACAGAACTAAAGCCTGCTCTTAGGTGGTAGAAACAAAGCATTCATTTTACAGTTTAATAAATTCTGCAATTTGTGCTTGACAGAACAAGTAGTTCGTTCATTTCAAAACTTTGGGTTTTTTAGCTGCAATTAATGATTTCCAGGTATAGCTGTGTTGCGTGAAAATTTTGTTACCTTTGGGACAGTGAATCTTTACATGAGGGTGATTTCTTTTAAAGATCCTGTCAGATTAATACAAAATAAAATCCAAATCCAGAGTGTGAGATTTTCTTATCCCTGGCAGGCAACATCAGAAAAGCTAGAGGGTTTATTATTATACTTTCCGACCCATCATCATCTTGTCAGAATCATATGACCATTCAGTGCAATTTTGAACAAAGAACGCTCTTTTTGTAACAAATCTCTTTTGGAGACTTGTTTTTACGTTACTGTCCATGTCATGTATACTGTGATGAGGTTCTCACCCCAGCTTTCAGCCTGAAATGATGGATGCCATAATTGAGACCTTCAGATTGCTTTAATAATTGTATAATACTCAATATCTCAAAAAAAGACTGAGGTCCCAAGATCAAGAGCTGCTTTGCTGGAACATTCTTCCTTTTCACACCGTTTAACTGTCATTTCTTTACAAAGCCCCGAGGCCTACCATTGACAATGGTTGTCTGTGACTTTCACTCAACAGTCAAATGATATTTTTAAATCACATTTATTACTAGGTTTAGTATAAAATAATACTGGGAAGGAAAGAATTTGTGAGGGAAATACAGTGACCTCAATATCCCAGTTGTCCTCTCAGCAGCAGTTGTTAGCCATGTCTGGCTGAAGCCAGAAAACTTAATCTTTCAAATAACCCTCTCATTGGAATCATATGCAGAAATCATATGCAGTGCAACACAAAGAAATTCTCTGGCTCTCAGCTGGCTCCTCTGTTTCATAGATCTCTTCAATATCTGGTAGACTTCAGCATCTGCTTTCCTTCATACAGTTCTCTTCATTGCTTATGTTCAACTCCTCAGAAAACTGCTTTGTTTCTCTTTCCAGGAGATGCAAAAGCTCTCTCTGTTCTGGAAAAAGCAGGTGATGAGCTGTGTTTCTCCTAAGAATTGTCTTCATTCAGTAATAGTTTGAACAAATAAAGAAAAACTTCATTTGAAATATCTAGAAGGGCTTCACCAGTGGTTTACATTACATAAGATAGACAAGAGCACTATAGCTCACAAAGGCTTTTACTTACATGATCTTTTCCCATTTTCCCACCACCACACCTTTTTTTTTTTCCTTAATGGGGCTAGTTAAGAGCTGTCAGTATCTTTATATTTAATAGTATCAACTATATATTGAATTTTAAGCTACACCATTAAACTTTCAGCAACTGATACTCTGTTTTCAGAGTAAGGAGAAGTAATGGTGCATTTCACTCTTAAAGATTTTTGTAGGCACCCTTGTTGCAATCTTGATGACATTTTCCATATAACCATTATGTTGTGGGTACCTTGGCCTTGAAGTGCTTTCAGCAGTACTATTTTTTGCAAGACATTTAACATCATAATCAAATCACGGTCCATTTTCTGTAATTACCACAGCTGGTGTAATACATATGTCAGTCTTTATGGACTAGACATAAGATTACCTGTGTAGCAGTGATATTCCTTAATAGTGTTATAGCAGAATAACAGGAAAAGTAATCTATATTTAGTCTATAATTTTCCCAGCATCCTAGGTAAATCCAGGCCACCTCTTAACTTGTTGATCTAAAGTTTCCTTGAGTATATTTATATATGAGCTAGTAATTCTTCCAATACTTATTTTATTGTTAGCAAAAAAAACCCTTTCGCTTTCTTAACACTTTCTTTTTGGCCTGGCCTGTTTACAATAAATTTTATTCTTATTTTGCTATATTGTGGTGTACTTCAAGTTTCCTGTGCGCATCTTTTTCATTTTATTTTCGTAAATTCCTGTTGTTCCATAATTTCAGCTATCCCAAAGGGCGGTAAGCCAGAGTTTCATTCTTTCACATTTGTTTCCTTTACATCTGATTTACATTCTGCTCACAATTAGAATGGTTTTTTTTTTTTTTTTTGCTGCATGATGTGAGTTTTACCTACTTCTACTGGATAAGTATGTAATCAAAAAAAGTTATTGCAGCTTTAGTTGCAAAACTGTATTCAACACATACTCATTGTGTTTGAGGTACTGGGATTGGATTTTTCTAACAAAACGAAAGTGTCTCCCAAGGCCATTTTTATAGCAGCAGTGGATTACTCAGTATAGTCAGTATAGTCTGTGGTGCGGTTCTTCCTTTTCTGGTATAGGTACCTATCTCCATGCAGTTGAATGACACCTTGAACTATTCTGACTATATTGACTAGCACCCCATTAACAACAGTGGGATTCTTCCTGAGGCAGAAGTAGACACCTGTATGATGAACTGCTGCAGTCAGAGGAGACAAATGCCATTTGAAACCTGGCTATCATTTGAACAGTTCTCACAAAGACCCCACCATGCAGAATATTTTTTTAAAGTAACTTGTAGTCACTGATGGGGAACTTTTGCAGAATGTTTTTTTTTTCCTTCTTATGAATATAGATGTACATTTTCTTCCAATAAATATTTTCCATTATTTCTTAAGAATTCACCCTGGTTGACTGTACGTTTTTTAAACTTCACCTCCAAATCTTCAGATCTGTTCTGCTTCTTCATTATGTGATGGGGTTCTGTAGCATCATCTGGCTTTCCTTTCAAAGCCTGTAATCAGATATAGCTCAGTTCTGCAGCCAAGTTAATTCTCACAGTCTTTACTAAGCTAAAACTGTGATCTTCTACAAGCCTTTTTCTGAGTTTTGGGTCTTGATCCCTACAGTATTCTCATCTCAGACCTGATTTTGAAAATTGCACATCTGACAGTACTTGCAAACATTGTAAGTACCTTGAAAGATTTCCTTTTGGGTCTCAGCTATGCAACTGCTGTATCTCAAATATTTCATTTTTTTCCAAGAGGACAATATTTTCTCAAATCCCCATAGCAAGAGTTTTCTCATTTGCAGTCTGGTGCTTCTGGTTTGCAGTACTCAGAAAGAGTGTTACCTTAATTAATTTTTCTTTTCATCAGTTATATCTTCTTTTTAAAGAAAAACTGTGTAATTTGATTGAATCTCCTCTAAAGTTATCCTCTGTTTCAGGAGAATTTAATCTGCTTTGAACTTTTGTGATTTCTGATCCAAAGTGTTATCCGCTTACCACTTCTCCTAGTCATTTATTTGTCTGTGCCACCTTTTGTTTTTACTTCTGATATACTGACATGCAAAACTTTTAAGTTGCATTAAAGAAAATGCTAGATTAGTGACAAAAAGACATTTTTAATAGTTAAAAATAAAGTAGCATGTGTGTATGTAAGCATAATAAAGATACAAGAAGAAGGAATTTGTGAATGAGAAACTGAAAATGCTCCACTTAAACCTGCTGCTGCCACAAACCTGACTGCCAACAGTTGCTTTATTGGAAAGCATTCCATCCTCTAAGGCAACTGGTCACTTGGTTACAATCAGAAAGCCACTGTCATTTATCTTCCTAGTTCTTGTGTAATCTCAGTTACTGATCTGTAGGTTAAGTTTTATGCTTGTGTAGTTCTCTCCCACTCTAGATATTCTCATATATTATTGTTCTTCAAATGGTTTTCAGCTTTATTTTGATTTGTGGAGCTCTCTTTTCCAGGGGAGGCAGGAGCCCTGTGTGATAGGGTTATATTCAGTGAGAACAGGTTTATCTTTCAGTAAACACTCAGTAGTTCATGGATTACACACAGCCTGTAGCTCCCCGGTTAAATTCTGCTGTTAATACATCTCTTTTTTGCCTAGTTATTTCCATTTGTCTCAACTTGCAGCAATGGTTAACCCAGCTTGATTTATAGTAGTTTCCTTGTATTTTTACACTTTCTGATTTCTGAAATTAAATTTTCTTTATTGAGCAATATTAATCTTATTTTTTTCTACTGATTTTTGCATATTTGAAATACATTGTTTGAAGTATTTATTCACTTAGAGTTAGCATCCCTGCAGTCCCTATAGGTTGCCTCCTCGCCCTTCTGTCTTTATTATTTGACATTAAATACCCAAAAGCTTCTGTTTGGTTTTTGGTTTGTTTTTTGGTTTGTTTTTTTTTTTTAATTAAGGATTACTGGCATCTCCTGCATCAAGTTCTCTAAATTTTGTAATTCAGTTACCTCACCAGTCAATTCCCTTACCACCAGAAGACTCTTACAGAAAAATAGCACTGTGTTCTGTTTGTTCAGTATTTTAAATACTGCTTTTCACTAGCACATCAATTTTCTTTCCCTCTTTTTCCTTTCTGCCTCACTGCTCCACTGCTCCCACTAGATTTACTTTCTCATTTTTTTCTCCCTTTCTCAACCTCCTTTTTCTGCCTCTGAAATG
Organism: Coccyzus lansbergi; assembly: GCA_033558105.1. Classification (NCBI taxonomy): domain Eukaryota; kingdom Metazoa; phylum Chordata; class Aves; order Cuculiformes; family Coccyzidae; genus Coccyzus; species Coccyzus lansbergi. Next base: position 2,250,769 of record JAUMJK010000347.1, read on the forward strand.
GCTGATGCCTGTTCTGACTCGAACCCTACTTCATCCTCATCTTCTTTGCCTCTCCTAGTATCCACCTTCAATTCAACCTCTCTCTCTCTCTCTCTCTCTCTCTCCATTTACCCTTCTGCTCCTTCTAGACAGGACCAGCATAGCTCAGAAACTGGCAAAAGCTGTGACAGAACGACCTCTCTTCTTGATTTCTCTAAAGGCTGTGTCTTCTTTCCAGCACTGTCCGTGCATCTGCCTTCTCTGGTGATAATGTCTGCAAAACTCTGCACCTCCAGCTGGTTCCCAGTGGAGTCAGATTGGTGTTGTGAATAAAGAGGCTTCCTTCCCTCCAGTCTGCTATGGCTATAATTCCTTTTTTTTACCTGCCCATTTGTTTCCTGGGTTTAATGTCTATGTGACACCATTGTTCTCTCACTCCTATACTAAACTATCTTCTGGCTTTCTGTTTTGCTTTTTTCTGTAGCTGATTATTTCATTTTCTAAACTGAGATTTGTGCTCTTCTGTAAGTCTAGATCAGCTGCTTTATTTCTCCAGATAAGCACTCTATTTGTTTTTCTTTCCTCGTGCCATCTCAGTATGCTTTTGTTCTTTCCATCAATGAAACTAATGAAAACGTTTAACTCTACTGTAACTTTTAATGCTTCAGGTTTTAGAGAAAGCAAGAAGGCATATGGAAGACTTGCAAATTGAAGAGATTAGCTGCTTGAAGGTTTGCTACTATGCATGATTATTTCTAAAACATTATGAGGAAAAAATGGATACTGATCTCAAATTGGGAAAAACACAAGAAAATCTCGGTGAGATCAGGTGGCTGGGAAAGGCTTGAAAGACAGGAAAGAGAACTCTTGGGAAACTGGAAGAAATTAAGTAATCTTGAATCTTAAGAAATGACAGAAAATGAGAATTCCTGCTTAAGGTCAAGGGGAAAGGCACTTAATAAGTCCTGTAACAAAGACAACTGCAGAGGGAATTGCAAAAGCACAATAAAATGAAGCAACCCTACTCAATAGAAAACAGGAGTAAGTAGCAGTGTGCCAGATGCCCCAGAGACTTCTGGTGTTTCACTGCAAACTACAACAGCAGAGCTCCCTGTCACATGCCCACTGTGCTAGAGAAGTTATATAAAATCTGGTGGATGTATTAAATGGCATTCACAGAAGCCACAAAAGTATCAAATAAAGGTCCTGATAGTTGTGGTAGGAGATGGGAAATGCCATTGTTATCAGTTGTGACTTCTTGTACTAACGTTGAAAGGAAAGAGGAAAGTTTGCAGAGGAAAGTACATGCTTGAGTCTATCCTGATGACAGATTTTGTTTCTAACGCCACTTTTAAAGATTGCCTGTTGCAACAAAAACCAAACAGAGAAGGGGGTCTTTTTTTTTTAAAAAAAAAAAAAAAAAAACAAAAAAAAAAAACCAAGACATATTCAGTGCTGTTTATGTGATCACAAAAAAAAAAAAGTTTTACCAATTCAGCTATGCCAGGGTATGATTTCTTTTTGTTGAACATTAGATCATGAAAACTAGCAGCACCTTTTATGCCACCAGCAGATTATATGACATTGTCAGTAACTCTATGAAGTCAAACAAAAGAAATCTGAGAGAAACAAGAAAGCCAGGCTTCTGGTATAATAATGTTAATGCCATAGAAAAGCTCACACCACAACACCTTTATAAAAGAGAAGAATGGCCATAAACAGTAGAAGAGGCCATGGTTGTTGGGTGTGTTCAGCGCAGGTAGTAAGAAAGAAGAAAGGCCATGTATTTAACAATGTTGCAGCATCATGCAAATAGCTGAAAGTACTGGAAACCACCCAAAGAGGACTGAGATCAGAAAATGCTTTCACATTCCCACAGGAGATAACATAATGGGATAGACAACACCATATTGCAAAATAGTTAACTGTAAGTTGATGAGAATTCAAACTGATTCTGGAATGGTTGTGGGTAAAAAGGGGCAACTGTGCCAAAAGAGTGCAACTTTTTCAGCCATATATCTGAAAAGACTATAGAGTCTATGTTCACTTAGTAAAGCTATGTTAGATATTGATTGACAATTTCTAGGGAACTGCTAGAGCCACAGTATAGAAGAATGAATGAATGAATGTAGGTGGAATAAAGATAAAATTGGCTTGGGAACAGTTGATACTCGGAAGAAAACCCAAACCCCGAAACCTGTCCAGCTGCAGACCTAGTAGATACCTGATTCAATTTGAGACATGAGCAGTATTACTATAGTCATGATGCATATGCAAAATGTTTACAACAAGTTCCTAAGGAAACTAGAGAAAGGGAAGAAAATGTTCCAAGAAAAATAGGAGAAATTATCAGGTACTTTTACTGTGATTGCCAGGAATGAAAGAGTTAGCTGTAGAAGGAAAGCTTGGTTATGCTGGTGATAGAGAGGAATCTATAAATAACTGCATTTCACAGGTCTTCATAGGATTATAAAAAAGGAACAAAATACGATTGAGATAATTTGCCACTTCCTCTGGTGTCATAGTTTTTTTATTACTTTTCAGTATCAAGGCACTGTAGTTATTTCCAAGACAGGAAGTGTTGGATAAGTACTTTTTAAGTAAAAACTCAATTACTTCCATAAGCATCACTGAGCTTAATACAAGTATGGTTTGGGAATGATACTTGCTTCATTCAGCACGTCAGATATTTGTTAGGTTATCCAAAACCAAAATACTATTAGGAATAAGTGACATGAGCTTTTGGCAAATGCATTCCTGAGAAAAAAATCAATGCTGACTACAGTCCTTGTGTTTACAGTTACCTCCCTTAAACATTTCTTCAGTGCTCTCTTAGTCTTTAAAAGAATCAACATTATGGGGACCAGATTATTAGCACAACATCTAACTGGTAAAATTGATAGAGAACACAAAGCTGAACAAAATGCATACCACACGTAGGTCTAACCAAACAACCTTGCCTTGCTTAGTCAAAAACATAAACTATGGAAAATCTGAAGAGGAAACAACAAGTGTTTCAAGCCCTAACATACATAACTTTTAAACAGGATCATAAGAATTTTTAGTTAATTGTTTAAAAACTTACTTTTAACAGATTCTATACTTGCCAAAATCTGTAGGGAATCTCAAATGAAGGTATTGCAGGGAATCTAATTTGCTCACGATAAAGGTCCAGTCACTGTGTGCTTCAGCATCTGTAGAAAACAGTGCATCTTTGTAACACTGATCAACTGTGTTTAAGAAATAAGAACAAATGAAGAGGAAAACCAGAAGCCTGTCACGTAGTTCAGGCATTACAAACATACAAACAAACCCAATCCAGCATTATGTCCCACTCAAAATGAAAGTCTTAGTAATGACACAGATATTTGAACAGCTTTCTGAGCATTTGGTATGGTTTGTTTCTGTTGTAAAAATGCCTCTTTAAGCCTTTGGTGGCACAATTGAATTCAAAATCATTAAACGAATTTTTGTCTAGAGTACAAATGCTGTTACTGCAACTTGGTGAATTTCTTTTTGAAACAAGCACTTCCCAGAGAATGTAATCTTAGGGACACATGTTTTGTCAAGAGCTCCAGTTACGCAATGACACAACAGGAAGGAGCTTAGAATGAAGGGAAAAAAAACCCAGCAAACAAAACCCGAGGCTTTTGCTGACCTTACAACAACAGCAATTTCAGCATCAGCCAGCTGACTGGAGCAGTTAGAGCTGCACAGCTAAAAAGCCTGCTGGAATCTTGTGCAAAACAGGGTGGAGTTGAAGGAACAAGCCTCTGCCAGGTTTGCTCTCATCTTGGCAATGACCTCCCTATCACTGACAAAATGTTTCTGAAAGAATAGCCTGTTTTTACAGTGTCAGTACTTTGAAAGTAAGTGCTTTATGGTGTTCACAAGGGATGCAGATATAAACAAATGTAGGACAAAAATACAGCCGTCAAGTGGATGGCCTTGACCACGCAGACAGACTCATACTCTATCACATAGCTGTAAAATATATAACCTACAGAGAAAAAAAACAACCTCTTTTTTCACCCTGCAGAGTGAAATCCACTTACTGGATTTCAGCAGTGTGTAGGCCAAAAAGCTGTTTTTCTGGGATGGAAATGTAGTTATTTCCTTCTCTAAATATACAGAGCAGGCAATATTGCCTAAAGAATCTCATCCATAAAGGAACAAAAATCAGTATTGCAGTACATCATACTTGTGAAGCCCTGATTTGGCTAAAAGCTCTGAATTTCCAGTGTAGCTTTTTATGGCGTTTGTGCTGCTGACAGGAAGCTGCACAGCAATGATATATCAGCAAGAAAAATAGATAGCTGAAGCTGGGTACGTCTGTACATACTTAGTTACTGAAATAAATTGCCTGATTTTCAAGCTTTCCAAGAAATAGAAGCTTCCAGGAGCATATGTGTGATATGGAAGGAACAATTGCATCAAAGCTAAGGTAGACTAACCATAGTCCACTAAATTACAGGGAAAATCAAGCCTTTAAGTGCCATTTGGATCTTCGTTTGCTTTTCAATTCCAGTGTATGATCCACTGAGAATGCTACTAACTCCAGAATAACCTGCCGGTGACCAAAGTGATTGAGAGCTGCCCTGCAGAGAAGGACCTGGGGGTGCTGGTTGATGAGAAGCTTGACATGAGCCAGCAATGTGTGCTCGCAGCCCAGAAGGCCAGACGTATCCTGGGCTGCATCAAAAGAAACATTGTCAGCAGGTCGAGGGAAGTGATTCTGCCCTTCTATTCCTCCCTTGTGAGACCTCCTCTGGAGTATTGTGTCCAGTTCTGGAATTCTCAACATAAGAAGGATATGCAGCTGTTGAAACAGGTCCAGAGGAGGAGGAGGACTACAAAGATGATCAGAGGGCTGAAGAACCTCCCATACGAGGACAGACTGCGAGAGTTGGGGTTGTTCAACCTGGAGATGAGAAGGCTCCAAGGAGATCTTACAGTGACCTTCCAGTACCTGAAAGGACCCTACAAGAAAGCTTGATAGAGACTATTCATAAAGTCTTGTAGTGATAGGATGAGGGGGAATGGGTATAAACTGGAGAAGGACAGATTTAGACTAGACACGAGGAAGAATTTCTTCATCATAGGAGTGTTGAGGCACTGGCACAGTTTGCCAAGGGAAGCTGTGGATGCCCCATCCCTGGAGGTGTTTAAGGCCAGGTTGAATGGGGCCTTGGGTAACCTGATTTAGTGGGATGTCTCTGCCCATGGCAGGCTGGTTGGAACTAGATGATCTTTAATGTCCCTTTCAACTCTAATTATTCTATGATTTTATGACTCTATGATTTTATGAAATTCAACAAGCTGGAGACCAATTAAGGGAGTTTTCACCCTATGTTTTAGGGCAGGTTTCTCAAGATCACTTATGCGTTCAAGTCTCTTCTCAGGATAATTTAATGAATTTTAAAACACTGTCTCCAGAAATCTAATATGGAATAGTTTAAGAGACCTTAAACTCTTTTAAATCAGCTTTCTGTGGAAGACAGCATGTTTTGATATTCATGTGTTATCTTCAATGTTTTCTGCTTGATGCAAACATAAAATTAAAGGTCTGTCTTCAAAAAGTGTCTAATATTGTCAGAGCTCCATGTTACTTCTTATAGGTCCAAGTGGCCAGAAATTAAATCAGTCTACCTTGGGCAGATGCTATTGACCCTAATTTGTGTCACTCAAGCAGAAGAGTATGCCCCCAAAACACCACAATAAATCAGGACATTACAAATAATTTATTCACAAGTAAGGTTTCAGGTTCCTGTAGACTACAAACATTTCATATTTCAAGACATAAATGAGAAAAAAAAGTGGTAATAGATTCAGGCTTGTTTGCTGCAGAAGGTTTTTAGTTTGGTTCAAAGAAATCCAGTTGGAAATGAGTGACTGAACATCCAGAAAGCAAAACCCAAATGTTTCATCTACATCACGTATCACCAGTTACATAAATGGACCCAGAATGCAACCATAATGAGGTCAGTGAGGGCCCAGTCTCATTAAAGGCTATGGATGCTACTAGAATATAAATAACCTAAGTAATATTTGCCACGTTAGAACCAAAAGGCCTCAGAATAATAAATCTAGTGTTCTAGTCTGACATATTAGAAAAGAAAAATAGTACTGTTGCTGTTTTCAGCTACATCTGAACTAAGATTGCTTTAAAGTACTGTTAGATTCACATATGTTCCATTTTACAGCAAACTGTGTTTTAGTCAGATCGAGTCATGGAAGGTCATTCGTAAGAAAAGTATGTAGTGAATCTGTATCTGTAGAAAGGCAAAAAAGTTTCTCATTGTATCCCATTTTATTATGTATTAAGCTTAGGTCTCCTCTTCCACTATAATTTTTCATTTTGACACAAATATGACTGATTTTAGAAAGACAATAAGTTGAACTGCTCTGACTCAAATGGACCCACACTAACTTGCAGCATACAGGTTAAATGCTATTCAACTCATATTACAGGGAAGTGGATTAGACCTGTAGATCTTGTAATACTTACCATATCTGGCATGACTCAACTATATTTTTGGTTTAAATTAGTGATGAAGGAGCATGCAAGGTTCCTTCAGTGAGAAGTTTTCCGTTGAAGAATGACCTAGAATTTTGACATGTAAATCTACTTCTTTATTACCATAAGCTTATGATTTTTGGGGGGGTGTTTCTCTTTAAATTCACATATCTTTATGTAGGACTCAAGCATAGTCTCATCCGTCTGCTCTCTCATTCCTTGCAGAGTGGTGACACTTCTAAGGTTCTTAGCTCTTGCAAAAACATGACTCATATGGAAAAAAGTTTCCTTTCTTGGAAGCTCCGCTTCATTAGTTCTTATATGAGCCAACCTCTTCTGACCATTCCAGCTCAAATAATAGGACACCTTTGTTCAAAGACTTCAGCTCTCTAATTCTCTGCCAACTCCTTCTCACGAAGGAAACTCGCCTCATAGTTTCTCTAGGAAGCCACAGCCACTGCCTTCTGCTTCTCTCTCTAATTCCTACTATTTTGTTTAGAGACTATGCCTCCATCCTTTTTCATCAGTTTCTTTAGAACACAGGCAGTGTTCTTAAACGTTATTAGAACCCGAATCCTTATCCGTGTCTCCACAGACTGAGTGGATTCATCTGAGTCTCATCTGAAGACCCTTTTTCGTACCCTGGGATTGCTACTTGTCACTCATCTCAATTTGTCCAACTACTAAAAAAAAAGTAGTCAAATCCTACACCAAAGTTCTGTGTTTTAGTAGTATTTCAGTGCTTGTTTGAATACTCAAGTTAAGAACATTAGTGTTTGCACAACACAGATTTCTGCACAAAACTTGCAGGCTGCCAGGGAAAGTCCTCAAATCCATTCTGCACATTTTTTCTTCTTAGAAAAATGCTGAACACACGAAGAAGTGTTCTAACATACTTAGGAAAATACACAATGAAATATCACACTGGAGTCTAAAACCTGGTTTTGGAGTCACCATTTGTTTTATATTAAGGAAAAACTGAAATTAAAACATCCTTAAAAATAGAAGTAATCAATTTTATTTTGCTATTATTGCAGGCCCAGTATTTCTTCTCCAAATATCTGTGAGCAAGAACTGAATGTTCTTGCAAATAATCACACATCCTAAGGTTCTTAATTCTTTTCCCCAATTCTTACTCATTAGCACCATTTTCTGATTCTGTTAGATACAAATTCCTTCTCTCCTCTTGTGCCATTCAGTGTTTGTGCAAAAACAAGAGTGACCTTATGCATGTTCAAGCTCAGTGTCTCCAGAAAATCCTAATGCTTAAGTTAATTCACACTAATTAGTTGAAAATTATTTATATTGATTTTAATATTAGCCCAAATAAAAATAGTAGGACTTACTGAGGAATAGTTTAAGAGAGACAATTTAAAAAAAACCCCACACACACAAACCACAGAAACAAACAGATAAAAAACCCCAGCAACCTTACAGTGTAATATTTTGATATAATAAGACAGCAGAGAGAGATGGATCAGATTTCCCATTTCCTGTGCACATAACTCATAATGATATTTGCTTCTTAGTGATGTTGCTATAAAGATATACCCTGTAGCATGTCAACAACAAGTGTTCTTGAAGAAATCAGGAATCAGTTAAGAAATGATTCATGAGCATGAAGAAGGGCTGCACTTGTAACAAATATTCAGCTATCTCTGCACGTTTTCTGTTCTCACTTCGTGCTTACCAAGTAGCTTTTGGTTGAGAGTCTGCAGTATTCCCTGTGGAAATTGAAGTGCTAGTCCAGTCGACAGCCACACCTTTTTATTTTTAAATGCCTATGTTTTCACCAGATGACTAAGGCATTTCTTTCCAGGTTAAACAAAATGTTTTCCTACGTTATGACTAACCTGTATTTTTGTTTCCTGCTTTAAAGCTTCGTGGAGACAGTAAATTCTTATTTTACTGTGAAACATAGCAGGTGGAGTCAGTTATAGGCATATGATGTAGTGTTGACCTCACTTTGCTACCTTTCAGTGGAATTACAAGGTTTTTCACACCTGGGATTTTAAAGCAAGATAACCATGGTGACATGCTTATCTCCCTGTATAAGATACAGCAGTGGAGAATAAGCTTGACGTGTGAATTAATTTCTTGCTCATCAGCAAGCACGTAGAGCCTTTAGACCTTGTCATATACAGTTGCTGAACATGTTGCACAACAAAGCCACAGTAATTCGTACACCTGTCATGAGGGAATCTTGTCTCCCCAAGCCTTTCCACAATGTCATCAGTGTTAGAGCTGAAGAGGAGGTGTCAGGAAAAAAAATTGATTTTTTTTTGTGACAAAACCAATGAGGGTAGGCGAGTTATAGACTGGGGCAGGAAGTGTGATTGTGACTTGCTGGGAAGACCAGATCCTTGGAGTATATTAAGCCTATGACACAGAAACATTTTATTTCAACAGCAGAAAGCACCCTCAAGTTATAATCTAATTAAAGACATTAAGATTCATTTGCATGTTATGGGATGTATTTTAGGGACAAGCTTCTTTGATCTTTAAAAAGCAGACCGATAAATGGTTGTCCTCTATGTATCTAAATCAGGTAACTTGAATATGAACTGAGTTTCAATATGCTCAAATTTACATAGAGCTGATTAACATTTCAAAGGGAAGAGAACAAACATTAAATGCAGGCATGTTATGTGTTTATGACTGGCAGGAGGGTTAGTTGATTGCTGTCCTAGGAGATGAATCTTAGGTGACTTCATAGTCTTTCAATTAGAGTAGACAATATTTTATCGGATCGAAGTACACCAAAAATGAGTTATAAAAGGCACTACAGGCTGGATGTAAGTAGTTGAGAGATGGGGAGGGGGAGAGAGATTTTACTTTCTAATGGAGACTGTTTTCCTGAAATATGATCATGGATTTTTATTCAACTCTTTCCCTAGGTTAATATAATCAGGTAATTCTTCTAATCTGTATTCAGGACATTAGAACCAGTAATAATTCAGGAATAAGAAAAAAATATTCAGGTCTCTCTTCACCTTTGCAGAATCTGGAAATTCACTGCAGACTGTGGGCTTAATTCTTCGTGTTCTATGTGGGAACAAGTTACAATCAATCCTCCAGTTTAGTGCACATGTTTATGTGCATGAGCTTATTAAAGATTTTACATTATAGGGCAGTTTGTTTGTGACTCTGTGAAGCACAAGTTAAAATAAAGGAAGTGTATGCTATACAGCTCTACCCTCTCCAGCTGCATTTAAGAAGGGGAAATTGTCCTTTTTCTGTTTATCATCCACAGTATATGTAGCAGACTTTTTATATATTAGCCACTTGCTGCACTAACATAAAACTGTGGTGTGCTGTAGATTCAAGTACTTTGGGGTAAATGTGGGCTCTTATACAGAAACCTGCCCTTAACTGTCGTTGCCGCTTACATTTTGTACTTACATTCAGAGAGCTGGGTAAGATAAAACAGAATAATGCTAGCATCTTTTCTTATGCATGTTTACTTTCTTTAAAGAAGATTTAATAGATTACTTGTGTATTGAGAAAGGCTCTGTGTATAAGCACATAAGGGAGATAGGTAGACAGGCCAAAAAATACAGAGAAAGGAAAAAATATAGTAGAAAATATAAATAAAGTAAAATCTACTCATAGAACTATTTTTTATAGTAGTGTATCATTTATTCAGCATTTAAAATCCAATGTCACTTCCAATTTCTTTGTAAGGTTACCATGGTTGAGAAAGACTATTTCCGTTTGACATTCCACCGCACCAGTGGCCTTCTCTGTTGTTTTAGTTTTCTACATGGGCCACAAGTCCTTTGAACCTCCCTAGTTTTTTTAATTCCTACTGCTATTAATAATTATGAGCAAATTATATGAGCCATAACAAGTGAAAGGCCAACTGTCTAGCTCGTGAAGAGGTGAAAACCAGGTCACCACTATGCTTATCTTTTTTTCTTGAGAATCCACAGGTTTAGATTGTCTTGTATGGCTTTGAGAAGGCATTTAGTTGTAAATTATCTCAACTTGTATCTGTAAAAACAATAGTTATTAATAAAAATACTGTATGACTACTGAAAATATTGACTGCTTTTGGAGCCTCAAATGAACAGTGTTAGTTAAAGACACATCATCATTATTAAATATGACAAAGATTGCCTTTAGCACTAAATATTCATTCATATATTCATTCATTCATTCATTCATTCATTCAATCCTTTTGTACTCAGAAGATGTACTGGGCCAAAGTCTGAGGTCTCCAAGTTTTAACTGAAGTTTTATTCAGACTAGCCCTAGGTAAAAAACAAGGTAAGCAAAAGTTACTAATAATACCAACTTAATGAGCCAAGAGATGCTTCTTGGCTGTTCTGACCTGTTTATTATGAAGATGACCAGAAAAGCAAAATAAGTAGTACCCTTCTCACCCTGTTTATTCCTTAATGAAAAGTAAGGAGGAACTGAAACAACTTTGTTTGTTTGTTTGTTTTGCTTGCTTGTCTGCTCTGGTTTCTAGAATTCAGATTCTTTTTATGCTACCAGGCCAGTGAAAAAAAAATGGCAGTGATAATAGAAGGTCTGCAACTGAGGGCAAATGTTTTCAGTCAATATTATATTGAAATCTTTTTGCCAGATAACCTTGTCTATTCTAGACTTTATGTTGCTTAAGTTATCCAAAGGAGCTAAATAAGTATTGGGTCTGGCAAGTTGCTTATTCTCTCTGTAGATAACTAGTTTCAGCAGTCACAGCATTCCTGTCTCTGTGTCCAGCACTGTCCCCCATTTTAGTTCCCAAAAGAGAGCTGAGACTTGCCACTGGTGCACATACACCTCTCCCCAGCTGGTTTACAGTTCCCTCTGGAAGCATTGCCAGTTGGTGTAGCTTAGACCAGCCATCAGGCGTCCTATCATCCACTTTCCCTCCACTGAACTGACTGAAAAATCTGCCAATGCGTGGTTCCATTTTGAGAACAGGTATGTGTGACAAGTGTGGGGGTGATTCTGGGTGAATTGTAATAGTTTTGAAAAGGCTGTCACCAGCATGCCATGCTTGCATTATGAGCAGGATAAATATTTCACTCTGAAAGGTCTGTCTAGTTAGCAGAACTATGCATGTAGGCAGAAGAAAATTGCCCTTTTATCTGAATACAAGAAAGGTCTCTGAGGTGCAGAGCCAGAGGAAATAGTAAAAGGAATGCAGTGGAGGGAGCTGCAGCAGGCAGGTGCAAGCAAGCTGGTTAGTGGGATGTATGCTTGGGTCCACCCCAAAGCTTTTCTTGGAAAGCCAAGTGGGCAGTATTTGCAGGCAAGTGAAAGACTTCATGAGCTTAAATATGCTTGAGATGTAGTGGCTAATTTTGAATCTTTCTTTCTCTAGTGCATTATTCCAGCAATGAAATAAAACTTATTCATTACACTATATATAAAAGATATAACTGATCAGTATGTGTATGCCTGCCTTGTGTTATACATCCTCTAATGTTGGCATTGAGAGCCAAGCAGTGTCATCCAATTGCACCTGTACAGACAGTGAGGCAGAGCATGAACATGAGCTGGTGCCTGTACCTCCTGTGGCAGGACAATGAAAAATAACTCGAGTCACTGTGTCCTGTCCCTGAGAACAAAGAAAGGTCCCTTCCTGGAGAGGCAGTGGATTATCAAGTGTGAAAGGTAAGGGCCAAAGCAAAACTTTCAGGATAAGACTGGAAGAATGCCAGGATTATACCTGGGGAGAAGTGCATGGGTGTCAACAGCCTAAGAAAATGCAGAAGCAAAGTGGAGTAGAGCTGCCTGTTACCATGACAATAGGCAACTGTGTATCTGTGTGCCTAACAAAAGGCTTAGCAGTCATCCAGGAAAGATTGTCATCAAACCCCTTCCTTTCCTACAGTCTAATGAACAGAAATTTAACCTTTTATTTGAAAGACTGTCAACTCCTTGCAGCTTTGCCTTCGTATCTTACCAGCAACTAACATATCCTGTAGGAATTACAAATTTTGTGTATAAAATAATATTTCACATCCATCTGAAGACACATAAGAATTTGATGATAGCCCTATGTGTGATGTGAATACGAAGAAGAACTTTTCTCGGAAAAATAGTCTCTCTGTAGTTTCAAATTTTGCTCTATCACTGATGAATCCTGAATAAATTTGTATTTTTACCGTTGGTGCCTCTGTGTGGTTGGTCCATTAATTCATTATTACCTTTCCCACCTGCAATCATTTGCGTAAGTATAAATGAGTATTAAGATACTTTCATACCGATGAGGTGATATTTTATCTGAATTTTGCATTGTTATACCAATGATTCCTGGTTCAGGGCCCCAGTTAATAAAATTTAGTAGCTTTTTCCACTAGAGCTGGTTTTGCAATCTTTCAGCTATCTCTGAAAAGAATGATATATCCAAGACTGGCATGTTGTAAGGCCTCAAACTGTCCACCATATGCTTAATGAGAAATGTGTGCTTAAAGTTAAGCAAATGGTAGAGTAATCTAGGAGATGAGTTAAGCTTCATAAAAGGACCAGCTAATTAAAAAATCTGAAGGTGAACAAATTACTCTTAAGGTGTAATGCTTTACTAGATGTTAATGCTATATAGAGTAAATTAATTGCTTATTCTTATGTAGCAATTAATTTTGTTTAATTCAAGTTTGTCTGGCATGCAGGTCTATATCTATGTTATGAAAGAAATATAAGGAAAGATAATGCACTGATCTAGATGTACAAACACACACACACAAAAGCAGGTTAACTTGAGTGGCTTTATACAAATACCTAAAAAGGCTGGTTTGGAATATTCATGATGAGATATTATTAATCTTCCCAAATATTCATTTAGATTTTGTTAGGCTATTAGAGGAGATACAAGCAAATATTTGTGATGCCTATATGCAGCACTGCTGGTGGAATTGAGGTTTTGATTCCTGAACATGAAGGCAGAGCTATGTGGATTGCTGCTGTGCACTCTCTAACAGGCTTTGCAAAACCTTCTAATTTGAAAGACAGCTATTATTTCCCCAAAGCCTGACACAGTGAGTGTTCACGTCCTGGTTTTCATTACTTTCATTTTTGGTGACTGAAAGCCTCGGTCTGTATGCTGCAAAGATTTTTGTTCTAATCAGACTTTTTTTTTTTTTTTTAAACTTTACTCAAGCTACTTCTTGCCTTAAAAACAAGAGAGGCATAAGGATTGTACTTTCCAGTCAGGCTTCTTTTACATACATAGCATATCCAAGTCTCATTTCTTTCTCATCATACAAGACATCATGCGTACAACATAATATTGATGATTCTTACGAATTTTCCTAGTAGCTTTAGGAAGATACTGTTTGGCCTCACTCATGGTCTGTATTTTTTGATTGTGATAGGTATAGATACCCTATTTCTTGAAGTTTAGACAAGGTTTTATTGTAATAAAGGTTGCAAGTAGACTTTTTATTTTACAGTGCTCTGCTTGCACTGGATACAATAGAATTGCAACCCTACATATTAGCATATATATTCAGTATAAAAATCTGTAAGAATACATGAGTTATCATAAGGAAGAAGTAATAATTCAATTTCTGAAATGTAATCTTTAAGTACCAGTAGGAGAACTGTAAACTATATATAAGGGGCAATTTCTGCAGTGTAAAACCTGGCCTAGAGATATTAATAATTTACCACTTATGATCCCCATAGTGTTCTGAAACTGATTCTATGTACACTAAAGTGAAGAGAGGTCTTTGTGCAGTAATTGTAGTTATTTTACAAGGCTCAAGTATACACATAAACATTTTCAAACTCTTCTGTATATGCTGAGGTTTCAAAATGCATTGCCATAAAGCTCAACATTGTAGCAAGTTTGGAATCTTGACCCTGTCAAACACAAAATAGGATCAGTTAATTTTTAGTTTAAAAACTTAATGTCTTTTTAAATATTGGACTCCACTTGGACTAATTTAAAAGCTGAATATTGAGGCGAATACAAGAAAACCATGAAAAATTTTGTCAGTATTTTAGAAACTCTTCTTTCCAACTCTGGCTAAACCGTAGTTCAGAATACAGAAGTATGGAAAGAGAAGTGAAAAATTACAAACCACAACTTTTAAGGTACTACCTTAACTTCTGTTTACTTGGACAGTCTATGTCAATACTGTGGCTCCACCAGTGTTCCCCAGATCTACGATCCAGCTGAATATCTAATCATGTCCGTATTCCTCTTCAGGATGAGACCTGGAGGTATATCTATGAGAACTAGATAGGAGATAGATGCAGTGCTCTGGAAAAGTTCAAAGTAACTGGCAGAACAGGAGTGTAAAAACTGTCATAAATTGTAACTACCTCTTGGCCTAGACAATATCATTAAAACTTAGGTGCTTAGCTTCTCTAATTTCCTTTGAAATTCCTTTGCTGGTGGCTAGAGGAAAGAAAAGACAGATCTCAGGGGTTTTTTTTGGTTTTGATTCTGGTGGCAGTTAGCTATGTTGTCTTTGTTTAGGATCTTTAAAACTCAGTTTATCTTACTTGCAAAATTAATAAATAATAGTAACGTAGTTGAATGACTTTTATCCAGAACATTCAAATATGTAAAATTCTGCTGCTGTATGTGCTGCACAAATGTGCCCCATTGCTTGGGATAACTGGTACTTGTTGTATTGCAACCCTGTTATAATGAGCTGTTCTTGTGGTTCAAGACAGAAAATGTAAAATCTAATCAGTTGGAATCTTTATTACCTTTGCCCATGATATAATAAGACCTTTGTGATAAAACAAGAAGTTCTGAGCAATAGCGTCTGCAACATCATCAAAAGGCAGGATTAAAATAGATGTTCAGTTATGTTTGGAAAAGTCCGATGGCCTGATTTTCCAAAACGCTGTGTGTCTGGAAGCAACATTTGTGTTCAAGATGCAAATGACAGAGAAAGATAAAAGTAAGGTATTTACTTGGAAAGAGTAGCCACATTGGAAAAAGTTGATTTCTAACTTTCACAAAATGAGTCCTTCAATAAGCCATGGTCAATAACCACTTTAGCAGAAGGGAGACTAAATTTACTAGGACATCTGGAAGCAGTGCTTTAATCTATTGCTAAATAACTGCCAGTGTTGGGATGGAATATAGCAGATGTTTTTCATGGAAACTTTAAACATAATTTTCCAATAGAATGTGAGGCATAATACTGTCTCTACTTGAAACAGTAGGAAAAACTTCAGTGGGTTCAGTAACTACTGTCTTTCTACTAGCAATATAATTTATAACCTTCAGTTTTCATTAATTTTCTTCCAAAGAATCAAGATATTTATCAATAAAGCAAACAGACTGTCATAGTAAACTAAAGTGGAATTAATTCTGCAGAGTAGCAACAGAATTGGCTAGTCTGAGTTGAGTAAGCTTGTGTACTATGCAAAGTCTACATGTTTAGACCTCATTACTAATCTCAGCTTCTTAGATTTCATTACTAATCTCAGTTTGTACATACATGGAAGTAAAAACACCTGAAAAAGCTAATCCACAACTGCAGCACTGGGTATTAGGGGAAAAGCAACAATGCACAATTTAGGTGTTTGTCAAATATAAGCCTACACATTTGGTAAAGACACAGAAATGCCACATTGGGAATTGTGACATCTGATGCAGTTCTCATCAATTCTGCAGTGGACTCTTTTGGGATATTCCCAAGATGGGCTTTGTCCCTAGGGTTGTGCACTGCCAACTCATATCTTCTAAAGCATTAGTTTTTCATATTAGAAATGTCTATGCTAATATGCTCAATAAGAGAATATAAAGGATCTTGACCCATAAAGGTCTGGTTTTACCTAAGGTTTCCTAGGGTCAGACAAGAGACATAATATTTAATACTATGCAAAGTTATGGGGCAAGCTTTCAACAGATATAAGTGTTAATGGGGAATCTGCATCATGAAATGCTTTTAAGAGTCAGCCAAAAGTTTTAAATTAACATTTATATTGTATGATCACAGGAAACAGAAGAATGACAAACAACAGTACGTTAATCCTGCTGGTAATCCTATTAATTTATTTGGGATAAGTATCTGTACAGGTTTTAAAAGTGAAATACATTAATGTGTTGATATGGATTATCCCACAGTTCATGCCATGGAGATACAAGGGGAGCGTGCTTGATTACAAAAGAGAGAGGAAACCATAAGTCAGGCCCCCACACTGTTGCTCACTGTAGAGCTATTCCTGCTCATTTAAAATGTCTCAGTGATGAGGTTTTTGTGACTTCCTCTGGGAGATTATTCTACAGAATTGCAAATCTCAGAAACGGGAAGTGTAAATATTCCCTCAGTTAATTTAATTAAGCTGCTCCTTTTTTGCCCTTTCACAACCTAGTAATTTCTTTCTTTTCTTACTTTACATATTCCTCTAAGACTATATGCTTGAATGGCCACTACTTTGATAGGGGATGTGGAGAAATCTCTCTTTCTCTTGTTTCTCCATGTTTGATCCATTGTTTGACTTGTGCTCAGAAGAAAAGGAGAAATTCATGCAGGGCATTGGGAGGCCAGAGGAATGTGTGCATTCACTGGGGGGCCAACTGAGTTTGCACTAGCCACAGAAGGATGCCAGTGGAGTTTTTTTGTGGCTTCTTTCACCATGCTGAGTGCTTCGGTAGTATGCATGAATTTATACCTATAACACTTGTGTAAGGAAGCAGAATGACTCCACTTAAAGACACTGGAAGCAAAACCAAATGTATTTGCATAAATTTTTAAGTAAGCAGTAGTATGTCTCCACCACAGAGTGTGGTACCAAGCTGAGATACTCAAGATACTTCTAACAGATTAGGTAGGGGGCCGGAAGCAGCATCTGCTGGTGTGCTCTGCACAGGATAATTTGCTCTGTAAAGAAACTAGCTTGGGTCTCTTTCACTGCAACTAAGAAGTGTAAGCATGATATCTGTGACAGATGTTAAATGAGCTGAGCTCTGTTAGTCAGCTAAGAAAGAAAAGACTAAGGGGCTCCAGCAGAGTCATGGTGAGAAAGCTGCTGGCTGGCATGAAAATCACAAAAGATGATAGTGATACAGGACCTTCCTTGGCAAAAGCTTAGGATAATGTCACATTAGCTCTGTAATCTTAGGGTAAAAATCAGTGAATATTAAAGCTAAGGTTTTTGTTGCAATAATGTCGTTCCTCTGTTGCTTGGTTACTTATTAGGCTACTAATTTTCTGCTTTTATACATTCAATAGGCTACAATATGCTGCCCTTGTAATAATTGGGGTCAGATTACCTCTTTGATCCAGTAGAACTATTGAAATTTTACTCCCATTTCACTAAAAGTAGGGTTTAGTCATTATCTGTAAGGGGGAATTAGTGTTTACAGGCTCTGCCCACATATGAATAAGAATGGTTATGCTCAACTATCCCCATCACACTGGAGTTGAGAAAGTGCTATAAAACTAACAGGACAGGAATGTATTTAGTCAGAGCAATCTGTCTGTCTTTGGTCAGAGTGATCAAGATTAACAGATATCTGATATCTTTCGCCCTAAATATTTTCTTTTGTTGTTGTTGTTAAAAGAAATGCGCTTTTACACTTTCTGACTTCTTGCATGTGGCTAAAATGGAATGTAGAATATCAGTAGATCTGATGGTTTGAAACAGGAATCACTGACTCTATAAAAAAAAAAAAATCAAGGTCAGATGATGAGGTTCCCATAGTTAAGTCAGTAGAGTTACATCAATGTTAAGCAATTATAAATGAAAGAAGAACCAAACTCTAAATTCACTCTTTGGAATTTGACCTTTAATGCACAGCTGTGAATGCTTAAGATCTGCTTTTTATGCTTCTCCTCAGATCTCCATTCATACCTGTTGTTTCTAATTCCTTTTTCTAATTGGTCCCAAAATGTTCAAAACCTAACTGTCTACCCAATGATCTTCTCTGTTCACAAATGTTTTTTCTCCTTTTGGATGTCTATCTATCAACTTTCTTTTAAATTTACTAGATGTCAAAAGCTGGTTAAATGTTCTCCTTCCTGTATGTTACTAACTGCAAACCTCCTCTCCACCCTCTTAAAAATCCTACTTTTCTTATCTGACTGTCTCCTACTGGCACTGGTATATGTACTCAGTAACTTAGAGAAGGCAGTTCTACTTCTGCAAGCTCAGCTCAATGCAGAAGGCCAGGAGGAGGACTGCATGGCAGTGACAAGGAGGTGCATTTAAAATCATCCAATGAGAAATGGGAGGATGAGCATCTACTGGTCAAGTAAGAGAGGGTAAAATCAGGTGAGAGTTCTCTCCTGGATTTGCTTTATTATCTTAATAGATCCCTGTGACAAGTGATGTGCTATATTTTCTAATAAACTACATCTCATGTTCAGCATTTTACCCTTCATGTCTGCAAAGCATGTTTTTATAATTGGGCTTGTGACCTTTCTGAATTATGAAATATAAAAGTAGAAAGTTCTTACAGAACTTTTTTCGAATAGTGTTGAATTTTGAATGCATATGAGTAAGATGAAGATTTTTTCCTTGAGAGTTACAAGCAGTATTTACTCTGACACTTTGTGAAGAGCTGTTCTACTCTCATGACAGCCTTTTCTCCAAAATGCTAAGCAGACACAGAAATTTAAAAACTTTCAACTACCAACCCTGTATTTAAGTATATGTTCAGATTTTGGTCTTGCTGTGATGATCACCATTTCATTAATTATTTTTGGAGTTTTTTTCAGGTATAGGTCATCCTTACAAAAAATGTATTTTTTTTTGCAACAAATGACCTTTATCAGCACTGTTTTCAATTCTGTAGAAAATGCTGTTTTGCTCTCAAGTGAGGTAAGATTCATGTTGGAAGGACAGCTGGTCTGCAATCCTGAAAGCAGTTGCACACTTCTTTCTAGACAGGATAAGGAGATGTTTTCTGCAGACCTGCCTAGAAGAAAGTGTGGCTACCCACTCTCAGTCAGGATTAACTGCTGGACACCAGTTAGCCCTTTTTGTAAATAGGTGTTGCATACTCAAGTAGTGGAGTCAAACGAAATGGTCTCATGTACTTACACAGGATGCAATACTACCCTTATCATTTTATACTTAACCTCCTGATAGACTTTAAACAATTTATATGTACTATGCCTCTAAGGTGTAAGTCCAAAAGTAAAGATTACAAAATTTCCCCACAGGGCATAGGTTCGTTCTAACATGTTTAAAACCATCTTGTAACAAAATCATAGAATCATAGAATCATAGAACAACCAGGTTGGAAGGGACCCATCGGATCTTCTAGTCCAACCATTCCTATCAAACACTAAACCAATGGTTGCACAATTTCATCAAGCCATTGGCTATGCGACATTCTAGAGCTTTTAGCCAAAGTATCTATCGAAAATGCTGATAAGATTGAATAGGAGTTTCAAAAAGAATTGTCCTAAACATTCTAACACATCTGCCATCAAGTCTCTGAATGAAGTGCAGAGGCTGTCACCTCTTCTACTCGTGCTGAGGGCTTTGGCTGCCTGTGCTCAAAGCCAGCACTGTTACGGTGCAGCTGTGACTTTGGGTGAGATTATTGGGCAAGGAGCTAGGTGAACAAGAGCCCTGAAGAACCTGGCCAGGGTCCTCCCCCTTTGTCCTCACCTGAGCTACATCACGGCATTGCCCATCCCAGATATGGATAAAGAAAGATTACTTAAAGCTACTTTTATTCCTCGAGACATTCTCTATAGGCTGTTTTTATTCATGTTATGCAAAAAGCTTCTTCAGAGATATTCAAGCACTTTCACCAGCAACTTCATTTAATCTGATGACATAGCTTCTGAAATGTGCTCCCTTCCAGAAAAGCATGAAGGGTGGAAAGAACCTGGCTGCTACTCAGCGTCTGCACTCCAAGAGTGCATGTGGGAAAGGAAACAGTATGACAATGATACTCAAAGACCACCTAAAAGATTAAGGTATTGTAAAGGGAGTAATTTCTGTCTGCTGGAGTAAGCAAGAGGATCCCATTTAGGATGTTTAACTATCATTTGATTTGCAGTTGAAAGTTTGACTTTACAGATGGAAGTAATTTTGTTCTCTTTAATGGAAACAAGATAAGATCTTAAAGCTGTTCTTCCCATATCAAACATTTAATTTCAGTGCCATGAAAAAGAAACTACAGAATTGTTAAAGTGTGGATAGAAAACCTTGTAGTACACATCTCTTATTAACATGGCTGCGAATAGGTAATTTGTGAATAACATATTTCAATCATTTATATATCAATGGATCACTTATATAGGAGGGGTTACGACAGTATGTATAAATATAGTCTGATTTTATTTGCACAATTATTTTTAAATTATCAGGATACTTCTAATACTTACATGTTTTTCCTGTATTTAGTCGTCAGTAACCAGTGCTGATGTAGTTAGATAATTAACATATGCTTAAGTTTTTACAATATGGCTATTCCTGTTAGCTTTGATTAGGACAAGTCATTTGGTATAAGCATATGTAAAAGTCTTAGTGAGAGCTGATGCCAAGTCCTTTGCTGTCTAACTCTTGGCAGGATAATCACCCCAGTCTGGATTGGACTACTAGGGGAAAAATAAAAATGTATGTGGATGCTGCTACTATTCTCCTGAGTAGTAGAGTCTAAAAATATTTCAAAAGCTGTACTCTTCAAAATTAAAGAGTTCTGCAAAACCTTCCAATTATTTGTTTTAATAGAGTATGTGTAAATATTCACCTCTAACTTAGTTTTCCAGTCTTCATTGAAAAGTATTGTTGCTTAAGTTAAAGACATTTTTGTGGTTAACCTTGAAGGAGAATATCTGTTTACTAACTAATAGAGAAATCTGTAGTGCTTGATGGCAGCAGGAGCAGTATCATATTTCAGTTTGAACAGCTGCTATCACCATGACCAGACCTGGCAATCCTTTTTGCATATACACACAGAATAGGCCCAAACAAGAAGATGTGGTTCAGCAGCGTCCTTAGAAAGACTTCTGTGACCTCTACTGAAGCCACACCTATGTGGCTACACATGAGTCAGCAGAGCAGAAATTAAATTTTCAATGAGTCTAGTGAGTTCAGCAAGCAAATAGAACTCATCGTTTCCTGGTAATTCAGCTCCCTGTTGTGTCACTGACCTTGGGCAAGTTATTCAGCTTTCCAATATTTCATCTTCTGTGTAAAATGAATTTAACAAAACCTAATCATCACACAGTATTCTGTAGACCTCAGTGGAACAGCAGCTATATAAATGAAGGTAGAATGAAGGCAAAATTTAGTGCACAGCTCTGTCACAGTATTTTGGGGTTCTCAGATGACTTTTGACCAAAATGAAATATAAATTCTGCAGGAACTGGCTAACATTTAATTAAGTGAACCCTCTTGCTGTTTTGAAATCACTTTCTTAGCAAACAGAATTAGCAGAAATATTCTGATAGCACAAACCAATAGCTTCTCCAGGCAGAACTGTTCTCTTCCCAACCTGATAAGACTGTAAACACCTTCTGTGTTTTACAAACCATGTATCTCCGAATTTCTCATTTTATGGGTGCACCTTTTCCTTTGGTTAGCACTGAAGAATGACAACAGCTAGCAGGGTAAGATGATGGCTGTTGTTTTTTTTTGCACGGACATGATCAGAATTGCTTAGTAGTTTAAACCACTGTGCAACTGTACAAACACACGGTGAGAGGTAGGAATGCATTTATGTCCCCAAGGACCTAATCTGGCTTGCAAAACTTCCACTAGTGGCACAGATGTGCAACAAACAAAAATCCAGCTTCATTCACTGGTTGCATGTGCAGAATGTGGATGTAGCTATAAAAGATATGTATTAGTGTTTCTACACTTATTTTTATTCGTATGCTTGAAGAATTTTTTTTACACTGAGTGTTAAGAATCATATCAGTTTATATTTCATATTTGGAAACTGAGCCAAAATGTGTCAAAGTGATTCCTTCAAAATCATCCAGCAAGTCAGTCTTAGAGAAAAATGTACCTGTTTCACTAAACCATATTGATCTGTATATATCTTCTTATTTAGAGCAGCTCTGACTATTAGAATCTAGTATTTATATTCCCACTAAGCTTATTTACCCCCTTCCCCGGATATTCTACAAAGGCAGAATTGTCATCTTTCTGCAGTATCTGTAATTCATTGGAGTGTTATGGCTGATAATGAAACAGCACTGCAGATACTGCTAAGCAAGAATCTTCATAAAACCATTTAAAATTCATCACCTAAAATTAGTGTAGGGCTTTAAAAAATAATTAAACTAAAAATGTGGGGGTTGGGGATTTTCAGTGATAAAGTAACTCAGAAAAGGTTTGTTCTGTCTGCATCATTGACCCCACACCAACAAACATCCTCAAGCAGCGTCCGAGTTTATACTCAGTGCTAGCAGTTTGATTTACATGCATACTCTGTACTTACAACACATATACTAGGAGCTGGTTACAACCTTAAATAGGGAGAATTTGTCACCTGTCCACAAGTGTCCTGAGGTTTACACTGGTGACAAGTAAATTTCAAAGAGCTGAGAGGATTGGATTCAGGCCCAGAATTTCAGATTGTCAGAGGTTGACACCCCACTAAAGAAAACGATAACAAAATGACAGAAATGGTCACTGCTGAGCAACAGAACTCCCTGCCCAGAAGAGGTTCGTGTGTAAGGCTCTGGTGATGAGGGGAGCTGTGCTGCATGCTCTGTGATCACTGGTGGAGCTGTGTTATAGGAGGTTGTGGCTTTGGGGAGATGGTAAAACAGGCTGTGTGAACTGCATAAACTAACTAGCATTGAATGAAGACACAGACGTCTGTTTTTAATTTGCATGAAGCTGCTAATTTTTAAAGGACGGATTAGCATATGTCTAATTTTAACTAGGGAATTGTAATTAGTATTTTCAGAAAATGTCGTAGTTAATGTAGACTTCGCTAGAGCAAAAACCAGATTCCAGTTGTGCACTGGTCACCTGGAGCAAAAAACCCCTTTGGCCAGAAGAAGTAGGGAAGACATAGGGACCAAAGCACATTTTGTTCAGTAGGGAAAAACTTTGAAACTCAGCCCTCCCTTTTCCTCCCTGTCTCAGAAAACAGCTTGATTTTTTCTTGCACAGTACAGCATTCTGATTTTTCCCCTTAGCAATAACAGATGGATCTGAAAGAAGTCTCTACTGTTACAACAATATTTCAGTCCTCAATCATTTCCTCCCCTTTACAAAACTAGTAGCTGATTATATCCAAGGGAGTTTCTTCTTCATAATCTTTTCCAGCTTTAGAGTCTATATCCTGATTGCTGAATTCTGGTTTATCTTTTGGTTTTCCCAGGTTCTGGGGTCCTGTATCTCACTGTAGAATGACCTTACAACCACCTTATAATGACCATCCTGGTTACACACCAAGAGCTGAGGAATTGTCTGACTGTTTCTCTGGTCTCCAGTGGCTGAAGAGAGAGCAATTCTTTGTCATGTTGTAACATGTAAAAAACAACAATGTAGTGCATCATCTGTCCCTGACAAACACTTGGAATACCTTCCTTAGACTCTGGCAACACTCCTCTAGCTTGTCATACCAGTAAGACATTTTTTAACTGAACTGGAATTGAAACTTTAACTCAGTTCCCAGAGGGGATAGTTTAGTCATCTAAGCTTCACACTTAGGATACCCAGACACTTTCAGTCCTGCAAAATCCACTGAGACATTAACTATTCTGAGATACACATACAGATTGTCATACAATTTAGTTGGTATGCTTTCTTTTCACATGAGATCTTGAAAACCAAATAATACACCTTATAGTAATTTTTAGGTAAAGTTTTCTCCTTTTCAGCTATATACAAAAGGAACTTTAAAAATTACAATCCTCATTTTCTCTGGTCATTTTCATACTGTTTATTTGATCAAACCTTGCTGCGAGAACTGCTTTTTAGGTGGCAACCTATGGGTGTTACTTTCAGTAGCAAACTGAACCTTGGTCACTCATGAGACAATCTGAGTTTTCCACCAGCTATATTTCTTCTCCCATTGGTTGATCTTGTCTGCATCAGCAATTGCTCTTAAGTGGTTAAGCAAGCTGTGTATCTAATTTGTGAAGTAATTTGTAAGTCTTTGGAAGGAAAAAATGTAATATATATGATATCATGAGCCAGACACTCAGAATACTTCTGTTGGCCTGAGACCTGTTCTAGATGAGGATTCCAGTGCTAAATATACATGACATCCTATGGCATGCCTTTCAAAACTGATTTGTCTAAAGTTTATAATAATTGAGGTCATTGTGGTCTATGGGAGTATTTTTTGTTTGTGAAGTTTTGCATTCCAAAAACCTCACTCAGCTAAATAGGGCAGCCCTTTCTCTCTCTGTCTATACTCTAAGATAAACAAGGGTGCTACTTCCAAGAGACCACTACATTCTCATATCTATTTAACATTAGACAGATAACAACCTCTCTGTGTTCCCACGCCACGATATCTTCATTGATCACACTGTTGATTGGTTAGAAAGGAATAAAGGCAGCTTAGAAGCCAAGACAGTCATAATGGGACAAAATGTGTGATTTAAATTTTGATTTAATGGCCAGATTGTAGCTTTTTTTTGTAAAACCACAGGAAGTAATGTTCTTAGAGATGCCTTTAAGTCCTTGCAGAGAGAGGCTAAAGCCAGAGCTGTGTGCCTAGCTTTGAAAAAACAAGACCTCCATCTTTGCCTACTGGGAATCCTGGAGAGCTGCTGGAAGGCACAGCACCTACTGGATTTTCCCACCTTCTGGCAATACACCTCCTTTAGAGTGATGTTAGTTAGTTAAGGGCCTTTTTCCTGAGCATATTGCTAACATTATCTCTCTTTTCTGGTATAGTCCATAGTTACAAGCCTTGCCATAGGCTTTCCACTCTTTCTTCCCAGGAGGATGAATCATAGATCACAGGGGCTGTTGGGGAGAAATAAAAAGCTGCACAAAGATATCTGATATTCTGCCAGAGAACAACAATTCTTCTCATGGCAATCTCTGTGTACTGAATTCAGACAAAATGTCTGTATGCCATTTTTAACTCCCAAACTTCAAACCAAACAGAAAACATCAAAAAATACAGCTTTGCATCTCAGGTTTTCTTTCAGCCACTAACTTTACCTGTGATACCCTCCTTCTCTTCATAGCCCAGCTATCATGATCTCCTTTCTTAGACTTCCTTTTTATAACATATAACCTGCAATCTGCAGATAGAAATTAATAGTGTAAGAATTCAGCCAGACAGGCCATAGGAGATGTAAACCACTAAATAATACCAGGTTTTTTTGAAACTTGGAATTTTCTGTAATTCTTCAGTCTTACAGGAGGAAAGATCATCTTACGTTGTATTTGCTGTGCCTTCTTTTCCTCCAGCTTCTTACAGTATTCTGACATGTGTAGGAAGCATGATTTATTTATTTTCTAAATATCTCTAGCACATCAATTAAGAAAGCAACAGAGCAATACCTTCCAGGATCTTGATTTTATCTGTATGGGTGTATACTGTGAAGAAATTAATATGGCTAGTTAAGCTTTCACAATATCTGCATTTTGTAATTGGCAAAGTTTTGGTGTTTGGCTTCCTGGCTTCACAGAACAGTGACAATGAAAATATGCTTAAACAACAAATGAAGGAAAAAAAAATCTGGTTTAAACACCCTCTTTCTCTCTTCTTTTTGTTGTTGTTGTCAAACATCACAAGCATGATAGTTTTACAGCAGTCTTGGAGGACAATGCACTAATCCTCTGAAACCAAAGTTCTGAAGGCTTTATGACTATTTTCAAACTGCCTGCCAGTATCCGAAAGTACGATAATTAATGAATTTTAATATATGTGGCAAAAATCCTAATTGAAGTAGGAGGGGTACAGTTTGCATTAATGAAATGAAAAATGATTTTTGGAAGTATCTGTTTTGAACCCTTCAATTTTTTCTTTAATTATTAGTTTTAGGGGAGAGCCTCCAGAAGTTCAGTGACATTCTTAGTACTGGCAGAAGCATTGTGGAGAGCCCTGGAGAGAGACAATAATTCCCTAAGAGAGATTTCAAAGACGTCACAGATCTTGCAAGTCTTCTCTATGTTTTTTGCTGACTCATGCCTAGAAAAAAGGAAATGGTGAAAAGCTTAAGAAGATGAAACAGCTTGAGTGTACTTCACAAGTGGAGTAGGCAGGAGAGGCAGGAATGTGATGCAGCTGTTCTGATGCTTAGACCCAAGGCGCTACCCTTCAGGCCTTACTGACTCTTACCCTTTCAGCACTTCAATTCATATTTACAATGGAAATGTGATTGCAACAGTGATCAAGAATAAGTTATTTTGGGTGAGTTAGAAAAAGACTAGTCACAAAAATAAATCATAAGGCGTATGAATTGCATGAATGTGACTGAGTCTTTTTTTCCCCCCTTTTCTTAATGTATAACTTAATCCAAGTGTAAAAGACAATGTTACAGAAAAAAAACCCCAAACCCACTGGTGATATGACAAAAGGAACTAGTTATCTTCTATAAAACTTTCTTTATCTGTTTAAATTGTTAATTATGTTGGGTTTGCATACCTATGTACTAGCTGGCTGATGAAATTTATGCAACAAAATGTGACGTAAATTTTCAAGTGTATGGAGAATACACCAGGAAGACAGTGCAGGAGTGAAGTAGGCACCCAGTGAGGCTGTGGATTCTCCATTCTTGGAGGCCTTCAAAATTCAGCTACACAAGGGCTCCAGCAACCTGACTTACTTTCAAGAAGTTGACCCAGCTTCGAGTGGGAAGTGGGAATAGAGGACCTTGAGAGCACCCCTCCGACATATGTTTTTCAGTGGGTTAACTCTGTGGAACTGGTGCTACTGTGTGTATCCTGAATCTGGATTCAGTTCCTCCAAAGGGAAGTGGAATCCCTTAGGCAGCATTTCGTATTATTAATGAGTCTGCAATTGGCTGTGTGTTTATACTTGAGTCAGGAAACTGAAAAGTAAGTTTGAAACGAAACTTCAGTGTCCTAATCACCTTTCCCTTTTACCTATTTGCTTAAATAAAACCTGAAGAAAAAATGACCTTTACTGCTGTTTTTCATTTACTTTCAGTTGGAAAATGCAATGCTTCCAGCATGTAGAGTTTGCTAATATTTAAAAGGATTCTAGACATAGTCTCTGAACTGAAGAAAAAATATTACAGTTTTTAAATTAGTCTGAAGAAAAATTCCTTTTCTAGCACACTATATTATTTTAGAAATCTTCAAGACCAGAAGGAAGTTTTTGCTCCGAACTGTTGCATATATTAAAGATGAGAATAATGCAAATATTTTGTTTTATGTCCTACCAAATCTCTCAGGCTGAAAGTTAGGAATCCTGTTTGGCTCTGAAAATACACCTTTCAAATTATACCCGAAATTATAACATTTTTCTGTTAAAGATTAAAGAGTTCCCGGTTCCTTCTGATTATTTTAGAGGATTAGAAAACATGAGAGTGAAAAGAAAAACAAAAATTATACACTAACATTCATGTTCCTCAAAGCAAATGTTGCTATTAAAGAGAAAGTTAAGAGAAAACAGAAACAAATCTTTGACATTCTTTGCCTTCCATCATTCACATTTTTTCCAGTGAGAGGTTCAATTCCTCAATGTGTATGCAACTACTACTGCCATTTGTACTCTTCTAGTGCCTGGAGGTCTCAGTCAGGGACTGGACCCTATTGTGTATGTGCTGTACAAACACATTGAAGAGCTCATTGTAAAACTCTTCTAAAGCAATAGCTGAGCCAAATATGAGAAACAACAGAAGAGCAGATGAGAGGTGGTACACGGTCGGAGGGAGGTGATTACGATCACAGCTGAAGCAGCAGTCAGTGCAGCCGCAGACTAATCATTGCTGAAGGGCTTTTTGGCATTTAATCTATGCAGCCATCCTTGGCTTATATAGCTGCCAGCACTGCAGTAAGTGAACATCTTTAATATGTTTATCTTCACTCTCCCTCCCTGGGACAGGAAAGCATTAGCCTCATTTAACACAGCGTTCGCATACTTAGCTCAGTTGGGGTACTCCACCCTTGGAGGAGCACTGTGGGCAGATGCTCTCCCTCTTCTCTTTATCCCAGCCCCACAGGGTGCTGGGGGTGTCTGGAAGCTCCAAGCTCACCTTGCCAAAGAGGAAACCTCTGTATGACCCCACATGGTGAAGTGTTTCAGCTCCAGATAACCCCAGCAGCACCTTTCCCCTAGGTATGAGGAGGAGGGACTCTGCCAGGATCTCTGGCTCTGGCCCTGGGCATCAGCTGTAATATCAGCAGCAGTGCCGATGGCTCAGCCAGACTAACACTATCTTTTTGCACATTGTCACATTCATGTGATATTGAGATGGTAAAGGCAGTGGTAAAATATTATGGCTACCTGTATCTTCCCCTTCCCTTGTTCCATTTCAGATGGTGTTTGAGAAAATTAAGTGTATATACATTTGTAATAATAGCTCCAAGTGTTGTGAGTTGTTTTTTTTTTTTTTTTTATTCTTGTTGTCGTTCTGTTTTAAATAAAAGGTAAAATCCTGGGAAGCTTGATAAACCATTTATTTGCCTGCTTTGCAAGGCAGTAGAATGTGAAACCAGCATTTCCTCCAGTAATTTCCAGTACTTTCCGTTTTGAAACACAACCATATGGGAGTCTTGTGGCTATATACTAGATATGGGCTCATTTGGTGAAATATTCTTCAGTTTAATTTTGCCTGCCTCCATTCAATTTTAATAACTGATTATCTTCTTATATATACAATGCAGATTAATTAAACCTATGGTTTAACTAAAAAAACCAGAGGTGCAGTTGATACCATTTATCCAATTTATTAGGCCTGCATGACATTTAGGTAATTAGAAAGCAAAACATAAGGATCAAAAGAGCAGAATAATTTATTATTAACAGTAAAAGGGACTCCATTTTCTTTCCCAAGTGAAGTGGTATTAAAATAGCTTGAAAGAGGTAAAAATAGAAAGTTTGGCAGATGCATTTTGCTCTGTGTGCACTGTTGAATCCCAGTGCATTCAAGGCCATTTCAAAGGTTTAATATCATAATTTAAGGCTCTTATTCCACACTGACTAGGAAAACAAACATTAAAAAAAAAGGAAAACGTCATGCTAATAAATAAGACAAAGAGTTCATTCTGCAGTTTGCAGGCAGACAATATTCCCATTGAAACGGAAAGTCCAAGTATACAGATTTGGGGATTTTTGCCTTTCCTTCAATCTCTTAACTGTCCACTTAAAACTGTTGTAACTTCCGTTTCATACACAAGTATGTTGAAAATTTTCTACTGCCATTTGTTCATAATATGCTTCTTTTTCATCATCCACCACTAATATTTACCTCAAACAAATGCAAAATTACCATCTATCACTGCTGCAGGTGAGTTGATGATTTGTTGCATTGCTCTGAGAGTTCCTTGTGTAACCCAGTCACCCATGACTGATGCTGAAATGTAAAATAACACTAAGTGACAAAAGAGAGAAAATTGTGCCCCTTAATTGCACCTCCCTTTTTTTTTTCCAGCTTGTCTTTCCATGCCCCCTTTCCAGGTACTATACAGAGTCCACTGTACAGAGAGTTATTTTTGTGTGAAATAGAGACTGTCAGACTGATTATATAAAACCAACTGTGTCAACAGCTTTGTCAATGGCACGTAGCACCTCCAAGTCTTTTAATTAGGGTTAGTGCAAATGTAGTGTGGTCTTGCTCTCCAAATAGACCAAACATTCCACCCAGTTGTTCATGTTCAATACTCGCACCTGGCACACTAACCCTGAGTGAACCACTCTGGAGAGCTGTTGTTGCAGCATGAGGTTACGTGAGTTTCTACTCATTTTTTTGCCTATTAGCACACGTAATACTGAACACCGCATTGCGTTTTATGTTCTGGAAAACTACCAAAACCTTCTGCCTTATGCTGGCTAGAGAATTGGAGGCTAAGACACAAGTGTTGCTCTGTTCTCCACTGGCTTGATTTCAAGGAGTGATGTTTGCGTAAGGAAATAACAGTGAAGATAATATGTATTTCACTGGAGAAGAGTGGAACTACATTTCAGTTTCACTTTCTGCGCTCAACAAATTGGGAGCTTTGCTTGGACTTGCTCAAAGCAGGAGGACAAAATAACTCCTCTGCTTGTTGCTCCCGCTTCTGTTTGCCGGAGAGGAAATATCCCTAACACTCAATGTTTGTGTGCCAGCCCTCACATTGGCCCTAGGCATCTTGGCAGAGACACTACCAGCTTATGTCTGTGATAGTTCTACGAACACAGAACATACAAAAGTCTCCATATATTCCACTTTGTTTCAGCTTGCTGCCTTTATGGAAGTGGAGTAACCTGGGTAACCTCTTGCACCTCACTGCAGTTTGCACTCAAAATGCTAGGCAAGGGTAGTAGGTAGAATAACTCCCCACTTACAATTACACAAACCCCACACATTTGCATTTATTGAGCAAGGTTTCATGCCAGGATATCAACCAGACAACTAAAAGTAGGTAAACAAGCAGTGCAAACATAAGTACAATCCTACGTTTTTCTTGATAATTGGATACCTTTCTAATTGTCCAGTGTCTGTTAGGTAGAATACCTGAGGGGCTCTCCAGCCTTTAAAACTGGAATCTAACACTACCCAGAGACTGTGCAATCTGAAAGACTTTCTTCATGCTCTACTGGAATACCTTTGGAGTTTGAATTTCAGGTGTAAATGTGGCTATTCTTGGCATTTTTCTGAAGAAGACTTACCAACCCTCTGGACTACTGATCAGTGATTTCCTTTCTGACATAGAGTTGTGCAAATCATTACTAGCAAGTTTGCCTGTGTGAAAGTTGAAAAGTTTTAACTCCTTTGTTTTTAGCTTGCTGAATCCATGACTACCTCCCATCTCCACCTCCCCCTCCAGGGCCTTTTAGATGGTTTATTGGCACGTCAATGGTAAGCACATCTCATCACATAGACTCACTGCGAAGGCTGAGATGTGGCTATACCTCATATCTTTTTACAAAGAAGAGACATGTGACATGAAGAATTCCTACATAATATAAAGCCTTTAATATTTTCAGATGGTTTGAAAAATTGTGTTTTGCTTCTCCAATCATTTTTTACTTCTGTCACATTACCACTGGTAGCCAAATGTAATTGTGTAACTACTGACTCATTTCTGTCAGGTTACACTTCAATGTCTTTGTCTTGCGATGAGTGCTATTCTGGGAGTTAAAATGCCACCTACTAGCTCAGAAGAAAAAAATCCCTAGGATTTACAAATGAATGACAGTTGAATTGACTTTGAAATTCTTGACTTAGTAGTGTAAATGATTTTAATTAAGTTTAAATACATTTTTCCTCTTCTTTCCATCTCCTCTCTCAGTCAACCAGTTGCCAACATCACGTTCCTTGTTGTCTTCGTGACTGCTGCCCACAGTGCTACAAACTTGACTGGCTGCATTACAAAAACCTGAGGTATCACAGAAAGCAATATAAAAATGGCCTGGTGAGCATTTTCAGTAGAGTTTAGAGTTTTTTAGTACCATCTGTTGTAGTTAGCATCCATAAGCAATATAGGTGATCAATTCACTAGTCATACATAAATCTGTGTTCTAATTTTGCTGATGCACGTTATTTGATACAACACAGGATTATAGATCTCTCAGTGCAGGCCCTTGTCTAATCAAATTGCGTACAATAATCAACTAATGGGAGTATCAAGTCACTTCATCCTATATTAATGTTAGAGGTAGGCAGAATTCTGACAATTCATTATTAAAAAAATATTTAATCACAGTAAATATCCTTGCTTGTGAGTCACAACCAAGTGTTTCCCCTTCCCTCAAAACTTTAAATGTGAGACAGAAGTAATAATGTTAACTGATGCATCCACATGAGGTACTGCTGTCTCATGCGTTTTTAAACACATATCCAAATGTGGTAAAAGCTTTCAACACTATAAAGCAGTTCAAAATTCTTTTTCCTTTCAAGTTTAAGATACTGTCATTTTTTTCTGACCAGAAAACAAGAGCCATTTCAGGCTAATGGCACTAGATGCTAAAACATCATCTTGTCTGTCCTTGGCATAAGTGAATTTTCCGTAGCAGAAGGGGATAGACTGTGTCGACATGAGACATCTAACGAGTCTAGGCAGCTCAGCTGCTTGTTGATGTAACTCTATTGCCAGTCAGTGAAAGTTAAACTTGTTCGTGAAACACTGAGTTGTTCTACTTCTAGAGCACGACAGGTCTGTAATTCAGGTACTTACCTTCTCAGAAATAATCAAGTCTTTAAAATAATCAAGTCTTCTCTTCTGTGAAAGAAAAACACATTTTGCTACTTAGCCACTGGAACCAGGCTGTAATGCACTCTTCTACTCAGGTTGACAGTGGCAGTAACTAGTTTTCTAAGACATGTAGAAAAATAAGTAAACTTTATTCTAAGTAGTAATACAATTCAGTCATGGTCTTTCTAGATTTTGCAATAGATTCTCTAAGGTTGTCAGTGAAACAAAATGTTCAGTCATGTCATAACAAGTCTTTTTTGTTATCTAAGAGGCAGCACACTCTTAGTCATCTCTTTCATTCAGGTGTTTTATCAAGATTGAATGATTATAAGCTATTGTATAGCTCAGCAAAAAGAAAAAGGAAAAAAGTACCAGTCATCTGATCTCAATTTAGCTTTAATTACATCATCATCCTTTATAGCAGTTATTCCCTAAGACAGGTACTGCTTAATATGTACCAGACAGTCAGGATGAAACATCACTGGTATTTATAAAAATGTTTACTCGCATTTCACAATCTGCAATGTCCTTTCCACATAGCACTCATACAGGAACTTTTACTATGTGTAGACGTTTTTTGGGGATCGTGTTGATAATTATATTGAGAAAGGAAATGCATTAGATTATGCTGTGGTCTACTAATGACCTACCTTCCAGTGGCACACCAAGGTTTAAACCTGAGCTGCTTGTGGCTATCATGATTTCCCCCCCCTTTATCAGCAGTATTTTCTTTGAATTTTACAGTGTATGACTGCAGAAAACAGTGATTTTATGCTCCCATTTGCTTTTGTTCCTTCACAGATTGGAAAATAGACCCTGTGACATCAGGTAGAAATCTTATTCATCCTTATTATTTGTTTTGATTAAACTAAAAAAACCAATTAGCATTTTCAGCTACTCCAAAACATTCCTTTGTTTGAAGATGTGTTATACAGCAGTTTTAAGAGTTGCATCTTTTCATTTCATAGCCTGGATGGCACTGAGTTACTGAAACTGGAAAATCTGTCTGGAATTTACTTACAGTCTCTCCTGGCTTGCTGTTGATTTTACAAAATTAAAAAAAAAAAATCTAGCCTGTCTTTTGGAAAGGAATTAAAAAAATCAGCCCCAAATTGCAATCTGAGGTGACAAAATTAAAATTCTATTCACATATAGAATAGTGTATTCACGTATAGGCATTCTGAGCAGACACTTTGGATTTCCTAACCAGCAGCAAACACGCAGGTCATCTGATTTTACAAGGGTAGGCTTACTTTGACTGTAGTTTTCAAGCATTCAAAATCTCTGTGTTTCACAGAACGTGTGTGATCCTTGGTAAGTGAAGAAGAAAGGCAGAGTTCAAACTTTGCAACAGCTTGTTTGGTTTTGTGCATGCCTGTAGCTTGTTTTCCTAATAAGTACATTTTTCTCTTCTCTTGATTTTGCTTAAAGAAGCACAGTTGGAAAATCCCCTAAATGTATAGATCAGATTCTCTGCTTTATGGGACTTCCATGTAAACTCCATAGGAACATCCTAAATGGTCTTTGTCTTTCTGTGTCAAGTGTGTTATAGAAAGTCCAAAAGAATTGGTTACATATCAACAGCTTCCCCCTCCCTGAGACTGTATTCTCCTATGTTTTTGCAGAATTACTTCTTTTTATTCACAAATTATTAGCAAGTCCATATCCACTAATGGTGCCTGTTGCTACACTTGCTGAACAATTCACTTTGCATGTGATTATTATACTCTAATGAAAGTTTTTAGTTTTTCCATTATCTTTTCTTGTATCTTTTACTTACTTTTCTCTCATTGCTATAATTTTTATCCCTTCTATTTACAAAAATATATATTTGCCTACATAGGAGAGATGCTTGGTAGGTCAGCTCTTTAAGGCAAGTATAATAGTGCAAGTATAATCACAGTGCAAAGGCAGTGTAAGGTGAAGGGTTCCACACAGAGCACAGAAAAGCCTTACATTTTAAAGGAAAGGTGCTAAGTCAGCCCTTTTGATGGACAAAGTCACTTTGGACTCCTGACCAGGGAACTGTGGCTGTGAAATGATGGTTGAGTGGCCGTAGTACAGACTGACTATTCATTTCAAGGGTTAGTAAATAATGAGGAGTAATAAGCACATCAAAGTCATAGCACTGGTTTGAAATCATGTTGCCTGTTCAGCACCCTAGTCTTGAATCAATCATAGTACAGGAGGATTAGACCCTACCTCTAACTCTGTTTCTCTAAATATTATCAGATGATCTGTCAATCTGCTGAGAAACTAAATCTGTTTCTTTTTTTAACATAAGATTGTGCAGGATAAAGAATTTCTCCTTTATTTGAAATGGTTTACGTGAATTAAGTTATCTTTGCCTTCACTCAAAATAACAATATATGCAACTTATTCATTCCAAAATAAAGCAGCTCTTGGTGACTAATGTTGATTGTGCTGTGAGGTTCTCAGCAGATAATTATATTTAAATATGTGGGTTTAAGAATAAATAATTGCATATAATTAATGCAAGCTTGAAAGTTGTTTCTAGAAGGAAGTTATTTCTTGAGGGTAGTACTATGGCAGTTGTTTATTTGATTTGTACTGTTTACCCAAATGTAATATAAATTGTGACACTTAGGAAAAGTAAATGATATAAAGTGGGTGTGAAATTAAGATAACTCATTGTGTGGAATTCAACTGCAGTCTTTAACAGACTTACATTAAACTCATCCAAAAAAAAAGAACCAGGCCTTTTCTCTTCACATCAAAGCAATTTTTGAACCTGACTTTTCACTTTGCAGAGTAGGTATTGCTATACCATATGGGATTACAAATAGCAAAAGGTGTGCATCTAAGTCACCACAATTGTTATCTATGAACAGATGCGTATTGTGGAGCTGTAGGATTTTGGAGAATGACCATATTGAATATCTCCCCTCAGATTAGTTTATAGAAGGACATAAACCACAGGTCAGTTACTGTGGGACTATTAGGGCCATAGAGGGTAGGCTCTAACTAAAATGCATTCAGTGCCCACCTGAGAGAGCATTTCTGCTGCATGCATCAGAGTCTTACAACAGTTTAAATTCATCTGAAAATAATGCAGGATTAATGTAGTTAAGAATAAAAGGAATAGGCTCTCCTTCTTGTGTTAAAGCACACCAGCAAGTGGTAGGGGACACTGTCTTTTTTTAACTGTCAGCAAAAATGAACTCCTGATTAATACTTCTCCAGAGGAAAAAAAATTTCAAGAAATTGAGAAAACCTGCCATATCCAGTTATTGAATTTTCTTTTTTCCCCCTTTTTTTTTATTTTGTGGTCTTGGTTATTCTTTGTCTTTCTTGTATACCTAAAGATAAGCTAAGTAAAACATAAGAAAATCCTAACAAAGTGCTCATGCTGTTTGGATTTGAAAAATTAGTACAATGTGTATAAGATACCAACTTAACCCACAAAAGCTCATGCATTTGAAATTGTTCATTCTACTTATCTTTTTACAATGCCTCTACTTCAGTTTATGCTTTAGCTGCAAAGAGTTTGGTGAATCAAATCAGAAAATTTATTATGTTAATAAAACAGCAAAGCTGAAAAGAAAAAAGTATCCAGAAACCAATGGAAGAAAGTGTGAAGTAGACTGACAGATCTTTTTATTGTACAATGAACTTGCAAATAAAACACTCTGTGGCCACATTAGAAGGACAAATAGAAATATCACCAACCATTGTTAAAAGCAAAATAAAAGCTTACAGAATTCATGCAATTATGCCCCGAGTTAGGTGAAGGCTTAGGCAATCTAAGCTAACTAACATTGAAGAGTCACGGGTTGAATGTCAGTCAGTCATTATGCATTAGTTCCAGCACATCTGCTTCAAGAGATGCATGCATCCAGACACCCTTCAAAAAGTGAGTTAAGATTTTAAGTTTTCTCTAAGTTTCTAAAAGCTTTTTAAGTTTCTAAAGGTCCAAAGAGCTTTACAATCACTAACTCTCGCAAGATTCAATAGCGGCAGGCAGCATTATACAAAGTGTATAGAAAAATTTTGGCAAGCACTTACATGCTATATTGTGGAATGGTTTGAACTCGTGACACTCTTCATACGTCTATACTAGCCCTGCCAAAGTGCTTCTGGGAGGCTTGCCTTGAAACTTGTCTTTCCCAGGACTCAGGAATCTCATCTGTCTTTGTGGCAGGTGCTCTTTTACGAAGAAAACCACAGTTCAGAGGGCAGATGGGACAGCTTGAGGTCACTGCATGTAACTTCTTTGTATCTTGGATATTGCTGAAATGTTGTATATGTCAAGCTTTTCCCTAACATTTATAGGAAATCCTCTCCAGAGCTGGACCTGGGAGAACCCTAGATCTCATCTACTGTGGCCAGGTACCAATATTGGCTTTGGCAGCATTCCTGGGGCATTACACGCAGCAGTGCAGATGTATCCATAAAGCTAGATATTCAGAGAGGGCAAGCACAAAATATGTCAGGAACACCCAAAAAATTGGAATGAAAAATATTCCTTCCCGAACTGCTGGGAGACATCAGAGACAGAAAATGGAAAACTCTGTTTTGACACATTTCTTAGTAAATGTAATGACATGAAATATAGCCAAAAATTCCGCATTAATAGAAGTCGAATAGTTTTTTAAAATTTTGTTTGTACCCTTTGGTTTTCTGACCTTAGTGAATGTGAAGCAGTGACTAGTATGTAAATGAAGAAGTAAAATGTTTAGTAAGAAGAAAGAAAATAATTATACTCTATTTAGAATAAAGACTCATAATATTTTGTATTCCTCACTTTTTTTTTTGCTTATGTTCCTTATGGTCAGATAATTATCATTGCACGTTTTTTTTTTTTACACCTCTTTGACTAGTAAATATTCTCAAATGTGAGCTTTGAGACTGAGATGGAAATACCCTGCATGAAGCAAAGACCTGCTAGTTTTAATGTTGTGTGTCAAAATACTGCAGGGCTAACCATTTTGGAAGACAAATACACAGATATATTTAGTTGTACTTTTTTTTCCCTAGTCTTGGATTATTTTACAAATGTTAAAACTTTGATTTTTAAATATCTGTCCTCATGGAACAGGCTCCAGATTCATGGCTAAATTCAGAGAGCAGAAAATTTCTTTAATATACACTAAACAGGTACTAGTTAAACTTTGCGGGGTGAAAAGTTATGGCAATTCCCGGAGAATCTTCAAGCAGGAAATCTTGTCCCTGTTTGAATAGTGTGCAAGGTCAAAAGGAGAAGAGATTTTCACTGTGTATAAAATTGGATATTTAAAGCCTAAAGAATTTTTTAAATTGCACTTGATTGAGGCCAGCATTGGAAATGACTGTTTTTTGAAATGCGATTTGTCTGAAATAGGCACTGTCCGAGAATATAACTGAGCAATGAAGTCATTGTTTAAAAGCATTTGTGAGTGATGCTCAAGCCTACTCTAAGCTTGGTTAAAACTGTCTATAGTGTGTGTTTTAAAATGAAAAGCTAAAAATCCTATGTGTTTAGCTAGTCCTTAAAAGACAATTCCTCAAGGTTTTAAAAACACCCTGAAAGCTCACTGGTCCATCCACAAACCAAGGCTAGTTATAACCATGGGTGAAGTAGTCTAAATATAGTTGCCCTCTGATAGACCGTCCGTGAAAGCTAAATAATTTCCTCAGTCTACATCCAGTTATGTTCGTTTATTTTCTTTTGGAACTTACTTTCTTTTGCTTGAGCTCACAACTTCTTTTAGTAACAACAGAAGAGGACATGAGTTCCCAATATTTAAGATGCTATGGCAATTGTAAATGACTGAACTGTTCTCAACCTATTTGAGAGTTTATCAAGAAGTCATGTTGCCAGCGTGATTTGATGGCTCACAATTTTTGGCAGTGCAGGAAGACTCTGTTGTGACAAGTGAAGTCTGAAACCATCTTGACATATACAAGTTTCCTAATCGAAACTTTGCTGACTTCCAAGTACCTGCGTCTGGGGTGGATAAATCCCAGTTACTGCTCCCTCATGAGTAAAAGGACAGAGGAGTAATGTCGGCAGGGCTGAGTATGGATGAATACAACGTGTCCAGTTCTGACTGGGCAATGACTGTATGTAGCTTTTTCTCAGGTGACGTCTCCAGTGACAAAGTTTTCCTTCTGTCTTAGTCTTCTATTGTACAATAGGATGCACCTGCTGGCAGACATATCTGTTTCCATCTCCACTCTCTTTCTTCTTGAACTATGGGAAGACTACAGATGAGAGCTGTGGAGTGAAGCCTCCCTTGAAAATCCACAGTAGAATCTGAAAAGTGGATCAAAACTGCCTCTTCAGGCAGTGTTTCAGAAGGAAAAAAAAAAGGAAAAAGGAAAATAAATAGTCCTCGGAAGGAAAGAATCTACTTACCAGCACCTCTAAGAGCTAAGACTGATGACTATTGTTTTCCTACTGCTTGACACTAGCTTGTGGTTTGTTAAGTGTGCTGGGTTTAGACATGCTACTAATCTTTTTTGCATAAAAATGGCTCTTAAATATTGTTATGAAATGCCTCACGTTCTCTATGCAACATATTGCAACTAGTGTGCCTAATGCATTTAGGGAGAGTCATGTGCTTAGAAGTTATAGACCTTTATTTCTGGATAACCAAGTCATC
Organism: Coccyzus lansbergi; assembly: GCA_033558105.1. NCBI lineage: Eukaryota > Metazoa > Chordata > Aves > Cuculiformes > Coccyzidae > Coccyzus > Coccyzus lansbergi. Next base: position 2,290,048 of record JAUMJK010000347.1, read on the forward strand.
TTTTGATAGGGACCCTTAACATCAGTGGAACTCAGTTCTCACCTCTGTAAAGAAAGGATAAAACTAGCGTGTTAATACATACACACTAATATATGCAAATAATACCTTTTTGAATCCTACTTGAGACACAGCTCCCCTAGAAAAAATCACCACTGGATTTGGAAGGTTAAATTACAGCCCTCACAGTAAGCATCTATTACTGAACCAATGATTATGCTAGCAGTAGTCATAACCATTTAGGTATGAAGGCCTGTAGCCAAAATGTCGATGCTACTCTTATTGTTGTATGACCTTTCCTATGTTTCCAAGAAAGCTTTGCTGTGCTAAGAAGAATCTCCTGACCTAAGCTTTTAAAAAGATTGGCAGACTGTTCTGAGTGGGAGGCTGCATGAGAGCAAAGGATAAATATTTGCAATACAATGGAGATAAAGAGGAGGCTGGAAATGTTACTGCAGCATCAAGGCTTTATTTTACTTTTTAATCTGGGTAAGTGCCAAAAGGACTAAATCAGCACACTGGAAAATGCAAGAATGAACTCTCTTAAAAGAAAAAGATAAGTTATCAGCATTAGGAGTACACATTTTATTCTGAATATGACTTGGAATTTTTTCACTTCTGAACCTGAAGTAATACTAAAGAAAAAAAGTATTGTGTTTTTATTTCTAACCTTTATAATTTACATAAGTATTGTAGTGGAATATTAAATTCCATTATTTATGAATCTATTGAACTTTGCAAGGATATGCTGACAGTTAAAGGATTATAATTTTAAAGGCAGTTCAGTTGACATCATAAATATCCTGAAAGGTCACATACTACCTACAGTAACATCTGAAGGAGAAAGGGCTTAAAGTCAGAGTTGTTTCTGTCAATTCAGAAGAGTTTCACCAATACTGTCATTCTAGAAATCAGAAAGTACTAATTTATCACCTTATAGGAATATTTTTATCCATGTTTTTACACAGCATTGTGCTACTATGGGTTTTGTGTTACTATGTGGAGTTCCTCCTCTTGATTCCTACAGGAACTATTCACTCTGGGGTTGCCAAAGGACAGAATTGCCATCACAATGTTGAGGCTACCTTTATACAACATGTATATTGTGACATCAAATCAACTAGATTCTTAACATTTTTGTTTCTGATGTCTACTTACACTTGAAGTACCATAAATAAAGAAAGACAATCAGTGCTTTCTGGCAATTAGGTAAGCTTTACATTGTGTAAGGAGAAGAATCCAAAATGTGGAAGAAATTAAACTTACTGTTTACCTGAAAACCTTATGCTGTATAAATAATGATAAGCCCGAATAGCAGTTTAGTCTAACCAGTTTAGATGTGAGCTGTCAGAGGGAGGGATCACCAGTGATCATAACACTATTGTATCATAACACTATTGTATCATGAAAAAAACCTTTCACTTGGCCATGGATAAAATATTTAGAGAGAAAATTGGAAATAGAATCATAGAATAACCAGGTTGGAAGAGATCCACCAGATCATCGAGTCCAACCATTCCTATCAAACACTAACAACCTTAACTGTCTTACAAATGCTCTCTTGATGTGTTTAAAAAACATTCCTTTTGAGAATGTTTGTGGTAGTGAACTTCAGATTACGCTACATTTTATATACTGACTAGAATAAGCAATATTGCCTCATTTATAGTAACTGTTCAGTATTTTTTTCTTGATAATCCAATAGCGAAAAGTGACTTATCCTTTCCATTTCCTTGTTTGAAGCAAAGAGGGAAAAATAAAGTATTCCTTTACTTGGTGTATTAAAATGGATGGATCAACGATATTGAAAAAATTAGAATATTTCATTGTATTAAAAATCAGTGCCAGTAAAAACTCTTGTACACTCAGTTTTATACATGCTGCGTTATTGACCAGAATAAAAAGTATAATACTAACATGGATTTAAAAGAACTTTCATTATAAATATTTGAGGGAGACTGACAAACAAAAGTGGATGCATTTGGGCCAGATTATTAAGTTTTCTGAGAGATTTTAAAACAGCATGCTGGACTCACATTCACAACTATGATTAAGGCCCAATATCTATACAAGTCGAGAGGAAATGGCCTCCAGTTGTGCCAAAGATGGTTCAGATTAGACATCAGGAAAGATTTCTTTGCCAAAAGGGTTATGAAGCACTGGAACAGACTGCCTAAGGAGGTGATTGATTCAACATCCCTGCAGGTATTTAGAAGAGGGGTAGATGAAATGCTATGGGGTGTGGTTTAGTACTGGACAGGTACAGTTGGACTTTATGATCTCAAAGATCTTTTCCAATCAAGTGATTCCATGAATCTGTGAGTCATATGCAGACATATATTTCTTTACTACTGTTGGAAGGAAAGTCAGAAACATCCTATTTTTTCATTTAAGCACTTCCTAAATGCAAGGTTCCCATGCTGCATTAGTATTTCATATAGTTTGAGGGACAAAGCAGCAGATTGGTCTTCAGTAGCTGCTAACAGTCTGTATGCTACTGTGTAATCTGTGCTGTCAGGTTGAGAGGTATTACTACACCGTCTGGCTTTGAACAAGTTTATTTATATATGGGAGCTGAAGTATCACTGTTCATGAAAAAGTTGGCAAAATTATTTCTTTTGAGCATTTTAACATTTACATTTTCATGCTTAAGACAAATTCCTTCTGCTTTTTAGTAGCAGAAAGCATGCGTGTCAGTTGCAAATTGCAACATTTCTGGTTTGGGGTTAATTAAAATATTATATGCTTACAGGGAGAGGGAGATGGAGAAAGAATCCCATTGTTCTCTTTTTTCCCCCTCTTATAATTGAATATAAGCTGGAGTAATCAGTGAATTCTCAGAGGTGTTGGTATAAACTACTTGGGCTAATAGAACAGCAAAAAGAAATACAGGACTGTCCAAGTGATACTCCAAAGGAATTTAGGTAAATAAACTTGAGAAATCAAGATGGAGCTACAACATCAGATAACTAAAATGCTTTCTTTTCTTAGGAAAGAGCGTTTGTAATGTAATCTCACAGTCCACATTGAAAATATGAGCTTACTGACTCCTCTTAACTATTTCAGAATCAGAATTACACCTACTAACTTCAATGGGACCACATGTTAGATAAAGGATGACAAATCCAGTCCTAAAGTGGTAGACTCTCTTGATGAATGTGCATCCTAATTGTCAATGACATTTAAGTGAGTGAAACATATGTATAGAGAGAATAAAATGCCAAAATGTGTTGCTTTGCCAAGTTGCCACATTTGGAAGCTTTCAGAAAATTTTCATGTGTTTGTTGATAAATCCTCTGTTTTGAATAAAACATTATTTCATTTTTGGAGTAGATTTACAGTGACAAGCCCTTAAGGCTAAGAAATACCTTGGTTTTCTTTTTTAAACACCTGTGAAAGAAAGTGATTTCTTCACTTTTGTCTAGCTATCTGCATGAAATCTGATTTTGCTGGTAGCTAACGCACTCGCTATACAAGTTTGCATTTTTAAAAGGATAGAGGCAAATATCAGTTCAGAGGTCTTAAATGTCTGTTGCTAGAAGTAGAAATCAGCTTGGTTAATTGTTAAACAATGGACAAATTCCTGCGTGATTTAAAACATCACAAGAGATAGGTAACCCTTATTATGAATTTATAAATAATTGAATAGGATAGATTACAAAGGCAAGCTTAAAATACAAAGAACATGAGAGGAATTAACTCTAACATGAAGACTGTTATGTTTACATTTCATTATAGATTTTTGGTATAATTTTACAGTGTGTTTCAAAGCTTGCTGAAGTTAATGAAAATACAGTGACGTAGCAGTTAATATTTGGAATTAAAATATAATTATTTAATTATTTAACTTTACGGTAGTCAAGAAGGAGATCTATGTACTCTAATTAAAATTTAATACTGTGAAACAATAACAATCTTAATTAGTATTAGATTGCTTGGTGGAATGTGTTAACATAACACTAGCTCTTTCACATCCTTAGCAAGTGATTCCATGATGCAGTTCACATAGCACAGTAAGTCCTAGGCTAACAATGCCATCTGTCAAAAAACTTGTATAAATCAAGATGCTCTGTAACAGTTATACAAAGAGTCAGAATATTTGACAATCAACACTGTACTTTTCTCAGTTAAAAAAATTCCTTCCCATGTGCATCTACTAACTTCTCGCCCTCTAAATCTGTGTCCTCTATCAACTCAACTGCAAAATCAATCAGACAGGTAGCTAGGAAGAGTAAGGAGAGCCACAACAGCTCTCAGCAAGGGGTCATGATCTCTAACCACAGCTCCCGGTGGATACCCAGAGAAGATTTAAACACATGGTAAATACACAGTTTATACCTCCAGTTCTCTCCAATATATGACAAGAGCTTCGTATTGATTAAAGTAAGCAGAATCCTAATGCATACTTGACTGTTGGCAGAATCATATCACAGTCTTACTCCTTTCAAACCATGAGCAGCAGACCTCTCAGTGCTCTGAGGCAAATCCCATTGCTCCTATGAATGGCCACCTTTCCTTATGTCACTGCGTTCTTATGGTCATTACCCTCTTTGCTTTTCTGGACCAGTGTGCATTGCTGTTTTATAAAGTTTAAAGATCTGCAGCATCTCAGACAAAGTGGAAGTTCAGTCTGATAGAAAGCAGAGTATTTTTCTGCAGAAGCTTGTACAAATAAATTGTAGGCAATTGGGTTACAGAAAGAACACCAAAGCTTTTGAAATGTCACACTAGCAAAGCTTTTTTTCATGTAACATGGTTACTACAGATTATACACTATACCTCTATAGGCAGAGATTATGTGTCTGTTTATATCTGTATCTGTCTATAAATCTCTACCTGTAATATATATCTGTATGGTATTAAAAAAAATATTAAGAACGCAAGGAAATGTATAAAGTATTTGTGCTACTCATGCTTGTTATCTATCAAAGATTATATTTGGAAATCTCATTTACTAAGAAAGGAAGAGGTGCCTGGTCCAAAAAAATCATGGATTCTATAGTGTTATTAGTCTGATGGCACATATGGCTCCTACCTCCTGCTAAATCCTCTCATCAGCAAGAACTACCTGCCCAACCTTGTGATTTACTGGAACTATCACCCTTCTCACCTGTTCACTGCTAACATTTCCTCTTGTTCCTTATATTCCAGCCACTTTTTCCTCTCAAGTTAGACTCAAGGCCCAGTCTGACAAATAGAGCAATTTTAATTCACAGTAACAGTTCTCAAACCATGCTTAGATTGAGGTCAGTGGCTTCTAAATGAGAACTTGGGTCACTTAGAGCTGGTATAACCAGCTGTATGACTATGTATAAAGATATTACCTTCTTTTCTAAGCTTTGTTCTTATACATTAATAAATCATTAGAATAATTATGTAGGGTATTTCAAAAGCTCTTGTAAACTAGAAAACTTCTGAAATGTAAATGGATTAATCACAGCAAGATACTTTATTTTAAACAGATATGATCACTTCTGATTTCCACATATATTTCCTTTATGATGTCTTTGCCAATATCAGTCCTATTATAATTTCTTTCACCAATATGACTGCAGAAAAGCTGGATGTTTGTGTTATTTCAGGAGACATTAGTAGATGGAAAAGATCCAGAAGGTGCTTGTAAAATCTAGGTAATCACTGAACATATTAAAGACAATTTTGCAAAATATGCATTAAGTCATAGATCAAAATAAAGTTAAAAATAAATGCCAACTTTTAATGTAAAGAACATTAGCGTTATAGAAACTATTTAAAGAATCTATTAGCTTCAATGTACTGATCATATGGTAAAGAGCATTATTTCTTGCTTCATCTTGTTTTTAGTAGTCGGATCAGCATCTAATTTTCACCATGCAAAGTGTTAACCATACTACCTAACTATTCTTGTTCATACCAACCTCTTGGCTTTGGGGAAGGGCTGCCAGTTTCATATGGCATCTGAAGCCAGAAAAACAGCACCATTGAGGGTCTTATCTTAACCAGCTAATGCCCCAGAGATGATACCGTGCTGTCATTGTATAAACTATCCATAGCAAGCATATGTCCCAGTGAATACACCTCCTTCAAGAAGCCTGGCCCTAGGAAGCGACACAAGGCTACACCTGCACCCACTGCTAAACACTACATTTTGTCCTGTGTGCCCAGGCAGAGTCTCTCCTGTCCAGATGTCCTACAGGCAGCCTTGCTGCAATATAGTCTGCAACAAAAAGTATTGTTCCCAGTGACATGCAAACACAGCTGTAGCCTTTGACTGTAGGAAGGATGACTACAGAAAATGTTATGGTATATATGTGTACCTTCAAACATTATACGGGGCCAGTCATTTGCTATGTTATCTTCACAGCCACATTGAAGGAGATGCAGAAGCACTTAGACCCTTGTGGTGACTGCACAAGAAGGCAGAAACCAGCAAAGGCTTTGAGGATATTTGCACCAAGACCACTGTGGTTTCTCCTGGAGAGCTTAGAGTTGTTGTGGACACATGGAGGACCCATACAAGCCCCCATGCTGTGCAGAGATGCCCAGTATATATTCTGGAGATCTGCTAATAGGCACATAATATTTTTTTTCCAAAGAAATGGCAACTGCTCCTGGGAGGTGGAGATACTTGAGCTTAAGAGCAACTAGTAGATCCATGGGATAGTGTCTCTTGCTCTCCTACATGACCTGTTTCTGATTACATTCTGTTGGATTTAGGATTGTGAGCCATCTAGAAAGCTGTCTGGAGGAGAGGAACCTGGGGGTATTGGTTGACAGCCAATTAAACATGAGCCAGCAGTGTGCCCAGGTGGCCAAGAAGGCCAATGGCATCTTGGCTTGCATCAGAAACGGCATGACCAGCAGGTCCAGGGAGGTTATCCTGTCTCTGTACTCAGCACTGGTGAGATCGCTCCTTGAAACCTGCATTCAGTTCTGGGCCTCTCACCATCTCACCACAAGAAGGATGTTGAGGCTCTGGAGCGAGTCCAGAGAAGAGCAACAAAGCTGGTGAAGGGACTGGAGAACAGGCCTTATGAGGAACAGCTGAGAGTGCTGGGGTTGTTTAGTCTGGAGAAGAGGAGGCTGAGGGGAGACCTCATTGCTCTCTACCACTACCTGAAAGGAGGTTGCAGAGAGGAGGGAGTTGGCCTCTTCTCCCAAGTGACAGGGGACAGGACAAGAGGGAATGGCCTCAAGCTCCACCAGGGGAGGATTAGGCTGAATGTTTGGAAAAAACTTTTCATGGGAAGGGTCATTGGGCACTGGCAGAGGCTGCCCAGGGAGGTGGTTGATTCACCTTCCCCGGTTTTTTTTAGGGAGGGGTGGATGAGGTGCTAAGAAACATGGTTTAGTGTTTGATAGGAATGGTTAGACTCATTGATCCAGTGGGTCTCTTCCAACCTGGTGATTCTATGATTCTGTGATATGATATTAAGTGAGGGTTTTTTATCCCATAGTAGATTCATTTATGTGCATTTCATAAGATCATGCTAACATTTAATTAAAGGCTAAATTTGTAAAATATTAACACATGAAGAAATGTTATTATACCTTTTCTTTGCAACAATCTCAAGTGGCAGAGAAGTTTTGTTTTCACACACAGACTTCCACAAAGTTCAGGGTTGTCAGAACCAACAGTGTTGGTTCAAACCATTCTAGTAATGACTATTTACAGAATTGGAGTGAGTCACAAAAAGAGCTTTCAAACCAAACTATAGCAATATATTTCTAGAAAGTAGTTCGTTTCTTTTCAATTGTCAGCTTCTCACTATGATCAAAAAAGGTTCAACAGTAGTAATTTGTACCACTCTTCATTTTCATCGGTTTCACAATTCATCAGTTTCAAACCTGAATAATACTATATCCCACTGCAAATGTTCCTGTAATCCTTCACTTCTCCAGTGACCCGATCTGCAGAACTACAGGGGAAAACCCCCCACTGTTCAGCTCTAAATATAAATCCTGCATGAAACAGATGTCTTCCTCTTTATCTTTTCCATTGCTTTGTTATTGCATTTAATGATCTGTCTTATGATTTCCCTTATTTTATTTCTTTTAATAACCAAGGAAGACCAGACAAATCCACTGCAATACACTCATCTCTTTGAAGTTCTCCTGCTTGATAATTATAGATAAAATAATGCTAAAGAGTATTTAAAAAAACAAGTTTAAGGGAGCAAATGTGCAATGTGTCTGTGGTATTATACTCCACTGCACCTTGCTTTTTATATAATCCTCCATCTTTTAATGTCACACAACATCTCTGAGACACCAATAAGTGTCTAATTTTATCATTATCAATTTATGGTGTAACTTCTGCATATTGCTGGAGATATTTCAAACGTTGACTATTTTTATTTTTAAAATACTATTTAAATAAAAAAAGAAATTTATACTTCTAGGATGTATGTCTCCTTCCCCAGTGCTCATCTCTTTAATTCTTGATTGATATACTCTTTAGGTCTGATTTCCAAAAGAATGGCAGGAACTTGAATGTCCTGTTGTCCTAGAAATGCCTGTCATTACCTTAGTTTTGTTGAAAGTCTCATTATATCCTATGGAGTCTTTCAAGGTGTTGGCTTCCTTATCAATACCAGAATTGTATCTGAGAATTATCTCCTACCTCTCTTCATTCTATGTGATGATAGGTTCTACAATAACATACAAGACTTCATCCATCAGAAAGGCCCTCAGCATGTATTACATCTGGACTTCAAATGTTTTATTTCCTGCACAGAATTATGGCCAAGTATTAAGCCAGACTTCATATTCTCTAAGTGCTGGGTAAGCTGAGAGGGGACTGAATTCAGAGGAGACGCACAAAGTCTGTTTGAAATGGAAATCAGTTCCAGCAAAAACTTCGTGGATGCAGCTGGCACTTCAGCACACTGTCTCTCCTCTTGTTTGGAGAATAGGGGTGCTGCAGCAAGCCATTTGTAAGTTCTTGAACTTGTGCAACTTAGTGTAATTCAGACATGAAATCTATATCTATATAACTTAGAGAAGCAAATTTTACTAGAGGGGATCCTTAAGGGATCCTGTTGTGAGGCTCTAATAGGCTAAATCTGCTCTTCTTTGTAACAGAGACCAGAGTCTACTGCCTGGCCCCACATAAGGTGCTGTGGCCACTTTGCATTGACTTTCCTAGGCTTTCTTCCACCCAAACCAGGATGATCACATCCAAAACCTTGTTCAGAACAATTGCTGGCATATGTTAATCCCTGAAATGTGCCCACCATGAGGAAGGAGTGCTGACAACTAGCACATACTACACAAATATTAGATAGGTAGCATAAGTTAATTTACCAGAATTGCATAATCTCTGCCACAGTTTGTCACGTATAGGACAAATTAGGGATGTTTAAAAAAGTACTAAAAATAAGAACTTCTCAAATATTTTCTAAATGGGAGATACGTAAGTCAAAGGAGTAATGGATAGCTCATGTTGGAATGGACAAAAGGAGATCATCTTTTCCAACTTCCTGCTCAAAACAGGGACAGCTTTTGGATTAAAACAGCTGCTCAGAGTTAGGTTTTGAGTTCAGCTGTATTTTGAAAACCCCACAGCCTCAACCATCAAAACCCGTGAAGCCGTCTCTTATCTAGTCTTTCTAGTCTCTCCTTGCTGGTCGGGTGCTCCAGCCCCTGACTGTTTTGGGGCCCTCTGCTGAACTTGAGACAGTTTATCAACCTCTTTCTTCTATCAGGGAGCAATAGAACTGAACGGTCTTCTAGGTATGACCTGCTAAGTGCTGAGCAGAGCAGGGATCATCCCTTATCACTTGCTTCCTACAAGCTAGTGGCTCTGTCCCCATTGATGCAACTTGAGAGGCTTACTGGCCATCTCTATTGCCAGGACACTGCTGGCTTTTTCCCAGCTTGCTGTCCAGCAGGTCCTGGGGCCATTTGACAGAGTTACTCCCCAGGCAGGCAGTCCCCAGACTGTGTGGCTGCCAGGGCTCATCCTCCCCATAGCAGAGCTTTGCTTCTGGTCCTGCTGAAGGTTGCTGGGCTCTGGGTGGTCCCTCCCCTTATCTTTTATGTCTCTGACCTAGGTGGGCAGCATATGCTCTTGCTCCAGTGATTCAGTTAATTTTGTTGAAAAAAAAATCCTTTTTTCTCCTTGAGATTCCTCTACTAAACTTTCTTCTTCTGTCTTCTCTTTTCTAGGTCTCTGTCATTTGTGGTGTAAATCCAACAATTGAGTAGTGCACTCCTCCAGATACTTTCCAGTTTTCACTATGCTTTGTTACCAGTGAGACTGTCTCCTAAGTCCCTGAGGTCATGAGGTATTTTCTACTGTTTCAAAATGTAGTCTGAGTTATTTATTACAATACAAAGGGGATTAATTGTCATGATTGAATAATCATTTAGATAAGAGGTAAAAAAAAGAATAAAAAGTTTTAAAGGCTATGGAAAATAGTCATCCAACTTTTGAAGGAAATTGTAGAAAGAGTGATTCTGGTCTTCTTGAATGTGCTTTTGCCATAATACAAGCCTTTCGTTTCTACTGTCGACATCTGCTCCTACAAGACCTGAAAGAAGATGTGTCTTTCAAGCTGGAAAACTGGTAGATTGGATTGGCAGTTTGTGAAAGCACAACATACAGAAGAAGGCAAGAGCTTGATATATTTGTTGACATTTCATCTTTGTTCTTGTATTTGTTAAATTGACAAATAACTGTGGAATGCAGCTGCATAAGGAAAACTTTCTAAAGAGCGCAGTGCACCAGTGTTGGAGACTGATGTTACACATAATGACAATTTCCCGGCTTTCTATGGTATTTCTCCTGTCTGAAACACTGTTCTGTATGTCGTTTTGCATAGCTTGTTTTTCTTTACCTCAAGTCCCCTTTCCCCCAGTTTTCTTATATAATAAAGCACTCTAAAATATGCTGCTTATATCGTTCTGTTTTCTTATACTGTCACTAGTGTCCTCCCTCCCACATGTATGCATCTTTAGCACACAGAATTTTAAAAGTGGGAGCAATATCTTTGAGGTCAACATCAAGTCATTCAATCTGCTTCCTTAAAGAGGGCCATTGTTAGCTGCACAAATATAGATGCATGTGAATAAAGGCACTAATGCTTCGTTATCACTGCAAGAGAATAATAGGTACTGTAATTTACATCCTCCCAACACTACCTATTTATCAAAATGTAATGTAATATTTAACATGCTGTTAGTCTATGTACACACATGTTTTATACATAACAACCTGTTATCTGTCAGCTTAAACCAGCACTGTACACTACAATTAGTTTTTTCCCCTGTAATTATTCTAACATATGTCTGGGCAAGCTCACTAAACTCAAGTTATATGCACTAGATATAAATTATGACAGAATAAGGCCATGAACTCCTTTAGTTTGGTATTTTGTATTATTTTACTTTCTCGAAATTTCAAGTACCTAAGAGAAATGGATTTTTAAGACGAAAAATCCATACATTTTTCTAAGCAGATGGCATAATACTTATAAATGCCTTCTTTACATTCTTACTCAAGAGGAATGAAATGAGCCATCCTGCAGGGTAGAATATGGATCAATATGTGTTTTCAACAGCTACTGGTTTTATTTCTGCTGAAGTCAGTAGGTGTTTTTCCACTCATTTGCAAGAATGCAAGACCAGGTCTGTGTAGCTAGAATTCTTACCAGTCCTGTCTATCTCCCTTTTAGATGCACAAATACTCCAGAAATCTTGAAATTCCATTGCCTGTGAATAAACTGTACTCAGAAATGTGGAGTTCCTCCATAATCTGAAAGTTCTGCCATCACACAAATTCCTTCTGGTTCTCCCATTCAAATGGCAGCTCTTGCAAATAATTTAAGTAAAATTATTTTTTTAAGCAGTAGCTTTTTCCTTGCTCCTGATGGTATTAGCATTTGATTTTGTTATGGTAATTACATAAAGAGTTTTTCAGCCCTCTGTACCTCTTTTGTACAAAGAACTACAGTGAACAGACTATTTGTGTGCTTTGTAGAAATGAAACATGGTAAAGTGAGGGGTGAATTGTAATGGGTTATTCTTTCCACCTTGCCTGGGACCTTCTGCATGAGCAGAAGGCATTCGTTTCTGACATCAGGTAAGCACACTGATATTCCAAAATACCCAGTTACCTCAAATTCAACAAACAGAAAAATTAAATTATTCAGATTAAAGGAGTGATTAAATAAAAAGAATGAAGAATGTGCATTATTTCAAAAGCCATTAGGTGGAAACAACCACAACTACACTGAGACCAATGGGACTGTTCTGTTCTGTAGATATGCTGTAATATACTGGCAAAGTCACTTTTACCTACGCTTTATAGTGGTTTCTTGTCTTTGAAAATGAATCCCCATTCCCACAGAGAGTTTCTAATATATTTTCTTAAGTTACACCAACTGTAGTCTAGCTGGTGAAAGGGACCTAGTGCATCCATTTCTTTCAGATCTCATCAGCAAGAAGCAAACTGATATACAATTCTACTTTCTTAAAGAAAATACTTTAATAATAAATGTGATCTTCATAGAGATACTACTTTTGAATTTTTAGGGACTTCAGAGATTAAATAATGATTATAATTAGACTTGTTCCCAATTTTCAACTGCTTTTACTTTGCAGACAATAGTGGTTGATTCAACCTTGGATGCACTCTCAGCATGGGGCAGCATTGAGATGCAATTATGCAAATATACTGTAAATTAGTGTACATTCCTTTGACATTCCAGATTTATATCTTAAATTACACTCCATTCAAAAAGCTAAATATATTTCCGTGTGGTTTTGTCCAGTTAGCATGATGTGTTAGGGTATATTTTATCTGTGCGGACTTTTTGCGGAAATATAGCAATTTTTATCTCTTTGATAAACAGGTCTGGATACTTTCTTATAAAAACATTTCATTTTCATTTCCAATTTCAGATCACCTTGCTGGGACTCTATTTGTTCTCTTATAGACAAGGATGTTAGACTGACCAGTCCTTTCTCCTGTGCAGTAAATAATTTGGAACAGAGACTGTAATTTACTCAATATCTACATCATTCTCAAAATAATGTATACTCAAGTTGATCAAATTCTAGTTGCTATCACAATGTGTATCTTAAAACAGGTCTGTGCTTCTTATCAAGGCAGATATTAGCCAGGAGTCATGGAAAGCCAATTTAATACTGGCTTGGATGAGTATATACACCACATAGTTCAAAGTTACAGTCATCAAATGTCTGGAAGAAAGTATATCAAATATCTAACTGGTCAGTTAAAACAGCTCAAATTGCACCTATCAGACACTTGCAATGAATTGCTCATGAATAAGCAGTAGGCTAAGAATTACTGACAGAAGCTATACGGAGAGGAGTTTGGAAAAAAAACAGGGAGAAAAAAATCATAATCTTTCAATGACAGTTCACAAACAGAGAGATGACATTTGGCAAACAGATAATTCAACATGAATTACTCACTTAAGACTAGCAGTAATACCTAGCAATTATGTAGTGCTTTACACATTCAGTGGATTGTACAAACTGACATTAATTAAGTTGAACTGCTTCTTCTTGTCTACTGTTTGCTTTAAAATTCTGCTTAGTAAAAAACTTAGTTTGGCACATAGATTTCACACAGACTGACTTTGCTTCTAGCAAAGTCTCTGTCTTTAGATGTAAAATCAAATACATAGAAAGAAACAAGGTTAAAATCTGAGGTAAAACAAGGCTAGGTTGTCAGCATATAGTACACCATAAATTAGGAATGATGCACAGTTGTTGTGATAAGCCTAGGGATGGACTTGAGATTTTTTCAGTTACTGTCTTTATTACTGAAAGGAGAAGGAGAAAGAGTAAGGATTTAGCTGCTGATCTGGTACCAGTTGAAACCTGTGACAGCTGATTCAGTGAAACTGGCTGGTGCAGAGCCCATACTCCTTATGATGCTCATCTCCATTACTGAAGAGGAAGAAGCACTACTAGCACTGCTGGAAATATTTACAGATTATTTAGCACATGAAATATGTGCCAAAACCCTTCAGAGGGACAGGAGAGAAAAGGCCTTTGCATGGCATTTTTCTTCCTTCTCCCTGCCTTCTTTCTCACTGTATACATAGAAGTTATTCAGGACTATATATGAAAAAGCAAAAGCAAAAGCGTAGAACTAAAGCTGGAGTACAATCTGTTGGAATAAAACAGAAGACTAATAGGCTTGGATCAACCTCATAATTAAAGGCAGTATTTTCTACATTTCTCCTAAAAGTTTTATGAAATTAATTTCATAAATATTGGCAAATAATCTACTCTCTCTGTTCAGACAGATGAAAAAAGCTTGAAGTTGAATAGTCTGAAAGAAATATGTATTGAAATAACATAGGGCACCCAGCACATGTATAATCAACATTTTAAAGCATGCCTTGACTAGAATAGAAGTTAGAAATTATTCTTAATGTACTCGAGAGACATCATTTCAGTTTATAGAGGTGTTACATATTCTAAAGAGACAAAGAAAAATAAATTAACCCCAGTGTTTTGGGTTGGTGGGGTTAGAAGTCAAACTCATTAGTGCAGTCATAAGACATTTGCTTATCTGTACACCAGCCTTCTGTGGCTAAACAAACCTCCAGAGTATCCCCTGGTTCATTTCTCCACCAGTGTCAGTGGTGCCACATGCATAGAATTCAATATTGTCCTAGTTACTCAGCACTGGTGAGTAATCAATGTGCCCACTAGCCACTCACTCATATGTAAGAAAATCAAATGGTTCAGAGTCTTTGATCTCATTGCGTTTCACTGGTTGTGTAATTTATAGGGCTGATAATTGAAAGTGGTACAGGTTCCCTGAGTTAAATTCTCTGCTCATTTTATAATGTGCTTTGATAAATTAAGTAGGTCGGTAAGTGTAATTACAGTTCTGTTTTTCGATTTTTTTTCTCTCTCTTTTTAGGATTATATTTAGATATACTGGCAGCACAATTTTAAAAACATCTTTTCGTTAACTACCATATGCCAAGTCTCTCCCAAAGCTCAAATTTTAGGGACAAACTCTTAGAAAATGTGTAAATTTTTGACAGACAACCACCTGTCATGTATTCGAATGTGTGCTTTATAAATTGCACGTACTTTTTATGATTACAGAAAACCAACACTCATAATAAACATTCAAGGTTCATTAATAATCGATAGCTTCATCTTTTCCTGAAAGTTTTGATGTTCAGATAGGAGGGAGTACATTCATGGCAGTGTTCAAGACAAGTGCAAACCAAGTCTGACTACATCTACATTAATAAACTCTTCTACCTTGAGAAGCAAATCCTGGCTCTGCAGCTCTGAATAGTAACGAGAATGTTTTGTGTTTTCAAAGTGATAATAAAGTGAGATAGTCTGAAAATAAAGTGAAATCTGTACTGCAGTCTATGAGAGCACTGTCTGCAGGGCCCAACGCCAAACCCACGTGTGTCTTGCTTGCCCCGCAGTCGGTCCTGAGGATGTGTGCTTGTCTTTACGGGCAGAGGGCCTGCTGGCATCATGTCAGAAGTCTGCCCCGGGCTGAAGAAGCCTGTCTTGGCACCATCAATTTTGTGTTTTCTGCCTGGTGTAAACACTGAAGCAAACTACAGTGCCAATTGTGCCTTGGTCTTGTACTGAAGGAAACAAGTTTACTCATTCAGCAAGGAGCCTGGAAAGACCCTGGCATACCTGCACTAGGAATAAACAGTGAGTGAGGTTGGGGAGCTCACCTGCTTAACAGTTTAGAAGCCTGTTAGAATATCATGTGGTCGCGCTGATGAAGGGCTCTAAATACTACCACAGTCAAATACATAATTAAGTATCAACCATGCCACAATTTCCATGACTTTACGAGCTTGTAGAGCTTCTAATCCTCATCTGTATGTTGTAAAGAACAAGTTTTTGTCACCTGCTATGTAAGATCATGGGTTTGATATGATTCTTATTGAAGCACATTGTGTTCACATTTCTTTCTATAGCGTTTTCCTTTACATTTTAAATAAGTTCAGGAGAAAATGGAGAAAAATGGAGAAGGATACTGCACCTACAAAAAGTCCCTATCAACATTCAGGTGCTCCCTAGAGATCTGCCCCTCAAGTGCTAACCAGTCACCGTACCCTTTGATCGAGAGCTGTTTCAGCCTGCTGCTTTCACAAATATTAAGAGCATTTAAAATGACAAAAATTAAAACTTTGACTCGTACACACGTTTTTTTAAACTGCTGCTTAATATTTACTTAATTTTCATAATAGTATTTAGTGCATTCACTTCTTTGGATGGGTCTGTAACCATAGCAACAGTATCATCATCTCATAACACATTCTTTAAAACCACATTCTGGAAACGATGCGTTGTTCCAACTTGTATTGTTTACTCTGATGCTTTTGATAAGAAATTATGGAACCTACTCTGCTGTTGCTCCAAAAAAGATACTCTGCAATTTGGTAGCCCCTTCCAAACAAAATGATTTTCATATATCATTAAGTGGTCTTTTTTTTTTATTAAAGTCTGCATTCCCACTAAGGTGAGGAAACTAAGTCATAAACATATTAGCTGACTTGTCTGCTCTCAGGCAGAATGAATGGGCAAAAAGAAGCACCAGTACACATTTTCTGCACTTCCAGGGAAAACACTCACTACTCATCTCTTCATCATCTGAGCAATGAGGTGTCATCTAGACCTTAAGAAGAGAAGAGAAGAGAAGAGAAGAGAAGAGAAGAGAAGAGAAGAGAAGAGAAGAGAAGAGAAGAGAAGAGAAGAGAAGAGAAGAGAAGAGAAGAGAAGAGAAGAGAAAGAAAAGAAAAGAAAAGAAAAGAAAAGAAAAGAAAAGAAAAGAAAAGAAAAGAAAAGAAAAGAAAAGAAAAGAAAAGAAAAGAAAAGAAAAGAAAAGAAAAGAAAAGAAAAGAAAAGAAAAGAAAAGAAAAGAAAAGAAAAGAAAAGACAAGACAAGACCTAAGAGGTTTTCCTTTAAAAATCATGGTGAAGCAGAATAATTCCAGAGGTCTGACTTTAGTGCAGCTTGGGTAAAAAATAATTCCAACATCTAGGTCATTTGCCATAAAACACACTCAGAAAGCCAGTGTGGGATTTCTCTTGCTTGCACTGCTATTTGTTTACAGTAACTGTTGAATTTCAAATTTATGCTGATTTGAGAGCAGAACTTGACCTCTTGTTTTCATGCAAACATCTACCACATGAAATAAAGAAAAAAGCAGTAAGAAAATATGAAAGAAGCCAAATAGTTTCTCAACAGCGTTATTTTCATAGTTCCTTGTGAGGCCTCTTTGAAAGGTGCAATTGTTCTGCTTTTTGTGAAAAATGGCATATTTTTGCCTTTACACTTTAACACCTATTCCCATTACAACAGAATGGTAAACATTTTTAATGATGATATGTTTTCACTGATTATTCAACAAATGTACTCAATGTCAAGTTAGAGGAAATGAGGCATGAAGTACTGCAGGCAGAGTTCATATAATGCACCACAGAGACTTGAGAGCAGCTGCTGAAAGCCATTGTGCTGAAATTTCACTTTGGAAAAGGTACACTTCACTACAATAGGATATAATGTTTCTAAAGAATTGTTCAGAGCCTTTTGTGTAAACTATTTACATCTCCATTGGGTAAATAATTTCATTTAAAAATATCTAGTTGGATGAAATGCCACAGATATTTGTATGATTGGTGTTTGGACTTGAAAATGTGGAAATACAATAACTATATTCATTATAGAGGCTGCAGATTGTCCTTGGTTCTCCCTGCTTTGGAAACAAAGCATGTAGGATAAGATAGCCAAAGATGTCTTGCAGGATAATGCACCTATTTAGTTTGAGCCTGGCAGCAAAACGCTTTTTTCGTCACAAAGTTTTGGCAATGAGAGGCTACAGTGATGGCTTCTGTGCGAAGCTGCTAGAAGCTTCCCCTGTGTCTGACAGAGTCAATGCCAACTGGGTCTGAGACAGATCTGCTGCTGGCCAAGGCCAAGCCCATCAGCATCAATGGTAGCACCTCTGGAATAGTACATGCATAAGAAGGGGGGAAAAACTTGTGCATCAGCAACTCTAATCAGAGAGATGTGTGAGAATATGTGAGACCAACTGCTCTGCGGACACCAAGTTCAGTGAAGAAGGAGAGGGAGGAGCTGTTTTAAGCACCAGAGCAGAGGCTCTCCTGTATCCCGTAGCGTAGACCACGGTGAAGCAGGCTGTTCCCCTGCAGCCTATGGAGGTTAGCAGAGGAGCAAACATCTACCTGCAGCCAGTAGAGGAACCCACACCAGAGCAGGTGGATGCTTGAAGAAGTGCCTTTCAGTAGCCCATGCTGGAGCAGGCACCTGGCAGGACTGGTGGAGCCATGGAGAGTGGAGCCCATGCTGGAGCTTGTTTGCTGACAGGATTTGTGACCCTGTGGGGGACCCTTGCTGGAACAGCCTTTTCCTGAAGGACTACACCCTATGGAAAGGACCCACACTGGAGCACTTTGTGAAGAACAACAGCCCTTGAAAAAGGACCAGGCAAACTGAGGAAAACTGAGAACTGTCTCTCGTGGGAGGGACCCTATGCTGGACTAGAGGAAAAGTGTGAGGAAACTGGCCCCTGGGGAGGAAAGAGCAGCAGAGACAGTGTGTGATGAAGTGACCCCAACCCCCATTCCTCATCCCACTGTACAACTGTGAGGGGAGGAGGTAGAGAAAATCACGAGTAATGTTAAGCCATTGAAAAAGGAAGAGGTGGAGGGAATGTGCTTTAAGATTTGGTTTTATTTTTCATTGTCATTCTCTGATTTGAAGCATAATAACTGAAATTAAATTTTCCACAACTCAGATCTGTTTCACCTGTGTCGATAATTGTTCTATGATCTCTTGCTGTCTTTATCTTGACCCACAAACTTTTCATTATACTTTCTCTCCCTTGTCCCGCTGAGGAAAGGAGGGATACAGCAGCTTTGGTGGGCACCTGGCATCCAGTCAAGGTCAACCCACCACAACACCCTTGTAAATATTTTCTTTTTGTGTAATTAATCCTTCTTTAGTGCCATTGATTTTAACGGGACATGAGGATGTGTTTCTATTTTTGTGTTGCCAGATTTAGAAAGTAGCACAACGATGTCATTTTTATACCAATATACCTTCTGGCAATGCTGAGCATGGACTGTTAAATGCCATTTCTGATGGCTCATGCATATAACTGTAGTCATTCTTTTGCCTTGCTTTTCCTTTGATACTTTGGCCTTTCAAATTCCTTACAATTTTTCTGCTCTTCTGAGCCACTGACTTCCCATCTAACCCTCACTGACTCCAACTTTTCTCTCTCTCATATTAGGCAACCTGCTTCCTGTCACCTTAATTTTTTAATCTCTTTATTCTACTTCTGTTCATGCATGGAGCTTATCAGAATTCTTTGGGGGGTGGGGTGGGTGTGGGAATTAGTTTACTGACAAGAAGAATGGTTTTAGAGCTGTGGATGCCATGGCATTCGGGAATACTGAACTAAAGAATAAGAATACAAAGGACCATAATATGTGAATGAAGGGTGAAGTGGCTAAGTGAATATCAAAGAAGGGAAAGAAACTCTATGAAATTTACCTTTCCCTTCTTCTTTTTCTGTTTAAATAAACTATAGAAGGGTAACTCCACTTAGTGGAATACTGTCATCACAGTCAACAAGCAGTAATGCACTCCAGCACTTTCCACAGAGCTGCTCTGTAGAGGGATGGGTCACTTCGTCTCTGGGTTTCATCTGCTGATAGCAGAAAAGTAGGAAGACTCAGAAACAATCCTAGCTGGATGCAGCTCTTTCCCAGCTTTTCCTCTGGGCTCCTTGCCTGGCCAACCTCCAGTCCATTGCCCCCAGCTTCTTGTCCAGCTTGTTTCTCCCTTATTCCCATGTTTTTTATACCACACTGTTCCCGGCCACGTAAGCTCTCTCTTTCCTTGTGCTCTGCCCTATGTCTTTTCTCTTTTCTCCATTAAATATTCTCTGGGAACCAGTAGTACATCGCATTGAAATAGCTCCATGCAGCTCCCTTTCCCTGCATCACTTTTAAGTTTCCTCATCCAGCAAATCTTTCCTCATGGCAGAACTACCCTTTGTTGACAGTTACACGGATATATTTCACTTTCCCAACAAGCATAACTTGAAAACAATAATTTTCATTATTCTTATTTACTGATGTTTTTTAATCTTGTGGCTCAGGTTGTACTTAATGTTAAGGCAGATATCTAGTATGGCAAATGCTAGCCCTTTCAGTAAAAATTTACCAGATTAGAAACTCTTGTACTATAACAGATGGTGTCTGGCAATCTTAATTTTAAGCATAACAACTTTAATAATAATAATAATACCACCAGCAGTCACTCATAATACATATATTTTCCTTGAATGTTATGGAATATTTCCCTGTAATATTCTTTTGAAATTGTATTATCTTTTCTCTCTATGAGTAAATTATAACTGACACTACAATTTATCATTTCAGAATAGCACCGTGACATTACATTTTTAAAGGCTGTTTTTATTCAGATCACATTATGGGACAGAACCTTCACAATAGAAAAGATCATGTAGTTTGTCTTTCAAGGTCAGTGAAATTACAGAGGAACAAGCAAATCTGGTCTACCGTTGAGAGACTTATTAGAACTGTATGCCATAGCTCTGTTTAAAGATCTTCATTACATTCTTAAATGTTCTTCTGTTTCGACCAATGTCTCTTCTCTCTGTCTCTTGCCTTTACAACTCTAACAGATACTAGTAGAGGAAGAGTTTGCAACTGCTATTCATCAACTCAGAGGAAAAAAGTGAAGATAGAATGTAGAATTAAAAAATGTCTGCTGGATTTAGTGTTGAAATTAAATATATGTGGATTTTGGTTTTATGTTTTTGGGGGACTGACCAGAAAAATGTTAGTGTGCATTCTATGATATTAATGCAGAGGTAATAATTTTCAATATTTCTCACAATTTAGGAGACAGTTTCCCAGAACTGTGAAGAAATTTAGAGACTGTGTTTACAGTATTAAGTACTCCATTGTTAAATTACTGGAAGAGATATAAAGATATCTTCAAAGCTAGAAGTAGAAGTACGATTTTTTATCTTCACTTTATCTGCAAGGTATATAGATGTTGGCAAAAATATGTACATAAATGAGGTATTATAAAGCTTTGCTAATGTGTAATCAAAACCTTCAAGAATAAATACCAAATCCTGTAATGATTTTCCTTCCTTTTCTTCAGAAATTTTTATTCATAAAAGCTTTTATATAGCTTCCCAAATCAAATTAATACCCCACAGTAATACTGAATGCAGCATATTTTCCCAAAGTCTAATTTAACGCATAATTTGCAGAAAAAATCAGGGCTCTTCTTATAGGATATTTTGCTGAAATTACTACACATGAATCAAAGCGAAGGTATCAGAATAGTTTCAGTGAATCTCCTGTTTGCTTAATGTTTGCATGTTGTGCATAACTGATTCACTCTAGTGTGCCCTGGAGAATTGTGAAATCCAAAAGAGGAACTGTTCTCTGTTGAAACAGCATTCATGAAAATAAAATTGCATTGAGGGGAAAAAAAATAGGTCTGGTAATTATCATGGGGCTACTGCAAGTAGATCTATTATTTCCAATATTTAGTAATTAGCATTTTTATTACTGTACCATTATATACATCATTAGGTTATTTATTAAAGAGATGTAAGAGTTTTTAAACTTTTATGGCTATGGTTTGATGCAGTAGAGAATTGCTTTACTGCAAAAGCCACTCCAATCTTTTTTTTTTTTTTCTTCTGGTTTTCATCACTCATTCTTAAAGGAGTCAAAAGTGATGAACCCAATAAAACTGAATTTAATGTATCTTTCTAGACACACAGGTATCATTACCATGACATTACAGTGTGTTGTTCTTGTCATCTTTTTACATTTATAGTTAATACAATGCAAAACTAAGCTATTCATTACCTCTATATCCCTACAAGAATGTCTGGAGTTCTTAGAAGTTTTGTTTGGAAACCCATCTTCGAAAGATGCTCAGTAGGAATCACACGTTCTCTAGTATCCTCATACATTGACAGAAGCCCATGCCCTCTGAAAATGTTATAAAACAGGGCACATGGCAAAGTCTACACATATTTCAACACAGTCTGAGAGAAGCATCAAGTTCTTTAGGACTGTTTTTCACTCTAATGCTGCCATTGTGTATTCTGTTTGTTGTTTGGTAAATATTTGATTGTTTGTAATAACAGTGTGTCAGTTCTCATTGAACAAAAATGTTAGAAGAATTGCATGAACTATGGTCATTTTCCAAATAGCATTTGGCAAGTATTTCTGTATTACGGTGTTTTGCCCACAACTGGATTTGCTGCTCAAGCTAACAGCTGTTTATTTATTAGTGGTGGAAGACGCATGAAATTCTATTTGTATGCTATGGAATATTTCTGACTTATTGAACAGCACAATCACAGTAGCAGCATCAACTAACATCTACATTTGATTTCTATTGTTGTTCTTGGCTTATCTTTCAAGCCTAATGCAGCAACACAGTTGAACAATTCACTGCTCTCTATAGTTATGTCCAGGCATGCTGCAGCACTCAAATGATTGCCTTCTAGGAGTGAATTTTTTCCCTTTTGCAAGGGGAGTGAGTTGGCAAAGTTTGTTATCGCTTTAGCCTAACTTACTTAGACATAAATATTCTTGAGAAAGCATAATAGCTTGGAAAACAGAAGTGTAACCCGCATCTCACAGACAGAGCACATAACTGCAGAATCCACTCATAAGGGACAACCTCCTTTCCAGTATTTAAATATTGACCAGATTTCCAAGTCATCGTAAATATAGAACTTATCATTATTTATGATCTCTACTAAAATTAAGCCTAAATGGGCTGTAGATACATATTCAGGTCTTTCTGAAGGTCTTTATCTAGGGAAAAAAGCAATATAGTAATTTGTAATAGCAGAAAATTACAATTAAGTTCTGAAATACAGAGCTTAGGCTTTGTCTTTTACATGTACTTAGTATTTATTATCATAGACATATGCTATAGAGTAGAATTTGACTTGCATTGAACAGAATACATGTACCATTTTATATAAGGACTTTTTTCCTATGGTGTTTTTTAAAATCCCATTTGAATTTAATGAATAACCATATAAAAATAATAAAGCAAATAACCTGATACAGTTATTAGGTTCTTTTGAATAGAGTGCACTAGAGTGCCATAAGCTGGGAAAGAATTTAAAGAGATTATGGATTGAAATTAAGAATCCCTATCTGACAGATCCCTCTGGAGGTTGGAAACGGAAAACAAACAAGAAGCCATGTGGCCAGAAGATGATCCCCTGACAAACAATTAGAGACTATATGGGTCAGAAAAGGAGAAGAGTGGCAAAATTAAAAATATTCAGTGCTACAAGATAACTGAGATGCTGATGGAAACAAGTATTGTATCCCTTCACACTGCTAATGTTCCAGCTCTTCAGTTTTAGAAATGCCATTTATATTTTAAAGGCAGATATCCCCTGATCTGGTCGAATATTTGCCAGTGATTCTCTGGCACATAGCTGATGTGTAGTAACTGTTTCATGTGCTACGTCAGCAATGCCCAACCTTCCAAGTTCAGCTGCTCAAGCTACTGCAGAGATGGGGGAGCACAGTATATGCCGGCTCTCCTACTGCCTCCCCATGAGGACACTCAAACTGTATGTCAGCAGTGGCCTTGGTGCTTCCTTAAGTAGTGAATTGGCTATATACACGATAATGTTTTCCATGACTGCACAAATGGTTTTGGGAAAGATGGTATCTGGCAGGTGTAAGGTATGCATAGGGACCAAGTGAGTTTTCCCACGGCAACATCCAATTCTGACTCATTTTTATCTCCAGATCCCTTGTTTATCTCTCTTCTTGTATGCCCAGCAAGTGGTCTGAATTAGACAGCAGAAATGATCCCTCTGGTACTTGCACAAGACAGACTGGAAATGGAGGAACTGCATGACTTCACTCCATATTCAATGCTGTCACATATTAAGTACAGTGTACTCTGGGGCAATTATCCTGGAAACCCTGACAACTTTTTTCAAAAACTACCAAGCTAATATTAGTGCTTTGACCACTCTCATGAAGAAGGAACTATCTCAGGAGGAAAAATGTCATTGAAGGAGAAGTACTGGTATTATAGCTTTAGGGAGAGGCTGTAGATGTGGGTCAAAGTGACTAAGGTTGGCAGATTTTTATAGTATAGGAAGAAACGGCATTTGCTACTGAAGTCATGAGTTTATAGGAAAAGAGAAGAATCTTATAGTCTCTAGCTCTTGAGATTCTAACAAATGTGAATTCTGTCTGAGGACCTCAAATGCATTTAAATTATTGCTAAATTAATTCTGCTAACAATCCCAGCTGAAGTTAGAAGGCTACAGAGAATGAAAATAGGTTTTTTTCCACTTACTCTAAAAGTATACTTGCTGAATTAGAACACTTGATGTAAGATAGATTCCACAGAATAAATTAGCGATGTGCTGGATGGAAGTTGGAGCAATGTTTTCTAGTTGAAAGGGACTCAGAAAATAGCAATGCGTATTTATAGAAGAGGAGTTTCCAAAAAGAACAAGAAAACAGTGTAAGAAAATCAAAGAATACAACTGTTTTGAAGCAAACTGATGCATCAAAGCTGTATTTGCTATTTAGGTAACCTCTGTGTTTTCACAGTGTTTTCTATTTCTCTGATTTTTTCTTTCACGATTTGTCACAGGTATGGTTTTTTTTTAAATTAGTTTTTTTCCCCTTACCATACAACAGTTTGTCAGCTATCCTACATGTAAATGATACTTTGACCAGCATCCCTAGTACTACATTACTCAGAAGAAAAGATAACTGGAGAAGTGTTTTCTTTCTAAACTTCCCAATCATACACTAGTCTGTAAAAAAAAAAGATAGACTGAAAACTGAGTTGAGAGTGAAGTTAGAAAAGGAAAAAGACAAAAAAAGAAAAACTTCTTAGAGCATCTCCACTTCCTTGGTAAATGAATGGGATTTTTGTCCAAACCAAAAGGTTCACTGACTGTTCAAGATATAACAGCTGATGAATCACAAAGGTTGTTGATGAATACCACCAGAAATACAGATTTTCAGTTGTTCATGCTTTTTTTCTACACAGAATGAAGTTCAAAACCACCGGACTACTTATCAATTTACCCTTTTTTAACCACACTTCATTTCATTTTCATTTGTTGTCATGCTGAGATCTGTTTAGGGTATTTCATGTAAAAATAAACTGGCTTGTCTCAAAGGTAATTTTTTGTGCAAATAAATCATAAAGAAAATCTAAGACTTTATTATTTCTGTTATTATAACAAACTAATTACACTGAATTTTGATTGAAGATTTCATAAGCTACTGTAGATTTTCAAAACTGTTATCATTGCTACATGCTAATTATACCTAATATGTCACCAGTTTTGCAAAATTTACTCTGTATCTTAGTTACTTCCCTTTTCCAAAGCCTCTGTTAATGCAACTGCCAGACTGCCTACAACATCTCTGTGAAATTCTGTGGAGGGAATAATGGATCTCTGTAAAAGAGAGGTGAGTATATAACCCTGGTTGTTATGCCCACTCAGGATTTAGAACTCTTTTTCCATGACTTGATTATCAGTCCTGGAAAGGAAAGTGATGTGTTCACACTGTTGGTTGCAAACATCCCACGTAGTTGCGAATAGCAAATGGAAAAATCAGTTTAACTGTAACTTCATTCTGTCATAGTTGGACTTTTCCTGTTTCAGGGCTAACTTGTTCACAGGTGGCCTGGGGAAAATTTCCAGGGCAGACATAATCAAAGGAAAAACAAGTATGTCTTAAATGTCTCCCGTGTGGCTAATGAAGGATCTGATTGACCTGAGAATTACAGCATTTGTCATGCAGTTTTATGCCTGAGCTCTTATGTGGAGGAGGCAATGGTGTCTCCACCCTGAGAAGTTTCACTGGTGTAATTCACTGGAGCAGCTCCACTTAGCCTAAGTAGATACATCTTACAAAACTTTGTTAGTTAGTCTAGGCTTCATAATGCAGTCCCTCGTGTGGCATAATTGGAAGGACTGCTGGACAATAGGCATGTGTTGTAAATCACTGAGTCAGGTTCCCAAGTGCAGAAAGTTATGAACAACCTGGAAATATAAAAGGAACAGAAAGAATACTACAAGGAAAATTCATTTATATTCTGAAAACATAGTCAGGATGCAGCAAGACATCAGAAAATGACCAGGCAGAAGAAAAGCATCACTCAAAGATAAAGGAAGTGAGCATATCATTTGATGGAACTTTAAGAGACAGATCTCTCAAGGGCTCTATGGAATATGTTTGTAAAGGAACAGAAAGCATAAAAATGCAATGCCATGGAATAGAACTTAGATGACAAGTAAAGAGCCAGTGACAGGACAGATACAGGACTGAAAATAGCTGTAGACTGAAAGAGAAGGAATGGTAAAGAAAAACAAAGCTATTGAAAGAAAGAGCAGAACTTATGACTCAGCTGTTGCACAAACTCTTTGTGTAAAATCATAGGTGCTAGACAGATGATGAAACTATTTTATAGATTTTGGAATCTTATAAAGAGGACTTGTCTCATGGAAAGGGCAGCAGGTGAAGTACTCCAGAGCTGACCTCTGGTTGCTGAGATGGCTCATTCAAGCTATAGGTAGCTACATATAACCACGGGTAACTGAAAATGCTTTAGTCTGGTCATCAGAGAATCTTCAGCTGGTTACTACCTCTCCACTTTCCCTAGACCTTCTCTACGTGCACCTTTTGTTTGGCATAGTTATGTTCCTCAGTGAGCATAAGATGTTCTCTGAAAGTGGAAAAGTGCAACTACACTTTAGGGAAATCTGGTAAAGGCAGAAAACACAGAAAGGCCTTTTCACCTGAGCATTCAGATACTGACAAAGTCTTTGTGGTAGAACAGAACAATTTGCAAAATGCTTTTGAGGCTACTCACTGTATGGCAAAATGTTAGTGGTATCAGAATGCTTCATTAGGAACTTTGAAGAACATCCCTATTACAATAATTTCAATTATACGTTGTGTATACACACGTACATATAGAAAAGAACAGCAAACAGTATTTTTTATGGAAGAGTAGAAGGAGGAAAAATTCAATCAAGAAAGATCAGAACTCTCTATAAGATATAAAACCTTCAGTTTTGTGCTTAGTGACTTCAAGGAACTGAGGGGAGGATGCAATGAAGTGCACTGCTGAAACTCCTCATAATCTACAACTTTCAGTAGTTAGAGTATGAAAAAGATTGTTTGGATCATCCTGCTAATAAAGCAGCATTGGTAATGTATCTTCGCTGGTATCAAAATTCATTCTCTGAAGATGATGGTAGTATAATGGTACAAATTGTAAGTGCCATGAGTGTCTCTAAATAGAGCAGTAACTATGCACTAAGAAATGTTGTGGCTAGAAACAACAAGCACATACGAATGGAGCTCATTCCTGCCTGCTTGACATTCATTCAGACAGGAGGGAAATGGGAAAAAAAAATCTTGAGAGGATGTAATTTTTCTATTTCTCTGTAATAAGAAATTTTTCTCATCAGTTTCTGAAGTATATTACAGGCATTCTCTAAGTTAAGGACTGTAATTTCCACCATGTACCTGTGAGGAAAACAGAAAATTGGACTTCTCAGTGAAGGAAGAAAGCCTTCCACTACCATTTTAGAGTATCTCCACAGCCAAAGTGTTCTTTACTCTAACAGCAGACATTGAAAAATTCTATTACTTAAATTTCTGTTGAGCAGAGCTCTTTGCAGATGTAAGTACAAGCTCAGTGATAGCTTCCCCAGTCAGGTAAGTAATCCAAAAAAGTATGCGAGATGACCAGGAATATGCAATCCAATTTCCAACAGTATGGGTCAACAGAAAGTGTTGTCACCCCAAGCAAATGTAAAGAAATGGTGGTTTCAGATACAGGAAAGGCTTAAGTTTTCACGACATTCCTGTAAACACAGGAACCGTAAACCTACAGTTGAATCTCAAACACTAAAATAAGTGCACAGATAGAGAATATAAAGAATCAGCTGTCAGAACATGACTAGAATCGCATCTAGTTTGCTTTGTTCATTTTTTGCATTAGTAGTTTAAATGACAGTTCTTAGTATTAAAACATATCAGTTCAGGCAGCTATTAATATCCTCTGAGATTTAGAAGCAATTACATTTAAAAATGGAATTACAGAAGATGTATAAACAGGAATGATGTTTTAAAGAAATTAAACAAAAACCTTAGTTGCAAATTCAGTCATGTGGCTGAGAAGAGGAATAAACCTTTGTAAAATAAATTCTCACTGATGTGAAAAACTAATAATCTGAAATCTTATTGCATAAATTAATTTCTTATTTCTAACCGTTAAACACTTGCCTGATGATCACTTGCTGTCACTTTTAGAATTGTAGGTTTCACCAGAAAAATCGAGTGTGTCCAATAAGTTGCATTACTTACTATGTGTCTGTGACAACCGCAACAGGGACTAACTACTAATTTAGACTGTGGTCCTAACACAGACTGTGGCCATATCATTGCAGGTTCCTTTCAGTAATTTCATGGTAATAAATAATGACAATACACATTTGTTATTCTAAATGAGGCTGAGAACTGTCTTGGTCTCTTCTTTGGTCAGGTATTCTTGCATTGCAATCCGTGATAAGAAAGATTATCTCACCTGCTGCAAATGAAATTGTCCATTGTTTTTACTTGTCTACTCTAGATGAAAATTAAAACCTATTTAGTTCTGTTCAATTCTTTCTTTATCAGTTCCTAACTAATATGAAACTTACTTGGGTTCAGATTTTGTTACAATCCCCAAATTAAAAGCATGTTAATTTTCTTAATCTTGGCTGGAATTATCAAGGAGATTTGCATGAAATGTAGAGCTTGCATTACATGTGGAGAAACATTTTGGCTGATTACAGAATGCTGATTTTATTGTGCCAAGATAGCCTAGCAGATACAAGAATACTTTTTCTATCAATATTTATCTTATTTTTTTATGAGAGTTCTCTTCAGTTGTATTTTCCCAATTATTATGTCTATATTTGAGAATCCTATGTGGCTTATTTAAGAAGACATTATAGTCTGTAGTATAAAGATCTTCTGAAGCAAATATGATTCTATGATTGTATGATTCTAAATGACACAAATGACGAGGATCATGAGGCAAAAAGGCACTAAGTATACAAACAGTTATATCACATGAATATATACTTTACTGACCTTAATCCTTAATGAATGACTTCACTTTTTTAATTGTTACAGTAATTATTTAGTTTGTAGTTCAGAAAGCTTATGGAAAATTGAGAAAAAGGAGCAGAAGGAATTGAACCTCTGTAAAAAGGTCTACAGCCTAACACCTTAACACTCAGCCATCTTACCTGTGACTATCATTACCCGATGACTATTCTCCACCAACCACAAAGATATCGGTACCCTATATCTTATCTTCGGTGCTTGAGCCAGCATAGTCGGTACAGCCCTAAGCCTACTCATCCGCGCAGAGCTCGGACAGCCAGGGACCCTACTAGGAGATGACCAAATCTACAACGTAATTGTTACCGCACATGCCTTTGTAATAATCTTCTTTATAGTCATAACAATTATAATTGGAGGATTCGGTAACTGACTCGTCCCACTTATAATTGGAGCCCCAGACATAGCATTTCCACGCATAAACAACATAAGCTTCTGACTTCTTCCCCCCTCCTTCCTTCTCTTACTAGCATCATCCACAGTAGAAGCAGGAGCAGGAACTGGTTGGACTGTATACCCCCCTCTAGCCGGCAACCTAGCCCACGCCGGAGCTTCAGTAGATCTCACCATCTTCTCCCTTCACCTAGCAGGTATTTCATCAATCCTGGGGGCAATTAACTTCATTAC
Organism: Coccyzus lansbergi; assembly: GCA_033558105.1. Lineage (NCBI taxonomy): Eukaryota > Metazoa > Chordata > Aves > Cuculiformes > Coccyzidae > Coccyzus > Coccyzus lansbergi. The sequence continues at coordinate 2,319,916 of JAUMJK010000347.1, forward strand.
AACAACCATTAACATAAAACCCCCAGCCTTATCCCAATATCAAACACCCTTATTCATATGGTCAGTACTCATTACCGCCATTCTACTCTTACTATCCCTACCAGTTCTCGCCACTGGTATTACTATAGTACTAACAGACCGCAACCTAAATACCACATTCTTCTATCCCGCTGGAGGAGGTGACCCAGTATTATACCAACACTTATTCTGATTCTTCGGCCATCCAGAAGTTTACATCCTAATCCTCCCAGGGTTCGGGATCATCTCTCACGTAGTGGCATATTACTCAGGCAAAAAAGAACCATTCGGTTACATAGGAATAGTCTGAGCTATGCTATCCATTGGATTCCTAGGATTTATCGTATGAGCTCACCACATGTTCACTGTGGGGATAGATGTAGGCACATGAGCCTACTTCACATCAGCCACAATAATCATCGCAATCCCAACTGGTATCAAAGTGTTCAGCTGACTAGCCACACTTCATGGGGGAACTATCAAATAAGATCCTCCAATGCTATGAGTCCTAGGATTTATCTTCCTATTTACAATCGGAGGCCTAACCGGAATCGTACTAGCAAATTCTTCATTAGATATTGCCCTACATGACACATATTACGTAGTCGCCCATTTCCATTATGTGCTATCAATAGGAGCAGTATTCGCTATTCTAGCAGGATTCACTCACTGATTCCAATTATTCACCGGATTTACCTTACACCAAACATGAGCCAAAGCCCATTTTGGAGTAATATTCACCGGTGTAAATATAACATTTTTCCTGCAACACTTCCTAGGCTTAGCTGGTATGCCACGCCGATATTCAGATTATCCAGACGCTTACACCCTATGAAATACTATATCATCCATCGGTTCCCTAATTTCCATAACAGCCGTAATCATACTAATATTTATTATCTGAGAAGCCTTCGCATCAAAACGAAAAGTTCTGCAGTCAGAACTAACATCAACAAACATCGAATGAATTCACGGCTACCCACCCCCATACCACACCTTCGAAGAACCAGCCTTTGTCCAAGTTCAAGAAAGGAAGGAATCGAACCCTCATATGCTGGTTTCAAGCCAACCGCATCAAACCACTTATGCTTCTTTCTTATGGGATGTTAGTAAAACAATTACATAGCCTTGTCAAGGCTAAATTACAAGTGAAAACCCTGTACACCCCACATGGCTAACCACTTACAATTTGGGTTTCAAGATGCCTCATCCCCAATCATAGAAGAACTAGTTGAATTCCACGACCACGCCCTAATATTTGCATTAACTATCTGCAGTCTAGTCCTATACCTCCTAGCACTCATACTTATAGAGAAATTATCCTCCAACACCGTCGACGCCCAAGAAGTAGAACTAATCTGAACAATTTAAGTAATCTTTGTGTACAGTAACAAACAAAATTGCTCAAATATTAACAAATACTCTGAATAAATATTTTTAAAAATTGCTGTGAATTGATGGATTTCAAGAAAAAAAGTTAGCCTGCCATATACAATTTCTAATGTGACAAACATAGAATTAGACAAAAATGTTAACCTGATTTGTTTTCACATTTCTAATTACAATGCAATGTCAGAAGAATAGCGTGCTGTTTATTTAACTAGTATGTTGTTTATTTAACATCGTAGTTGAGTTTGGATTCTACACAGTTAAATTTTAAATATGAGTAAAAAATATTTGTCTGAATTTATTGAACAAAGAATTGGAATTTTTAAGTGTTCTCTGTGTTTATCATAGTATTCTAAATCATGAGGATTATTTCTTGCTTTTTTTTGGTAACAGTGCATTCTAGGTCTTATCTGTCACCTTTTATAAAAGGACATTGTCAAAGTTTTTGAGACTACTAAACAAATACTTTCTCAGACAGAAGCATAAATTACCACAGTGCTTACTCTTAACTATGAAGGAACAGAACTAATAGCCTCAAGGTCATCTACCTAAGCAGTCTGATTATTCTCTCTGTTACTGGGGTGTATCTGCTAAATTTTCCAATTTAGAACTTAATCTTGCATAACTGATTTCAACTAGAGATTTGCTTTTGATTTCTAAGAGATGTGCTGATGTCTTGAATGAAACGTAACCCCCAATTTGTTCTTTTTCTGACCTGAGATAGCCAGGGCTAGAAACAGAAATTAGAGCATCACTGAAGTCTTATTTCCAAGCCTGTAAGAACAGAAAAAGTGACCAGGAAAATGAGAACAACCACAATCACCAATCTCTATGTTTAAAGCCATCGGGGAAAAAAAAATCTTTAAAATTAGAACTTTGTCTATAATAATGATCATGTGAACAAACATCTCTTTACACCTTCTGCATTTCACTTCTGAGCAATTAGAATTGGATCCACTGCCTCTGCTTCACCAGGATAGCTGTACATATTGTGTTGACATAATAATAGTACTTTGGGTATTTTGGAACATTTACTTTTACTGTTAAGCCTGTTTGTTGAATTTACACTATGTAGTATCAGCACAGATGCTTTGTCCCAGCAGTCTTTGAAAGGAAATGTTAACGAGGCTTGCACATAGGCATGAAAGCAGGATCAGAACTCTAGGAAATACAAGGAAGCATGAAACTTCCTGAGAACTCGGCATAAAATGAGAGTTAATGATTGAGAAGCAACAACTGCTTGTTGCTTACTGAATACATAGCTCCAGGGTATTTCGCAATGCAATTTCACTGAACAAAAACCTACTAGAAGATAAGGAAAATGTACTATTTTTTTGATACCACTATAGGTACAGTCTTCCCTATGAAAGTACCTCTATGTGTGTGTTTGCTTTTTTCATTAGCAGAGGCATATTCATTACTCTACTTTTTCAGCAGGATGAGCTCTTTATTGCAGTATATCCTAGGAAAGTCAAACTATGAGCGGCACTTCAAAGCTGAACGATATCCTCATATCACAAATGAAGTCCTGAGCTTGGATGCACCTTTCAAATGGGAGATCAATGTAACAAATAATAAATCTAAAAGATTATCCTCTAGTCCAGTCACAACACATAAAATTCCTAGCCCACTACAGATTTTAATTCTGATGAAAGCAAGTTAAGGTGTAACAGTATTGTAAGGTAATAGCCTAACATAGCTACATTTACAATAGAGACATGTCCTTCCTGATGAACCAGAAATAACTCATGACTTCTGCAAGCAGTGTTAGGAATTTCAAAGTTCAAGCATATTCTTAAGAGAGTTAGAAACCTGGCATATAAGTTGAAAGAGTCTAGCTTTGCTTTTCTTTGCTAAGTGACCAAGAATTTCTTTTTGATTGAAAGGCTGCTGAACTGCTGTAGAATAGCAAATGGACAGCTGCTTTCCTGGTTGCAGATTTTACATTAAGATTACTTTTACATGAAGGGGAATAAAATCAGTTAATAGTACAGTACTTCTGTTTTACTTTATACCATACCTCACAAAGAGAAAATCTACAGTGAAAGAAAATATAGGCTGCAAAATTAACTACAGGAAGAAAAAGGAATTTAGGTTACCTGTATTTGAAGTTATCCTTCCCTTGTGTATATTAATTATTCTGCAGTCTAATTACATTATTGCCTAATACTTTTTTTCTCTTTAGACTGCAGACTTATTCATGGAGTGGAATGGATGTTACTTGTTGCCTAAGGATTTTTCAACATTTGGTTCAGCATGAGGTTTCGCATAGATTCAAACCATGTTATAAAAAAAGTGTTTTTAATTTCTACCTAGACTTTTCTAGTTACATTACATTATCTAAGTGCCTAACCAATATTAATGAAACTAGTTCCTAACTAGTGAGCTAAATGGTCTTATGGCTTCTTGTTTGCAAAGGGAAAGTGAGACGTAGCAACATCTGCCTGTGGCAAGTACTGTAGAAAATGTCAGCCAAAATGGTTAAAGGCTGGTGATGTCATGAGTTGCTAATTAGATGGTGTAGTGAAAGCATCTACAGAGTCTGCAAGAGAAATTGTGCTTTGTACTCTCTCTGATATTTTTCAGCATTCTAGAGTATTTTGGTAGCAATAACACTTCAGCCCAGCATTTCAAGAGTAATTATATAGTGCCTCTTATAAAGTACTGGAGTAATAGGATCAATGCCTAAAGCTACTGTAGCTTGTTTATTTGTGAGCTGTGATCTTGCAAGCAGAACAGGATCATGTTAGGCAAATATATCAAGGCAATTTCAGGAGAGGTTTCCAAGGAAATTTGAGATGCCACAGGGGATTTTAGGAGCATGCTTATTCTTCGGTGAAGGCTGCATAAAGCTTCAATATGTTAAGCAACTCCACCTTGCTGTGAATTTTCTGAGAGAGGAAATGATCATACCATGACTTTCATATTGGGCTTGTGGTGACATCTCTAGACAGATCACAAAGACTGTAAATTATTGTGTTACAAAACATTCCAAGTGTTACAGCAGTCAAAATAAATGAAAAATGTATCCAGGTATCTGACATACTCTTACCAAATAAAAAGGCATTTTCTTGTATATTTAAGTGTGTGCCTTTGTAGATGTAGAATTGACACACTGCTTCATACTGGAATTCCCAGAGAAAACTTGGTGATCATAAGGATTTTGTTCAGAAACAGAATATATTTAAAACAATTCAGAATAAAGTGAAAAAACCCCGGTGTTTGAACTGATACTTCCAGAAGTGTGCATATAAGAGTTAGTGCAAGAAGGTAGGAGTTACACGTATTCTGAGTGTGGCATTACTCTTTAGATATCAGTTCCTGTTACCTCTGCATTTCCATTGCCTGGATCACTATTATTGCACAAGGCTTCTCTGAAACCTAATATAAAGAGAACACTTTGAAATGGCAGAGGGAAAGGTATTCTATAAGCATCACAAATACTGAAAACTGTAAGATGCTATTGATGGTTTGCATATATATTCCTGGGTAAGAATTATGAGTTTGTTCCTTTTCCTTGTATTGTTTATATTTCCCCCAATGTGATCTTGGATTTTTATTTATTGTAGGGCATTTTATTTCTTTGATTTAAAGGAATGCTATATGTATTTATCTGCATGCAAATTTCTTATTCTGTTCTGGTGCCTAAAGCCTTCAATAACTGAAGTTGTAGTTTAAAATTTACAGTGTTATTTGTAAAGTAGTTTACCAGAAAGTAAACAAAAAAAAAATCTGGTATTCTCCAGCTTAAATCTAGAGCAAACAAAATTTAGGCTTCCTGGCTCTTAAACTTAAATCTACCTTCTAGGGTCTTACTGTAAATCTCATGCACCTTATTAATAACACCGGCCTGAATTAGTGGGATAAAGACGGTCGTAAAGCTTATCTCCTGCTCCACAGTTGTTAAGTTGTCAAATCAGGGCACTTAGGTTAAGATTAATTCTACTAAAATGCCTACTCCAGTTAATTCACAGAAACATTCTGCAATAGGACACATCAGACCAAACACCATATGTAGTTGTAGCAAAATGTGATTTTAAGGTAAGATATATGTGCTGCTCAGTTTTATGACTGGTTTGCTTTGAACCAGGCTGGAAGAACAAGAAATTCATGGCCCCAGCGCCTCTCTCCAGTGTCTGTGTTGCAATGATATCAGTTAAAACATATATACATTTACAGCCTACAAGAATTGTGATTAGCTCCCTATACATGGAAAAAATACAGTCTCTACAATGGCCTAATGATACAGATGGTCTTGAGATGACACATTAGAACAAAAGCATTTGAGAATTATCAGATGAAAATTAGAGATGTCTAAACTGCCCCTACAGTCCTCTTTCCCAAGAGAGATTAACCTCTATATATGAGGCTTTTACTAAGATTATTTCTCAGGCAAATTCTTTGGCATCAAAGATACTTTCTGATATCCTGTACCTTTGTCTTTTTTTCTGGTGTATTTAGCCCAGAAAATTTCAGTAAATGGTTCTGAAATGCCCTTATCAAGAAACACACAAAAATCTTTCTGAGATGAAGCGTAATCCAGTCAATAAAGATTAGAGCTCAGAATTAGGGAAGCTGGTTTCTGGCAATGACTGTTGTTATACAGTTACTGTGCATAATTTAGCTTCTTAAAGAGCATTATGAGCTGAGCAGGACCAGCTCTACTCATACTTAAGTCTTTGGATCAGTCTGAATGTGAGTCAAAGCTTGATGCTTAGAACATTAGAGCAATCCACTATATAACATGCACCAAAATATAATGAGTTCTGTGTATTTAAAATTTTATTACATTTCTATATTAACTCAGGAATTCCTACATATGCATTTTTGCTGATTATTTCCTTACCATATCATAGAGTATGAGCATGATCAAAGTGCTGAATATCTAGTCCCACAGGAGGATTTGATAATGCAGATGTCAATGACCTCTCAGAGTATTTATGCTAATGGTTTCCAATAATGGATCAGGGCTCAAGTTTTCTTTGTGTGCCAAAGCATGTCTGTGTCTTATGGTGCAGCAAACACAGTCTTATGCTCTCTTGACCTGTACAGGTCTAATCAAAACTATGCAGCTTTTACTTGGAAATGGAACAGTTGTAATTACTGTGACAATAGAACACAACAAATATAACATCTGAAGAACAGTTTTTTAAAAAAAAAAATTAAAAAAATCCCTAATGGCTTCAAACTTCTCTGTCAATCAGAAAACAAGGTGTTCCAATCTAGACAAACCCAGATGACATTTTAAATAACAAGCAGTTCAGCAATTTTTATTAATATACTATTGTACACACTGTAATTCATGACTACTGAGTTTGAATCAATTAGATCTATCAAAATACTACAAAACATGTTTCAAAATACACCATTTTGGGACAGCCCCTGTATTCTGTTTAAGAACTGTAAGATATATATAAAAATGCTTTTGGGTTTCCAGTCTGCTAAGTGATTATTTTGTGTGACTTATTGAACCTGAACTGATTTACCACAGTTTCACTTACCTGCAGCTTGTCAAAGAATCTTTTGGACTACAAATCCCACTTTTCTTGAAATCCAAGAGAACAGAGTTTCATAGACCTTCTTTAATTTTATTTTCCTATTACAATACAAAGGTATCACAGAAGAAGAACAGGTATACATCAGAAAATCCAGAAAAAGTGGCCTTTTCCTGTCACCTTAATATGAAAACTGAAGTCTGTAACTGAATATATCTCTTTAATCAGCTGGACAGAAAAAGATGGTATACAAATAGCTGGAAAACAAGAAAGACCAAAGTGAATTTCAGGGAAGAAGGATTGTATGCCCAAAAGGCTTTGCTGCAAACATGACTGAGTGCAGAACTAATGTGGGTTGTTAGCAGATTTGCCAAACGTGTGTGCAAATCCTATTTTTGGATTAAATGACTCATGTTAGCTACACTCAAGCCAATTAACTCTCTGAGTACAACAGAAATGACTTAAATGTAAACATGCCCTTCAAAGAATGCTCTGTGTGATTTGCTATTATTTTTGATTTTTTTTTAATTAGGCAAATGATCTGCAAGTAGAACTAGCACGAGACATAAACAGTTGCTTTGGGAGGCTGTTGACACAAGGTAGTGGACGTGTCCTTGCCTATGACCACATGTAGCTAGGTCAGGCTTCATGCCAGATAGCTCAGCAAGTGCCACAGCAACTCAGAATTTAAACTGCTATTATCTTCTTCCACCAGGAATGAAAAGATGAGGCTATATTACCCAAATAATATTAGTCAGGAGAATACAGCTCTCTCTAATTGCTTATGTTCGATACCATCACCTGTACTTCATATCAGGATCTTGTCACCGTGTCAATCCATTTCCTTTTCTATGTTGAACTAGAAATTACATGAGAGGTGTGAGAAGTTGCAACAAGAGGCCAAGTGTCTTCCTCAAGGTACCTTTCAGGCAGACCCCAAACCTCACATGACAGGCTAGAAATTAGAAGCTAAATTGCTTACTAAAAAAACTATAATTACTTTGTACTAGAAATGTTTCCATTTATCTCTTGGGTATGATAATAATTTATTAGAAATCAAACGATTTGATCTCCTGTATTTACAAACATATCTACCTCTGTCAGTATCCTGCTATAGAGAAAGAAATCAGAGGGAAGACAGACAAGTATGTACTGTAATGGACAGCATGTGCTTCTGTAGCTAAACTAACAAAGCATAAAATATAAATGATTGGCTTCACTTCTCAGAAAGATAGATCTATTGAAGTCTGGCTCTGTTTTCTTAAGCACATAACTGGCCCAGTTTTAAACTCTTTATTTCAGATACAGCTGACTAACAGGATTGACTTAGCTTTGTGCTAACAGTCCAACATAAACCACAGGAAACCTATCAGAATTAACTTTAAGTCTTTCTGGCAACAAGAAATTGCAGTTTCCTTACTGCAAGAGGTGTTGCACTTAGTTGCATTCAGAAGTGATCACAAGTCCCCAGCCTCTCAATTTCCTAAACCGACCTCTAATTCCAATTTTATTCTTATCACAGTGTGTAATTCTCACTTTACGAATAATCAAGCCCTGCAGGATGCAGAGAATGAGTTACTGAAGTGATGCAGAGTTCAAAGAAGGCAAGACAAATGTAAGACCTGATGCAAGTAAGGGCAAGTGACTTTTCCTTAGTTGGAACAGATGACTATAAGGCTCTAACCATCATAATATTATGGAGTGCACCTGGAACGTTTGGGAAGATCCTGATATGGGGCTGTGGTTCAGGTTAGAATTTCTAGAAGTAGCTTTTGAGAAGATATAGCAAACAATGCTAAGTACAGCAATGTTGTATCCCTTCACCATTTAGTTATATGACATGTAAACATCCCTGGGCTATAAAGTATGACACAGTTTAAAACCGGTGTTAGGAATTAGGACCATAGCATTTAGAAATTATGTTTAGTGTTAAACATCAGATAAAAACTGGAGGAAGCTGTTGCTGGCAGATTTTGCCTTAGACTTCACTTTAGGAGAGGACCATGTTCTCTGATATGCCATTAGGAATAAAAATAAGTTACAGGCTAAAGAACGTATGGTTTGCAAAACCTCATTGAAAGTACCTCTGAACCAGACTCCTAATGTTACCAGCTCTCAGAATTGTATGTGGTTTATGGTAGCTCATCATTCCATTTCCAGTCTTAATCCTGACTCAAATCCTGCTCTTTTCATCATAAGTCAACCCGTCTGAGACTGTCTTGAATCACTTCACACAGAAACCACTACCCTTCCAGAAGCTGCAACAGCATGATATTTTTTTCTGTGAATTAGTATTGAACCATTAAATTTTATCCTTAATCGATCATTTGCCAGGATATGTTGGAGGTTTCCAACAAAAATAAATATTGTTTCTTGCCAATGCTACCACCTCCACATCTGTAATCATGTGTTTAGCATGAAGGCAAAGCTGTTTGTTAATACTTTCAAAAGGATTAGCAGACTATTTTAATAAAAGTACAGGTGCTGTATTGTTCACAAAATTTTAGTCATTACAATCTGCCTATTTGATATTCCCTGCTGTAGCTGTTCACTTTCCAGCAGTGTTGTAGACACTTTTCTGTCAGAGATCATGACTGTTATATTTCATGGAGAATTCTGAACTACTACTGTGATTTGTGATAAAATGCTCTATCTATAAGTAGATTTATATAAGTGAACTATACCATTCCAATTAACTGTTGGTTTTGTGGTTTGGGGTATAAGTTTGCTAAGGACACTGTCAGCCTCTGGCCTGGACAGACGCACACTCTCCTGGGTAGAAAACTGGTTGGATGGCCGGGCCCAGAGAGTGGTGCTAAATGGTGTTAAGTCCAGCTGGAGGTCAGTGACAAGTGGGGTTCCCCAGGGCTCAGTGCTAGGTCCAGTCCTGTTCAATGTCTTCATCAATGACCTGGATGAAGGCATTGAGGGTACCCTTAGCAAGTTTGCAGATGACACAAAGCTGTGTGCAAGTGTTGATCTGCTGGAGGGTAGGGAGGCTCTGCAAAGGGACCTAAACAGGCTGGACTGCTGGGCAGTGTCCAACGGCATGAGGTTTAACACGGCCAAATGCCAGGTCCTGCACTTGGGGCACAACAACCCTATGCAGAACTACAGACTGGGAGAAGCCTGGCTGGAAAACTGCCAGGAGGAGAGGGACCTGGGAGTGTTGGTCGACAGCCGACTGAACATGAGCCAGCAGTGTGCCCAGGTGGCCAAGAAGGCCAATGGCATCCTGACTTGTATCAGAAATGGTGTGACCAGCAGGTCCAGGGAGGTGATTCTCCCTCTGTACTCAGCACTGGTGAGACCTCTCCTTGAATACTGTGTCCAGTTCTGGGCCCCTCAGCACAAGAAGGATGTTGAGGCTCTGGAGCGAGTCCAGAGAAGAGCGATGAGACTGGTGAAGGGGCTGGAGAACAGACCCTATGAGGAGCGGCTGAGAGGGCTGGGGTTGTTTAGTCTGCAGAAGAGGAGGCTGAGAGGAGACCTCATTACTCTCTACAAGTACCTGAAAGGGGGTTGTAGAGAGGAGGGAGCTGGCCTCTTCTCCCAAATGACAGGGGACAGGATAAGAGAGAATGGCCTCAAGCTCCGCCAGGGGAGATTTTGGCTGGAGATTAGGAGGAGGTTTTTCACAGAAAGGGTCACTGGGCATTGGAATAGGCTGCCCAGGTTGGTGGCTGATTCACCTTCCCTGGAGGTGTTTAAGACACGGGTGAATGTGGTCTTGAGGGACTTGGTTTAGTGTTAGATAGGAATGGTTGGACTAGAAGATCCGATGGGTCCCTTCCAACCTGGTTGTTCTATGATTCTATGATTCTATGATTCTAAGTTTAAAGCTTGACTGGCAAGATGCTTTTTCCTCTAACTATTGCTTTGTCATTGAATCTTGACTGTATGCTCCATCAAGCCTCTAGTTTATTAAAGTATTTTCTTGCCTGTGATGGTATGTGAGAATACCACAGCAAAAAAAGAGATAGACATAGATGCTACCATTACACTTCAGGCTAAAGCTGTTAGAAAATGGAATCAAGAATTACTGGAAAATATATTTTTTTATAAAACAGAACAATCAGGAAGAAAAAAAGGAGTAGGATTAGACAGTTTCACATATTTCCTATACAGAAATAAAAATTTTCAAATTTTCTCTGCACAAACCATGGTTAGCAGTTTTGCGTTTTGCAAAGTATCGTAACCAGCAGAATTCAAGAGTGGAACTTAACATTGGTTCTCAAAAGCTTGCTTTATTTAAGAGAAATGATCCATACACATATGCTAACTGGAATTTGAAATACCCAAAGTAATACTGACACACACTACTGTGCATTACACAACTTTTAAAAGCACTTTTACTTTTCTGAAACCCCAAATTTTAGCTATGCTAAATCCAAACATGGGAAGAATCAAAACACCTAGAGATATTTGAACACTTGTGAGAAAACACCTGCAGAGAGTTCTGTGTATTTATTGTTACTGATGTGGCCTGCAATCAGAACATCACTCAAGGACTCATTCTGTCACAACATTTACCATCAAACAGATAATGCTTACTTATAGCTAACAGCCAGAGAGATAGCACTGGCACAAATAGATGACTTACGTGAGAACTGAATGTAGTAACTTAAATTTTTTTTTTCACTTTGCACACTGCAAAAGTTCTAACAGGTCAGCAGTTTAAATGGCATTCAAAATGTATGCTAAAAATACCAACTAGGTGCTACAGAACGAAACAGTAATTTTATTCATTGTCTTGCCCCTTCTGGTCCTTGACTCAGCTGTGTAATACGTTCAGATCAGTATGTCCTATTCTACAAATTCTTTGCATTTAGCTCCCTAGTTTCAGAATATTCTGAAAAGAAAAAAAAATCCTTTCCTGAAATGTTTCTTTTTGGTTCTTTGCAGGGAACACCCGATTACTTCCCAGTGGGACCTGATAACAGCCCATGCAGTTACCAAGATCCTAGCTACTTCACCTTTGGAGGACTCCTCCTGTAACAAATATAGCACAGAATCATTTAAAGAAACTAGACTAATTTATTTTTAGTCTTAGAAACTGAGTATTTAAGAACATGCTGAATCATATTATTCTGTCTTGATTCACAGTAGTACTACACCTTACAGTTACACAACTACAACTTGGGAATTTTGAAAATAAAATAGAAAAAAATAGTTTTTTTCTGTATAGTACTTCTTGCTTTCCTGTAGTGTCTGTAGAACCATTGCTTGTTGGTCCCCTACATCATCTTTCACTCCTCTACTTGCAACAGTGAAAATTCCAGGTGGCTGCAGCAATGGGCAGAGGAAAGATGAAGTTATTTGTTATTGATAGCTAGCAAAGGACTGGAGACCAGACTAGAGTAAAATCTGTGGATGGTTCTGGGCAGCTAAATAATGGTCTGAAGGCAATAGTTGCGTTGCACACTTGTAGTTGCCAACTTCCTAATATTTAATATGTGGTTTAAAATTAGACTAGCTACAGGAACTTACTCTACCTTTTATTATAAAGATAACTGTCAGTTATAAGGGAAGCTTCGGGCGACGGGTGGGATATGTCAGTACTTGCCCTCTGATGGTCCTGAAAGGGTCTCACACTCTTCTGCTCCTGAAGAATTTATGAATTTGACCTTAGCAAGACAGAGCACACATTCTTCATCCTAAATGACTGAAAGCAGGAGGACATTCAGAAAGACAAAGTACTACTACCACACGAATACTGCAGTCCTTGTGCTAGCCTGCCAGTAGCACTGCGGTTGTCAGCAGAGCCGACAGTGAAACTGAACAGAAACATTTAGAAGGACACAAAATAAAGCTTTTAAAAAGCTAACATCTGGATACAGTTAAAGGAAAAAAATCACTGCTGTGACTGACATGTGGACTGACAACCTGCCAAAAACTACCTATTAAGCAGCAAGACTTAGTGATTCTGTTGCTCAACTGGACATGGAGGGATGTCAAATAATCACACATTCACATTTATCAGCTAGATGAAGACTGCAGCGTTGGGTCAATGTGCAGCAGGCAGCACCTTGCACAACCAGCTGGGAGTGGCTCTATGAAGGTCATAGTCCTGCTCTCTGCTTGGTGCTACATCAGAGCACTTGCTAACCTGCTTCCTGCTGCTGCCAGGGGAGGTTGGAGGTAGTAGCTGCGACCAAGGCTGGAGGTGGCCCCGGCAAGCAGCAGCAGGACACCCAATATCCCAGGGTACTCCTCATCTCAGTTTTGTACTTTCCCCTCATCTTATATTCCCTTCCAAGGTAGCAGCAGTGCAAGTGCCTCCCTAGCTACTGGTAGCATGATGAAGTAAAATTCAATAAGCCTGAAGCTAACTCTGGGAGGATTGTAAAGGGCTCAGGCATTACCATAATAACTGTAAAAGGGAGCTATAGGAGAAAAATGAAGCAAGTTCCATCATTCAAGATATTATTTTGTGTACGCTGGTATGGCAATTTCTTCACCGTCTGCTGTCACCCATCCAGTTTGTGCACACATATTTGGGGCATTCACATAGCTCATTAGGCATGCAAAACTATATGCTGGTTACAAAATACCCCTTTGAATTTATAGCTGAATATGTGTTTAACTATCTCTCTGTACTTTTGTCCCAAGTCTGTCAGTCGTCAGGAGGCAATGCCCTTAACATATTTTAACTTTTTGTCAGCCTTGATTTGGTCAGGCAGTTGGATTAGATGGGTGTTATAAGTCCTTTCCAACTAAAACAGTCTATTCTGTCTAAAAGACTTTAAGCAGCAGTGGTAGTAATTCTTTGAAGTCAATGTGAATTTTTTGTATTCACTAGAATCAAGATGACAAGCTCAGTCATTTTCAGAGAAGACAAAAGCACAGTAAACTTGATTAATGCTGCAGATTTTTCATATGAAAAATCTGTTTATTTTACTTTGGTTAACAAATAAAGCAGGAAGCCTCTGCTGTCACATGAAATAATTACATCAACAAAACAAGAGTTCTCTGTCTGAATTTTATTTTAAGCAGTGAATGGAAAAGAGGAGTTGATTATTTGATGGTCATAATATTGGCTTGGAGAGACCAATTCAGCCCACGTCCTGATGAGTGTACAAGTGACCAAAATTTATGTGTGGAGGAAGATTATAGAACTGTTGGAAAGCTAATGCATATTATGGTACATGACAGATTTATTACCTTAAATTCCCTTGCATTCCCCTATTTTGAAAGTTAAAAGTCTAGTAATGCTTTTATGAACATAGCATTAAATGATCCATAAAGATATTACACTTATATCAGAATGTATGGTTGGTCCTCCATGTACGTGGCTGAAAGTCAAAGCTGCACAGCAAACAGAAGAGATGTTTCCTGCTGGTGCGAGATGCAGGCATTTATTACATTGCTACAAAGTCCCATTAATTCTGGGAAGCAGTTTGCCATCCTTAGCATCTGCACAGCAAACATATTACCAAGAAAGAAGGTGACAGAGAAACAGCAGAAACTGTTAACACTGAAATATCCTCAAAACAAGAGGCAAGCTACAGAGAGTTACTCCCTAGAACATCCCATCAGAATTTGTATGGCTTTTTGTGGAAAGTGTCTCAGAATACTTCAAGACCTAGAATAGCCCTACAGGTTCCCTGCTTTCCTTCTGCTCAAAATAACAACATTCTCCTTTGGTGCAATTCATTTTTCCTTATGTGAATTAGTTTCCTTGCATTCATAGCTCATCTTAGACTGATCTGCTATTCCTCTCTTTTCTTTTTTTTGTGTGCTTTTTGTGTGTGTGCAATATTTTTCTTTTCTCCTCATGTAGCCTGTAACTTCCCCATTACCTGAACAGCTGTTGTTCTTTCCATCCCTGTCTGCCACACCTTGATGATTCCTGGCACTCACCTTAATTTTTCTAGTCTTGGTTATCGGAAATCTGTAAAAAAGCCCAGCTCTGAGCAGGGCTTAAGGCTCCCTCATATGTCATTTGTCCATTTGTTTCATCCCTCCCTTCTCCAAGGCTTTTTTGTTAAGTAAGATAAAACCTGGGCTTTAAGATGAGAAATGACCATGATTTTCTTGACTTTTCTTGTCCACGGTCTTCATTTCAATGATTTACTGCTTGAAGTCTCCTTCAATTTTCCTCACCCATTTCCATAATAGTGTATTTGATTTTTTTTCCAAAAGGACTCTTCACAGCTGCCAGTTTTCCCAACCTTAGATACTTAGTATTCATTATAAGCCTCCTGACCAGGTTTCCTTGAAAACCAGCAGGATTTTTTCTCATGTCAAATAGAAGACAAGTCTTAAAATAAATCCTACATGTTCTAGTATTTTCTTCAGAGAAATATAATTAGGTCACCTTATCTACCCTCCTCCACTCCTCCAAATAGGAAAAGGAGTTTGGTCATTAATTTCTTATTTAGACACTAAAATGTGGCACGCATTGCAAAGTTTTATCATCAAGGTGGTTTCATTGTACATAAAATAAAAATCATATGAAACAAGATCATGAAACCATCAAGGGTGTATTTTGAACCCTTTTCACTGTTACTAAATCCAACAGTAAAAAAACCAAAAAAAACCGCACTAAAATTGAAGAAGGTAAAGCAGCACAGATGTCAAAATTTTGTGTCCATTATTCAGTTGGCAAAGGAGCTTTAAACTAGTACAACCAAGAGGAGAAATTTTAAGAATAGCAATGTGTGCTGTAGTCATAGTGAATTAAAATGAATGTGCAGTTATGCATCCAATGGGGATTTAAAGAAAAACAAAACAAACTAATACACTTTACAGATATTTCAGAAGATAAAACCATTTAAGGGGAAAAATTGAATTCAGTCTCTGAGCTGATATGACAACTGCGGTGAAGTATACTCACCATAAATAAAAATAGAAAACTTATAAGTACATAAATGAATCAAGAGCTTCCTAAAACATATGCCCTACAGCATTTGCTTCCAGCAGTTTTGACACGTGTCCCTCAGTATGTGAATCAAAGAGATAAGCTTGAAATTATTTGCCTTGGAGAGAAGGAAAACACAAAACAAGAAAAGAGAGAGAAAGATTTTCTTTGCAATATCTGTTTCTTGCTTTCAGAACACTGAATAAACTGTTTTATGTAAATGTCAGCTAGCTGGACAATATAGTTCCCATGTGCTGTTTCTCCATCTTCCATGTTTGCAAATAATAATACTCTCATGATGAGAAAGAGGAGAAAACAAACCAGTTAGCACTTTGGATACCAGGAGTGAAAATCTTCCATTCTTGAGAAGAAACAATCAAAAGCTGCTAAAAAACCTACTTTCTTTAATGAATGTGTTAACAAGTACTATTTAGTTTTCTTAAACAAAAACAGATAGGTTCATTTCATAAGACTTGTCACTACAGGTTACTGACATCAATAAATTAACATGATCTTTTTCACCACTTCTCATCGACCTCATATCTCGTAGTGGTAGATATATGAATTCTAATAGAGATTATTCCTTTCATACCTCCCACACAGTAGATGTTTCAAATGCAACAAAAAGTAACAATTCACATAATAGATTACAAAATGAAGTACACCTTCCTAATTGTATTGTCAAAAAATTACTTCTGTAAAAATAAAAAAAGACTTAAGATGTAGAAATTATTTATAACATTAATAATAATATATCATTTAGAGTTTCCTGCATTACTAGTCTTTCTGGCACAGTTCAGCTGCACTTCCATTACACCTCACATACTCCATTTGGACTCACATAGGATGTGAAGCATGGGACCTCTCATCTGTAGCACATAGATAATGTAATGAAATTGAAGGCAAAAAGAAAGGGACACAGATGGACAGTCACTGTAAAAATGATACAGCGTTTATTTGTGAACTATAAAATCCTTTCTAAAACCACACTAATATATCATACTTCTATACACAAAAGTATACATTCACATGCAATTAAAATATGTTGTTCTCTGTTATTTTGTTAATTTGTTAAGCTGCAATAAGTTGTTAAATATATCTTGCCTCATTTCAGACAAAACATCCCACAGTCTAATAAAATAATGGCAAAGACATTTAGTCACACAACTGAAGTGTTTGTCATCTGTGCTTGCCAACAGCAAATCCCACACCAGCTAAAGGCAGACAAACAGCCTTCCCTTCCACTGTGCTCTGGCAGGTGCCAAAAATCAAACTTGGAAAGATCATATGTAGAAAATTTTTGGGGAGTTCAAGACAAATTTGAGGCATATGGTCACTGTACTACATACAGTTATATATCATTCATTGTTTAACAGAGAAAATATTATTTTTCTATCTTTTATGTTCTAGTTTTCCCCTACCAATGCCTCCTATTGAAATTTTGAGGTCAAATGTGACCATTACTCTTTACAGGATGATGATTTTTTTAATGATTAGGCCCTAATCCAGGTCCAATTAAAGTCAATGAAAAGACTCTAATAGCTACATTGAACCAGGCATAGTGCCAGCACTTCCAGACTGTACAAAAGCCCTAAACAAAGGAGCTTTTTGTACAGAAAATCCCACATTCACTAATCCAGCTATCTACATCCAGTAAAGTGGTAGCCAGATATATGCAAACTGCCATAAACTTTCTGACAGACACTGACCGGTAAGAACAATGAGCAGGTTCACTGGAAAACTTCTGAAAACAGAATGAAACAAAGTATAAAACTACATTTTAGCCCTTCGTGAATATAAATTTTATTGTCTGGGTTCTTGGTAAGAAATGTTTGTCAATCTCCATTTGCAAGCAGTAGGTTAAACTGCTAGACAGAAGTAGAACTTTATTAGGGAACAGAGATGAAAGGGAAACTCAGTAACAACAAATAACTTGGAAAACCAAACAACCCAAAATGTGCAAGACCATCATGCCACAGAATATGAGTGAAAACAGATGTAATGACCATTCACTACACTCAGCAGTACCTTACATGTTTTCTAATGTCTAGCTGTGGATGAAACCAACTGATGAGCAGAAGGACCTGCTCTCCCAAGGGCAGGAGGTAGCAGGGATCCCAGTTTGGGAATACTGCTGTCCACCCCTCCGTCAGTGGTCAGCATTCGCTAGGAAGTGGAAGTGACAGTGAAGTTGCTGTTTTGGGCTTCTAATCTTGATGGATATACTGTCTGCTACCCCTTTTTCTTGTCAATATTGTTTGCCGTTACCTATTCCTATTAGACTGTTCTCTGGAGACTTAAGGTTCTGACCAGAACTGGTGAGTCAGATCAAAGCAAACCCCTGCAGCTTCCCATTTTTTTTTTTATAAGGGATGACTCATTCCCCAACCCCCCCCCTCCCTCACTCACCCCCCAAAAAAGAAAGGAAAAAATAATTATTTCTGTACAGAATTGACAGGATGTGAAAAGTCTCTGTCATTACTCCCTTCCTGTGATACTGTCAGTGATCTCTACTTTGTTATGCTGCAAAGAGTGATGGTCTTGGGGTGAATACAGTGCTCTAGGATGGAAGAAATTTTGACAGTAATTCCTGGTTTGGCATCAGGTCAAACGTTTATATTGCTCACATAATCTAGCACTCATGTCATTATGTCTTTTGAAACCACTAATTATAAGACAGAGGCTATATTCTGTTGGGTTGGTGCAGATCAGAAGAATAGGAACTTGCTCTTGCTCACCTAAGACTTCACTATCGTAACTCTATAATGAAACAAATAAAATCGTCTACACCTTTCATCTAGTATTAGAGTCCTTAAATAACTGTAGGTGCTCCAAAAGCTCTTCTGGTTTCTAACAGTTAATTGAGATTATATGCAGGGTCATCTCTCCAGAACAGGTTGTTGCCAGAGATTCTGTATTTGTTAGCAGAATGAAAAAGATAAAAAACCCCTTAGTTTGAGTTGTAGGTTTTGATTTAGATGGGGTGTCTTTTTTCCCTTTTTTTTTCACCCGCCAGAAAAAAATCCCATTGAATGTCTTTGTGAATCTCTAGAATAAATTATTGCAGCACTTTAAATGTAGAGAGCAGAACTTTTGTTTGCTATGCCAACTGCACTACAAAGGTTTTAGAAGAGTAGGTGCTATATTAAGTCCGCATCACAGTGTTTGTTGTGCATTTGCCAGGTCCAATTAAGCACAATTTATTAAGGCTGGCAACAATCAACTTGTTTCATCTGCTTGTTGAAAGGCCTGATCCATATTTTCTGTGAGAAAATTAATGGTTGGCCTGACTCAGAATACTGATCACCACTTCAGGTAAACAGTAAAAGATAAAGAAAGCTGAAGAGACTGGGACTCTCTGTGCAGTTTATTATCCTATATGAAAAGTATTGCAGTTAATACTATATTTATAAATATATATATATATATATATATATATATATGTATAAATTTTAGAGAGGTAAAATAAGCAATAATAGGACAAGACATAATCTTCATGCACCACATAAAATCGGCAAAAACTTGCTGTTTTCTATGAGCTGGAACCTAAGATACTGTTCATCATTTTACTGGAAATCTTTAACAAAATCATCAAACCATCAGCACATAGCCAGTCTAACAGATATTTCACTAGCTTTCAAGCCAGCCTTTCTATCTATCAATGGGGTTTTTTGGTGGCTGTAAGAGAATGTTATAATAGGCCATTGAAAGCTGTGGTCCTAAACCAGAGGAGAATAGGTCTTTGAAGCAATGTCAGGAACAATCACAGAATAAGTTACACTTAACACTGTTAGTTTCAGTATAGCCCACTCTACAGGAAACGCAGCCTGCCAGAGTGTGGAGTAATGGAAAGATATGGTGCTACAAAAAATTTTGTGAAAAAATCTTATCATTGTAAGAAATATAAAACTTGTGCTCCGTTATTCAAGCCATAGTCTCCCCAAAATACTGACAGACACTCTTTTTACCTATCTCCTTGCCTCTGGGTTATATTGGGAGCTACTCCCATGACTCAGTCCTTTAAATGGGAAACTGTAGATCATTCATCTGACAGCCTGGAGAGGCTGGTTTCTTCTCCCATTGCTTATGCAGTGACCATCTAGGAACATTTCACTTGCTGTTCAGCCTTTAGGGAGAGCTCACTGATCACCTGAGAGCAGATGTAAATTTTTTGTCTTTTCCAAAAGAAAATTCTTCAGTTCTTAAGCTACTTGCTAGCCAGATTGATTTCCAGCATTAGTATTGTTTCAAAAAAGACCACAGATTAAGTGACACAGTGAAGATTCCCGTAGATGAGAGCTGACAGTACTGAGACCATTTACCAAGATTTGTTATCTAAAAATCTAATTAAGTAGTATTTGGGAAAGAAATGTTTGACAGCAGTGATAATATGACAACTCTATTTATCTCTGGAAGCAAACAAAGACTGATTGAGAAAAATGTCGTACCTTTTTGTCCCTTCTGACTCCGCTTAAGAAGTTACTTTTTGACTACTCTTCCACAGCTAACATAAAGAGTACACTAAGTTTACTTGTTGAGCTACCTGAAAGAACATAGCTAAGAACAAGACATTACAAGTGAAATAAATGTCATTAATTTCGTATTTTTTAATTCTCGTGGATCAGAGAAACAGCTCACATAGCTTTTGATACTAGGCTGTGGCTTCCCTTCTACAAAATTTGTGAGAGTAAATAAAAGTGTACCGTTTCCTTTGCCTTTTCAGTTGGAGACTTGATTTTGGAATTTCTATTGACTAGACATATTTAAAGTAATGAATGACCAACAATCTAAGAGAGGCCTATGCCTATTCCTCACTCCCAAATAAATTTGTCAGGGAAGAACTATGGCCTGATTGTTCCTCAGTACTCTTTCTCCAGTGGAGTCACTGAAATCCTCACAAGGAATCTTAATTCAGACTCTGATGTAACCAAATTCTAGGTGCCTGGAATTAGAGACTACTTAACTAGACTGCTGTGAATGATCCACATCATTCGCATGCTATTTATAAAAACAAAATGGACTTGCCAGGGGCAAGATGGGATTCTCTGTCTCAGGAACATTTATTCATTAATTTTCCATGGGTTTCCATGGTCAGCCATACTCATTTCCAACAAGTTTTGCTATGGTTTCTCTGTCATCCTTGTCTTTAATTCCCTTTATGCTCTATGTAAATACTTTTTTCATTTTTCACTTTGCTTTGACCTCTAAGATTACTAGCGAAAAACCAGCATTTTTCACCAGACACCTCCATTTCCTCTCCACTGAGCCTGTTGAACTAGCATATATTTTGTTCACAGTGGCAATTTGTAGTAATTGCATGATATTCACTTGCAAATGCTGAAGTAACTGCAAAAATGTCATTTTATTAATAAAACCAGTAATAACGGAGGTCATTTAGTTAGGATGTGAGGTATCTCTATCAAGTAAGCTTTTTTCTTGCTTCTTCAAATGAACTGCATATGAAGCAACAAAGCGTCGATTTTTAAGCAGCTTACTAGGTACAGTACAGCAATACACTAGATTTTTTTAAGCAGTATACTAGATTCCCAAGAAGAGTTGAGAATCTTCCTGCTTCCCCTCATCAGGCAGTGAATAGGGCACTCTTGGGTACTATTCTGAAAATACACATCTAAGTTATTAGGCACGTTCATTGTGGCCATCAGTGTTCATTTGTTATAAACAAAGATAATACATGCTTTGTTATAGCATAAAATCTGTACGAAAAATACACAGTAGACATTACTTTCCTAACAGATGAAAACAGAGAACAAGTTATTTGTATTGTTAGTCTACCCAATAGTATGTTATCGTGTTCTGTGAATAGAGGAAACAAATGGCACCGTCAATGACACATTCACTATTATGCTCTCATCATATAATAAACTCCTCTATTCCTATTTTCCAGGACATCTGGAGGATATCCGGTTATCCAACTGCTATTGCATTGTAATCTGTTAAACAACTGAAAGAATAAAGCCTCCAAATCATATCATTTAAGTTCTTGCTCTTTCTGCCAAGCTTGGTCTCTTCTATGTACTTTGTATCTTTTGCCATAGACAAACACAATATTGGATAACTACCTACTTATTTTGAATTTCATTATTATTATTTCCATCATATTCTTCTATCTGAACATAAAAATGATTCAATTCAGTTACAGAAGTCGTGAATTGAAAATGGGATAATACACACTACCGTTGCTCAGTTACTTCTACTGTGTGATATATATTTCTTGTGATCACATGCCTGTTAAAAGCAAAGAAGTAATTTTGTGTAAATCCGACTCAGTGCTACTAAAGTCCAATTTAATTGTTAACTTCAACAAACCACTTAGGCATGTGTTATGCTACCTGCAGGAGCACTCCTGAGCACTCAACTGTTCAGTGTTCAAGTACTATAGTACTGCAACTGACCTCAGGCAAAGTGTTTACAGACTCTCATGCACTGGAGAGAGTGGAAGGTGTATTTTGTATAAAATCAATTACCTAGATGCCTAGATCTGTTCATAGCTTTATATACATAGTATAGATACACGTCACACGGCACTACACATATTTTTTCTAGGGAATTTGCAGGGGATACCAAACAGCAAATATCAAGAAGAGCATTTTTGCATGAATGTTCTGTGACTGGTCTGTTTGTCATTTTTTTTTTTTCCCATTAATGAAATGACCATCACCAACTTTTGCCTCTCACAACAATTATTTAAAGATTCACTGAGACCAAAGTAGTTGTTGTAAAGGTCATAGTGTATTCCTCAGAAAAAAAATCAAGATTTAGTCACAAGAGAGACTTCTGAGTTCTTGGTTTAATCTCTGGACACACTGGGTAGTCACCAATATAGTTACAACAGTTAATTTTACAATACCCAAATTTCTAATAAAAACCCATTTCATCTGCAATGTTATTGTCCTATTGAAAAAGGCATTTTTGTGGGACTCAGAAGCAAAAAACTCATGTTGTCAAATAGCACTGTTATTGGTTAAAAGACCTAAGTATCTATAATAATTTTCATAAAAGGTCTTCTAAAGTACTGGTAAGACATTTTTTCTTTGCTGGCAAAAGTCCATACATATTTAATGCTACTTATACTTTTCCTAAAACAAATTTCTTAAAGGAAATTTGTGGTCAAGAAGTAGTTTTTAAGAACACTCTTTTTCCCTTCACAGCAATTTTGAATTTGGAAGCTTTTAAATACAACAGAGCTACTTGTGTTTACAAGACAGTGTACAATGCACAAGATGTTGTGCAAAATGGGGAATTTAGGTAGCTCAAATAACAATAAATCACATTAAAAATTGTCATTCTGCAGAATTTTTCATTTACTTTCTTTCTGACTCTGGCTTTTTTTTGGCCCTTCCTGTTTTCATCACCTTTCTTCCTATGGGAGTATTTTTTCTTTCTGTATTTAACCCATTCCTTTTCCTTCCTCTAACAAAATGCGTACTGAAATTAGTTTATTTACCCTTAAAAAAATAAATACCTACTCAGCTATTAAGGTTCCAGACTCTATTGCTTTGTCTCACTCTACAAGGAACATTATTCTAAATACCAGAATAAGACACTTAAATTTTTGGACACTATTTTTTTTGAGGGCAAGTATGGACAGCAGAACCAGAAAAAAATTAAACAGAAAAAACCACAGGGTTTTACTGCACATTTTTATCTCCTATTACAGTAAATCATGGCCTAATCCGGATTTGGGGTTTTTATACGTCTTCCCAAAATGTCAGAATGGGCTTTTGTTACCTCTTCACCTTTTACTGCAAAACCATGTGTTCCAGACAGTTTTAAAAATAAATGCATTTGTGGTCTCTGCACACTCCGTATGTCAGAATTTAGAGTAGGAATAAAGTAACAACACAAATTTGATGAACTTAGTTCATGAAGGCCACAGAAGGATGCAAAATTTAGACTATTGTAGGTTCACTACAGTGAATTTAAAAATTAAGATGGGGAGAGAGAAGTGAGTCTTCATAACGACTGTGACCTCATCTAAATAAAATCCAGGTCTGAATGTAAGGAGTTCACTAGCCAAAGATATGATTATTACAGAGTTAATGAGTAAGTATGATGGCACAGAAATCTGCTCTTCTTCCCCTTGTCTCTTCTGTGAAAATTGGCTATTAGAAATTTTCCACCCTTTCAGTGACTGATGCTTCTGCATTGTTTAATCTGCTTAACATCTGTCCCTATTCTTTCTGGCCCTTGTAATGAATCCAATCCTGAAAATTCTCAAATTCAACTGAGGATCTATGCTTTGCAAAGTGCTACCTGGATCCCAAGGGGTTTATAATGTAAACAGGTGTCAAAAAGTTAAAGGAAAAAGACTAATTCATCCTCATTCAATATGTTGAGAGCTGTGGCCTGAAATCTGTGGGTCATTTCCTTGTCTCTGGTGAAGTAGTTATTAAATCACATCTCATATATCTCAGTTCAAGAACTCTTAATCATAGTATCATAAATTAATAAAATCATAGAATCATAGAATAGTTTGAGTTGGAAGGGACCTTAAAGATCATCCAATTCCCCTGCCATGGATAAGGACACCTCTCACTAGATCGGGCTTCCCAAGGCCCCATCCAACCTGGCCTTGAACAACTCCAGGGTTGGGGCATCCACAATTTCCCTGGGCAACCTGTTTCATTGCCTCACCACTCTCATGGAGAAGAAATTTTTTCCTATGGTTGAATCTGCTGCTGTATCCAGGAGCTCAGTGTTGGTCTGTCTCTAGTTCACTCTCCCTGATGCTCCTCAGCCTCTCTACCTCCTCTTTGAGCTCTGTTACCGGGTTGAGGAGATCATCTACCTGCTCATACCTTATGCAACCATTGCCCTTGCTGCCTTCTGTTTCCAGCACAAGCTCTCCTTGTTGAAGATTCCTACTGAAGAAGATAAAAATCGTTTTGCAAGAATATTGAATGTAATAGTCAAATAAATCTAACTGCCAACAGTTATATTATAGAGAGAAAGAACAGTATTTGCTGAGGGAAAATCTGCTATGGTTCTTCACTTGAGGGTGAGACAACATCTAGAGAGAAGCTCTTTGGCACTGGGAGAAATCCAGGGAACAGGAATGAGGGTGACATCCCCAGAACATAACTTGGACAGATTGATTTGAATCATGACTTTACCACTGGCATTTTTTGAAGGCTGCATAAAACCATTGCAGATACCATTTTCTGTCCCTCATATTAGGAATATACTTGCTAAAAAAAAAAATCTCAGTAATGAGTCTAAACAATTTCTGCTAATAGGCAAGACTAACGGTTTGGCAGGAGTCAAATCATAAGGTAGCAGCAATACAGAGAACTCCAAGGACTGAGAAATAAAACTAAACATACAAATACATCTGCTTTGATTTGCTAATGATGGCTCTCAGCCAGACTGGTATTAGAATGCCTGGTAGTCACTGAAAAATGACAGTAGTTATAAAGCAAATTACAAAGACACAGCTATTTGGACTGACAATAATTACATAACGGGACATTACACTACTTTTATGCATTTAAACTGAAACAACTTAAGTAGGCCCCAGATTCAACACTGTCATGAGAAACATAGCTCAGGGCAATAAAAGGTAAAATATAAAAAAACCCAATGCCTGAGGTAGGAAAACCAGAGAAGAGAGAAACCAAACTTAAACAAAACTCTTGTATTTACATTTGATAAACTCTCCCCAAATATCTATTCAAGGTGACAGCATTTGTGAGATGTTCTACAGATCCAGTATGCAAATTTTATTTAGCATTATTGGGTTGATTAGTTTTATACATTGTGATTCTGTTGACTAATGAGATTTTTTTATTTTTCTTTTCAAACATAAATGATGATTATAATAATGCTTTCTGCAGCATTAACTTCTGCATCAATATATTTTAGGTAACTTTAGTCTTCATATAAAGAATGAAACAATTTTTGCTATGCAACAAATTACTGGTTGCTCCCCTCCACCTTCTGCTCTTCTGCCATGAGAGTCCATGGATTCAAATCTGCAATCTCATTATGTGCTGAATAGGAGGTGGAGTATGGAAGAAAAGGAAAATTGCTATTATTAGGATAAGATTTATCTGTATTGCTTGGAACAAATGGGACAGCATTATATTTTATATAGTAATGTGCTTAAGCATTACAGAAATGTACTAATTTCTGATTTAATATCAGTACATGACTTTTTTACAAAGCACATAAACACCAAAATTGTGGAGCAGAACAGAGTAAAAATAAATCAGCAACTAATTTAGGAAATGCTTGGAAATTCAGATCTTCCATTTATTGTGCTGTCTGTGGAGTCCACTTTAAAGTACAAACTTGTGTGCTCAAAGTACGTTAATTCATTGACATAAAAATAAGAGACTAATTTTGAAAGTATTTTCAAAAATTCCAGCACATTCTCTGCCAAATTTAGAAGTTAATGGGATTTTATATGAGTACTTGAGATTTGACTACGTCCATCATCAATCAAACTCAAGGATTGACAGGGTACAGTATTCTACAGAGAAGTCCCATAGACATTTAAGTTCCCCACCACACAAATACAACATTTATTGGACAGAAGGTGATTTAAAATCAAGATTTAAACCATTCTGCATGAGTACCTTTCAGAAGAGATTTAATTGATAGATGTTAGCATAACCCTGACTGTCAACTGTTCTGAAAAGTAATGATTTGTGTCATAGCTGAAATACGTGGAGCTCTTGTTTAGTTTTCATTGGTTGCTACAGGGCTAAAGCTTCTTCCACCTATGAAAAGCTTCAGTTCTCCAAAGTTGAACAAAGACATATCAGCTGAAAAACGAATAGAAAGTGAAGCATCACAGATACAAATTACTAACAAAGGTTTATGACCCAACCGTGGATTTATACCTAGATGAGTTGCTACAGAAAAACCCAAAAAAGTGAGGACCATTTTTGTTTTCTGACATATAAGCTCCCATTTTCTAATATAATACTGCAGACTTATGACCACCTGTTTAATTTTGTATATTAAATATAACACTAAATTTTGGTCTTTCTCATGCCAATGGGGTCATTGTAATTAATCTGTTTTACTATTGGCTGAACTAATGCATAATCTGTCCTCTCACCCTTCCAAACTGACCTGAAGTCAACAATAGCTATCTCTGTTTAAACTTTGATATCTAAAAATGTGATTGGAACCTTTTGGTGCATATCAACTGTATTTCCTTACTTTTTACTATTTGTCATATATGAAGAGAAATCTACACGAATTATGATAATAAGTGAGTCTGTTGAGCAGTAATACCAACTGAATTAGATGCTTTTTGAGGCAGAATTTATGGTTACTTTAGTTGTGACACTGCAGCATTATAAAGTAAATTCGAAAGTCTTGCAAAACACAAACAAAATACTGTCTTTTTAAAAGTACTAAACTGTATTGACAAGGGGCTAGCACATTTTAGTACACATATTCATTAGACAGGTACCTATTGCCAAACACTTTTTAACAAATTTGAGATAAACTATTCAGCAAACTAGATTTTTTTTTGCCAACAACTTTCAAAAAAGAATCATCTTACCTGATTTTAGGCATCAATTTCATTGGCATCTAACTGCTCTATCAAATAATTATAGCCAGAATAATTCTGTACAGAATGGCATAGCAGAACTCCTATATATCTGCCCACACACTGGTGTGTGCAAATGAGCTTGCCAGCACTTATCAGTTCCAAATCAATCCCAGTTATAACTTTACAAAACCCATAACATTTGTTTCACAGTTTCTGATATACTGCTATCTTGTAGCTGTCTGTCCAAAGACAATTTTATATATATATATATATAAAAATATATATATAATTTTCATCAGTGAGGTTATTACTGGCAGCCCTTTAGACAAGAGCCATGAAGCAAAATACATAATGTTCCACATCTCATCTTATCCATCAGCTTACCTTA
This sequence comes from Coccyzus lansbergi, assembly GCA_033558105.1. Classification (NCBI taxonomy): domain Eukaryota; kingdom Metazoa; phylum Chordata; class Aves; order Cuculiformes; family Coccyzidae; genus Coccyzus; species Coccyzus lansbergi. The sequence continues at coordinate 2,347,599 of JAUMJK010000347.1, forward strand.
AATTTCTTTGTATTTCAGAAAGTTAGCACTGAAAATTTTGTTTCAGGAAAATATTCTTTCTTATACTATCTCTGTCAAAAATTTGAAGTATTTCTGTGTAAAGTTGCTTTTCATTCCTCAACGTTATATTGAATTTGTCGATGAGAGAGCAATCAGATACATCTTCTTCATGCATGTTAAAGATTCAAAAATGTGCAAAAACATCTCGAAAGAGGAAATATTAAAATGTGTATTACCCTTAACACCCTGTGAAACAGCTCTTCAGCTTTCTGACAAAAACATACCTAACAACTGTCGTTGTTTGAGACAGGTTTAAGAACAGAAGCTTGGACCTTATGGAGGAGCTTTGTGATCAGTCAGTTCATAGAACGCAGTTCCTGTTAAAGATGGTAGAACTGATTCAAAGAAATCAGTTCCATAAGGTAAGTTGCTTCATCTGTGGAGATGGAAGTAGTAGAACTAGAGAAGAACTACTGGGACTTGGGAGACTCTAGCAGGACACTATTACAGCAAAGTAGCTATTGGATGCTGAACCGTTTGTGGTTCGTTGATGAATGTTTGTTCAAATGCAAATTACGGCTTTGCATATTCTAGGTTAGGTGTGTTATCCTTCCTCCTTGGGGAAATCAGCCAGGAGTGCATCCCTGTACTGTCTGTTTTAGAAGTCCTGTGCACTTCTGTCTGATGATAGAAAGGAATCATCAGATCATTCCTGATGTAAAACTGAGTGAATAATATGACTATGTATAAATTTTAGGATAATGTCCCATTAATTGGGGGAGTCAGAGAGAGAATACATTACTGCAATTCCATCTAATACAGTGTAATGTGCTATGGGGTTATGGTTGACAGTACAAGAAAATCAATGCATACAAACATCCAGCCAAATTTCCTTGAAAAACTGAGAGATTTTCATGTTAAATAAATGTTAGACTCCATAAAGGAAATAGATAAGATGATACATTTACTAGGATACAATCTGACTGAGTCAGAAAGGCACAGGGAAGATAACTAGAGTACTTCTAAGATGTTTGAGTTTGATATAAACATGATTTACATCAGAAAAAAAAGGAGATGGCTTCTCTAAAGCAGAAATGATCCTTCTGATCATATGAATTATGATCATCTAGGCGGGGATATAAGGGAAACAGTACTTTTCTCAACAACTAAGTTCTTGGTGACTGATCAGAACAAACAAGACTTCAAACAGGGAAATGTATCACAATACTACAACATATCTGGAGATCTCTCGGCAGAGGCCAGACTAAAGGCAAGTTTTTTGAGAAAACCAGATGTAAGTGAACAATTGCTGTGTCATAAATATCATTTATACTCAAAAGGGATAAACCATGTAACTAATTTTGTTTTTCAATTAACTTTATTTAGTTTTTCCTCTGTATTTATATCTCAAAGGTAACCTGCATTTTGAACTATTGATGGTGAGCAAAGCTCTGCAAACTAAACCTACTGTGATTCACAACACACAGGTCCTGTAAAAGGAATTGGGTAGGCAAATCTAAAATTAGGGCTCTGCTTCAACCTTCTGTTCAGCGTCCAGAATGTCATGTTATCCATTGCCTTATGAACAGTGGAGACTCATTCTCCACTTTGACAGTAATGCTAGATAAAATACTCTGGATAGAAACCGTTGGGAAAAGGACAAATTGAAAACCTGATGGAAGATATTGATAAATTTTAGATGGCCTTTGATAACATTAAGGACAGGAAATCTGTTATTCTTCTTATTATTTGATAAGTGACTGTCCATAATAATTAAGTGTACAACATTTTGAAGCCTATAGTTCAAAACAATTGACAACTGGTTGAAATTCAATAACAGAAGATTGACTTCTGGGGTAACATCTCTTGGAGCATTTAAATTTCTTCCTTCCTGATGTTGATCACAAAATAAGCATGGTTATCAATTCTTCAACCTTTATTTTAAAATCATGATCTAATTATTTAAGTGCTGTTAAAGATGAAACCTCCTGTCTCCCAAATATCTACAAGGAAAGAAAAACTGAGATGGCATTCTGCAATTTCTAAGGATTTCCCCTGCCCCTCCCATACTTTTTGTCTCACAAGACCAAAGTAAGTAAAATATACTAGCAGTGAGAGAGAAAGAGAATGAATTATGTCAGTGAGTCAACTTCTTACAAGTACCTGTTTAATATTTTACGGGAAGGTGGCTTTCTGCTTGTGCAAAACCCAAAAGCATAAGCAATTCTTAATCACTGAAGAGCAGATGGAATAAAAGTCAATTATTTTCAGTTAGTGAAGGTAACCTATGATTACAGTAATTATTTTTAATATATTCTTAGATTAAAACTTCTGAGCCTTGATTGCCACTAGCTTTTCCCCAAACACAAGTTGAGGCTTTTCAGTTGTACATCCTATATTGCATCAAACATATCAACAGGTTCAGTTAATACTATTCCCTGCTTGCCTTTTCAACAGAGAAATAGCTGCAGAAAGAGATGGTGAGGTTACAAGTTCATGCACTTTTTCCTCGTTTTAGGAACTGGCTAAGCAGGAGTGGTAGACCAAGGTGAACGTGTCCAACTCACTGATCAGTTTAGCACAAGTTTCACAGCAGTGCAGAGAATAAGGCTTCATGAGTGACTGTCCCCTGGTTTTCTTTGTGATAATTTTCTCCCAGAGTGTTATACTATACAAAAAGTTATACTTAATCACTATTTTCCTCTCTCCCAACACCTAAATGGATATATTTGGAAATAACAAGAAGCATTCTGGTGATTGTTTCCTTTAATATGGCTCATCTTTTTAAAAGAGAAGAGAGAAATTATTGCTCCTCTGCTATGGTATATGACCTAAGAATTTATGTGTGTTTTTAAGACTATATAGATTAGGTGCTTCAGTCTTCACATTCTTTTGATTTTAATCTGTAGAGGAAACATAGATTTTTCTGGTTTAGGCAAAGCAGCAGTCAGTACAGCAGAAGATTCCTCTTTGTGATTAGACCACAATCCTGTGTGCTCTAATACAGACCTCAGTGGGGATCTGCAGCAACTTTTAGGGATTTGTGTGATGAGACACTGTTGCAAGACTGAGGCTTTACACTGCAAAGTATATCTTTAGGGAATCTAAATTTTCAGGCAACATCATTAGAATGTCTACATCTTTTGTATTAAACCTTTTTTTGAAGAAAGAGTAGGATATGCAGCAAAAGCAAACCTCTTTGGCTTAAATGAGAACAGAATTGATTTCCTGAAACACAGTCTATCTTCTTGAGACTGGGAAATAACATCCAGTAACTGAAAAGCTAAGAGCACATGTCACTGAAGGTCTTAGTTTTAACTGCCTTTACTTTGCATCCAGAATGTTTCAATTAATTGCCAACATAAATGAGAATTTACACTGGTCATTCAAGTGCTTTTGTAAAGACAGAAAACCAGCTGTGTATAGTGAATTGGGGCAGATAGACTGCCGATGGACTAGGACTACTAAATTGTGCCATTCTGTTTTGTGTTCTCCACAGCAATAGCACTTGGTTTAATCTATTTTAAAAATACCCCACTTCAAAATAAAGTTCTTTCTTCTTCTAACTTAACATCTTACATGCTGAAAAAAGAGAAGATTTAAATCATATCCCCAGTTTATCCAAGGGAATGAAACAAGGTAATGAATGAAACAGAATCATTATGCAAAGCTAACTCACACGCCAATCAAGCTGGCTGAAAACTACTAATATATGATTGTGCAGTTGAAGAATGTATCAGAAATATTGGACTGGAATGCTGTCATGTGTGGGAACATTTTACAGAGAAGAGGGTCTGAATGTTGTGGGACTGATTGATGCTGGGCAGTTCTAACAAGACCTTGAAGCAGAGAGCTGAAAGATAAACAAGTACCAACTGAAAGGAAAGCAATGGAAGAGAATTATCAACTTAGTTAACTTCAGTGCAACTTGGTTTATTAGCATGAGCGGTAGTTTAGCCACTAATATGTTAGTAATAGCTTTATGGGCAGCTACCTTTAACCAATAATGCACTGTAGTTACCCTCGTGGGCACACAGTTATATAACCAAATAGGCTATATAAAGAAACAGCTGAGCTCAATAAATTGAACACTTGCTAATCATATTGATCTTTGCATCTGATTCCATGATCTCCCATCAACAGTCATGGATGGCTATGTGCTTTTTTGAAAAGAAAAGGTCAGCAAGGTGAGATGGTGGAGTTGCTCTTCATGTGATGGAGCAACTGTACTGTATCGAGCTCTGCCTAGGAGTGGATGAAGAGTAAGTCATGACCTAATGGTTAAGAATTAGGGGACAGGCTCATGTGGATGATAATTTTGTGGTTGTTTACTACAGGCCACTTGATTTTCAAGAGGGAGATGAAGAGGTCTTCTACAGGCAGCTGGAAGTAGCCTCACTATCACAGGTTCTGATTCTCATGGGGACTTCAACCACCCTGATATTTGCTGGAAAGGCAAAACATCTAGGCCCACACTGTCCAGGAGGTTCATGCAGAATATTGGTGATATCTTTTTGACAAAGGTGGTAGCAAAGCCAACAAGAAGAGATGTGCTGCTAGATCTTGTACTAAGAAAGTAGGCTTGGTTGGGGAGGTGAAGGATGGGGGCAGCCTTGGCTGCAGTGACCATGAGATGGTGTAGTTCAGGATTCTGCATGAAGAAGCAGGTCAATGAGAAGGATTAGAGCCCTAGATTTCAAGACAGATAACTTTAGCCTCTTCAAAGTTGTGCTTGGAAGAAACCCATAGATTAGGGCTTTAGAAGGTAGGGGGATCCAAGATTGCTAGCTAGTACTCAAACACCACTTCCTCCAAGCTCTAGATCAGTACATACCTGGGAGTAAGAAATCAAACAAAGGTGGTAGGAGACCGGCATCGATGAGTAAGGAGCTTCTGGAAAAACTCAAACGAAAGAAGGAATTTTACAGAATGTAGAAAAAGGGACTTGGGAGGAACATGACAGTGCTGTGTATGCAGGCCACTGCTAGAGTACTGTGTCCAGTTCTGGGCTCCCCAGAAGGTACTGCTGGAGAAAGTCCAGTGGAGGGCCACAAAGATGAATAAGGGACTTGAGCATCTCTCTTATTAGGAAAGACTGAAAGGGGATCTTATCAATGCTTATAAATATTTAAGCGATAAGTGTCAGGAACACAGAGTCAGACACTTTACAATGGTGCCCAACTACAGGAAAAGGGGCAATGGGCACAAATTGGAACACAAGAAATTCCATTTGAAAATAATGAAAACCTTATTTACTTTAAGGGTGACAGCACTGGAACAGGCAGTCCAGAGAGGTTGTTGAGTCTCCTTCTCTGGAAATATTCAAAACCTGTCTGGACATCATCCTGTGCAACTTGCTGTAGATGAATTCTCTTAGCAGGGGGGTTGGACTAGATGATCTCCAGAGACCCCTTCCAATCCATTCCATTCTGTGATTCTGTGAAAATAAGGATACTTAGAAGTAAACATCTTAGTGCTTTGCTTTTGATATGCTGTTCTTTAAATAGAAAATTTAAATATAATTTTCAAGGAGCAAACTGACCAAAACAAGAATTAAATTTAAATTTAAAGCAAATATAATTTTTAAAAGCTATGCTTATTTGTACAAGTGGTGTCTTTTTATAAACAAATTAGATGAAATATGGGAGTATTCTAATGTGGGATAGATTTTTATCACAAGGCATAAATTTATGTACAAAACAGTTTTTATGGGTATTTAGGTAATCTGTCATCAAAAATGTTTGAAGTCCAATTTTTAAGTTATCAGTTTTTTAAAAGTCTGTTAATCTGAAAAACATAGTTTTTGTTGTTGGTTTTTTTTAAAGTATGCAGACACCAGAAAATGTTGCTTATAAAGTTTCAGTATTCTGTAATTAGATTAGATTAGATACAGTAGTTAAATCAGCACTTCTAACAGCCTATTTGTAAATCTATTTGGCAACCAGAGAAAAAAGTTTATCTGTCAATCAATTATTATCAGATCATTAAATTTTCTTTCAAAGGAAAACTCTGATTATACTTAAATGGCTGGAGTGCTATAGATTTACCCAACATAGTCAGCTCATCTTGCTTAGATACAGGCGGGTTTTTTTTCTTCAATAATTCCTCAAATATGCCTTTCACAGCAACCTTGTTTCTTGTGAGGATTAGTTGAAATCTGCATAGGATGAATCTTCAATAATGCAACATTAAACATTGAATAAATGACTGCAGCTTGCACCCTGTATGTGAATTAAAGCTTAGCCCTTTTATGACTTGTAGATATCCTACTTTTATTGTTTCATCTGTTTCATCTCAAAAAGTGTGTATGTATATTTATATGTTCTTTATCTTTATATCTATACACACACATATACACTTTATGGTTTTTATATTTATAGCCTTTTTTTCCTTTCATGAAGCATATTTGCTAATGTCAAGTCTGCCCTGTCTTGTATAGGGCATTTCATGCCAACAATGTACTTGCAGTGACTCCTGAGGTAGCACTGTCAATGCTAGTATAGTTATACTGTACAGCACAGCTGGGGATTCTGTTTGAGAAACAGCATGAATTCTAAACTCAGTCTAGCTGCAGTAGGTCCATATTGCATGTAAACTCACTAGCCTGGGTCTTAGCTCTTCTGACAGAGCAGTAATGAGTCTGTTCCAAGAACTACGGTGGTTGGTGTTTCAACATCCTAGTACCAAAATCTATTGTTCAAAGACTTTAAATGGATTTAGTACCAAATAGATGGGAGATTCTTACTTGGTAGGAGACGCTATCCAAAATCCAGACAGCAATCAGTACTTGCTGCGCTAGCAGCAAAATCCCGAGACCGGGTTTTCACCTAGTATAAAATGGAGTAGTTAAACTGAGATGGAAATGTCCAGAACTGATAAGTGTAAAATGGTATTTTTAAAGGAGTAAAAGATATGTTTTTCTCATACTTAGTGCAACATGGTTGTGGCATTAGTAAACCTTGGCTGTATAGGTTCTTTGCTTTAATACTCTAAATATCTTCAGTTGTTCATTCTAAATAATGGGTACATGCTAGATGGGAAATATCATTACTAAAAACATGCAGGTAATAGGTTTCATTGACTTATTTTTGTGCATGTTTCTTATTTAAGCACAATACTATCTCGAAGACGCTCTATTTACTCAAATATTCTGAAATGTTCTTGCCTTTTAATTTTTTTTCAGGACTCAGTAGTCCTCATTTTTCCAGTTTGATAGAAGTATTTCAGTCCTGCATCTATTTTTTCCTTTGCCTTTTGCAGAAATCGGTCAAGCACTATTGTACCCTAAGAGCAAGCACTCTCCTTACTCGTCCACTTTAGATTTTTTTCCCGTCTTCTTTCTCTTCTTTTTTGTGGGTGTGCTCACAGTCACTGGGCTACTTGTCATGCCCTCTTTCTTTTCTATGTGCCAAAGTAAAACAGGACCTTCATCCTTTCCCCTGACACTGAAGGAGAGATTCTACTGTTTGGTCTGAAGCTCTTTGTCCAAAGTTTACTTTAAAGAGAGGAAGTAGCTGTTGGCCAGAGCTCTGTATAGTGGGTGAACCAATAAAATGAGCTTGCAGCACAAGTCACAGTGTGTATGTAGGGAGAGAAAGGCATTAAATCCAACTTCCCAAGGTAAAAGTGGACTCTCCTGTTTCATATCCCTTTCCCTGACATCAAAAACAATGAGTCCAGGTGAAGCATCATGCATGAAGTCTTTATTCTCCTTTCAACTAGTCTGTGCAAACAGACCATCTATCATTTAGCTTGTGCACCTGAGAATTAGCCTTTTAGGTACATACTACTTATATCGCACCAACCCGGAAGCTGAATTTCAGCCCTTGTAGTACAAAGTCATGAGGTTATTTCAGCTTTTATTTGAATTTTCTTCAGGTATAGAAAGGTAGAAAGGAAACTGAGCTGAACTCCGGTGTGAAATCATAATTTGGCAGTCAGGGTAGCACAGATGAGAGAAGAGAGAAGTGGTAAGAATATAAGAAAACAAGTACTGAGCAATATATTTTGACTTTTGCTTTTTTTTCTGCCTCTGGAGGAGGCAAATGTACCCAAGGAAGCATTTCTGACACTGTTGATATGAGACTCCAGATCTATATGGAATACTTGAAAATGCACGAATTCCTCACTAATTACATCTTAAACAAACATTTAATATAATTTCAGATTTCACTTCATCATACTAATGAGCTACAAACAACTGTCCTTTGACCCAATGCTTGCAGCTCCTGGCAGTTTCCTTTCTGCTTAGCACAGTGTTATGCATTTAGATGACATATTTACAGTGTGACAATAGTTAATAATTTGATCTCCTAGAAGAAAATGAAAAAGAGAGTATTCTTTTAGCAAGCTAAAATAATCAGGATTATGCTGCCTACAAGGGGTTTAATGATACAAGAACAGAAGCATCAAAGTGACTTTTGAATGCAAAATTTTATGATAAATATATTGAGTTATCTTTGTTTCCACTCTAACCTTTTGCTCTACAAAAATATTGTGCCAATATCAAAAGAAGATTTTGGAATTGCCTACACAGTTACAGGGATAAACTTGCAAATGCTTTGACCTTTTCTGGTCTGGTCTTAGGTGTTCACAGAACTGAAGGATATTCTTTTATTATTTAAACATATCTTTAGGAAGTTCTTTAAACATACATTTTTGTTTAAAAAAAATGTACTGGGAATAATCTCAAAGTCTAAAATAAAGATGTTAACGATAGCCAAATATCCAAGTTGTTTTTTTGCCTCCTTCATTCTGCACCTAATTTCTTCCCTCTCTACTGTTATCTGAGGGCACATAATGACACATCACAGAAACTTGGCAGCTCACAGTCTTTCATACATTTACTTTCCCAACACATTATGATCAATTATCTCATCATCAAAAAGGACTATACTCTACTCAATCCACAAAAGTAGTGTGGAAATTTTAAAAAACTTGCTTTATACCTTCATAGTACAGAAGAAACCATCAGAATGCAGTCCTCCAGCTATGTTCCTGCTAAATCATGAATTATGTTAATCTTGCTCTTTTTATGCCCACAAATTGTGCATTTGGGGCAACCTTTTGCACATTTTCTACAGTTGTACGTTTGTGTGCTTCCTCTGGGTGACAGGTCATACTGTAGCTGCACGGGCCATCTACTGGAAGAACAAAAGAGATTTGAACCTACTTAAGAAGACATTGAAGACCCTTACAAAGAATAAGTTTGATATATCTCTGATCCTAAACAATTTAGGGCTGCACAGGTGCTTCACTTGACAGTTTTGTGTCTGACTAGAGAATAAATAAATTTAATTTATTGAAGCTTCTATACTTCTAGGTCCATTTCTGGGTCTAGGGGTATTAATTTAAAGAAAATGAGTTCCTTCATAATCATCATGTTTCATAAAGTAAGACAACAAAATGGAATTGGATAATTTAAATTAATTTCTAAGACAGTTGGAGAAAAGAACTGGGAATTGGTCTGTAGGAACTTTTCTCCAAATTGGTCTCAAATTCACAGCCAAAAGAGGGGAATTTTTTGCTGCTATCTGTACCTTCTGTCTCTGATCTTTCAGCTTTATATGATCTAATTTAACCAATCTTAGCATCATAGTACCTATATCATACTATTCCTCCCAGTGGAAATAGTCAAATTATTATAATTAATCAAACAATTAAGTTCTTTGTTGAACTGAGACTTAAACAGAGGAGCCAGAAAATAGCTGAAGGCAAAAAAGAGCCTATGCATTTTAATCTTTTCTTTCTCCCCATGAATACTTCTCAGGACATAGCATATTGTTTTGAAAGAAACTGCATTTTAAGCACAGTTTGTCCCATAATGTGTATCACACATTTGGCAGCCTACATAACTTTGATAATAGAAAATAAATTATTTCACTCAGAATACCAAAATGTTAATTATGCTTTTCATTGGCTTCAGCTAAATCCATGCTTTTTAATGTATTTAGGCATATGGAACTACAGCCCAGAGGCTGAAATAACAACTTGTTTTTTTGCAGGGCTTCCTGATCATAGAATGCACATTGTCAGTGTGTCTTCAAAATGACCTTTTGATAGGAAGAGAAAGAATGGAAGTATAGAGGCTCAATGAATACATACTGCATGCTCGATTGTAATTACTAGAGGAACTGGTCTGGGCAAGAATACATTAGCAGATAATGTTAATTATTTAAGAAAGAACAACAGAATAAATCTGCATGTAGATGTTATATATGGAAAGCAATGGTACTGAATCTATGTAAAACAGAACCTGAAGCAATCACATTTATTTTATGGACATGCAAATCTGATGAACAAGAAGGTGACTTTTTAGTGCAGATGCACTTCAGGCATTAATTCATTAACAATACAAGAATGAATAATAAATACTTGAAATAAGCTGTGCTTCTCATATATATCTCTAATGAGGATATAATTAAAAGAAAGTTGCAAATGGGAAGCCTTGTGTGAAAGAAAGTTCTGAAGTGAAATTAATATTTTCAGTGAATTAGCAAAAATGTTTTTCTCAGAAATAAACACAAGGATTTGTAGAAGATATATACTAATGAATTCATATACATTAGAGGCAAAAACTAGTTTGTCTTGACTATTCTATAAATGAAGTGAGAGAATATAAGAAAACTGACTTGGAAAATATCTGTTTTTAGTGGTAAGTTGTCTATGGCAGCACTTGCTTCAAGATCAATGGAGTCCTAATTACTTCACAATACATACAGGACAAAACAGATGTTAAAACACATGAGTTTCTGTTTTTCACTCTGTAAGTCTGAATTCTTAATATTGATCTCGGAGGGCATTGTATTAATAGTATCTTCAGTGCAAGCCAAAAGGACATCAAAACTCTACAAGGTAAAACAAAAAAAATCTCTAAGTGCTCCTACATCTTCATCTTACTTTTGATTATCCCATTCTAGACAGAAAGTATTTATTTCTGAAACAAAAGCCATGTATTAAAATCCAGTGTTTTCCACGAAATCCATCCTCTAGGAGCCTTAGCTGTCAATTCCCTACTCAAACAGAAGTGGCTTACAGGGTGAATATATATTTTTCTTTACCTTTTGAGGAACTCGGACTCTATCAGCCATTGGATACCAAGATCTGGGTGCATTCCTCAGTCCTGTCCCAACCTCTTGGCAGCACAGAACCCCAAACTACACATTCACTAAGAAAGGAAAAGAATTTGGGTGTGTGGGAAAAAATTACTCATAGGAAAGGAGTAGTCTGCCATATGCCCAGGTAGAATGACTAGAGGATTACTGCTAGTATGTGCCTCTGTGAGAGTCTCCAGTCGTAAACACATGACTGTGAACACGAACTCAATTTTTCTTCTGCTTTGTGTGTATAGGACTTACTAGCACCTGCACCGTGCATTTGTGTGTCCTTGGTGGCCATACTATGTCTCAGAAGTCATGTAACTGTGCAATTACATGAACAGCACTGTATTTAATGTCTTCTCGTCTTCCTTGGGCCTCTAAACTTCTTGTGTTTAAGAATAAATAATGAATAAGCAAATAAGCAAAGACTATTGATTCCTTGCTTTACTATTAGTCTGTCCCTGAGAGCTATTCCTACCTGAATTGTGAGCTTTCTGCCATAAAGAATGAGAGGAGCATACCTGAGCAGCTGTGGCCTTGCAAGGACTGGTGGTGCACTGATCTGTGATCTGTGTAGGCAGATTGCGAAACTTTGCTGGTAAAGGAGGATGACACATATGAAAACATATCAGTGTACTTGAGGGTGAAAGTTTGTAATGCTGTTTCAATCAGGAGAAAAAAATCCCTGTTTCTCAATGCTTTTTCAGTTTGTGAAACAAACTTTCATCAGCTGTGAAAGTTTCTGTTGGTATCAATGGTGACTTTGTATGCATGGAATCATAGAGTGGTTTCATTTGGAAGGGTCCTTAAAGATCATTGAATTTCAGTTGCCACCTTGCCATGGGCACCTCCGGCTAGATCAGGCTGCTCAAGGTACCATTATTCGCTATCTTATTTATTAAAAGTAAAAAAAAAATATTATTTATTCATCATTTTAATACACTCTCATAGGAAACTTATGAGATCAGAAAAGAATGTTTAGCTTTCCTGAGCAGGTATAGACTGAGTATCACATACACAGGAGTAGTGATTTGAAATCTCTAGGAATCTGGATCCATGTGATTTACTCAAAGGCTAAGGAAGGAAAGACAATGATGCAACTGAGATTTCCATCCTACTACTCTGGAAAGTCTCTTCAAGTTCAAGAGCAGTGGAATTATAATACTGGTATCTTGTTTCATTCTTTTCTTCAGTTGTGAATTTGCCTCATTCACATTTTTCTCCAGTAGCCCCCCACTCATGCCCTTTCCCTTATCCCTCCTGTTCCAGGTTGCTAGTGTCATACTAGATTCTGGGCTCCCATTCTCCTAAGAAAAGTCATCTGTCTCACATGCAATTCTGGTGAGATACATAGGAAGAACTCTTATAAAGGTCTGTTCTGCAATCTGTATTTTAAAACTCTAGTGTTGTATCACTATCAGCATATATTGAAAATTTGGCTATGATTATTGCCATACAGACTTTACATTTTTAGCCTTCTGGTTCTGGAAGAATATTCAGAAAGGCTCTCAGCTGTTCTTGTTTCCAACACAGCCATTATGAATGCTATTTAAGAAGCAGTATATATAAAATTTGATACGATCCTTAGTAAGCAAATAGAAAATGCAGACCTTTAATTATGTATAAAGATTTAGGACTGAAAGGCTTACACTTACATCCAGAAAAAAAAATGAGGCCTGTGTTCCCTTTTCTTCCAAGCATGTTATAGGAACAATAATATAGAATAACTGCAAACACCAAAACCAATCAGATCCTATTACTAGGATTCCACAATCATAGGATATCTTCTGGGCATGAATTTAAGGCTATGTAGTAATTCCTGTTCTATTCAAAGATAATCTGCTACATAAATGACTTCATATAACATGGGTCTGTTTAAATTTCATTATTCCTTCAGTTTTGCATGGTGTCAGTTTTTAAGTCTTACTACAACAAACACCTCTTGTAGCTTTGGAGAATTCCAGGATGCTGTTTTGAATACTCAGTTTATTTTTGAAACAGTGACTTTTTGAAACCACTCCATAATTTTAAGCACTTCATAGCTTTCAGTAAAAAGAATTACATATCTACTATTTGTGTAGAAGTGGTATACTGACATAGAGATTTGGAAATTATCTTACACTTGGAATGTACTAAATCCGCTTTTTCAGATTTGTTGAACATATTAAACCATAGTGTAGAATGGAAAATAATCCTTGAATTTGGTCTTATAACTGAAGCATTAAGACACTGATGATTTGAAATCAATGAAAGTTATACACTTTACAGAACATTCATTGTACTTCCTTCACTTTTATTTCTTTTGTTTCAAAATTAGGTTTTCATTTCTTCTCCACAACTTGGTGGGGAGTAGGGAGAAAGGCATAGTGGAGATTATGATACAGGTTACAACCTGAAAACTTACAAGTTGGGGTAGATTTCTTTAACAAGTTTGTGTTTTTCATTGCATAAATGAAGCACAGAAATAATTAATACTGTTTTCAGAGAATGCAAAGGGGAAAATGCTTCTTCTAAGAGTATTGATAGAACTTGCTTTCTGTCAACAGATAACTTGAGTCTTCAGTGCCTGTTAAAGATTCTGAAACTACAGAGAAGGTTGCTTTTAATTCATTTGAAAATGAAATTATGAAACTTGTTTTGCTAAGTGTCCTCATTTGAAAGGTTTTGCTATAGTACTTGCAAAATATGAAGCAAACTTAATATTGTGAACACTAAATAGTCAGTCAAAATACTATTATTAAGTGTTCATTTCTTCCAAATTTAATGCAACTGGAAGCAGACAATGAAGTCCAAGATAAACTTTAGAGTTACTGGTGTCATAAAAATGATGACTTTCTTCGCAACAACAATTAATGGTAGATATAAAATTATTTTTGGAAATAAGGAATTGAAGTCAATTTGGCTCAGGTACCAACTCTTATAATTCCAACAAGTTTGTGAGTCTATAAATGGAGGAGCAGAATTTCAACAAAATCCACATTTTATTTTGCAAGAATATTAACTCATATCTGGTAAATGTTCTGAACTGATGGAATAGGAGATTTACTCCTCGAGCTAAATAACCATGGCCACTCAGTAACAACCAAAGGTAAGGAGAAAGCAGTATTGGAGGCATATTATAGAAAGGTATTTGATGACAGACAGAAAGCAAGTCTTTAGCAGTAGATAGTGGTGATTATAAATAGATTGATTCAGCTTCAATTTTAGGTATGCTGTATTCCTGACTGTAGTAGAAACCCATAGTGAGATACAGTTTGACACCTTGAATTTTTGATTTACTTATGCATGCCTGTTCTTAATTTCTTTTCTTAAAATATGGGATATTGATGAGAGTATCAGAGATGGATTCACAGGCAATTAAAAGAATGTCTGTGGTTTTCAAAGCATTAGACAGAAAAGGAGGAAGATTTTAGGAGTAAAGATAATGTGAATTGGAATGTATTCCCTTTACAACAAATAAGTTCTGAAATAGTCAAAATAGGAAGAAGTTGCAACTAAATTGCAAAAATATTCAGCGCCACAAAATTGTATATGTAAATGTTTTGCAAAGTTTTCAATGGAATTGTACAACTTCACTTCTCATAATGTTTATTCCTCTCCACTTTCAACTTTCCAAAAGAATAAAAAACTATGAGACCTTCATGGAGAGTGTAGAGGCAAAATTGACAAGCGCTGTATGGTAATTACCTTTTCCAGACTAATTTCATAAGCCTTGCAAAAATTAGCAAGAATTTCTAGCCAGGTACAGACATTTACTCTGCCCAAACTCCATCCCTCTGAGCAGCTTCTATTGCAGATTCTAATATCATGGATTCCCTCTCTTTCAGAGAAAGGAAACTGAAGAAAAATGGGTAGTTCATAAAGGTAGAGTGATAAGGAAGATTAAAAAATGTCATATATTTGCATCTCATAACTGGTGGAATAAATCTTGAAACTGAAAGTCATCTAACTGTTTAGTCTTTCCTTTTGTTCCCTGCTATTTCATATTGTTAGTTTATGTTCAATATTTGCTTTTGAATAAAGTGCTTTTTTTTTCACAATCCAGAATTTCTAGTGCTATGACCCTGTTTCTGTTAGCACTTAAGTTTATATCCAGAATTTAATCTATTATTCTGTGCTACAGACATGAACTATACTCACAAAAGACGATCTTCACAATAACAGCCCTGGGTTGTATAACACTTTTTTTAAAATAAAATTGCTCTTATTTTCAGTAAAGAAATAATCACATATCCAGATAAATGCTATGTAAAGACAGCTGCTTGCTCAATAAATCATTTCCAGCAGAAACACAGGCACTAAAAGGTCTGGTTTAATGTTGGACAGATCTCAGTAGCAGCTGTGGGGTGAAAAAGAGAATGAACCGTAGGTAACGCAAAAGGAACACTGAAAATGCTCACCATGCTTCATCCTTCTCTCTCTTCAAGTGCATGGTGTAGATTCTCTATCAAATGGGCATCTGTAAAAGTCATTGTCAAGGGACATTGTTACACAGGCAGCAGCCTGCTTTCTGCTTGTGGGGAGGGAACCTGCTTAATGAGCACCTTTCTGCACATAAATTAGAACAGCACTTCCAGAATCCTTGCACTGAGCGATCATAAAGAAGAACAAACAGATGAAGTACAATCTAGTCAATTCTGAAGAAATTCCATTGAAACTCTTTTACTCATTTCACTTGCATTCAAAGATTGGCAACAGTACAAATTTGTGTCATGCAATTAGGCTTAGTATACTATATAAAATTAGGATTAGTATATTATAGAAAAACTGAGCATATGAATTTTCCATCTGTAATGTAGGATGATGAAGAATGATGTATTTTATATTAGACGCTTTTTTGTTATTGGTTTCTCTGGGTAATTAATTATCATATTTAGATGTATAGAATGAGGAACCTCCCAAATCTGGTGTGAGTACAGGTGCAAAATTGTCTATCAGGTTAACCTGAAGACAGCATTTTCACATAATGCTGGTTATTCCCAGAGCCATAACAATGCACAGTTCTTCACTACAGTTTAAAACAGAGACAGTGAAAGAAATCATGGCCAGTCTGAGCACAGAAGTTATAAAGAAAAAGATTGATATTTACAAAATAGCATGTTCAACCCATGTGAAAGCATAACTGCACCAGAAGTGATGAAAAAAAGCAAAGTTTCATGTTGACATTAAAAATATCTTTTATTTGTAATAAAAATATTTAAGTGTTCTTGTCAATATTTTTAGAAAGTTCACTGAATATATTACTGCTTGAAATTAAACTTTGTTTTTAATAAAACTTTAATTAAAAAGTATTTTTACAGAGAACAGAAAGTGTGGTAGGCATTTCATTTATTGTAATAATCATTTAGGAAAGCATCACTGTCATAGCTTGAAAGTTAAACAAAATCACTGGGAGAAGGGAAATATCATTGCTTAATTCTGTAGTACTGTAACACCTGACATACATCTCTGGTCAGTCCTAAAATATCGTCTTCATTAGTTATAAGAAATGTATTCCTCCTGTGTATTAATCTCCCTTTGTCCATGTGACTCTGTCAGGGATATCTCCTGTGCATATAGAGATGTATGCATAGGCAAAGGACGAAGGATGAATTTCCTGGGTTTTAGTGCCAATGAAAAAAACTAGAAATAATACCTTGGTATGTTACCCAACCAACCTTATCCAATTTCCTTTTAACCAATGGTACATATAATATGAAGTTACATGAGCAAATATAGTATTGAGTAAACTCATAAAGGAAAGTAAGAGTTGGTCTGTTGGCTCACCTGTAGTGAGTACTACCTTTGACATTTTGTCCATTACTAGTACCTCTAGAAGCAGTTGAAAAGTACATGAAGAAAATAAAAATATACAGCAAATTATTTTCTGTCACTGCTGTGCTGAATTATTTTCAAAGGGGTGATTGACTGAAGACAACTTCCACACTTTCATGTGTGATTTAGAAATAAATCAGCTGAGCACCTCCATTTTTTCTTTTTCATCTTTTTTTTTCGTTTGTTGTTATTAAGGCCACCATATCAAAAGTGTGTGTTGGTAAGCATGGGGGGCACTTATGTATTGGAGACATTGATGTGCAGACACTGATCATTCAATAGTTTATTCCATTTCATAGAAATGTGAGTAACAGGGAGTTTCCTCCACAGATTTTTCCCCTAAAGCCTGGGTGTTTTCCAGAACGGCAATGTGAAACTTGCTGTCCTTGGCTTTCACAAATTTCACAAACTTTGCGGCAAACTGGTTTTGGTCTATCACGTTTAGATTCTCACTTGCAGACTTGCTGACAGTTATGTGAAGGCTGGCATCTTCGAACTAGTTTATGTGGAGGAGAAAGATCCTTGTAATCTAAGTGGTAAATGGGCAGAAGTCCAGTATGAGTTCCAGAAGCCGTTCCAGTGATTCGAAGGCTGATACTGAAAAGCCACAAACATCCGTCTCTTCCCCATGGCTTTTTTCAACAGGTAACGGTGAAGTGGCAGCTTACATAGACCTTCAAGCCCCTGTGGAGAGTCTCCACCCACTGCATCCCCTCACACAGCACCACACTGTGCAGCTGTGGCTGGCCAGTTACCCATGCAGGTGGTCAAACTCGAAAGAGAATTTGCCCTGAGGGTTAAAGAAGTCGTTGTAGTAGGTCACTAGCACAGTGCTCCTCTTTATTAGGATAGGGGTGAAGTTTTTTGTTGTTGTGTCAGGACCCTACCCAGGCAGCCTTCTGCCTCCCCAGCTTGGACCACAGCAGAGACTTCTCAGACAACCTGGTCAAACCTCCTAAGAGTGTATTGGCACAGCAGGTTGCGAGTAAGAGAAACTTTAGCTGGTTCATGCAGCTCCTGCCTTGTGCACGTGCAAAGGAAGAGGGCTATCAAAAGGGCAGGAGGTTGTTGGTGAAGGGAGGGCACACAATCCACTTGGTGCTGGAGAGAAAAGGTGCAAGATGGTGGTGGTGGGGGGGTAGGTGGCAGGCAGGGGTTTGTGCTGTGGCCCCACTGCTTGTGACCTCACAGGAGCACCTGGAGAAGCACTGATGGGGGAGCAAGTGTGGACAGGGGGGTCAAGAACTGAAAGAGTGATGGACACCCTGGAAAGGGTGTGAGGCTTCAAGGGAAGGGAAAGGACATTGCCAAGAACTGGGAAAATCCAAGGTGATGTTCTGCCAAACTCTGCTAGCGCCACCGCAGTGAAGAGACTGGAAAGTGCGGACATGGATGAGAACAGATATCCTCCTCCTGCTCTACCTCCTTTTCCTCCTCGGCCTGTCCTGTGACTTTCCTCACCACTATGCACCTATTTCCTGATCCAGTGGGATGTGTCCTTGCCTTTGACAGTGGGATAGGAACTGGATGATGTTTAAGGTCCCTTCCAACCAAAACTATTCTATGATTTCCTTCCGGGTTCAGGTCTGGCCTGTGCATGCATGGGAACCCCAGCTTGGTGGCAGGGGATGTGATGGGCACTGCTCCTCCTATAATTCCCTACAGCTTCTGAATCCCCTTGGCTTCCTCACATTTCCCTCCTCCCTCCCTCCACTCCTTTCTTCATCCTGACCACCCTTTGTTTTCCTTCACACACTCCTTTTCTCTTTCTCTGGACCCTTCTGCCAACTTTTCCCTCCGAGTCTCTGGGCATGAAGCAATAATATCTTCCTGTATCCTTTGGAGCCTGCAGCATTCTCAGAAATCAGAAGAAAATGGAGTTTAAAAAATTTAAACTTCTCCCCCTCTACCTTCCACTAAAAGTCAGTGACTTGGGCCGGAAGTTTCCTTAACCTGACCTCTTATACGTGGTTTTTGTCCATCATTCAGAATGAGTTCAGGTGTGGGAAGATTGATTTAGACCAGACAATGAAGCTGTTTGAAAAACTGCAAATAACTTTGAATTCTGCACATGTAAAACATGTTTTCAAGGTGAGGAAGCTATTAAATAATTAAAAAAATGTAGAAGTCCAGTTACAGAAATGTCTTATATTTGCTGACATATTTTTTTTTTTTTGAGACATGGATGTACAAAATCAACAAATAATTTGCCTCATTCAGATCTTTTGGTTTTGTGTAAACCAGATAACTGAGTGGTTGCATTAGAACAATAGAATAGAATCATAGAATCATTTGGGAAACAGACCTTCGAGTCCAGCCATTCACTTAGCAGTGTCATCCCACCATGTCCTTAAGTATCACATCTTCTTTTAAACACCACCAGGGACAGTGACTCAACCACTTCCTTGGGCAACCTGTTCCAATGCTTAATAACCCTTTCAGTGAAGAATTTTTTTTCCAAATATCTAATCTAAACCTCCCCTGGTGCAACTTGAAGCCATTTCCTCTTGTCCTATCACTTGTTACTTCAGACAAGACACTGGCACCCAAGTAACATCATCTCTTTACTACATCAAAATAATGTAAGATGACAGAAAGTATGTAGGTTTTGATTCCCAAGTTTTCTGTAATATGACCTCACCTGGGAAAATTTAAAACATTCAGGTTTCTTCCCATCTAGCTGCTTCTGTGATCAAGCTAACAATCCCAGACATACATGTCTGATGCTGGATAGAGTCATTAGAGTGACTCCCTAAAAATCCTTTGCTAGGAGAACACTTGTGCATTCATTTCCTCCATGTCTGTCCTCTGAAGAATTTAAAAAGTGTACCTGAATGAAAAGCAATTGTACTATAATTCCTGGGAATGGATGTGGCGCTCAGATATGGCAATGTTTAGGAAATCCTATGAAGGTTACATGATACAGTTAAAAACTGGACTTACTAATAAGTGAATTGTGTGTAGGTAAGCAAACCACCACCAAGGGGATGCTGTCTCAGTGATTAAAAGCTGCAAAATTGAGTGCCTTTGGACATACAGGTTTTCCATGTTCTTAAGGTCCCTTCTAGTAATTACACAAATTATGTATGACTTTTCCTTCTAGCTTTTTTGTTCTATTTTGTTATTTTTTTAACCAAAAATAGCTATTGGGTAAAGCTATTTGCCTGAGGAAATTAAGTCAAGTGGCTATATGTACGTATATTACATATATATATATATATATATATATATATATATACACACACACACAAACACATACACACATATATTTGTGATTCCTTTGAGAATTTTGAAACCAACTGGCTAATTCTGTCCAGATTCAACTGAGAAGAATTAACTATGGCAAGTCAGAAACTTTTAAGTGACGTCATGCTGACAGGCAAGTAGGCAGGCAGAGGGAAGGCATTAAGATTTCCTCACTCTATCTTGCTCCTGTCTTCTTGTCTTCTGCCTTGTCAAGCCAAGGTAAAACTGGCAGCATGAACTCAACCCTTACTAAAGAGGCTGACTGTGGTTTTTGAACTTGCACTGCACTGAGAGAATAGCCAGCCTTGAGACTCTCATGAGAACTTGAAGCTATTTCTCACTGCTTCCCTTTTTTTTCACCTACTTTGCTTTCTGACAGAAATTGGAAAAAAAATGTTCAGTTGTGACTAGAGAAGAGAGTAATTATCTGAGGAAGCGACCTGTGTAGAACATCTGATGTAGCTATATTTAACAATATAATTTACTTAACAGTCCAGTCTAGTTATTTATAGCAGTATTGTTAGATATACTTTGCTCTTTGAGAGATATCTGAGTGTATTCTGAAATTTTGGGGCTAAAATTGTTCATCAGTATAATAATATGTAAAAATGCAAAGCACTCTGGAAAGAAATCTTACTGTCATCGTCAGTGACTTTACATCAATGGTTGATAAAATTATTATATATGATCAAAAAAATTTTTATAGAAAACAGCTTTTAAAGAATAATCTGCTTTTTTCCTTGTCTCTTGTGTTTGAATGTATTTTATTGTAATGTTCATTTGAGCAATATCAGAGTTATGAACATTAAGATTTTTTAGAAATAATATGTTTTCATATAATTCTTCTAAAGACTAATTAGTCTAAAGACTAATACTTTGCCAAGATACTTCTTTTTTAGAATAGCAAAAATTTGATGTACATTAATAGAAATAAGAATAATAAATTCTACCCAAACAAATTTTATAGAAGGGTTTTTTTTCAGTATCTACATTATTTTCAAAGCTCTCCTATGTAGTATTATTGATTGTATTTCATCAAGATGCCACTGAGATATACAATTAAATTTTTTTTGACCAGCTTCACTTTGTGCCTAAGTGAACATCTACCAAGTCCTCATAGATTGCTTAATTCTAACATATGTTGTTATTTTCTTTTTCTATTTAACAGTTATGACTGAATTTTCAGTTTTCTGAAAGGTGTTAGAAGTTAGATTGAGGAATCAATCTTAGATGTGGGATTTCTCAAGCAGTAATGAAATATGTATTGTATTGAGTTATTTTCTTGCTGGCAATTTTGGTTAAAAAGGATTTTCACAGATCTCTTTCACAAATTCAAAGCAAATAATTACTGGCTTGTAAAATTTTTGGCTATAACACCTCATGGAATTTGCTTTTGTGTTTGTTTTGATTATCTAGTGCATTTTTACTTCTATTGCTGTACTTATTCAGACATCTCTTGGTAGGAACTGTACTGCATAGGAAGAAACCAGTAATATATCATTAGACTTTTAGTTTTCATGGTGTGTTTTCAAAACTAATCAAACTCAATAGTAGTCAAAAATGTTTATCAAAGATCACACAAAGTTCAAATAAGCCATTTTATGTTTATGGACATTTTTGGGGAAGCTGTAATAACCATAGTAGAGGCCATGTTATTAGATGCTGAAATTTAACCTCTTCGGTAGTCTCAGTTTAAAGAGCCAACAATTATGGATTATGGTTATCTTGCACTGTTAATCAATGAGGCAATAAGGCACTACTTATTTTGTATTTTTGTGAGCTATTTTGTCAGTAAATTTCCAAAGTTTCTCTCAATTTGACAAATTTTAAGAATTATATAAGCTAAACAGTTAGAGATGTCTATATTTCATAGACACATATTTCAGGTAGAAACTTTTAAAGATTAAATGAAATTGTTAAGCCTGGCAGAAATGGTAAAAAAGTACAATTGTCCTCAAATTTTTTTGCCTTTTTGTTTTTTCTAGTGGCTTTTATACTGAAACACTGGGAGTAATTAATGTGCTAACATTTTGAAAGCTCTATGAAAATAAGCCTACATTTTAAGAATTCTGGAAGTATGAATAATTAATCTGAGTTAAACATTCTGGATTGTTAAGAATGGAGAACGATGTCATATGTTATTATGAAGTATCTTGTCTCCAAACTTTAGTAGTGTTTCTTATTTGATATACTGAAAGACTTGGATCTTATGATAATTTTGTCTTCCTAATTTCATTTTTTAGATTATTGTTTTATTTTTGCTGCATGTAAATTTAATTGGTTGTATTTAAAATATAGCTTAAATAGCTGTTGGAGTTATTATACAAAAGATATTTTCCACTTGATAATTTTTGTGCTGCAGATTTATTATACTGCATAGCACTTTAGAGGTTTTACATAATGAATTTTAATATTACATATGCATTTTATACAAGTTCCTTATAATTACTTAAATGTTAATGATATCATATGGTACATTTTCATTTGTATAAAATATACTTAATGCACAAAGTCAAATCTAAAACTTGCATTTGGAAGTAGAAGAATTTCATTCTATAATACATTGCAGTCACTGTTGCCTGAGATTTTCTCTATTGTTCTTATGATCAGTTATAATAGAATTTTTCTGTGTATCTTTGTATAATTGCATGTATTGACTGTTTAAATCTTTTTCCCCCTCCAGAAAATAGTTGACAAACGAAAGGAAAATACAATTAATATGGAAGACTTCCGGGCAATTTATCGAACCATTGTACACAGAGCTGAATTTCGTGAACTTTTCTCTAGTTACTCTCAAACCAGCAAATTTCTAGCTGACACTGAGCTCATTGAATTTCTCAGAAAAGAACAATATGAATCTAAAGATTGTGAAATGACTGCTTTAGAAATTATTTTGAAGCATGAACCCATTGAAGAAGGTATGTGTAGTTTAAATATTTGTTTTCTAGCTCATATTGTTGTTCTGTCATTTACTGTGTTTATATTTTTGAATACTCACCTGACTTTGAACATTTTAAAGAAAACTAATGCAAGCAATTATATGTTGTGTAATAGCTTCTACAAGAATTTTTATAAAAGGGTGATTTAAAAAAAAATCAGATCTTTAAATGCTGTGAATGTAATATTACAAGAAGCCATTAAAAGACGACAATAAATATACACAGCATATTGTTCAGTCTTAGTATATTGTATTACATAGCAGATCCATCATACTTACTCCTTGTTGCAACAGACCAGTCCAAACCCTACATGTAAATTGCTTCAAACAAAATTCAATTTTCATACTCTAGATGAGCTAACATAAACTGCATTAAATCTTTTTAATGCCACTGCAATATGTGAATGACCATCATTAGGAAGCCAGACTGATTTTTTTGTTTAACTAAGTGTTCAAAAATAATTTTGCTTGATTAGTTAGAGGGATGTAAATGAAGAATTACAGCAATAAAAAAGTAGAAATTATGTTTTGTTAACAACTGGTCTGTTCAGCACAGGATATTTCTCATAAAGAAAATAAATCATAATTAAATCAGTAATAATGACTTCAAAAAAAGTCATTATTAAAATCTGAATACTGAAGACAGCATTTTTAAAGACTAGAAAATGTTAGAACATAATGTTATGTAATTTAATTTGGTTTAAATACTCAGAACTGTGAGCCACTATGGCAATAAAGCAAAAAGAAGTTTGGTTAAACCCATTGCATTTCAAACCATATTTTATAACCAAGATTGCTCTAATCCTTCTTGGGGTTCATGTAAATTGTTACATTGTTGTTGATATAACATTTTGCTTTTTGCTTAAAATTAGTCTCACAAATGGAAGAATACATGCTACTAGAGTTTGATAACGTACTTCCATTTTGTACTTTTTAAACCTCCCATTTGCTTTAATAGAATACTCTCCATGATTATTCATGTCATTCATAGTTTTGGACTTGATAGGTTTATATTAAATGTCATATGGCATGAAGTTTAAATGTAGAAGTAGTCTAATAATAAAAATTTCACAGAGGCAAAGAGCTTCTAAGTATCTACTGAAAAGGTTATGTCTCTTTTTATATACTGAGAAACACTGAAATCTTAAACAGTCACACTCTGGTTTGCCCTCAGTTGGACATGATTGAAAACACCACCAGTCATTTTTCTGAATGAAGTCATTTTTCTGAATGAAGTCATTTTGCAAAGGCAGTGAGTGGATCACTAGCATCTTCAGCAAGCATGAAATCTGGTTATTAATCTGTCCCATCATGTGTCTTTTATTTGGATTAAACATATAACTAATGCTCTCTGAACCTGAAATGCATTTCCATTTTATTCTCTGATCACCTTCTAAGAGTAGGTCTCTAAACACAGGCATCTATTACTACTGAATGATAGAACTGCTCAGATAGAAATGGACCTAGGGTGGCCATTCCAGACTTCTGCTAAAAGCAAGGATAACAGTGAGTTCAGAATAGGTTTCTCAGGGTTTGTTTTCAGTCAAAACTTGAAAACCCCTAAGGATAGAGATCCACATCCTTCATCATGGGCCCAGAAATGGCTTCCAGCAGTTCTTACGCCATGATTTTCCTAGGGATGAAGGTTAGGCTGGCAAACCTGTAGTTCTCTGAACTGAGACATAGAATCATAGAACTGCTTGGATTGGAAGGGACCTTTAGAGCTCATCTACTCCAAATCCCCTGCAATGAGCAGGGACGTCTTCAACTAGATTAGGTTCCTCAGAGCCCCATCCAACCTGACCATGAATGTTCCCAGGGACGGAGATTCTGCTACCTCTCTGGGACACCTGTTACAGTGTTTCACCATCCTTGTTATAAAAACTGTCTTCCTTATATTGAGTTTAAATCTACCTTCTTTTAGTTGAAAACCATTACCCTTTGTCCTGTCCCTACAGGCCCTGCTAAAAAGTCTGTCCCCATCTTTCTTCTAAGCACACTTTAAGTACTGAATGACCTTGATAAGGTCTCCCTGAAGTCTTCTCTTCTTCAGGTGTTACAACAATCTCACGTCTCTCAACCTTTCCTCAGGAGAGAGCTCTTCCAGCCTACTGATAATTTTTGTGACTTCCCTCTGCAATTGCTCCAACACTGTACTGATGACTCCAACTCTGGATGCAGTACTCCAGGTGAGGTCTCACCAGTTCTCCAGGTGGGGTCTCACCAGAGCAGCATAGAGGGGAAGAACGGCCTCTCTTGTCCTTCTGGCCATGTGGGGTTTTTTTAATACAACTCAGGATACATTTAGCTTTCTGGGCTGTGAGCATAGCAAATTCTTGCCCTTTTCAAAAATGAGTATAACATTTGCTCTTCTGCAGTCACAGGGAATCATAGAATCATAGAATCACCAGGTTGGAAGAGACCCATCGAATCATCGAGTCCAACCATTCCTATCAAACATTAAACCATGTCCCTCAGGACCTCATCTACACGTGCCTCCTGATCTCTATGGCCTTTCAAAGATGATAGAGAGTAGCTCTGCAATGATATAACACTCTCAAATGCACCTCATTTGGTCTCATGGACTTGCATGTGTTGAATTCTCTCCAGTAACCTCTGTTTTATCTTAATCTCTATCTGTTGGTAGTTTCTTCTCTCCTTGAATCCTGTCTGTTGTCACAAAGCCTACAAGTTGTTGATGAAGACAGAAAAAGACAGCACTGAGTACTTCAACAAGCACTAGTACTTCAAGTACTAGTGTTTGCCGTCACTATATCATCTGCCCTATTCAACAGCAGGTCCACTTACTCCTTTTTAAAAGCACAGCCAGTGCAGCGGTAAAAGTGCTCCATGTTGCCATTAATATCCCTTGCTATTTTCAATTCCGGTTGAGATTTGGCATTTCAAACACCATTTCATCATGCCTTAGCAGTATTTCTATATTCCTCCTTTGCATCCTGCCCACATTGTGACTAGCAGTTTTAGGGGTTTTTTTAATGCTATTTCAGTCTTACTTTGTCTTGGTGAATCCACGATACTGTTTCTGCAGTAGAAGGAAGCTATCTAGGAACATAGCACTAGTAATTCAGTCTAGAATATGGAGCTCAAGCTAGGTTCTTCCAGATTTTGGTAATACTTTGAAGACAATATTTTTCTAACAATTTTTCCTATTTTCTAACTATTTTTCCTATTGAGCCAGGCATATTTGTAGAACTCATAATTTCCCATCTGTTTAGAGAGTCTGTGTGTGGCCGCCATTGTTTATTTAAGTAAAAGTTCCAGTTATATTCTGATGAATGTTTAAAGTCATCAAAACAATATTCTGAAACTATTATGTAAAAGCTTCATACATTATTACTTTGAAAACCTTTTCTGATTTTCTATATATTTATAATTTTTTTCTTTCTGTGTTTTAATGTCTTTATTTTCATGGGTTCTCCTTTATCCACTGCCTTCTCCATCATATATTTATCTTTTTCCCTTATCAATTAGTTTTTGGCATTACAAACCATTTTAAACTGTTTCCCTTTGGTTTCTTATCTACTTTTTTGCTTGTCTGCTTCTTATACTGTCTTCTCTCATTTGAGTCATTTAGTGACTACACAAACCCTTTCCTCTGCAAACCCAAACTTGCATGTCCCCTTGACTTACTAGCAGACGCAGCACTGTGCAAGAGCTTCATAAATGCCTGATCACACTTTCTGAATCATGAAAACTCTGAGATGAGTGGAAGTTTGTTAAATCTGTTATGTTCACATTCTTTAGCAACTGAGGGCTGCTTCAGCTTGTCGTGTAACAATGCCACTGTAACTAAGCTGAAAAGGAAAGCTGGACTAACTTCAATTTATTGTGAGCTGCTACTTTGTTCAGTGGAACATGAATCTTACATGTTTAACTCTTGTTAGTTTCATTTGGTTCCCAGTCTTTGATAGTGGGTGGAATTAGTAACTAGTTAAGGAAAATAAATCTAAGAAGGAAAAAGTCCCTCATTTGGAATAATAACCCTAGAATATCTGTCCTGATCATTCCCACCATGGTGGAAAGAAGAAACTCTCACTATCCAGTATTAGCTACAAAACCTTTGATTCCTTGTGCCATTATTTTTTGAGACCTCCTTTCAAATTAGAACATATTCTGCTCTTTCTGAGAACTAATATGTTTACTAATTAATTATGTAAGAAGTTATTAATTTAAAAGGTTTCTTTTGCTTTGAATTTTCTGTTTTTATGTGAAAATTTAATAGTTATAAAGTGGTTAAACAGTGAAGAAACTTTAGTCAATTAGAAAACACATTTATAGATATCAAAGAAAGTTCCTATAGTTTTACTTTAATCAATGTCTGTTTAAAATTTTATATAATGAGTGAAATTCTTGTTTGTTTCTTTGTCTGTGATAAAATTGTCTTGTAATTGGAAATAATCTTCCTGAATGAAAGAACACTTTTATTGTTTATGCTCCTTTGAATGAACTAATACTCCCACTCAAACTTATTCATTGGAAAGTTTTGAATGTGATTGATGTGATAGTTGATTCATATGGTGTTGTGATAGACCATTTTGTGTAACTGTCATTTTCAATTTGGTATAGAACATTCTTCATCAGGGTGATCGGTTGGACTCATCTGCCATCCTTGTCCTGTATATTGCATAAAGGGAAAAGGGCAGACTTTGACACTTGACTGACTGGTTTGCTAATAGTAATAACCATTATCTGATAAACTCGATACCACTAGCATGTCAAGATTAAGATGAAAACAGTGATGACATTTTATACACAACTTTAGTAAGTCCATCTACAACATTTAGTGCATCTCTAACATTCGTGTACAGAGAGAGAATACTTTTCAACACTATTGAGACAGATAACTGAATTAACACCCTCAGGGCACTGTAGCTAGTTCAGACACAGTATGGAATAAATTGCTCTTCCATTTTTGTTGTGCAATTTAAATCTTTAATGAGAAAGTGTTGCATTGACAGAATTTGTGTGTGTGTGTGTGCTAAAGCTTGCATTTTTGGCTGAAGGAATCATTTCATGGAATTGATCATAAAAGTTGTGAATATGTGATTGATATCCAACAGTTGTGTCTTACTAATATCCAAATGTCACTTTTGTTCTACACAAACATTTGTTTATGTCTCCATTTTATAATTAATTTTGAATAGAGTGAGTATAAATGTGAGTATAGAAAACATGCTAACCAAATGCACTTTATTTTTTTAAGTTTAGTAAATACCTCTTTAAAAAATTATTGTTTTTTATTCAGTATTTTTATGTATGAGATTAGAGGCACAGTGGGGATAAGAACCTGCATGCCATTATTATTTACAGGGTAGTGCCATTCAAAGACTGTCCCAGTTTCTGAATTTTCTTGTCAGGTAGTACAAAACCAGATCAAAAATAAAATCCAGTCTTGAAAACCTTTCTTCCTTTATAAATAACATTATAAGCTTGTTGCATCTATTGGGTAGAGAATTTGAGTAATCCAGAATGTTTTTGTGAATCAAAATAACATCTTCAGTTTGTCCCTAGGATATACATTCTTTTAAACTTATTTTCTTGTACGTGCATGTGTCTGTAAGACAGAGGAAGAGGGAGAGCATGCATTTGGAGGACAGAACTATTGATCCCTTTGGCCAGTGTAAATAAAATTTAACAAAGTAGAGACTTCAGTCAAATTCCTATTGATTTCATTAAAAATCAAGTGAAATAAGAAAAAATGGCTTTAGAATCTCAACTAAGACAACGCCTGAAGCTGGATGTATGAGGCACAGGAATTCAGAGATGTGAAAGAGCGTGTAAATATCCAGTTTCAGGAAAACGTTCACCAGAAAATGACAATCAATTATGAGATACAAGCCATTACAAAACTAAACTGTGGCTCAGGGCCTATATCAAGCTATATAAAAACCCAAATATTTTTATTTCATTGGTTAGAGTCATGAGCTGAATGTTTTACTTGAGTCAAAGAACTGACATGTTGGCTAACTATGTAACAAAAATTTTCTTTATAATGTTTCCACGTTTAGGGGATTATATTCATGAGCATATTTATCTAAACCTAAGTTTTCTTCTTGAGAGAGCTGTACTTATCTTTTGTCAATGACAAGAACAGCCAGGAGAGCATAAAAAATAATTCAGAAAACAAGCAGTATTTAGAAAGTCAGTGTTTTTCACTAATTCAGGAGATATATATTTAACAAAAATCATATAAGAATTATCAGGAAATATAACAACAAGAAGAACAACAATAATAATAATAAAGACAAGAAAAGGAGGACTTACTGGCCCAACTTGTAATAACACAGAAATATATAGAACATGAAAAATACATTAATTAGAAATGAAAACCAGATAATATTGGTGAAAAACCTTCTCTTAAAAAGAAATAAGTCTATAATTCATGTAATGCATTATAGATAAAGGTTATGGGATGAATGTATTCTATTTTGAGCAACATGTAAAAAAAAAATCTAAGTTTTACAAAGGCTCAGAAAATAGAAACTTATTCCAATTGCTACCAGTATAATACAGCATAACGTGTAAGTGGATAAATCAAAAAAGTCAGGTTACTAAATAAAATACAACTATCAAGAGTCATCAGGGTAGAAATAAGTCATTCTGCAAATACTATCTAAAGGAAAGACTAAGTAATTACTTGATGTGCTACCTAAGTACAGTCAGATAGCTA
This sequence comes from Coccyzus lansbergi, assembly GCA_033558105.1. Taxonomy (NCBI): domain Eukaryota; kingdom Metazoa; phylum Chordata; class Aves; order Cuculiformes; family Coccyzidae; genus Coccyzus; species Coccyzus lansbergi. The sequence continues at coordinate 2,377,387 of JAUMJK010000347.1, forward strand.
ATCCTATTAATGAGACCAGAGTAAGAACTCAATCAAAAGATGGAAAAAACAGGGTAGGACATGTCTAACAGTGTATATATGTGTGATGTCTTGAGGGCCTCCGTCCTTATTTTCTACATTATTTCTGTTTAGCATTTTAAAACATCACTTGAGTTCTAGTCCAAATAAATATATAATTTAGAAATTATAATTTTCTATGTGCGACCATCATTGAAATGTTTTTCAAAAATTCTTATTTAGATAGAAAACTTTCAGTCTGTATTAGTCTGATGACTGATAATTACAATACTAACATGTGCTTTGTAATTTTTATAACTGTATTCAAAATTAACAGGTCCGATAAGTGTTTTAGCTCTTGGTTTTGCTGTATTTAATTACTTATTTATTTATTGTCAAAAATTTGAATACATTGACCTCTTTAAATTATCATTAACACAAAGTTATCTGGGGTTAATTGTCTCACTTAAGCCTTCTATGATGACAATGATGTTATTTTAGAACCAGAACTGGGCAAAATCCCTGACTAATTCAACCTAGGTTATGTTTTGAAGCAAAGTTGACTTCTGAGATTATATAATTTGCAAAATTATTGCATTTGAGACATGACATTGAAGCAGCATTTGGCGATATAATGGATGTGTTTGTCATTAAATCAGTTAAAAACTAAACAAATGGGATGACTATCACTGATATGAAGACAATTAGCACATTTTGTTACAGATGCAGTAATGAGAAAAGCTTGATTTGCAATTCATCTTTGTGGGCAGTAATTTATTTTGATAAGATGTTATTTTTATTTTGAATACTTCTAATTTAAAAATTATTTCATCAGTCTTTATTTGGAATTTTGCACCACTGAGGAAGATTTTGTGCTGGCAATAGTTGTTTCTCCACGGTTATTTTTACAGTTTTCAGCTGATATTTTCAAGAAGCGTTTCCCTTCTTTCTACAAAGAAAAACAGATCCTCTTCCAGCACTGACTGACATGTTACTTTCCAAAACTAAATAACAAGTATTTTCTTTGCTATTTAATTAGGACTAATACAAACTTTTCTTACTGGTGTCTACAGGAGAATAAAAATGTCAGAACACATTTATTTATTTTCAGAATTTTGAACTGCAGGGACTGATCAGCAGAACTGCACAAAACTGATGTTTGTGTTTGTGTTGTTTGTCACGAATTTTAAAATTGCAGGAAAATATTATGCTGTATAACCTTTAGCAATGTTGAGAACTTGTTATTGAAAATTATAGAAAGTACACAGATATAATCATCAGTTTAACTTCACACTGGAAATTTTTGCTTTCTTTTTGTTCAGTGAGGAAAAGAAAGCAGATGTCATTTGAAGGATTTATAAGGTACATGAGTTCAGAAGACTGTTCAATATTTAGAAAAGATCACAAGACCGTCTACCAAGATATGAGCCACCCATTATGTGACTACTTTATTTCATCTTCTCACAACACCTACTTGGTATCTGACCAGCTGATAGGGCCCAGTGATATATGGGGATATACCAGGTATTTTGATATATCTTTTAATATTTTAAACATAACTCAACTTTTTTTAAAAAATGAATACTAAGTAACATATAATCCTGCTTGGCAATAAGGAATGAAAATATCAAAGATACAAGGAGAAAATATAGGAGTGGTATTTTATTTTTTGTGTACATTTTTCAATGTATTTTATTTGACAAATCATCTGTTCTTAGTCTAGAAACAATCTATTTTTCCACTTACACCTCAAAAAACCTACCTTACGGAAAATGACACCTGTACTATGCTGCACAGTTTAAGATTAAATCAGTTTTTAATCTCAATATGCTATGTAAAGGTAAAAAAACTTCCTAAAATAACTCCTAAATTTTCAGGCAAACTCTAATCTGATCAATAGCAACAGTATGGTGGAGTATGTCAAGGATTTTTGTGATCAGTTTAGGTTGCAAAGCAGCTGATTTAGAAACAACAACAACAGAAAATAAGGTGAACATGACCATAGATAGGAGGGAGAAGAAACTTTGTCATTCAATGTGCATTGTATGACACCAAGAGAAGTTGACCAGGATGCCTTATTGTCAGGACATGTTTGGAAGTAATGATCAGGGAAGGATTAAATGGGTTATGCAATAAATGCAATGTATAGAGGGGTATAGAAAGCACAAAGAATTTGGGACAGGCAACCAGCATTTGTACCAGTTTGTATTCATTATGTGAAGTGAATGAGTTGGAACCATCATCTATGTTAACATTTCTGTTTTGATTGTTCTCTGGACATTATATAATCACTGGCAAACATCACAAACACTAATGAATTTATTTCTAACTCTATTAAACATGATGTTACATTAGTATTGTATTGCCTAAAATAATTGCAAAGAGGCTATAAAACTCCCCTTCTTCCTCTCTATCTACTATTTGTATAAGGAAAATGTAACATGTTAAAATAAGCCAGAAGCATCTTTGAGATATTGTTAGCATGTAAAGGGCAGCATGTAGAAAGACAGATTGGTAATTAGGTAAAATAGTCCACAAGAAATGTTTAATTAGTAACAAGTCAACTATTAGAAACCTAAGACCTCTAAGGAGTGGCATTAGCATGTTAAAATTAAAACAGAGTGAATTTAAGGCATCCAAGAAACTTCAGCACTATCTCATAGAAATAAGATGTGGGGCAGAAAAACTGAATTATGTAGAGACCAAGAACAACCTGATTCTGTAAGAGTAATGGAGTTATTTTTAAGTATGATGATTCTCAAACGTGCAGGCAAATCCTGGTATAGTAATAAAAATGACCCTTTCTAACATTTTTTCTTCTATTTTAAGCAATAATTTGCCATCATTCCAAAATTATTCTATTCTTGACCATAATTTTTCGTCTCTTAATGAAGGTTATTCAGAAAATCCATCTTACTCCTTAACACTCTAACAAAGTTTATTACCCAACATGCCCATGACAAGCAATGAAAAATATAACCCTGACTTGTAGCTGTATAATTCTGTAGTATTTCTTTTCTTTTGTGATGAAAAAGTAGGGAATTTTGTAATTACTCAATGTGTGCTTGTAACGAGAAGTTGTATAAGGCTTGTATAAGAAAGTGTGGTGTCTTTCATTTCACTGTAAAAATATTTCTCTCCTTCTTTTGAAGAGCTCTCTTAAAAGGATGTCGTTGTGTGGAAATTGACTGCTGGGATGGCTCAAACAATGAACCTATTGTGTATCATGGTCACACTTTAACGAGCAAAATTCCATTTCGTTCTGTAATTCAAGTGATAGATCAGTATGCATTTACGGTATGTATGTTTGTAAATGTATATGTTAGTTAAAATATGATGGTGTCTTTAACAAAGCCCAGGGACATGGTTGTTGTCAGTGTTTCTCCAAGGTGAAAAAACACGAAATAGAGACAGTGCTTGTGGCAGTAGGCATTGTTGAACTAAAATACAGGAAAACTGTGTTGTCTCTTCTTAGTATCTTTTTCGATCTTATTTAACGATTGGTAAACGTATTTTGCTGATAATGTTTATAAGCCAAACTTGTGTAAGGAATTCAGAAGATCTTACTCAGCTTGTTACGTGGAATTCTCACCTGAGGTCTTTAAGCAAGGACTGAATATAAAGTGTACTTCAGAATCAGTCTGATGTTTTAGTCCTATATCATAGAATCATAGAATGTTTTGAGTTGGAAGGGACCTTAAAGATCATCTAATTCCAACTACCCTGCAATGGGCAGGGACGTGTCCCACTAATCAGGCTGCCCAAGGCCCCATCCAGCCTGGCCTTGAACTCTCCCAGAGATAGGGCATCCACAGCTTCCCTGGAAAACCTGTTCCAGTGCCTCACCACCCTCATTGTGAAGAATTTCCTCCTTATATCTACTCTAAATCTGTCCTGCTCCAGTTTATAGCCATCACCTCCTTGTCCTATCACTAGATGCCTTTGTGAAAAGTCCCTCTCCAGCTTTCTTGTAGGCCCCCTTCAGGTACTGGAAGGTTACTATAAGGCCTCTGAACCTATTATTCTGCAGGCTGAACAACCCCAAGTCTCTCAGCCTTCCTTCGTATGAGAGGTGCTTCAGCCTTCTGATTATCTTTGTAGGCTGCCTCTGGACTCATTCCAACAGTTCCATGTCCTTCTTATATTGAGGATATGTCTATATGTCTCTTAATTTTATTCTTACTTTCTTCTGTTGCTATCAGTCTCTTTTATATCTTGAATTTATGAAATAAAGAAAAATATTAGATTATAGGTGAGTTTGAGACACTGTGGTTTCCATTTCCTCTCTTTTTTATCTTGAATTCAAAGCCTGATAAAAGTTACCATCTACTGCTGGATTTTTGTCAGATGACTCATTGTAACCGTGTCCCTACTGCCTATCTGGCAAAGCATCGAAAGAAAAGAGCTTTTGGCACTGTCTCAGTCTTTTGGCTTCTGGCAAAATTCCTGCTCAAATGAAGTCCTGAATGACTATTAAGATAACTCTCTTATGTGTGTGAACATATACACCTATGACCATACATTTATATGTTTTTTAATAAGAATATATTTATAGCCTTCTCAGAGTTAAGCAAAACTGTATTTTTCTGTTCTACTTTCTGTATAAAATTTAATTAGTCTCTGATTTTAAAAGACAGTGAAAGCAAAAATATGGTTTCATTTCACTCTTCTTCACAACCTGTTAGGTATAGCTCTTCTGGTTTTGCTAAGACACTGCATATTGTACAGAACTGTAATAAAAACTCCATTTAAATAGCCACAAACTACAATAAGGTGATAAAATCACAATGATAGGTAATGGTTTATGTTAGCTGTGTATCAGGCTAAGGTGCGCTTCTACATTAGTGGTCAATATCAAATGCTCAAGGGCAAAGTGTAAAACCTGAGTGGCCATAAAATGGTACATCTCTTAGAAACTGACAGTTTAAGTCCTACCCACACAAATATTTCATTCAGAGCATTTACTAGCTGCCAGTATTACTGGCAATTTATGGGATTTATTTACACAGTCTAAATGAACATCCCTCATTTGAGCTATTGTCATTTTTTTAATTGATTTCCTACATTTAATCTGTTTTGCTTGAGTATAGTGAGAAGTAAGCTGTAAAGAGTCCCAAGAAAAGATCATGATATTATAAAAAGTACTCACAGCATGTTCATGTGGATGCAATGATTTCTGAGTAAACTTTAAGGTTACTGTCAATTTGAAGTGTAGTCAATTAAAATCTATTATAAATTAGAGCAGAAGATGTTTAATCCTAGTTTAACTTATGAATTTCAAATTTAGAATCTGATTGTATCATTTAAAAAAAACCTCAAACAGTTCTGTATAAACAATGGAGGAACTTCTTAATATGCTGCACTTTCCCCAACAAAACAGAGAAATATTTTAAATCTTGGTCACACTAAAGTAGTAGCTACAATTTATAATATGAAAGCTAAATTGGCCTTACTTATCATTGGGTCTTTTTTTTTTTTGTCCTTTAAAATGTTGGCCACCAGAGGAGACATCACTAAAATATATCCAATATAGTTTTAAAGGATCACTAAAATATGTCAGACATAATTTTAAAGGTAGACGATTATATCAAAGCTTCCAACTTCTTCCTCTAGGTACCTGATAATTGCAGTATTTTTGTTTTATGTTGTTCTTTTCCTTTATTTCCCATTATAGAAATTATTCTTCACAAAACATAGTCATTATTTCTAAAAATATCATCTACCCAATGTGATAATTCCATGTTAGGGTGACTTAGTCAACAAGAATTTCAGAGCAATTGTGATGTAACCTTTAGATGCAAAAGACAGAACTAATTTTAGATCTGAAGAAATGAAGGTGTCTTTAATATTGAAAAATACCAAAATGGTCAAGACTCATTTTGTTAGAATGCAGAATATTAAAAGCTTCCTTTGAAATTAACCTAAATAATTTTTTATGCTTTTATGTGCCTGGGAGATTTTATACCATCATCATTTTTTTGGTAGTTGACATGATATTTATTACTTTGTCTGTTCATTTAGTGGGTACTGATGTTTCAGACGCATGGTAGTGCATGAATCATTCTTTAGATACTCTGTACATCAACTGAGCCAGTAATTGTGGGAAGTTCAGCTTTTTGCTTACAGGTGCAATGGGATCAGCCTGATGTGGGACAGATTTAACACTTGTTTTCTCCCTACTTTCTATATATCCAACATTAATCAGTATGTTAAATGCCTCTGCTAAATTATTTTCTATAGTTTATTGGACAAATACAAGTCAATATGTGCTTTCTAAGAGCAACACATATATTATTTCATTTATCTAATGAAGTATTTTGTCCCTCTTAACTGATCTTTGTTTGACTTCCCTCATTGTTTTTTTCCATCTCTGTATACACATAGTCCTGTTTTAATCACTCTTAACTGCCTAAGTATGCGATATTTTATCCTCTTCAATTGTGCTTTGTCTTTTTGGTAAATATTGTGAGCTTTTTTTTTTTTGGTCTTACTAAACTTAAACAACCAACCTGTATTCTGGAAGTTTTGAAAATAAAGGAAAATACACATTACCAAAGGGACTATTGTAACATATTTTGAAAAATAAAGCTGTCTTCTTTTAATTCATTATTAATAAAAGCTTTTAAATTACATTTCCAGGCATCTGACTATCCAGTTATACTGTCTTTGGAGAACCACTGCAGCCCTAAACAACAGGAAGTAATGGCCGATTATTTAGAAAATATTCTAGGAGACAAACTTCTTACCTCAACAGTTGGTGATACAGAGGTGACTCAGCTACCTTCTCCTGAGGTAATAACATTAAGCTCTTCTCTGTGAGGGATAAGGAAAAAAATCCCTAGTTTGTGTTCTTGGGATTTTTTTTTTAAATCTTCTGAAATCAAATCTATGAAATGGCTCATCTGGTATTTTAAATAAACTCCAAGTAGCAACAACAACAACAAAATTAAACAACGCAATAAGCCAACACAAAAAGGTAAAGAAAACAGAAGAAAAAAATCATACAGATTGATATGGAATGTTTGAAGAAAAACTGTCTTCAGTGCAATGCTGAAGCATGCATTTGTTAAAAGCTAATATACTAACATTTTTGCAAAACCTTAGATCCTGCAGTTCACACCAATCCAATTTGTGGTGCTTTGGGTGCATTATTTTATATATTTGTTTTATTTTATTTTATATAGAAATACAGTTAAGTTAAATTTGTGGGTTTCAGTTTCTTTTATATGGAAACATGCATGCTGTAGTAATGTGAGTTTTGATTTGGAACCAGACTTGCTAAGATTGAATAAAACTGTATTGAACTATAATGAAATTACTTCGTTTTTTTAAAAATGAATCTATTACTGAATGTGAATTAAGTTATCATAGCACAGTTCATCTAAAGTAGTTCTATGCTGGAGGCTTGGTAGTCTAAATTCACATAGAAAAGAGCATCTGCCTTTAAAGAGGGCAGATCTATAGACAGGGAATGTCGTGCCCAAGATTGTTAAGTAAATACTACTGAACCTGAACAGTGAATCTGAGAGATATGCTAACACCTGACTTATTTAATTTTTGAAATTTCAAGTCATTGAAACATTTTGTTGTAGAAAAGAACTTCAAATTTTCTGTTGACCTGCAAAGTCAACAATCCTCTCCTCTTTACAACAGAATATAAATTTTTAAACAAAATTATGCTATGAACCAAAATTAATAGATCTTTACTTTAAAATTGTTAGCGTGTCTGTCTTCTGCTGACCTGTTTTTATTTCCTTACATTTAAAAAGATTTTCCAGAAAAGTAAACATTATTGAAATGGAAATGTGAAGATACATTTTCTGTCAATAGTGAAGCTACATTTTCTGTCAATAGTGATGTTGATGCAGCTATTTAATTGGTTTCTGTTGCTGAAAAAGCTTTCTCTTTCTCAGTGTGTTTCTCCCTAAAGCAATGTTTCTCAGCTGTTGGCTTCAGACCCTTGGGATTATGAAGTTAGAAAAGGTAGTTAGATGGGTGTTGAAAATCTTATTTCAAACTAAAACAAATAAATTCCTATTATTCCAGTCTTTGCACATAATTTTCTTTCAAGGACAAAAGATTTTTTTTAATCTCTTGTGACACAAGCACATGTATACATACAAAATATTGTTTTAGGTTTTTCAGTGATATCTCAGATATATTTCATATCTTTTTTTACAGTAACTGAAAAGGGAGCAATGAAAAATGCGGGAAGGAAACAATGTAATAAGGAACAACACATAGAGATGTGTTTTCATAAAGAATTTGTTATGGAAAAAAACATTTTTGGAGTGGTGTGTCCAAAAGACTCACTAAAGTATTATGGTTTCTTAGTAATAGTGTCATAAACATATTTAATACATCTCAGTAAACTAGCTTTTTTTTTTGAATTGTAGCATTACATTTTTAATATCACACTGTCCAATATCACTTTGCAACCTTGAAAAATGTTCTGTAAGTTAGAAAAAATATAAATTGTATTAAACATGAGAGCTTGTTTTAAAGCTCCTCAAAGTATAGCTACATTCTGTCTACTAGACGTCCAAGGATCATCCGTCCTCTGTAGCAAGTGCAAAATCAGTGCACTGCATCCGAATCATGCTATCACTGAACTACATACTTTAAAATATTACTTTCTATGAGATATATCCCTTACTACATTTCTTGTAATATAGGGAATTTGTATTTACATAGCTTAGGATTTCCCTGTGTCAGCTCTGTGGAATTTTTGCATAAAAGTGCATTGGTGCATTCCATAGTCCTCACTTTAATGTGTGCTGTTCAGGTGAGATTCATGCTGTTGAACTTTTAAAGTTGCGTGACATGTATTCCACATCTGTGTAAGATGTAAGAGTTGCCTAAATGAGAACACTGTCCTCAGCTGATTTGCAAAAGTCTGAATTTAATAAATCATTATTATCATATTCAAGGCCTGGCTAAATTAATTATGAGTAAGTCAAATGATGAACTCAGCTCTAAGCCTGTTATATTTCAGCAGTTCAAAAGAGATGTTACAAAACAATAAGTGATAGATTTAAAATGCTTTTTGCAAGACGGATTTTCAGTTAGTGTAAAAAAAATTACTATCACAAATATAACTTACTGTTCCACTCTTTTCAAGAATGAGCACTAGCAAGAATAGGGAAGAAGCTATTGTATCTGATGTGATTCTATAGGCACCCAACTGTTAAAGCCATCCCAGGAAAAAATTGTGTCAAAACTGTTAAAAACAATAACAGAGTTAAGGTGTCATTCTTTACAAATTACAGTCTTTCTAATTTCTAATATAAGTCTAATAAAATATAGTGAGTTTCAGGGTGATTAAAGTTCATTGTAATTGCTCAGATATGAGATTGGTTCAATAGAATGATAAGTGTTCCTTGGCATGGCTCAAGCACAGTAAATATACTTGCTTGGAGGCTGATACAACCAATACCTTGATAACTCATTTTGAAAAAAATACTATGAATAATGCACTAAAAGCAATTGGTTGGTGTACCTGCCTTCATGAGGATTTTTACTAGCAAAATTTTTACTAGATAGCTGTACCTATTATTACATTCATACGCAACAAAAAGGGAAAGCTTTGAAATCAGTTTCTTCTTTTCTATCTTCCTTATTTAACTCATCTGAATTTATACATCAACCAGTATCTTCCTTAAATACAGGAATAAAAAAAGAAGAAATAGAAAACATAGCAAACCCCAGCCTTTTTTTAAAAGAAATCTTTATACATTCTAATTTATCCTACTAACTGTTGTTAAGCTTTTTATTTAGAGTCATGTTCAGCATGATCTGTGGCTGACATACATTCCTTTCACCTAGATTATTGGCTTTTTCCTTAGTGTGTTGTACTGGATTTGCTTTTACAGTTATGTTCTAAATATTAATTTAAAATTATTTCTTCAGTGCTACTTCTTTCTTTATTCAACTGTTACACTGCCGTATGTTAAAGCAAAGTAAGAATAGGTGTTAAATTGCTTATATTCTTATATTTGCTTATCTTGATTATAAATGAATATGAGTATCACACTGAAGTAGCTCAGTATTAAATATTCTTTAAGTCACATTACTATGTGAATGGGTATATATATGTGTGTGAAATTAATTACTCTGAGTTTAAAAATTAAAACATTTGAATTAGAGTTACAGTGCATTACCTTCATTTCCCTGCGATCTTGTTTACCTGCTTTTGTCACATTTGCTTACCTTGACTTAAGCTCTTCCCTGCTCGTCTCTGATTGGATCTTAGCAAGGAAGATGGGAGGGATTGGAAGAGTCTTTCTTTCACTCCATATTAAAATTAGCAATAACCATATGGACATATTTTATTATATGCTCTGCTAGAGTCGATCCCAATTTAAGTATAACCCTAGGGACACAGCAGAAATCTCTTTACTTCCATGTGTGTGCCTCACCTGTAAATGCAATGGACATACTTCTGTCCCTGAAGTCCTCTGTCTGCATCACAAATTATTTATCACTTAGAATGCCTCTTGGGTTCATGACCTGTGCTATTGCCTTCTTTGCTAGGCCTTATTTGACAACCTGCTTATAGGATCCCACAAATATTTGAATCTGAACATGAGTTCAGACCTAATCAGTTCATCCTTCCTTCACTTTTCTTTCAAATTTCCTTGGCAAGGACTTTCAACATCCAGCTTCTCTTCAACAGTTGAGACTGAAACATTATGTTTCTTGAGTGGGAAACCTTCTTTATCTGACAGCTACTTTATTCCTAGTTTTTCTTTTCTTATGAAGAGTTGTATGTAGCTCAGGCAAGACTTCCTTTTAATACCCACTGCTGAGTGTTCTTCAAGATCCACACCAAATGGTGCCCTTGTCTGTGCATGAAATGGAATACCACCTAATTTCTCCAAACACTTTACAGAAATATTTTCCAATTACAGGTTCTTACTTACATCTTGGAGATCTGGGGATCTCCATGGAAATTATTTTCTCCTCTGTTGTCTGATCAGTCCTCTACATCCCATTCTAAGTAGGCTTTGAGATACGTCTTTGTTGATTTTGTGTCTAGGAGGATTAAAATGCAGAGCAAACCCAATCTTAAGGTGCTGCCTTGGGCCACAGCTCATGCATGATTTCTCCTAGCATTGTAAGTCTGAGTGAAAATTACAAGGAGGTCTAGAAAAGAAAATTCCATATCACCAAAAAATATTGCTCTCTGCTTTTGCTCAATATTTGCTTGCCCTGAAACACAAAACTGAGAAAATTTCCAAAAAAGAGATTTTTTTAATCTCAATTCTTTGGCCTTAGCCATATATACATTCACCTAGCAACTGACCGTACTAGTACTGTTAATTCCCTGGAATATTACCTTATTCTGTAGCATATTGACAGACATTTGGAGTAGAGGAAAGAGAAGGTTCTTGCATGGTTTGATTCTTTCACATATTCCTTATCCACTGTTATAAGCTGAGTCCACTTGTAAGTTCCTGCAATCTTTTATTATATCTATCCTTTGACCTCCTTCCCATTCAGATATTTTGCCACTCTAAACAAATAACCCACTACAATTCTTTGCTTGCACTCTTGGTCACTCTGGTGCTTCTAAGAGGACTTCATGAATTCCTTTAATATTCACTGGAATGTCAGGTCCTTTGAGTCAGTTCCCACATTAAATTATATTTGGCATCACTGACTGGCAACAGAGGCGTCTGCTGATTGTACCAGCACTCCTAGATTATGTTGATATAAAGTGACAGAATGTGGTGTCTTGTACAGGAATTTTAGGTGAACATGGGAAATATTAGAATCCTAGAACTGAGATAACTTTTTTTCTTACCCTGCTGAATCTTTCCTCTCTAATGGGTTTGGCAGCTACTTAAAGAGGCTAATAAGCCTCAAATGTGATACACACGCAGGAAAGTAAATGCATCAATGCTTTTGATGAAGATTTGTTCCTCAATTATTTTGCATTGTAGTACATCGAACTGCCTTACACTGCTGGTATGTCATATACATGAACTACTAAGGAATTTTTAATTATTTGCAGGTATCCTACCACAAAATTGGAAAGGGATATTGATGCATTGTCAACTGGAAGTGAAGTGACAAGCATTGTTATTTTACAAGTCACCTTTACTGTTTACCACACAGCTGTAAGATCAACTACTATGTTGTGGTGATTCAGAAGCATTTAAGGCCACAATCTACAAGGTTTCCCTATAGTTCTTAAATCCATGCTATCTAAATAAAAGGACCTGTTTAATAATCTTCTTGAAACAGAGTAATAGAAGCCTCCAGTACAACTTTGTGCTCCCTGGGCTTTCAAATTCTTACTATTAGGAAAAAAGCCAACTAACCCCAGAGCCAGGACTCCTCTTTCCCCTTTTTCTTCACCTCTATCTACTCGATATACAAAGGAACTTTCCATATGCAGTCACTGTTTTTCTAAACCAGATACATTTCCCAGAGTTCTCCAGTTAAGGAGAACCAAGTACCACACTCTTCACTACCTAGATACAGTGAGTGTATGTCTAAGAGATTCATATTGCTACTGCATTTTCTTCCTTTCTCTGTAAAGACTTGTCTCACTGAGACACTTTCAAATCTTTGTTGTACCCTGCTGTCTACAATCTCTGACAAATAGGTTTTTACTGACTGTAATATCAGATGAAAGGGTAATACACAGATTAACCTGTGGCTATATGAGTCAATTTTCAGTCTAAGTATCTCTAAAATTTCCTCTCCATATCTTTATAGGGTTTTATAGTCTTATTTTCTTGTTATTAAAAAAGTAGGGCTTGAAGTTTTTCACTCAGAAATTCAAAATTGAGACTCCTTTAGCATATCTAATTCTGTTGTTTCAGTGATGAGATTAATTTGGAGTTTTTCTGACCTACAAGTCACATATGAAAATGTCTTGACTAAGTCTTTGCATCAGAAATATCTTTGCTTCCTAACAAGTAAAAAACACTTCCAGTTTACTTTTTTGCCTTTCATTCTGTCCATGGCATCTATTCTTTACAAATATGAGAAGAAAGGTATTGAAAATGCAATATGCTTGGTGATGACCTCAAAAATAAGAGAAATTGTATTTTTTTAATAAAATTTCTGGATTCTCTACTTAGAATTTTCTCAGTGATGCACAATGAAATTGATAGCGGTGTTTGGAACAGGATGAATACAAGAAATTTTATTTAAATGTGAGAAAAAGGATTTTTACTGTGAGGGTGCTCAAGCACTGGAGCAGGTTGCCCAGAGAGATTATGGTTTCTGTGTTGGAAATGCTCAAAATCTGACTGGACACAACCCAAACTCTTACTGACCATGCTTTGAACAAGGATGTTGGGCTAGATGGTCTCTAGGAATCCCTTCCAAACTCAGCCATTCTGTATTTTAACGATATGTCTTCCTGGTTTGACCTTGGGCCTGTCAAGTGGCTTGTCTGGCAGTCACTGTGCTGCTTCCTGAGCTTGCCTACCATCACCAGACTTCCACTACTTGTCTTACTGTTGCCCTAGATGGTGAGGTTGTTGCCCCATGCCTGCCTTGCAGTCACTCTCAGTCACCTTGTGCAGCTGCTACTCTCTGACTCTGAGTTGCTGCAGATTCTTGAATCATGAGCAGCAGACCGTTTAACAGTGTTATTCGCAACAAATGGTACTGGAACAGGTTCCCCATAGAGGTCATGGATACCCCATCCCTGGAGGCGTTCAAGGCCAGGTTGGATGAGGTTTTGAGCAACCTGACCTAGAGGAAGGTGTCCCTGCCAGTGGCACGTGGTTGGAATTAGATGATCTTTAAGGTCCCTTCCAACCTAAAGCATTTTATAATTCTATTATAATTGCAGATCAGTTACAACCCCCTTTTTAATTTTTTTATAATTTTAAATGTCTGTCAGAAATGCAAAATCACTGCACTAGAACCTTTTTCCCGGACTACTGTCAGATGTGTTTTTGATTGCATTGTTGGCAAAGTTTATGTGTGTTTTCATATTTCTGTTATGTCTGATGGAGTCCTCAGTTAAACATGACAAGGCATTGCCAGCTAAGGGTCTTGTTTTGTAACAATATCTAACGTTATTGCCAACAATTAAAACAGACCAAGCCTCTGAACCATTAGGAAATTGATCCTTTCTTTATCTTTGGTGCCTGAGTTGCACTCTTCCTAGCAGATGAATGAGAAATCATACATTGAAAAAATTTATTTTAAGGACACAGTGCTCTTTAGAACAGATATACTTTTACCCAGGATTGCGTCAGGATTTCCACTTCATCCAGAAAGTAGACTGGCAGTGTTATACCTCTGAATTTCCTTCTTTAGGCATGTTTTGGGGTTTTTTTATGTTTTTAATAAAAGGACAATTAGAAAGATTCACATATTTTGTGACTACTACAGAGCATAATACAGAACTGGAATTTTCAGTGCAAGGGACTTCTCACTTGATTAACTGTACTGTATGAAACCTTGCTTTGAGATAGCTAAAATGATGCTCCTTTTATAATTATATCGATCTAACTAGAGCTTAGACATTACTAGTAGTATGAATTTGAAATACCTCAGTAACTGTGATTGATAAGGATGCCGCAAATACATGCATTCACAGCATCTCTTGGTGCATTTATTTTCTTGAATTTTTGACAATTGCTAGTGTTGTTTTTGTTTAATAGCTGTACTTTAAGGTAGTATCCTGTTATTTTCAATCCAGATAAATTTTTTAATGCCTCAAAATTTTCCTCATGTTAGATTTCATGGGAAGAGTTAACATCATTACACTATAGTGGTTTTTAAGACAGTACTATAATTCTTGAAATAGAAAATTATTGAAAACTTTAAACTGATTTTAATCTTGTTACTCAGCAAGATTTTCAGAATTTGATATTCCTCTTATTAAACACCCACAGCTGATCAGGAAAGGAGAAGTGATAAGAACATACTCAATTTAAATACGGGAATCTATTCTTCTCTTTTTAATACTCATGACCCAAAATCTAAGGTTTGTTCTGTACATTTCTGAGGACTGAATTTTGTCTCTTTTTACATTAATTGCAGTGGTCAGTAAGTGAATTTGCTTGGTCCATTCTGAAGTCTTTGTGATATTGTCTTGGAGCCTTGTATTACTTCAGCTGTTCTGATTTGTGTTATGTATCATTTTAAACAGAATACCTACTTTGTACAAGAACAAAGATTTATTTGTTTAACTTTTTAAGTATTTGTTCTAATTGATTGTACTTGGAGGATTTTACTTATACCAATCTTGAAGACCCTGTAGGGAAGATCTATTGTGTTTTACAAATTTAAAATTTTATTACCCTAACAGTTTACATACAAGTATATAGTAAAGATGTACACTTTAATTATTTTTTATTTTATATTTAAATTAGAAAAGAGGAGTTCTAGTGAATGTTCAGACTTTCAGCTAAATGTCTGCTTAAAAGATTTAGACATAGGTACAAAAAGAAGTAACTTGATTAGTATTGCTGATTACTGATTAAAGAACTCAAATTTTCCATAGTCACTGGTTTTCTGCCATACATGTGTCGTAAGATTTTTTTTAAGATTTGCTTGAAGCTCAGAATTTTAAATCTATGATATGCATATTTTCAGTTCTTGGTTCACTTTCACTGATTTGAGTTGACAACTATTCAGTTTACTTCTGGCCTAAAAAGTATCAAAATTTCTTTTCTCTAGGGTATATTCTTTAACTTTATTAAAAGCAAGTGGTAACTTTGAAAGTGTTATCTTTATAGGAAAAATATAAAAAGAAATATTTGTCCTACCTCAGGGTATTTACATTTTTCCTAACAGTTCATAAAAAGAATTTTAGGAACTATCTGACTTAGAACATCATGGCCCTTTTATTATATGATGCCATAGACTATGGTCTTTTTTCACTTAATGCAAGTTGAGATGTAGGAGGTAGTAATATAGGCAGAGAAAGGTTTTCCTTCCCTTGTATACCAGCTCCTTTTTTTTTAAATCTGTAGAATTAAATGTTACCTATGAATAACAAAATAAAAGACCAAAAGTGGATAGCATTACTTTTAAATATTGGGAAATATGAAGATGGAAAGGAAAATTCAGAACTCTCTGATATATGAGTATCATTACTCATATTAAAACTCTTCTATAAATATCCAGAATAAAAATGAGTGCATCAATAAAAAATGAAGGAAAAGTTAAAGGGTATCCTTATTCTGAATCACCAGTGCAGAGAGACTAATCAAATCTTACATTGGCATGGCATTGATAGATATTAAGCACAGGATACCTTGTTCTAATGGAACACTGACAAACTACTAATCGTAGAATCACAGAAACAGAATGATTTGGGTTGGAAGGGACCTTTGAAACCCATCCAGTTCCAACCCCCTGTGATGGGCAGGGACACCTCCCACCAGACCAGGCTGCTCAAGGCCCCATCCAGCCTGCCTTGGAATACTTCCAGGGAGGGGGCAGCCACAGGTTTCCTGGGAAATCTCTGCCACTGCCTCACCACTCTCAACAGGAAGAATTTCTTCCTAATACTATTCTAAGTCTTTCCCTCTCCAATTTAAAGCCATTCCCCCTAGCCCTATCTCTAGATATCCTTGGAAAAATTCCCTCCCCAGCTTTCTTGTAGGCTCCCTTTAAGTACTGGAAGGCAGATCTGAAGTGATAAGGGGATTATTTCCAATGGAGAATGCAATGTAAATAAATGAAATGTCTGTGTCTTTGCTTACAGTTCTGGTTTCTATTATAAAGCTTTGGGTTTATATATGCTTCTAATATCCATGATCTTCATATTTACCTAGTGGATATCTTAAAATAAAACATCTCAGTTATCTTTTATTTAATATGTATTTGTTCCTTGTTTCTGTATCTTTCTTGGCAGTATAGCCCTCCTTTTCACTAGTATGTAAGAAACTTAAGGAATATTTTTGTGGATCATTTTGTCCAAGAACCTAAGTGAGTCCTTTTACTCACTAGCACTTCCTTTGAACAGAGGTAGAAATGACTGTCTGCTACATAACAGCTGTTCCAGTATGAACTGTTTCATAACTTTAGGTGAAGTTTGTACTCATACAATTCAGGTGCATAGCAGAAAGACATCTCATTAGAAATTATAAGCTTTAATAATTTTTTCCCCCACATTCTTTATTATAAGAGTTGAAACATGCCCATTTACAATAGAAAAACTGCTTAGGCAACAAATTATCAAACTACGTTTATTTCCATGATCAGGAAAGATGAGGACTCACTGTATACTGACATATAACAAAAGTTTTGATTTTCTGCACTAGACAGTTGAGCGTAAATGCACTAATCAAAAAGGGTAACAAATTTCCAGCAGGTGCAGAGAGAGTTAAAAAAAATTAAAATTAGTGTCAGATACAAGTATATAGGAATATATATAAAAATGAAGTATATAGGAATATATATAAAAATGTTTTTCACACAGAGGGTCGTTTGGCATTGGAATAGGCTGCCCAGGGAGGTGGTTGAGTCACCTTCCCTGGAGGTGTTTAAGGGACGGGTGGATGAGGTCTTGAGGGACTTGATTTAGTGTTTGATAGGAATGGTTGGACTAGAAGATCCTATGGGTCCCTTCCAACCTGGTTGTTCTATGATTCTATGAATTTATGCATAGTAATAATTATACCTCCTATGTCTTACCTGGCCTTCACTTATGACACTTACTTAACTTCCTACCTTACTCTAACACACAATTTCAGCAATATCTGTATGTTTGATGAAGAGGTTTTCTTCCTGTCGTGGAGTTGGATATTCATGTTCTATTGTGTACTTTGATCCCCAGATTTGGTTTGTTTTACTTGCTTTTGACTTCTGCCTTGCTGATATCTATGTTCACTTCATTGTGTTACATCAGTTTATTATATTTAATAAACGCCTGTTTAAATGATGTCTTAATATGAAACCCTACAATTAATGCATATGGAATTCTAACTACTATGATTAACCTCTTTTCTACAGGAATTAAAATTCAAAATTCTGGTAAAAAATAAAAAAGTTGGAACCATTGATGAAGGTCTTCTCAGGAGAGAATCGAACAAGAGTGGTGAGGCAGTGGAGATTTCTGATTCTGAAAATTTAACTGAAGAAGATGAAAATGATGATAAACCTCCTCCTAACCAAAAGAGGCATTCCTCAAAAAGAAAAAGTGTTCATAGATCTTCACCCCCACCTAGAAAAAAGTCAAAGGTAATTTTTGTCTCAACTGAATTTAGAAAACTCATAGATTTATGTCAGCTTTTTAAAAAAGCTTTAAAAAGCTGACACCTTAAAACAGACACCAAATTTTAAAGGTAAGCTTTAAAATTACTTAAATCATGATATTTTGAAATATTTTTAGCTCAGGGTTTCAGTTTTCCTGATTTTCTACTGCACTGTTACAGTATAGGAGAGCATTTGAATCCACACACAACAAATGATGCTGTCGTCTTTGGCTGTGTCACTGCCTTCCACATCCAGAGAGCTGTATTATTCAGTAGTTCTCTGTCAGTAGTTCCCTATTGCTACTTATGGTACATAACCCCAGAATAATTAATGCACTTGAACTTTGAATAGTTTAAGATCCATGAGCATGCAATCCCTATAATTTTCTCAGATGCTAATTTGTCTCAAAAGCCTTAAAGGAATGTAAACATTATCAGCAACATCAGTTCTTTACTGGTTGCTACCAATAATAAGCTTCCAAGTTCATGGTAAATGAAACAAAGAGGTCACGTAATATGTCAGTTTAAGTGAAGAGATGATGGTAAAATTTCAGTTACTTCAATGTATAGCAGCCTTTGCTTTTGCTTTGATTTCGTAATGGAGCGGGACAAGACAAAGTCTTTAGTCAAAGAACTTTCCATCCTAATTATGAACAGAGTTTTCCTAACTTCAGAATGATGATTGGAGGAAGATACAGAAGCACAGAATCACAGAATAATCAGGGTTTGAAGGGACCTCTGAACATCATCTGCTCCAATGCCGCTACTAAAGCAGATTCACCCAGAGTATAGATAATTAACTTGGTTTTTTTTTTCCTGTTATTCCACAATTTGTATTTGAGTTTGTGCCATTGATATGGAGATTCTTCTACTCTTTTGTTTGTTTGTTTGTTTGTTTTTCTCAAAGTACTTCCCACCAATATACATTTTCTAGTATTCTATTGGCTTAGGAATATAAAATTGGTAATTTATTTTAAATGGGTAATACAATATGAAAGCCCAAGAAAAACTATTAGTTAACATACTAGTTTCTGAAGTAGGGAAAAAAGCTGTCCAACAGAATATTGTGCTAGGAAGTGTTAGAAGCATCTCTCTATTCACCCCACAATTGCTATGATGAGCACAGAAAATAACCTTAATTGTGTTTGACTAGATCAACTGTTACTATCAAAAGTCATATCTTAGGCTCAAATATTCATTAATTGTAACACATAGTCACATGCTTTATGTATCTAAAAAGAGAATTTCTTCTGACTTACTACTAATAATAATGAAATGCATCTTATTGTGATTTTTTAATTCTTCCATTATTTTATATTATGATTATTAGATTAAGAAGAAAAAAATTGCCCTTGCATTGTCGGACCTTGTCATTTATATGAAATCTGAGAGGTTTGTGAACTTTGAGCATTCTCTATCTAATCAGAAGTGCTATGAAAATAATTCAATTGCGGAGGCTCGAGCACGGAAGTTTGTAAAACATTCAGGTAATTTCTTTTGATTTTATCAGGTAAAAGATACACTGTTGCTATGGCTCACTGCTCATGTATTGGAGAAGTTAAAATTTTATGAAACACATGCTGTCTAATTTTATTTTGTTGCTTTTATAACATTGTTCTAGAAATATTTTTTCATTTGCACTGCATTTTTACATTTCAGCTGGTATGTGAGGAAAATTGAAACTCCACTTTATTTTAATTCTGTGTATTTTCAGAAAAACAAATATGAACACAGTACACAAAATATATGCATACTCTTTGAGTCATTGTTTTCTGCATCAAATAATTTAGATGTTACAATCAACACTTGAAAAAGTATGGAATAGATTTCACACTCACCCCTCCCCCTGGTATGGTCTGTAGTACTCAGTAGAGTTGGGCATGCAGCACCCCTGGCTTTGATGATAACTGCAGATAAGAGAATCTGCATTGATGGAATGAATAAACCCCGTAGCAAACAGTTTATTCCATTGGACCAGGTCTTTCATACCAGCCAAGCTGGATTATTCAAAACTCATTCTGTGTCAGAATGCCTCCATTTGGTGCAACCAATACAGTGCAGCCCCTGCTTTTTTAACTCCAGCTGTCTGTCAACAGCCTTAAGGAAGGTTTAAGAACAGAGATCACTGACCATGAGAATAAAGTCTGCCACAGGCTCATTCATTCAGGGCCAGCCCAGTTGCCATCCACTGCTTTGTGGAGCTGATTCAATGTTTGGTTAGGTGAATGGTGCTAAGTGGCATAAAAAAGTAGAGTTTTCCCAGTTATCCATAGTCAAGAGTCCCCTGTCGTCCCTCTGGCAATCTTGTGAAATGAAAGTAATTCTAGTAAAAAAAAAAAAAAAGGGCAGGGAGAGAGGGTCTGAGGGGAGAATGGAAAGGGAAGAATGGAAAGGATCAGTTATACGACTCTGAAAAAGTAAATCTTTCTGTTTATTTATTAACCAGGAATAATGTAGATAAATGTAATTTGAAGATTTCCACGTCTATATAGTTTATGCCTTTGTAGGAGCGAACACTGCTAGGAGGAAGAAAATCAGCTCAGTTGAATAGTTAATGTTTTCTGAAGATCATAAAGGAATCAATTAAGAATTTTTTTGGAAATGTGCTGTTCACTGGTCTTGAGATTATTAATTTATTTTGTTTAAACCTCAAAACGGCAATCAAACTAAGATTGCTTTGGGATGATTTTTTTCCAATCAGACTACTAAAGAATGAGTGGACTTTTTCATCAATTTCCTTTTTGGTCTCTGCAGTTTTTTTATGAGAACACAGGGTGCTTGAATGTAAAAACCGCATACATACCTAACAGAGAACATAAAAACTAGAGCATTCCTTTGAAGGAACAACTCTTGGTTATTGAAACTTTAGCAAGTCTGCACTAAACAGAGAAATATCATCAGATTAAAATGTACACTAAATTTTAATGTTTTAAAATAGGATTTTACTCATAGCTCAGGGTGGCCCATATACTAGTGTTAGTATAAGTAAAAATGCCCTAAAATAGATGTATGTTGATTTGATATACTGATTGTGTAAAAAAAAATAAAATTATTATTTACTTTAATTGGATCTTTTTGTTAATAAAGCTTTTCTTGCCTATGTTTTATCATTCTGGTTTTCAGCTAAAGAGTTTATTTCCCATACATCAAGATTCATTACAAGAATCTACCCCAAAGGAACAAGAGCGACCTCTTCAAATTATAATCCTCAAGAGTTCTGGAACGTGGGGTGCCAGATGGGTATGTATGTTTGCAGAGACTGTTGCATTCCAGGATTTGCAGAGATTATACTGATAGAAAAGTTCTTCCCTCCTGTAGTACATTTTTTGTGTTATGGAAGTTACATATTCTCCCTCAGTGGCATGACTTTCCGTATAGGTTATCTGACCTGCTTCACTCTACATATCCTAGTGAATTTTCTTCCCATAATCAAGGATTTCTGGTATACAGTAGCTAAGGGTCTATGATTTTAATCTATTTACTTTTGTAATTAGTTACAATTAGGGTCTAATTAACTATAAACACATTTTTGTAATAACTATATCTTACCCCATATATTCCAATTTATTATAATTCATTGATTTCTTTACAATTTTTTTCTATTAGATAATAAGAAAAACACTACTAAGAACAATGCAACATTTGAAATCTTTTAATGTTATTACTTCCAGACCTAAGACTAAACAATTCATGATTTTATCTTATGAAACTGTAGCAAAAGCACATATCTAAACAAATTTTCAAAACATAAACTAGAATTTTCTTCATACATTATCTCTTTTTTATAACTAATTCTATTATATGTATCTGTGAATGTCTGTAAGGAGAATCTAAAGGATAATTTATATTTTACTACCTGTCTTTTTAAGCTAAAATTATTATGTTAACTTTGTTACCTTAAGCTTCGAGGTAAAAGTGAGTGTGATAGCACTAAGCACTGAACTACCAGGAAAAAAAAAAAAAAACAAAAAAAACCCCAAACCATAACTGCAATGTATCTTTCAAGAAAATGAAAATAGATTACTTTCTTCTGCATGTTGTTTTAATCTAATTCCATGACCTTTCTACTTATTTGTCATCTGTCACTGAAGTATAAATAGAGCACATTTGCAAGAGGAAATGGGAATGATAGCTTCTTTTTTTTCCCCTTCCCCCTCCGCTTTTTCTCTTTTGCTTTTTAAAACAAAAACACACTCTTTTTCTGGTGAGATCTAGAACTCTTTATAGGCGCTTTGTAGTTAGCAGGGGAACAGAGTCAACTGCCTGTTTAGCTAAGGGAAGGAATTGTTGAAATGCAGCTGTATTTGCTGGTTACCCCATAATTAGAAGAGGTGATGGAAAGATACTTGGGTATGACTTAGAATTTTTACACAGCAATGGAAGCCTCATCAGAAGGATCAGTGGGTTTTCAATGGTTTTGTGTGACTG
Organism: Coccyzus lansbergi; assembly: GCA_033558105.1. Lineage (NCBI taxonomy): Eukaryota > Metazoa > Chordata > Aves > Cuculiformes > Coccyzidae > Coccyzus > Coccyzus lansbergi. The sequence goes on from JAUMJK010000347.1 coordinate 2,399,994, forward strand.
GAGTAAC